>JBBGZY010001101.1:0-1200000 GCA_037952925.1 Lithobates clamitans | reverse complement strand
TGATTCTCCTCTTCTGGGGTCCCCCACCGGCGCTTCCAACTCCTCCAGCCTTTAGAGTGCCCCTATAGAAAGCCGCCAAGTATAGTATAGTGTGCCCCTATAGCAAGATAAAAAAAAGTCTGCCTTTTAGAATCGCTCATTTCCTTCTCCTGCCTAGGACTACATGTCCCACGAGGCATTGCTCCTCTCACATTCACAAGTTCTCAGGCAACTTACTTACATATATGGACAGTGTACTGGGCTGTATGTGTGCTGCACTGTTTATACAGACAAGTATGAACAGTGTACTGACCTGTATGTGTGCTGCACTGTATTTTCTTATATGTAAACAAATAATACATTCTGTATGCAGATCAACGAATCTATTATGAAAATAGTTGACAATTCTTAATTATGTCGATTAGTGGTTTCAGCCCTAGTTCATTGTTTTGCAGCACCTAGGATTGATTTAGTGGGTGTCACTACTTCTGCTCCTTCTTAATATCTGGAACAATTGCAGCTTCCGATCTTGAGTGTAGGAGCTTTTGGCTTTTTTTTGCTTCTAAACGCAACTCCATAAAAGCCTACACATAGGCTTTTAGCAGAGTTTTGGTGAGGTTAAGAATCGCGTTTAGGGTTCAGATCAACGACAGGATCTCGGAGCCTTTTTGTATTCGGAATAGTACACGCCAGGGATGCCCGCTCTCCCCCATTATCTTCATTCTGACAATGGAACCCTTTTTAAGAAAAGTGCGTGCTAATGTAAACATTAGGGCATAACAACAAAGGGAGAGGAACATAAGCTTGCGGCGTATGCCGGTGATTTTTTTTTTTAATAACCTCCCCAGTCATCTCTCTCCCATCCCTTTTGCTGGAATTTACGAGAATATGGGAAAATAGCAAATTTTAAAGTGAATTACAGCAATCAGAAGCAATGGGAGTAGAAATGAAGGAAACATTACTATATCAGATAACTACACAGTTCGATTTCAGATGGACAGATACCTATATAAGCTATCTAGGAACTAAAATACCAAAGGACCTGAGTAGAATACTTGAATTTAACTATGCTCTGATGGGAAGACAGTTAAAACTTGATCTCCAGCGATGGGATAAGGAAGTCTTTACATGGTTTGGGAGGACAAATATTATAAAAATGATTGTGATGCCAAGGCTTTTGTATTTGTTACAAACCCTTCCAATTAAGATATCCCATCAAGATATCTAAGTGACCTTCATTCAAGGTTCTTGAGGTTTGTCTGGGCTGGGAGACCAGCAAGAGTACGTAGAGCTATTTTATCACTCCCTAAAGAAAAGGGGGGATTGGCTTCCCGGACCCAGTTACATATCAAGAAGTCTCACATCTAGCCAGAGTGGTAGATTGGTGCGCAACCCACAAGAGTAAACCGTGGGTCCAAATGGAACAGGCGACGGTAGATATCCCCTTAGAGGGAGTGGTTTAGCTTGCTGAAACTGATATCTAAAAGGCGGGGAGGAAACATCCAACGGTAGGTGCTACGGTAGGAACAGTAAAAAAAGATTTTTAAAAATTTGACGCTGTCAGCATACCCGAGCCCTATGGTCCCAATTCTGGGCACACCAGCTTTTCAGCCAGATATGTCAGATTTGCGATTCAAGGCCATACGGAGAAGGGGTAAAAATATGCTTATACATTTTTCAGTGAGCAATCGGCTAATGACCAGAAGAGAAATGGAATCGGAGAGTACCAGAGTACCAGAATTAGATTTTTTTTCAGGATGATGCAATTATGCACTTTTATTCGATCAAAGTTGAATATATATCCCGAAGTACGTATGGTATCTAACTTTGAGCAGCTTTGCTTAGATGGGGAATCACTGAGGCACTCACTGTCACATTTTTACTCCACATTAACAGAATTAGAAGCACCACTGGATCTTATCTTTATGCAGGCGTGGGAAAGGGAACTGGGGTGACATTTTCCCAAATGCAGAAAGATAGGATTTTATTATTCACCCACAAGGCATCAGTGGCAAGTAGGTACCTGGAGGGAGGATATAAAATCCTTACCAGATGGTACAGAACACCGTCAGTACTGCATCGGATATTTCCCCAGGTCTCGGATGTGTACTGGCGCTGTCATGAGGCGGAGGGTACTGTGTAGCACATTTTTTTGGGACTGTGTGACAATTAAAGGATTTTTTTGGAGAATGGTAGCAGAAACTGTTACAACAATTACAGGTGTGTCTCTTGGAGAAAATCCGGCAGCGTATTTGCTGAATGATGTTCCTATGTCAGTGGAAAAATATAAAAATTCACTGTTTGCGACAGTGAGAAGATGTTTCAAGGCATGTATCCCAGCTCTGTGGAAAAGCGATATTCCCCCATGTAGAGCAAAGTGGTTTGGCTAGAGTGGCGGAAATCCAACAAATGAAAATACCGTATTTATCGGCGTATAACAAGCGCCGGCGTATAACACGCACCCCAAGTTTAGGAGGGAATTTTAAGGAAAAAAACTTTTAGAAGGGAAGTTTAAGGGAAAAAAAACTTACATTTAAATGCCCATCAATGCAGCCTTATCAGTGTCATTGAAGCCTTGTCAGTGCAGCCTTGTCAGTGCAGCCTTGTTAGTGCAGCCTTCCCAAGTGTCCATTGCAGCCTTGCAGCATTGCAGACTGACAGTGCAGCCTTGCAGCCATGTCAGTGCAGCCTTGTTAGTGCAGCCTTGTTAGTGCAGCCTTCCCCAGTGTCCATTGCAGCCTTGTCCCAGTGCAGCCTTGCAGCCATGTCAGTGCAGCCTTGTTAGTGCAGCCTTCCCCAGTGTCCATTGCAGCCTTGTCCCAGTGCAGCCATGTCAGTGCAGCCTTCCCCAGTGTCCATTGCAGTCTTGCCCCAGTGCAGCCTTGCAATCCCCGCCGATCTCCGCTGATTTTTTTGCGTTTGCGCCGACATACACATCCGAGTGTACAGATTCAAATATGGCTCCGGAGGACTCGGCGGAGCAGAGCAAGCGCCGCAGAGATCGGAGGGACTGGGCGGAGCTGATATACACATAGCTGAATGTACTCGGCTCTTTTCGGCTCCGCTCACAGTCACGCCCAGTCCCGCCCTGCCGAGTCCACCGGCGCCATATTTGAATCTGTACACTCGGATGTGTATGTCGGCGCAATCGGAAAAAATCAGGCAGGGATCGGCGTATAACACGCACCCACGATTTCCCCCTGATTTTAAGGGGAAAAAAGTTTGTGTTATACGCCGATAAATACGGTACTTGCTATGATGTTGAAGGAACAAGATGAGAAATATCAGAAGATATGGGCCCCCTATCTTGCAAACAGAGAGGGAGGGGGAGAAGACAGGGTTGTTGTGGTGGTTGGTCGGGGATGGGTGGGGGGGAGAGAAATATTATTTCATTTTTTGTTTTTGTGTTTTTGTGTTTTTTTTCTTTATTTGAAAAGAAGAGAAGCTTGGTTGTGCTATGCTGAGTACACACGACCGGTTTTGCCGTCGCAATAAACTCTGAAGGTTTCTCCGCCGGAACTCCAACGGAATTCCATTCTAGCGGTCTTGCCTACACACGGTCAAACCAAAGTCCAACCGTCCAGAACGCGGTGACATACAGCACGTATGACGGGACTAGAAAAAGGAAGTTCAATAGCCAGTAGCCAATAACTTCTGTCTCGTACTTGCTTCAGAGCATGCGCCGTTTTTGGTCCATTGGAACAGCATGCAGAAGAGCGGTTTTCCCCAATAGGAATTGATTCCGTCGGAAATATTTAGAACATGTTCTATTTCTAGGTTCGTCAGAATTTTCGAAAAAAAAAAAGTCAGATGAGGCACACACACGATCGGAATAGACGATGAAAAGCTTCCGTCTGACTTTTTCTGTCAGACATTCCGCTCCTGTGTACGCGGCTTTAGAGAGCTGATCATAACGGATGGTATGTGTTATATAGTTCTAGATTGTAAGCTCTAACGAGCAGGGCCCTCTGATCCCTCCTGTATTGATTTGTATTGTAAGTGTACTGTCTGCCCCCATGTTGTAAACCGCTGCGCAAACTGTTGGTGCTATATAAATCCTGTATAATAATAATAATAATAATATAGTGAAGAATTGTGTAATGTGGATTAAGATGAAAGTACCAAAGACATGTTATATAGAGAAAATATATGATCTGTATAAGATGTAATATGATTTTTGTGAAAATAAAGAATTTATATATAAAAAAAAAATCGCGTTCAGGATAGGAATGTTTTGGCCACGAGAGAATGCAAAATCACAGCAAAAATGTGGTTTGCGTTTTTGTCGTGTATTGCGTTTTCCCACTGCCGCAGTCAGGAGCTGCCAGTGTACATGAAGCCTAATCTGAAAATCATCCACCCTCTTGGGGTGACTCGGAATGGGAGAGTTCCTGCACCTACTCTCTGAGAAGAAAAGCCCTGAATATATATCACAAGGTTTACCCCGTCTGCAAGTACTTTAAAATTTGTGTTAATCAACAAGATAATGGGAGGGGTGCTTTGTCCAGTGCCAGGTTTTGGGATAATGCAGACTCCAGGTAGGAAAAAGCCTAAACCGAGGGGAGAGCCATTCTTAAGCTCATAAATAACTTGGTAAGATGCAGAGAGAGGAGGTCAGAGAATTTATGCTCGTAGACATCCCTGAAAACATAAGTCCCAATTTTTCAGTGTCTGTGGCCTGTTGTAGTTCCAACAGAGAAATCTCTGCATCTATGGAGGTTCTCAAGAGCTCAGGGAGTTTCAGAAGTGCAAGTTTAGCAAAAAAAGGGTTAATCCTTAAAGTAGAACTATAGGCAAAACTTTTTTCATTTTGGTTATAACCCCTGTTAGATTTTTTTTCGCCATCTGTGTCCCATTGCAGAGATTTCCCTTCACTTCCTGTCTCATAGCTGAACAGGAAGTGAGAGGAAATCCCTGCAAATTAAGGAAATTCTTTGGGGACCCCCAGGTCACCAGAACTAGTGTCCCCATCTGAAGATTTTCCCTCTGTTACTTTTCTGGGGACAACCCAAAATTTGAAAGATTTTCTTTTACTTTCTCTTTCAATGATAATGGTAAACAGGACAAATAGAGAGGGTGAATCCCCCTAACGGGGGCACAGACAGCAATAAAAACTGTCAGGGGTTTTAATCCCTCTCACCTCTATCCAAAACTAAAAAAAAAAAAAAAAAAAGTTTTTCCCATTAGTTATACTTTAATAATAGGGTTCAGTTCAATCTGCTTATGAGCGGCTGCTATCCTCTACGGCGGAGAAAAAGCCATTCTTCTCCAGGCTGGCATTTTATGAGGAGGGAGAAAGTACTGGGCGTCTTCTGGCCAAGATAGCTAGCTCTCAACAGCGCTCCCCTGTAATAGGAGCCATTAAAACATCGGAGGGTAGGTTGGTAATCTCCCCTGACCTTATATTGACGGAACTGGCCAAGTTCTATGAGAATCTGTATCTTCCAACGGGGCGATATACCCCGGAAGAATTGGCAGATTATTTTCGGGACATTGAATTCCCACAACTCACAAAGGGCCAAAAAGAAGATTTAGATGCTCCCCTTACCTTGGACGAACTACAAACTGCACTAGCGGCATTCCCCAACTGTAAGACCCCTGGGGCAGATGGGATACCCATAGAGGTCTATAAGCAATACGCTGACATACTTCTACCCAAGTTACTAATGGTGTTTAACGCCTCCAGGGAAAAAAAAGGTTTACCCACCTCTATGACCACAGCTAACATAGAACTCATACTGAAGCCTGGAAAGGACCTGACAGATCCTGGTTCATATAGGCCCATATCTCTCTTACAAAGTGATATTAAGCTTCTAGCTAAGGTCCTTGCATTAAGGTTGAATGGGGCCATCACGGCCATCATTCACCCTGATCAGGCGGGGTTCATGCCCAATAAGTCAACAGCAGTAAACTTAAGACGGCTTTACCTGAATATGCAATCCGTGGCGGATAATGTGGGACAGAGGGCTCTGCTCTCACTGGACGCTATGAAGGCTTTCGATAGCGTGGAGTGGGAATACCTGTGGGGAGTTCTTAAGCGCTTCCGATTTGGAGATGTTTTCATCTTGTGGGTGCGTCTACTGTACCACAACCCGCAAGCAGCTATTCGGGCATCTGGGGCTATGTCGCACACTTTCAATTTGGGGAGAGGCACGAGGCAGGGGTGTCCTTTGTCACCCCTGCTTTTTGCATTAGCCATAGAACCTCTAGCCATTAAAGTAAGAGCCAACGATAATATTGTCGAATTTCGATACGGAGACAAGCAGGAGAAATTGATGCTATACACTGACGATACCATGATCCTGCTTGGAGACGTAGACAAATCTCTCACTGAAGCTATGTCCACCATAGTGGAGTTTGGAAGATACTCGGGACTCCAGATTAACTGGACCAAATCCTCCCTGATGCTTATTGATGAAGGGAGCACTCCTCCCGACAACAGTGCAGTGCCTCTAACCACCTCGTTCAGATACTTAGGTATTCAGGTGACGCCTAGAATCAGAGACTACGGTAGATTAAATATATCCCCATTGCTACCAAAATTTAGAGAATGGATTAAAACTTGGAATTCACTCTGTCTGTCGGTAACAGGCAGGGTGAATTTGATTAAAATGATTCTTATGCCCCAACTATTATATGTACTCCATAATACACCCATGGTAGTGACCCTTAAGACGTTTAGAATTATTAATTCCCTATTCAGTCTGCTTATTTGGAGGGGGCGCTCTCCAAGGATCAAACTTGAACATCTCCAACAACCTAAGGATGAGGGAGGGCTCGCCCTTCCCAATCCCTGGCTCTATTATATAGCTGCGCAGCTGCAGCAACTGATAGGTACAATGCACGTGGGCGCAGAGAAAGAGAGACCTATACGTAGTTCCTCATAACTAGTAATGCTGCATACAGTCAAAAAAGACTCGGTTCCGACAGCCCTGGAGGGGTTGAACTTTGGCAAAACCAACAAGATATACCCGACCTATGACCTAATCCAAAAAATATGGACCAAGACTAAATATATGCAGGGGGTGACAGGTTTCATGGACTACAGTCCAAAATGGCTCAATGAAACGTACCCAGAATTAGCCAAGATACAGCATGGGGCGATATGGAGGAGATATGGGGTGCTGTATATCAGGCAGATTTTCCAACACGGGAAACTGCATACATTTGAGACCTTGCAGAGGCTATTTGAGTTACTACAGTCCATGCGGTTCTACGATATGCAATTGAGACATGCAGTGGTGGCGCAGAGTAAGTCCATGGACTGAGTCTCTTCGCCAACACCCGTGTTTAATGTGATCGCAGGGGCTAACAATACTAAGGGGTTTATATCACAGTGTTACAGTATGCTATTACAAAATTTTCTGAATAAACATCCTCTAGGAATGCTGGCCAAGTGGGAGAGAGATGTTGGCCCGATGGATGGAGATCAGTGGGAAGAGGTGCTGCAGGCTGTGCCCACATGCTCCCTAAATGTTACGCAAAGATTGACACAACTGTATATCATATTAAGAGTATATTATACCCCTCACAGATTATATGCTATGGGTCTTCGACCCACTCCACTTTGTACCAGATGCAAAAGGGAACATGGAGACCTGATCCACCTGCTGTGGAGATGCCCAAAGCTCCACCCTTATTGGAAAGGGGTGGTGGACACTGTTAATGCGGTATTTCAGGTCACGTTACCTACAGACCCCAAGCACTGTCTGCTCAATGTGTTAGATGAGCTGGGGTGGGAGGAAAATACTAAAGTGGCAGTTACCAAAGCTATATTCATGGCACGTAAACTAATCATGATACACTGGATTTCAGAAGCGCCTCCTGCTCTTAAGGAATGGATCAATGCTGTAGGGGAAATGTTACGAAACGATAAAGTAATTTACCAACATAGAGGCTGCCCACAGAAGTTTGAGAAACTCTGGGGACCATGGCTAAATGTTCCTGGGCTCGCCCCGGTGGATTTGGTCGTGGGCAGACTCCTGGTTTGGGGACATGAGTTACTAAATGTCAGGCAGATTAAGCCTCTTCTGTTCGGTATAGTTCCTTACTTGGTTTACTCACTCCCTTTGTGTATGCTAATGCTGGGGTCCTCAAATGGATTATAATATGTCCTTGAAATATACAGGCGGACAATGTTTGGTTAGGTCGGTGACTTAAGATGTGTTGGTTAAATAATACAGTCTGCAGTGCATACAAATGTGTTGTACCTTGTGGTTGAATGTATTGCTGATTACAATTGTGAAGTCGGTATGTGTATGTTTTTACATGTTTTTCTCAATAAAGTATTTTTTCTGGATAAAAAAAAAAATAATAAGGTTCACTGTAAGGTTGCATCAGATTGTATGAAATTGGAATGTTTATAGGTAGGTGCAACATCTCGAGGCCTAGTGGCCTCTATTAATTTCTTTCTAAAGTACAGAAATATGATTTTGTAATTCACAATGTAATCAATGTTTTGAGAATAATATCAGATAATACAAAGAGGAAAGGAGCTCTGCAGAAATGTTATTTAATCATTATTTGATATGTCTAAACACAATTTTGTTTGCTGTTTAAGGTAAATGCTAATGAATAATTTGAACAATCCGCCTCAGTGGAACATCCAACCTAATGAAGATGGAAATGGGAGTAAATGGAATTATGCTTTGCTTATTCCCCTAATGGGACTTGCTGCTTTCCGTAAGTATTTTGAATGTTTGGCCAACCTCACTGTAAGTTGTCTAGCTCACCTGGTTTTGTTACAACTGAAGCCCAGTTCCAAAGAAACATTTTTTCTTTCCTTGACATTAATGATGGCTAAAAAGATTGAAAATGCTGTAATCAACTAAAATAAATGGTTGGGGCCGCACAGTGGTTAACCACATAAGGACCGAGCCTCTTTCTGAGATTTGTTGTTTACAAGTTAAAAACTGTTTTTTTTTTTTGCTAGAAAATTACTTAGAAAAAAAATTATATAATGCTTGGGATTCTAACACCCTAGAGAATAAAATGGTGGTCGTGGCAATACTTTGTCACATCGTATTTGCGCAGCGGTCTTAAAAGCGCACTTTTTTTGGAAAAAATACACTTTTTTGAATTAAAAAATAAGACAACGGGGGCGCATGCGCGAGGCTTAACATGGAGGACGCTTCCTCTTAGAGCTCCGCACTCCCTGCCGCAGACTCCAGACTTTACTCCGCTCTCGGACCGTCTAATCGTTCCAGACATCAAGCGATCCCCTCCCGCAAATCCCGAGCTACAACCGGGATGGTTTTAACGGGACACAGGGGTAAAAGCAAGCCCAAACCGATTAAGGAGGCCCTGGCCCGCGCCTTGTCCAAGATGGCGGCGAAGGCTCTCGTCGCACAACACGCTGCATCTGCAGCCAGATCGAGCGGACAGTGAGGAAGATGAGGATACACATCCTGCATACAGCGGCTCCCCTGCTCCTTCACAACCAGGTATGTCACAGCCTGACTTCCTGAAACATATGGAAAAGATGCTTAACAAGGCCCTGAAAGTTACATCTGATCAAATCACCAATAGACTGTCACGTGAGATAAGGGAGCTAGGACAGCGCACAGCAGATTGGAAACAAGGTTAGATGACATAGAGCTCACTATTCAAGAGCATGCCCAAGAACAGGCGGCCCTCCGTGAGGAAAATGCCACGTTGCTATCACGCCTGGAGGACGCGGAAAATCGTTCACGCAGGTCCAACATACGCCTCAGAGGTATCCCTGAAGTGATCGATGACATACAATCTTTTACTACAGCCCTCTTCCAAGAACTCTGCCCCTCCATACCCATTGAACGCCCGGAATTTGATAGAATCCACAGAGCGCTCACTCGTCACCAGCAAGACTGCCCCCCGCGTGATATAATAATCAAACTACACTTTTTCCGCACAAAGGAGCAACTTCTCACAGCTGCCCGTAACAAAGACGCTCTCCAGTTCCAAGATCACAATTACCAACTTTTCTCTGATCTGGCACCCCTTACCATAGCTAAACGACGAGCCATGAAGCCGCAATTGCAAATTCTGATACAGCATCAGATAAAATATACCTGGCGCTTCCCTTTCTCCCTTCAATTTACATATCAGGGGCAGCAACATTCCTCCACTTCTCCAGAATCGCTGCAACGCCTTCTCGAATCGCTTCATCTGTCCCCTCCTCTACACCAATCTGAGACTGCACTACCGCATACGCCAGCACGCTCAACATACCATTCTTATACCACCACACCAAAGCAGAATCAGCAAGGCCCCTCTTCGATCCGTAAGGGAACCCCATCTCGCCAAGCAAGTCTGTTTGATCCAAAAGCTCACACATCTCGCTGATTGAATTTTGGTTAACCACGGATCATCTTTAACACCACAAGAAACCTTTTGGTCATGTGATTATTATCATATGGACCAGAAACTGAAGTGGTTTCACCCTGTTACAATGTACAGGCGTTATTACACCTGTTGGAACTCCTCCCAAGATGAGATGCACCGAATACGCCCCCTTTACTCTTTTATTCTTTTTATTGTTTTCTTTTTTTGGGGCAAATATTTTGGATACATCCTTTTTGATGGGTTCCATTCATTCTTGTTCTTTCCTTTTTTTTATTTTTTTTTGGTTCACACATGCCCTTAACAACAATCTAAGGCTTTGAGGTTGCTAACTTTTAAATGTTATGTTATAGTCTTCTCATTACTCGTTTTCTCCCTTAACCATTAGTTGGAATTCGGGAGGTACTAGTTACTGGAATGTAAAGAATATTGATATGATGACCTCCTTTACACTTTTGAAAACTCACTGGTAATCTTTATCTTAACTGTGCCATCTGTCTCTCTCTCTTTCCAACCCCACCTCCCTCCCTTTTTTCCTTTCCCCTCTTCCCTGCCCTTATCCCCCCCCCTTCTTGCTTGACCTTCCTCTCTTACCCCACTTCCCCCCCCCCTTTTTCCTCCTTTCCCTCCCCTCCCTTTCCTTACCCCCTCTTATGTTTCTACTTTTTTTCCGATTTTATGGCACTGAGTTTTCCCACTAGGTGGGTCTAATATTTATATGTCACAATTTTGTACATTGGTAATTCCTTGACACGAACTGTTTGGACTGTTTGAGATTTATAGTGTTTATATTTTTTCTCGGTCTGCGGTGGGGAACTGTCACTGCTTCCCCCCTGTAAGATGCACGCGCTTCCTTCCCAGCCGGCTGGTTTGGAGGTGCGCGCATCTACTTGTTGGGCTAAGTCCAACGCACCAAGTGTTATTACACTTACTTACTTCTCCTGCAAAACCTATCCACTGTTTCTTGTTTCCTCTTTTTCTCCTTTTCTTCACTTTTCTCTCTACTTTTCTTCTCCTGCTTGTTCCTCACTAGATCAGGGGGACAGCGTGAACCACAAATATCTTCCCGATAATCTTTTTCCCAAAGTGCTTAAATGGCCCCCTTGAATATACTTTCCCTTAATGTAAAGGGACTTAACTCTCCTAACAAAAGGGTTAAGGCCTTCCGTACTTTTGCATCCCTGAAGGCTGGTATAATAGCCCTGCAAGAAACTCACTTTTCCACTCAAGCAACACCTAAATACTTTAGCTCCAAATACCCCCAAGTGTTCACTGCCTCTGCAGCCACTAAGCAACGGGGTGTTCTTGTTGCATTCCACCGCACCCTTCCATTTATCTTAACTAATGAAATCAAAGACCCTGAAGGTCGCTACATTATCTTAGTTGGGCATGTGCAAGACGTGACAACTACTGTTAATACAAAATTGGAAGTGTGTCTACACACGGAGTGGCACCGTGGACACAAACAAAAAAGTAAAAATGTGCCACGTCCTAGCAAATTGTATAGAGAACAGAACAAGAGGGACTTTTATGGACTTTTTAGGCACAAGTCTAACAAACTGATTAAAAAATATAGTTTTATTTACTTAGAAAAATACATAACATACAGAAAACATATTGTCTAAAAAACACACCACAACATGTGTATGTACTTAAAAATGCTCGCTATACAGCACCATCTATAATGTATTATTCGGACGTCTGGGTATACTTTCCACAACAAGATCAGTCCGAAATGGTGACTTGATAGCGGGTCTATAATCAGTTCAGATCATATAAATCTTGGATACTCGACATGTTTCGCGTAAGATTACGCTTCTTCAGGAGCGATACAAGATGCGTGGTGGCTATCAGAACATATAAACATAGCAAAAGCATAAAGGTTAATACAATGTATATGATCACAAAACAGACGTCTCTAATGACGCCACATAGATAATGTTTGAGAAGTAAATACTGGTTCAAGCGGAGCAAAAAAATGGGTGCGCCAATTAAGGGGGCGATGAAAGGCTAGCTATGGGGGCGTACACAACATGATCTCATATAATGTTAAAAAAGGTATGTAACCGTAGGAAAAGTTTATGGGGTAGGTACACAATTTTTTGTCCCCAGTGCCTAGAAGAATAAAGGGAGAAAGAAGGGAGACAAGAGAAAAAAAAAGAAAAGAGAAAAAGGTGTGAAAGGTGGAAAGGGGAAGAGGGAGGTGAGGGCAAGAAAGGGAGGGGGAGAGGGAAGGAAGATATGGGGACAGGAAATGGAGGGGAGAGGGAAGAAAAGGAAAGGGAAAAGTAATAGGCTGGAGGAAATACTTACATTATAGAAAACATATAGAGATGTATCAAGGATAATGACCCACAAGCCCAAACAGGGGCCGAAAAACCGGCCGACAGATATATCTAACACACGTCGGAGATATATGTAGGTAGATACTAAATAGGTTGCATAGACCCGTTCATAAAAGAGAGATAATAAGTTTATAGTAACAGATAAGCATGTATAAGCACAAGGGGGGTGGTATGTGTCAAATGACACAGCCCCCACCATGTTCTCACAACACTTACCAGTCTTTGATTTTTGCAGATTAAACTTTATATTATTTTGTCTCTATATAACTCTGGATTTAAACTCAGGTACTTCTGGGCAGGGGGTAGTCAAAAAGCCTACTGTAGCCAGATGCAGTCTGCCAAAAGATCTTCCCTAAAATATAAACATACACATGGAAGAGAAAGGAAGGGGATGGTGAAATGATAGCTAATTCAAGAAGGTAAGGGTTAATCCATGTTCAGTATCTGGCCGCTATGCACTGTAGCAAACAAAAGGGGTACCTGCATATGATGGTAAGGATGATCTCCGGCGTGTGGTGTCTCGCCTGGGGGTGGAGCGGAGTGCACACCATGACAGGACGCCGTCCTATTTGTGTGCACGTCCCGTCAGTCGTCAACCAATCGGCGACGCCGACGTGACGTCATCCGGACCGGCCAAATGCTCGCAGTGCGCATGCGCGCCGCCCACACACGGAAGCACCATCCAAAAGGGCGCCCTCCAGTGAGGAAAGCAACACACGCCCACCGCGGGCTACAACAGCCGGCACAGAATTGCACCAGCTGTTGTAAGCGCCACATCAGAGAGAACTGAGGTGACGCTGAGCGTCCGCATAGCAGCCAAGAACTCACCACCAGGTGGCGCCCATATAAATGCTCCGCGCGAACTCAGCAGCAACAAAATAGGTGTATATAAAGAAATTAAAATTAAAGCTTCAACATAGAAAGAATTTGGACAACACCTGAGAGAATCTTAACCCTCAGATGTATAACTCAAGGACCGCAGTATATACATGAGGGTTGCTTACTGTGGGTTCAAGCCACAGTGAAACCCTAGTTTGTGTAATGCATGTGTACAGATATTGATATATAGACATACATGTAAGATACAAAAAATAAAGAGAATATGGACTTAAATAGCGAACAGCATGTTAGGGGTCATATGTATAAATATATGTACAAGAAATAAGTCTCCTAAAGGAGAGAGGAAAAGGGAGAAACAGGGAAGGGGGGAATTAGTGGTATGGAGAAAGATGGAGGAATTGAAGGCAGAGTTTTGTTGTATATATGTATTTGTTTTATGAACAGATAAGACAAACATATTTCCAAAACATTGGTATGAAAACTTGACCACAAGGACTGAAGTTATTCAAAAAACCGTTCATGTGTCAAATATGCTGTCAGAGAAAGGGTTTATATGAATGCGATTCGTTTATGCCAGGGAATCGAGTTGCATTCAGGCGTTCTATCCAGAGTGTCTCTCGTCTCAAAATTTGTTTGTCCCAGTCTCCACCTCTGGGGCTTTTTGGAATCACCGCAAGGGCGATGAAGGAAACCACAGAGGTGTCGAACCTATGATAAAGGTCCAGGTGCCTGCTAACTGATGTAATCATTTTTCCTCCTCCAGAATAGTATATATGGTCCTTTATACGTGAGCGAAATTGTCTAATAGTCTTTCCGACATAGAAGGCTTGGCACTTGCATGTCATAAGGTAAACTAAGCCCTGAGTTTCACAATTTGCGTGAAAAGGGGGAGTGAACATTTCTCCATTAGGGAGTCTGAAGCAGGTGCCCACCTGGATCCAGGGACAAAACGAGCATCTTCTGCATCTGGTGATCCCTCTAAGACCAGTTTGCAATGGGAGATCATTGCAAAAATGACTAGATGTAAGTTTATCTCTAAGGGATCTACATCTCCGAAATGTAATGGCTGGGGTAGAGGTAACATATTTTGCCAGGATTGGGTCCTCACGTAAAAGAGACCAGTGTGTAGTTAAGATATCGCGTAATTCTGAATGGTGTTCAGAATAACTGGTAATGTATCTTACCGTCAGGTTAGATTTAGGAGTTTTTTTCTGATATAGAAGGGAATTTCGTGATTGGCGCAGTGCTTTGTTGTAAGCACGGCGAAGAATTGATTTACTGTAACCTCTTGCCTTCATTCGGTCACGAAGTATATTAGCTTGTTGCTTAAAATCCTCCGTGAACGTGCAGTTCCTACGGAGTCTGAGGTACTGCGCGTAAGGTATACTTCTAATGAGAGTGTGTGGGTGAGCACTTCCTGCATGCAGCAGGGTATTACCTGCTGTAGGTTTACGGAACAGGGAGGTGGCCAGCCGGCCATCATTGTCTTTACAAATCGTAAGGTCAAGAAATGTAATCGTAGAGTGATCACTACATACCGTGAAACTCAGATTAAAACTGTTGCAGTTTAATCTCCCCACAAAGGTGTTTAAGCTCTCCATAGATCCCGACCATACAATAAAAATGTCATCAATGAAACGCCACCAACACATCACCTGATTCGTGAAGTGTAATAGGCTGTCATCCGAGAACACTGCACGTTCCCACCCCCCCAGGTACAGATTGGCGTAGGTGGGCGCACAGCAGGTGCCCATGGCCACGCCCTGTACCTGGAGGAAGTGGGACTCGTCAAAAGTAAAACAGTTGTGCGTGAGGATAAAATGCAACAATTTCAAAATGAATTCACAATAGTCCCAGCGATGGTGCGTTTGTTCACGAAGGAAGGTAGGCGCTGTCCTGATGCCCTGCTCGTGAGGGATGCTCGAGTAGAGAGCCTCGACATCCAAGGTCACGAGCAGGGCATCAGGAGGCACGACCAACCCCTCAATCTGCTTCAAAAGATCCAGTGTGTCCTTTATGTATGAAGGTAAAGATAGTACGTGCGGTAAGAGGATTGAGTCGACTAGTCGACTTGCATTCTCAGTTAGAGATCCAATGCCTGACACTATGGGTCTACCCGGAGGCCTAATCTGGTTTTTATGTACTTTTGGAAGTGCATAAAATGTAGCCATCCTGGGATGGCGTATATTCAAAAAATTATAAAGGTCCTGGTCAATGAGGCCTTCCTGGTGGGCAGAACCAACGATAGTCAGAAAATCAGTCCTATATTGATCGATTTCTGTAGGCTCAATACATCTATACCAAGTTTTATTACCAAGGATGTCCATGACCATCTGTTTGTAGTCCACTTTGGTCATGAGGACAATATTCCCGCCTTTATCGGCTGGTTTAATTACCAAATCAGGATGGTTTTGTAGTTGTGTGATTGCTTGTACTTGAGCGGGGGTCAAATTTCGATGTTTTTGTACTACATTCATTTTTCTGACATCGTTGGTCGTGCCCATCAGGAAGGCCCAGATGTTGGGATTGGTCATTAGATCGGGAAAGCGTTGAGATTTGGCTCTGAATGAATTTTTAGGTGTGGTGACTCCAAGGTTAAGGTTCTGTTCTCCTGACAACTACTGTTGTCTCCTATTATGCCCCCAATACTAATCCCAACCCCTTCTTCTCCCATCTCCTACAAGTGATACGAGCACACTGCAAAGGTACCCTTTTCCTATGTGGTGATTCCAACCAAGTACTACACCCACACCTAGATAAGTCTCCCTATGCCTCTGAACATTATTCCTCTTCTATAACATTTCGCAAACGTTTCCAACAAGCCTCCCTATTGGATACTTGGAGAGAATGCAATCCCGCTAAGAAAAACTATACTTTCTACTCTTACCCACATAAATCCTTTTCGAGGATTGATCACATCTTTATACCAATTTCATCCTCACCAACTCTGCTCCATTCAAACATACACCCAATCACTTGGTCAGACCACTGCGCAGTAGTCACAACAGTCTCCGCCCTGATCCCCCAATCCAAAGATCGCACATGGTGTATAAATGAGGCACATTTGACTAACCAATCCTATTGCTTTGATATACAACTAGCCCTCAAAGAATATATACAGCATAATGCCACACCTGATATCTCGCCTGTCCTATTATGGGAGGCCCACAAACCCGTGATTAGAGGGACCTGTATATCCGTATCCACCCAACTCAAAAGGGATAAAAAAACTTAAAACCCAACAATTAGAAGCTGAGTACCATCGCCTCTTCCTCCAATTCCAATCTGCTCCTACTGAACCCCATAGGATCTTACTAGAAAAAACAAAAACTGAATTAGACCTAATTTTAGCAGAATCAGCAGATAAAATCATTCGGAGATTTAATCATACAATCTACACAAAAGCTAACAAGCCTGATACTTTCCTGGCATTAAGACTCCGTCGACCGGAAAGGGTGCATAATCCTATCAGACTCTAACTGGCCAAGGATAACTTCACGAGTAATCCTGTTAAAGTACTTGCAGAATTCCGTAGGAAATTAGCTGAATTATATACTCCGATACGCACATTCTCGGCGACACAAGCTGAATCATTGTTTCAAAACATCACCCTGCCAAAACTTTCACAGGCCAACAGAGAGTCTATGGAATGCCCCGTTATGTCTGATGAAGTCCTTTTTGCCATAAAATCTCCTAAACCTCACAAGAGACCTGGCCCCGATGGTTTATCTAGCTCTTATTTTAAAAAATTTGCTCCCACTCTAGCCCCCCTTCTTACTAACACCTTCAATTCTCTCCTTAAACAACACTCCTTTGGCCGAGATACGTTGACAGCTATTATTTCTATGATACCCAAGCCTAACACAGACAACTCCTTATGGTCTAACTATAGGCCCATATCCTTACTCAATTTGGATATAAAGATATTGGTCAAAATTATGGCGTTACGCCTCAATCCAATCATAGGTGGCCTTATACATTAAGACCAAGCTGGATTCATTCCTAAACGCCAAGCTAGTGACAACATTCGACGCGTGATTCTGCTTCAACACCTAACCTGAACACGCCGGATTCCCATGCATCTACTTTCTCTTGATATTCGTAAGGCGTTTGACACAGTCTCATGGCCCTATCTTAACTATGTACTCCAGAGATGGGGATTTGGTCCCAATTTTTTACAATGGGTTAACTCCTTATATAACCAACCACAGGCTTATGTTAAATACTCTGGATACCGCTCAGACTGTTTCCAAATTTTACGAGGTACTAGACAGGGATGCCCCCTCTCTCCGCTTGTATTCGCACTGGCGATAGAACCCCTAGCAGCCCTCCTAAGGGCAAACCCAAACATCAAAGGCCTTGATATAGCCTCTACATCACACAAGTTATGCTTATTTGCAGACGACGCACTACTATTCGTCACTTCTCCTCGAACTACACTCCCCAACCTAATTTATCTCCTAGACAAATTTGCCCTAATATCAGGTCTGGAAGTTAACCAATCTAAATCAAAGGCTCTCAATGTATCTTTGCCACAATCCGAATTAGACCATATAAAGGAATTCTTCCCCTTTACTTGGGCTCCAGCGTCAATAGCTTATCTTGGTATTAAACTAACCAGCGACCCGGTCCACCTTTTTAGAACCAATTATCTCCCCATGTTAAAACACTTAACAGCCCTATTAGAAGCGTGGCGTCCGATATGTACCTCTTGGCTAGGCCGGATAGCGGCTGTAAAGATGTCCTTACTTCCAAAACTGCTTTATTTAGATAGAGTCCTTCCAATTCCAATTCCCTCTTACTATCATCGAATCATTCAAACACGAGTGTCCAAATACATTTGGGGCCCAATTAGACCTAGAGTTTCTAAAACAGTTCTGCTTCGTAGTAAACTTAAGGGGGGATTAGGTCTTCCCAACTTTATGGGATATTTCCACGCTGCCCAGCTGGCCCAAATTACACTGTATCATTCACAAAATGAAATCCCACTTTGGGTCAGTTTGGAAGCTATTGACCTACACCCACTCAAAATATCTAACCTACTATGGTTGCCCCCCACGACTCGTGGCACAATTAGTAACCCTATAACGAGACACTCTCTTAAGCTATGGGACAAACTCCGAGGTCCCTTTAAACTACAATCTCCACATTCTCCATTACTTTCTTATCTAGACCATCCGAAATTCTACCCAGCCCAAGTTAACCCGAGCTCATTTCAAGTCTGGCACAGGGCAGGACTATATTGCATATGCGATTTTGTTTCTGCATCTGATATAAAGTCGTTTGCTTCATTACAAAACCTAGCTGATATCCCCAACACAGAAGTCTTTCGATACCTACAGATATCCCATTTTATCCAAACAACAATAGGTACACATACTTCATTAGATGATTTATCCATTTTTGAAGGGATTTGTAACTCCGACCCTCACGCCCCTGGTCTAATTTCTCTCCTATATGCTCATCTGACCTCTCCCCCAACCAACCTTCCCTCATATGCTGCGCAGTGGTCCACAGACCTCGCATTAGACCTTGATGCAGAGGACTGGTCTGACATTTGGTCCAATACGAAATTATCCTCCCAAAATGTAATCGCACGAGGCGAATTACAAAGTACTTATGAGGTGGTACCTGGTTCCTGCCAGGATTTCTAAATTTCTCCCAAATTATCCAGCTATTTGTTTCCGCGGCTGTAATGAGCGAGGTACCCATGCACATATATGGTGGACATGCTCAATAGCTCAGGAACTTTGGGCAGTGATCTTCCAAATGGCCTCCACACTATTTCAACAGCGAATTGATCCTGACCCGGCTATAGCACTGTTGAATCTTATCCCATCAGATTTCACCAGATCTCAGACCCACCTTCTCCTTCAACTCACAACAGCAGCTAAACAGACAATAGCTAGGGCCTGGAAAACCCCAAAACTCTCTCTAGCTGAGGTCAAAAATAGGGTTACCCAGGCTATGATTCACAGTAAAGTAGAAGCCACGATACTTGATAGGATCCCCCAACATCTCAAAATTTGGAACCCCTGGACTGAACATTTTTTACCCCCAAATTTTGATAAGAACCTTCTCAAACCTTAAGCAGCCCACCATAAACACAGGCAGACGTGTCGGTGAACTGGATGCTCCTGCGCTCTCCCCGACCACCCCTTCCCCCTCCTTATCTCCCCCCAATCTCTCTTTATCTTTCCTATACCTTTCATTCTTCTGATCTCCTCCTTTTCACTCTTTTTCCTCTTACGCTCTTTTTACAGGTAACTTTATTGTAGATTATACAAAGTCTACCAATCTTTAACTCTATATATGTTCGCAGATCTACTTTCCATGTGAAAGTTCTAACACTCAACCTTCGTTATTGTTCATTTTATTAATCCTGTTTTGTTATCTAACCGTAATAGGAAACTGTTAACACTATGTCCACAGCTATCTCTGCGAAAAGTTGTCCCCGGACTTTACTTCATTTCTTACCCCCGATAATTATTATACTGCAACCTCCACTGGGGTAAAAATGTATAAAACCTAAAACTATGTATGACATATGTAATGCCTGTTGAACATTATGTCTTCTTTTGAATAAAAAAGTTTGAACAGAAAAAAAAAGACAACAGTAAAGTTAGCCCAATTTTTTTTATACTGTTAAAGATAATGAGACGCCAAATAAATTGATACCCAACATGTCATGCTTCAAAATTCCGCTCGTGGAATGGCGACAAACTTTTACCCTTAGAAATCTCCGAAGGCGACATTAAAAAAATTCTACAGGTTGCATGTTTTGAGTTACAGCGGGGGTCTAGGTCTAGAATTATTGTTCTCACTCTACCGATCGCGGCAATACCTCACATGTGTGGATTGAACACCGTTTTCTTATGTGGGCACTACTCATGTATGTGTTCGCTTCTGCACGCGAGCTCGGCGGGACAGGGCGTGTTTAGAAAAAAAAATAAACATTTTTCTCATTTATTTTACCTTTTATTTTTTATTTTTACACTGTTCTTTAAAAAAAAGGGTGTCACTTTTATTCCTATTACAAGGACCACCAATGATAAAAGTGCTCTTGCGGTAAATCCGCCGCAGAGACCACTTTTATCTGAAAGCAGACGGCCCGCTGAAGAAGAGGATAACAGGGTTATGGCAGCTAGCTGCTGCCATAACAAAGATATACCTCTTCAAAGTATCGACGTATAACGACGGCGGGCGGTCCGTAAGTGGCTAAGTTGTTAACACTTCTGCCTGCCAGCACTAGGGGTCGTTGGTTTGATTTTCAACCATGGCAAAACCTGCCTGGAGTTTGCAGGTTCTCATTGTGCCCATGTGGGTTTCCTGTAGGTACTCTGGGTTTCTCTGACACTCCAAAGACATGCTAATAGGTTAATTGTCTCCTGTCTAAATTGGCGCTACTGTGTGTGTGTATGAATGAAGGCTAGGGACCTTAGATTGAAAGCTCCTTGAGGGTGGAGACTGATGTGAATGTACAATATAAAAAAATGAAATTGTTCTGTAAACTTAGGCTATTGAGGGGTGCATGTGCATGGCTGAACATAGCAGCACATTACCCAACTCTGCTCCACTCCAGCTAAGAACAGCTGATCTGGGACCTGCGCCGATCACATGTCTGCCCAAATGGTCTCCCAGCCGCCCTGGTTACCTTCCTATGGGGAAGCAGAAACCCATGGCAGCTCAGTTGCCAGAGGACAGCCACCACACTGCCAGGCTATCCAATAGGGCCCTGGACCGACAACCACCAAGACAGCAGCAAGGAGAAAATGCTTACACTTCAGGAGCAGAGGGGGGTGAGCCCACATTGACATTAAAAATGGGAGACTTTATCAACTTCAGCCCCGGAAGGATTTGCCCCCCTTAATGACCAGGCCATTTTTTTGCGATACGGTACTGCGTCGCTTTAACTGACAATTGTGCGGTTGTGCGATGCTGTACCCCAAAAAAATTGATGTCCTTTTTTTTCCACAAATAAACCTTTCTTTTGGAGGTATTTGATCACCTCTGCGGTTTTTATTTCTTTGCGCTATAAACAAAGAGCGACAATTTTGGAAAGAAATCTATTTTTTTAAACTGTTTAGGCTAACTATCTATACGCTACCAAGTGCTTCATTCAAAGTCCCATTTCCCCCAATCTTTTGTTTTTGACTTGTCAGGGATGGAAATATATGACCTTACCAGGCCATGATTTCATTTAAAGTCCCGTAGGGATGGAAATACGTGACCTCACCAGGTCTGGGCTTCCTCAAAGTCCCTAAAGCTCTTCTCCCCCCCTTCTTTTTTTGCATAACAGAACCAGGGATGGAAGCACTCGGTTATGCCCCATGATTTTACCTCCATTATCCCCTTGAATCTATTGACCTGATGTGAAGCCTCCCCTGTCTATTTAATTAGTTTATAATTGTTTTACAATTTTCATTCACCAATGCTTTCTTTTCATTTTAATATCCAAGTCATCTATTTGTTCCCGGAGTGCAGGGTTGCAGAACTGTGGCAGGGTTGCCATGGCATCGGGTTTTTCCTGATCCGGGGGCTGTGACGCACACTACGGGCCTCCGCCCAACCCCGCCTCCTATGACGCCTTGGGGAGGCGGCGGCACCTTACTGTGTGTCGACATCACGCCTCCCACGCCGTCACGTGGGCATGTTTGGGTTTCCACACTTGTTGACAGCGGAGGAGACTGGCTCGCCGGCGAGTCGGGGTATACCTCCGACTGTCGGCGTTTCCCCCTCCCCCGCTACGTGCAACACGGCGTGATGGGGGTGGGCGGCCCTTCGGTGGTGTTTATAGGGGCGGCCTTCCGGGCGGCCTGGGCACATGAGGCTCTCCCTTCACTTACCTCCACACACAGGACTCTTGGCTCCGTGTCCATACAGGTACCTACTCACTACTCACGTCTCACTTTTCCTAGCGTGGCACTGGTTTTCTGGTTTCATCTTGGTTTGTGGTCACTCCTTCTGGCATCACTCAGAGCTGCCAGCACCCCACTTTCAATATTAGTTTTCTCTGCACGGTCCCCTCTTTTTCTCCTTCATCACTTGCTAACCCCTTAGCCCCTGTCTATCTCACTATCCCTCACCTCTTTCTCTCTCAATATTCTTTCCTAGAGATACCTTGTGGTCCCGTGCCCGCCTCGATCGCTGACTTCTTGGTGCCCCCGCTGGGCTGTCCACCACGGCCCCTGGTAGGGAATGTCGCCTGTTATTCCTGGCACCATGTCAGTGTACTGGTAACCGTTGGACCTCAACTGGTAGGTATGCACTTTGATTCTGATTGGGGCTCTACTCTACCCCATCATTATTGACAGCTTTTTTGTTTTTCCTTTATTATTATTTCCACTATAGATTACACGCATGCTCCTGACGAGTGGCGAAGTAGCCACGAAACGCGTAGAGCTAATTGATGCGTTTTTTACTCAAATACATCCAGATCTCAACTTCTTATGTAATTGTACCTCCACAGGCTAAAGTGAGGCCTCAGGTCCTGCAGGCATTACCTTGTAATTTTAATCTTATCTAACCCACCTCAGGTTGAACTCTGGGAATTTTGTTATGGTCTTATTCACGGCTTTGTATCATCATTTGTACCATTTTGTTTTTATCTTGCCTGAACTTGCACCATTGATTGCATTTGAGACATATGTATTGCCAAGTTATGGTTAACTATATGTACCCC
The DNA here is from genome assembly GCA_037952925.1 of Lithobates clamitans. Classification (NCBI taxonomy): domain Eukaryota; kingdom Metazoa; phylum Chordata; class Amphibia; order Anura; family Ranidae; genus Lithobates; species Lithobates clamitans. The sequence goes on along the minus strand of JBBGZY010001101.1, from coordinate 1,176,834 downwards.
AATGCTTACCTATTTTATTGATATGAACATTATATGTATGGTTACCAACTATGTACACAAAATAAAGTTCCCTTGTTCAGCTAACTATCTATACGCTACCAAGTGCTTCATTCAAAGTCCCATTTCTCCCAATCTTTTGTTTTTGACTTGTCAGGGATGGAAATATATGACCTTACCAGGCCATGATTTCATTTAAAGTCCCGTAGGGATGGAAATACGTGACCTCACCAGGTCTGGGCTTCCTCAAAGTCCCTAAAGCTCTTCTCCCCCCCTTCTGTTTAGGCTGATAGATATTCTTCTACATATTTTTGATAAAAAAAATTGCAATAGGCGTATATTGATTGGTTTGCTCAAGTTATCGCGTCTACAAACTTTGGGATAGATTTTTTAAATTGTTTTTACTAGTAATGGCCGTGATCCGCGATTTTTAGCGGGACTTGCGACAGGCAAATCTGACCCCACATGACAGTTTTTCGGGACCAGTGACATTATTACATCGATCAGTGCTATAAAAATGCACTGATCAATGTAAAAATTACACTAGCAGGGAAGGAGTGATCACTAGGGGGTGATCACGGGGTTTAGTGTGTTTCCTAGGTGTGTTCTAACTGTAGGGGGGATGGGCTCACTGGGACATGACAGAGATCACTTTTCCCGATCACTGGGAACTGTAGATCTCTGTCATGTCCCCTGTCAGAACGGGGATCCGCTTGTTTACACTGGCAGATCCCCGTTCTGCCTCTGTACTAGGCATCAAGGCATTTGACGTACTACATCAAATGCGCCTGACCCACGGGCATGCTCCTGCAGCATGTGCCTGCGCGAGCCACCCTACAGGTACGACGATTAACTCAGGAGAGCCGACCTGCTGCCGTATAATGGCAGCGGCTGGTCGGCAAGTGGTTAAATATACCCTCAATAGGGGATTAATGCAAACTGCTTTATTTCTTTTATAGCCCCCCATTTTTCTATGTATGATTTGATTTTGGGAATGATACCTCCTCTAGTGTCCATTGAATTACGATATTCAACACCCCACCTTTTAACTGATTTGTTTTCCCACATTGACATTCACTATAACGGGCTGAATTTCATTTTGTAGACATTTTTAACTCCGTCCTCTAAATTTGACAGAGCACTGGGGAAGATGGTACCCAGCCAGGGGAGTGCAGCGCAAAGTCTTTCCCCATCGTCTGAAATCCAACCTGCACAGCCCCTAAAATATTCAGATGACCCCAATATTTTGGCCATGTTTTCTGCCCTCCTTGATCAGAGATTGGAGAGGGCTAGCAAACCATTCACCTCAGACCTGAAGGGTAAAATTTCAGGAGTTGGGCACCTTCATTGGAATGATAGAAAATAAGCTAGATACTACTATTGGCAGAGTCATCCAAAAAACTGCGTTTCAGGATTTTAGAAGACAACTCTGGGCAAAAACATTTTTCCATGTCTTTGTTGCTGATCTCCCACCTTCACCGACTATGCCATCCATCTTCTTCTGAGCTCAGTAAGTCCTCTGTAATAGCCTGCTGATTTTGAAGTAAAACCGTTACTGCCCCGTGATTTCCTGTTTGTAAGACCAGTGGCTGCTATTCCTCCTGTACTCCCAGCCACTGGTCTTGGCACTTCCTATTTGTAGTTCTATCCACAGCAAGCAGGGACTTGTACTTCCACCCTGCTTGCTGTAGTGGGTGGTCTGTACCGCCCACGGAGGTGGTGGTCGTCATCCTCTGTTCCCTGTCACCACCCCCCGCCCGTCATCTGTCAGTGCAGCAGGGATCGTACCAAGACACCGGCTGGACGATAGAGCGGGGATCTCCCGCTGTGACAGATCTTGTATGTGAAACACCAGGTGCCATAAAACCCTGCCTCCTAGACCAGCTTTGTGATAGACAGCACACTGGACCAATGCTGGTCCAGGGTGCGGGATTTCACGGCGGCCAGCATTTCACATACAAGATCCGTCGCAGCGGGAGTTCCCCGCTCTGTCATCTGGTTGGTGTCTCCTAACGATCCCTGCTGCACATGTGGGCTGGAACATCCCAATAAGTATGTGCTGTTGTGTGATGTTGGAAAAACCAGTCAGGGACCAGCGATGCCCCTAGCTGCCAGGGGAAAAACTCCTCCAGTGAGGGCAGGAGCAAGGCTCTGTCACAAAGACCATAAGCGCCGAACTGTTGTACTGGGCACTCAGGTTCGGCACATCAAGGATCTGGTGGACAGATTATTGGGTGGGGCTGGGGAGGACCCAGATGCCATGGTACACGTGGGTACCAATGACAAAGTTAGAGGAAGATGGAGAGTCCTAAAAAATGATTTCATGGACTTGGGAACTAAATTGAGTAGGAACTCCAAGGTAGTAATCTCAGAAATACTACTGGTACCTCGAGCCACGCCAGAGAGGCAGCGGGAGATTAGGGAAATTAACAAGTGGCTGGAGAGCTGGTGTAGAAAGGAGGGGGTTCGGGTTCCTGGAGAACTGCGCCGACTTCAGTCCTTTTCCGGCTATTTATCAGGGCTGGGAGAGAAGATGGTCAGAAAGTTAGAGGGGATTTTAAACTAGGTGATGGAGGGGCTAACAAGATGGGAGAACTGGAGCTGCTAATGTACAAGGAGGATCTCGATTTTGTGTGAAATTCAGAGACTCGGTTTGACAGCTCTCATAGTTATTCAGGTTGAAAAAAGACACAAGTCCAACTATTTCAACCAAAAAAAAAAACAATAATACAATCCTATATACACAATTCTTCACCTACAGTAGATCCAGAGGAAGGTGGAAAACCCCAGCAAAGCATGATCCAATTTGCTACAGCAGGGGAAAAAATTCCTTCCTGATCCTGAGAGCCAATCGGATTTTCCCTGGATCAGGCCTTTTTAAAAGCAATCTACTGAGCTTGCCAGAGCCATCTCTGGGGGAATCTATTCCACATTTTCACAGCTTTTACTGTGAAGAAACCTTTCAGTATCTGGAGATGAAATCTTTTTTCCTCTAGACGTACCTCCTTGTCCTCTGTGATGACCTTAAAGTGAATATCTCAACACTCACTATATGGACCACTTATGTATTTGTACATGTTGATCATTTCCCCCTTTAATCGCCTCTTCTCAAGAGGGAATAGATTCAGTTCCGCTAATCTTTCCTCATAGCTGAGCTCCTCCATGCCTCTTATCAGTTTGGTTGCCCTTCTCTGTACTTTCTCAAGTTCCTGATATCCTTTTTAAAAACTGGTACCAAAACTGAACTACATAGTCCAGATGAGGTCTTACTAATGATTTGTACAGGGGAAAAATGATAGAGAAAGAGATGGTCCATACCTCTCTTAATACAAGTAAGGACTTTGGAAACCGCAGCTTGGCATTGCATGCTATTATTGAGCTTATGATCTACTAAAACCCCCAGATCCTTCCCCACCATTGATTCCCCCTAGTATGTATGATGCATGCATGTTTTTAGCCCCCAAGTGCATAACTTCACATTTATCAACATTAAACCTCATTTGCCACTTAGTTGCCCATTTAGACAGTACATTGAGGTCCGCTTGTAAATTAGAGACATCCTGTAAGGACGTTATTCCACTGCATAGCTTAGTGTCATCCACAAAAACAGAAATGTTACTTTTAATCCCAGACCCTATATCATTTATAAAGGTATTAAAAAGTAAGGGTCCCAGCACTGAACCTTGGGGTACACCCCTGATAACCTTAGACTATTCAGAGTTAGAGTCATTAACCACTACTCTCTGAATTCTGTTTTCTATCCCATTACAAATTGATCTTTCCAAGCCTGTAGACTTTACCTTACACATGAGCCGTGTGTCCTGTGTCAAACGCTTTTGCAAAATCCAGGTATAACACATCCACAGCCACCCCTCTGTCCAAGGTTTTACTTACCTCCTCATAGAAATGAGGTTTGTTTGACAACTTCTGTCTTTCATGAATCCATGCTGTCTGTTGCTTAAAATATTTTTTTTCCAGCAAGAACTCGTCCTATGTGGTGTTTTATTAAACTCTACAGTATCTTCCCAACTATAGAAGTTAAACTAACAGGTCTATAGTTACTTGGTAAAGACTTTGATCCCTTTTTAAATATGGGCACCACATTGACCCTGCGCCAATCCAGTGATACCATTCCAGTCATTAGCGAGTCCCTAAATTTTAGAAACAATGGCCTTGAAATGACACACGCCTGGAATCTGCACCCTGTATATAGCACACGTCTGGAATCGGCACCCTGTACATAGCACATACCTGGAATCTGCACCCTGTACATAGCACATGCCTGGAAACTGCACCCTTTACATAGCACATGCCTGGATTGAAGTCTGCCGTTTCCCCTTTAAAAAAAAATTCTTGCGAGTGGTGGCTAAGCCCCTCCTCTTCAAAACATTGTTGAAAGAGGGCGGAGCATGGGTGACCTTAAAATCATGCCCCCCCCCCTGAAAAAAGTTCTGCGGACGCCCATGCTCAACATGCCTCTCAGCAAATAGCCCGGGGTGTCTATTTTCCAAAATGGGGTCATTTGAGGGGATTTTGTGCTATCTGCACACTTCATGGCCTCTGAAACTGTGATAGGCAGTGAGGAGTGAAATCAAAAATTTTCGCCCTGAAGGCAGCGATTGGTTTTCCCGGTCCTGTACGCGGTTAGGCTCCCAAAAAGTCTCACACATGTGGTATCCCCATACTCAAGAGAAGCAACAGAATGTATTTTGGGGTGCAATTTCACATATGCTCATGGCATGTTTGAGCAATATATCATTTAGTGACAACTTTCTGTAAAAAAAAAAAAATAATAATTTTCCCGAAACTTGTGGCAAAATATAAAATATTCCATGGATTCAACATGCCTCTCAGCAAATAGCTTGAAGTGTCTTCTTTCCAAAATGGGGTCATTTGGGGGGGTTTTGTGCTATTTTTCAAAAAGCCTGAAGGCGATGCTTGGTTTTTGGGGTCCTGTACACGACTAGGCTTCCAAAAAGTCTCATACATGTGGTATCCCCGTACTCAGGAGAAGCAGCAGAATGTATTTTGGGGTGTAATTTCACATATGCCCATGGCATGTTTCAGAAATATATAATTTAGTGACAACTTTGTGCAAAAAAAAAATTATTTTCCTGCAATTTGTGGCAAAATATAAAATATTCCATGGACTCAAAATGCCTATCAGCAAATAGCTTGGGGTGTCTACTTTCCAAAAAGGGGTCATTTGAAGGGGGTTTTGAACTGTCCTGGCATTTTATGCACAACATTTAGAAGCTTATGTCAAACATCACCCACTCTTCTAACCACTTGAAGACAAAGCCCTTTTTGACACTTTTTGTTTACATGAAACAATATTTTTTTTGCAAGAAAATTAATTTGAAGCCCCAAACATTTATATATATTTTTTAAAGCAAAGGCCCTACAGATTAAAATGGTGGGTGTTGAAATTTTTTTTTTTTCACACAGTATTTGCGCAGCGATTTTTCAAACGCAATTTTTTGGGAAAAAACACACTTTTTTTAAAATTTATTGCACTAAAACTATATTGCCCAAATGTTTGATGAAATAAAAAAGATGATCTTATGCCGAGTACATGGATACCAAACACGACACGCTTTAAAATTGCGCACAAACGTGCAGCAGCGACAAACTACATACATTTCTTTTCATACATCAGGGGACACAGAGCCATAGTAGTTACTGGGTTATAGAGTTATAGGCCACCTTCAGGTGATGGACACTGGCACGCCCTAAGACAAAAAAGTGCACTCCCTATATAACCCCTCCCACTACTGGGAGTGCCTCAGTTTTTTCGCCAGTGTCTAGGTGTTGGTCACGGAGTAAAGATGTGCTGAGCTGAGCTACTCTGGAGCAATCCTTGCTGGGGCTAGCTATGCAGAACGGATCCATTCAAGGTGTCTTTCTGGCCGAATTGAATGGTACCTGGAACTCGTGTCCGAAGAAACAAGGTTTTTGCCTGTGAATGCTTCTCTTTTGAGAGCTGGACCCTGGAATCTAGTACTTTTTGGTATTAAGGCCATAAAGTTTGCTGCCAGTGGTGCTATTGCAGGTCCAGGATTGTGGGTTTCCTCGAGAATCCCCTGCTCCTGAAGGTTTAATGGAACCCACTGTGAAGGGTGAAGATTGGGTCTGTTGGTTTACCACAGAAAAACCTGTGGTGGGAAAGGTAAGTGGAGTTTTTCTAAGAAATTTTTAAAATTTTCTTATGAATTGTCTCCTTTAAAGTAAATGTTGTTATGCCTAAGTGTCACCACTGGGGCCTGTGTAGAGCACGTACCTTCTCATGCTTTGCTTTGTGTCACAGAAGCAGCAGACTCTTTCTCCAGCCAGCAGGCAGACCGCCGGTAAGTTTGGGGGGTTTTTGCTTCCTCCAGACACCCCCACCTGGGCTGAACTCTTCCCCTCTTCATGAGGCTGAGTATAAGGGAGAACTGAAAACAATCAGCAATGCCGTTTTCTTTCACCGCCCCTACACGGGGCAGCTTCCAGGTTTCCTCCACACCATCCCTCCCTCACTCACAAGCCGATCCCGTCGGATCGGAGGCCCGTGCTTGCGCGGGAAAACTCTTTTTGAAAGAGAAAGGAGGGGGCGCGATGCGAGGTGGAGGCGAGGCTTAGCGCAGTGTTGGCGTCCTCCAACGCGGGAGTGTGTTTTTTGCTGGCTGCAAAATTGTTGCAGAGACATGAGAGCAAAGGGAGCATGAAAGAGGTTGGTGACACAGGCATTAACACATTTACTATTTGCATGAGGCTGAGCATTAATAGCAGCGGCCATGGCTGGACTATTGCTCAAGCAGTGGATGCGATTTCTTTTGATAGTACCTCTTTGTGCATCAGGCTAAGGTCAGAAAGGGGTTAAAACACCCCCCAAAATAGAGCTAAAAGGGTCCCCCTCAAGCTCTGGAAAGCCTACTCATCTCTACAAATGGCATCCTCCCCTAAGAGGAAGTGGCAGGTCAGAATGAGCATCGGGGCCATGAAATGTTTGCAACTGTTTTCAACACTGCAGCCCCTGTGTATTTTACCAAAAGATCTTTTTTTCCCTCAGCCATCATGGGTTTTTAAAAAAAAAAAAAAAGTTTAGTGACTTTAATTGCACAGGTTCTCTTCCATTGCCCAGGACCCTCAAATTGAGGAACTAGGGGCGGAAGAAGACAAATCCCCTCAGGGGACCGTGGTCAGGCTGATGACTCCTCTTCTGAGGTGTCAAATGTGGGAGAATCAACTGGTTTCAATCTTAAGAGTGATGGTGCAGTTTCTTGCTGTATGGTCCGCTCCACATTTTTGCTCCCTTAACTGAGTGTTTGGGTTCGCTAAAGCCTCCTCAAACTGTGCATGCCTTTTCCTGTCCATTTATTGTTGAAAAAACTTTTTTGTATCTGAGAGGATCTCCCAGATAAACATTATTTCTCATTCGTTCATTGACAGACACAGCCTTCATATCGATAGGGTTATATTGCCTATATTAGGAGTAGCATTAGGCTGAACAAATAGCAAACGAACACCTGGCTACGCCCATGGGCTGTCCTTCAGTCAGTATATAACCCCCACCCTGCTCTAGGCATTCAGTTTTTTTCTGCCTAGTCTAGGAGAAGGACCTGACTCTCTTTTGGGACCTGTGGTTCTTTGGATTTTTGTTTTAGTTCTTTTATTTCTCTTTTTTCCTGTGATGATCTGCAGTCAACTGCTGGGCTGGGTGACAGGCTGGATAATATAGATCCTGGTAGTCTCCCCAGCCTGGCCATCGAGCGCGCACAGACCATAGCCTCGCGCTGGGTCGGACATGACAAGCCCCATTCTGGACCGGGGCGGCTGGCGTGATTGAGTCTCACAGGGACACATATGACCAGGCTACTGCTGTCTGGATCACAGTATCGCCATGGCCGACAGCCACTCCATCTAGGCGGGAGGTGGATCTGTCTGTGGAAAGGGAGCATTACCTGCGCACTTTGCTGGAGTGGCAAGTAAGGGGCTCCCCGCCTCTCCTTCCCTGGAGAGGTGGGGGGCGCGGGTACTCCCTGGGCTGGTCGGTCCCTCCGGGGTTCTCCTCCACCCCCATCTTTCCCGGGTGAGGTCCAGGCTTTTGGCCTAGGGACTTTTTGGGACACACGTCCCCTGTTTTCCTCCTTCGGGTTTTAGATTGAGTGGCATCTGGGGTGAAGCCTGTAAGAAGGGTGTTCGGGGGTCCTGGGGCTAATTTAGGGCGCGGCTTTGCGGCCTACCAGCTGGGCACCCCATGGCTTTCCGGCCTACCGGCCGTGGCTCAGAGTCGGCCCGGTCCCCCCCGCTGGCCGCGTGCTCGCGGCGGATGGCCAGATATTTAGACCAAGGTCCCCCCGCGGGCTTGCAGCAGGCGGCTAGAAATTTAGGCTGTGGCTTCGGCGGCCTACTAGGCCACGGCTTCCGCAGCCTGCTAGGCCTCATGGCGGCCCCTCCTTTCCTGAGGGGTGGCGCTGCAGAGGTCTGTGCCCCTTAGGTAAGGGGCCACGGTTTGTGCCCCCGTGAGGGGCCACGGTTTGTGTCCCCTGTGAGGGGCCGTAGTTTGTGTCCCCTGTGAGGGGCCGCGGTTTGTGTCCCCTGTGAGGGGCCACGGTTTGTGGCCCCTGTGAGAGGCCACCGTCTGTGTCCCCTGTGAGTGGCCCCGGTCTGTGTCCCCTGTGAGGGGCCCCGGTCTGTGTCCCCTGTGAGGGGCCCTGGTTTGTGCCCTCTGTGAGGGACCACCATTGTGCCCCCTGTAAGGGACCACGGTTGGTGTCTCCTTTGAGGGGCCCTGGTCTGTGCCCCCTGTGAGGGGCCCCTGGGTCTGTGCCCCCTGTGAGCGGCCCGGGTCTGTCCTCCATGTGAGAGGATCCAGGTCTGTGCCCCTGTGAGGGGCCCCGGTTCTGTGGAGGGGCTTCGGTCTGTCTTCCTGTGCGGGGCCTCCATTGAGGGGCGCTGTTTTTTGCTCTTATTGTATCTGTGTGGGGACTTTTTTAAGATGGTGCAGCGGTGGCTGCGGCGGAGGGCCGGTATCCCTTTGGATAAACAGTTTTGCGCGGTGAACGCGTTCCCTTCTCCCTCTTATTCTGACAAATTTGTCCATGAGGACTGGGAGTGTCCAAATTGTCTTTGGTGTTTCCAAGAACACTTGCTGTAAGGTACCCCTTTGGGGAGTTCCTCCTTCAGTAGTGGACTGTTCCACTAGTAGTGGACCCTCCTATCTCTAGGCTGCTTAAGGCAACCATGGTTCCAATAGAGGATCCTCTGGTTTCTAAAGGCCAGCGGACATACCTGGAGGGGAGCAGAGCCCCCCTGTGTTTGCTGCATTGGCGGACCTGTTGGTCCAGGCGCTACAGTTGACCGCAGTTACCCTGGTTGCTGAGCTCTCTGTTTTCTCAGTGGTGCTGAGACATGTATTTTGGGGGGGCGACCCTGAATGGTAGCATGATCTGGTCCGGTTACTAGATAGTTTTCCAGCTGTGTTCCTCCAAGGGCGTTTGACGCCAGACTGCTGGCTGTTCTCCGCGGGGGGGCGGTGAAAGCTTTGTTGCTGTAGGGTGTGATGTTCTCGTGCTAAGAATGGTTTCAGGGGTTTTATATAAACCTGTTCAGTCTACAGGATGGAGGGCATGGTACATACCTTTATGGGGGTACAGTAGTTCAGGATGGAGTCTGTCCGCACAGTGGTGGCACTCCTTCGTCATGAGGACTTTCTGACTTCTATCGACATCACGAATGCTACTTATGCATTCTTTTGTGTGCCCGTCTCCAGCACTTCCTCTGTTTTGCTGTGGGCGCAGAGCATTATGAGCCTTTGGGTCTGTCCACCGCTCCTCGGGTGTTCACGAGGTGTTGGCCCCGGATCTGGCATGGTTACGTCGGTGGGGGTTTGCGATCCTGGGCTGCCTGGACGATCTTCTTCTCCGACTCCTCGACTACCCTGAGGAGCACCGTAATTATTTATTATTAATTTCAATTATTATTTATTATTATAGTTAATAATAATTTTATTATTATACAGACCTTGACTGATTTCAGTCGGATGTCTGCTTGGCCCTGCCAGATCATTGGATTATCTGAGCCTAACCCGGGCTTCAGCTCTGGCCAGATTGTTGCTTCTCCCGGACAATACTCCGGAAGTTGCATGCTGCTTTTTTTCATTTACTGTTGGGCAGGTGGGCTCCTCTGCGGATCTGCATGCGGGTGTTGGGTCCAATGTTATCTATTTTTTTGAGGCAATTTCATTTGCATAGTGCCATGCAGGCTCCCTTAGGGGAGATCCTGGCATAATGGGACAAATACCAAGGGTCTCTGGACAATCGGATTTGGCTGAGTCAGGAAACCAGATTTTCCCTAGTCTGGTGGCTTCTCTCTCCAGCTCTTCGGTGGGGTAAATCCTTTCGCCCCTTGTTTTAAACAGGGTGACCACCAATGCCAGTCTGAGCTCTACTCAGGGTTGTTGGACGTTGGTGAAATCCGGACTACCGAGTAATATCTTGGAACTTCATGCGGACAGACTAGTACTGGATCATGAAAGGATCGACTTCGGGGGGCTCCCGGTACGGATCCAGTCGGACAAGGCAACGGCGGTGGCTTATGTCCTTTGCCAGTGCGGGCCAAGATAGGCTGTTGGCAGCCCTGGCTGTTTCCAGTATCCTCCGGTTGGCAGAGCGTTCCGTTACGGCTTTTTCTGGCATGCGCTTTCCAGGAGTAGAATACTGTGAAATGGATACCTCAGTTGGTTAGTGTTGGACCACGGGGTGGGCCCTTCACTGGACCGTGTTTCATCGTATTGGTCTCCGCTGGGGCATGCATGAGGTATATCTGTTTTGCATCTTGGCTCAACAGGAGGGTACCAAGGTTTCTGGCAAGGTCACGGGATCTTCTGGCGGGCTCTAGTGACCCACGTTTGCTCTATGCCTTTCGTTCTCTCCAGCCTTTGCTGTGGCCTTTTGGCAGGATCATGGCTGCGGTGATTGCGGTCATTCTTTTGGATCTGAATGGGTCCCGGTAGTCTGAGTATGCCGACCGGGTGCGCCCGGTCGCCAGCATTTTTCTGGGCGACTGCCTCTCAGGAAGGACCTACTGTCTCATGGGCCGTTCTTCCATCATGTTTTTAGAGGCGCTGGTTTTTAATGGCCTGGCTGTGATGAGCCAGGTGCTGCGGTTTCCAACACTGCTGATGGGGGGATAGAGGACATGGGCCTTGAGTACCATCGAGGCCCAGGTTTCTACCTGGGTGTTCTTCTTCACCATCTCCTGGTCTCGCACGTCCTGGTGCGTACCTTTTTTCAGGGGTTAGACGTTTGTTTCCACCAGTGCGGTTCTTCTACTGCCATGGAACCTGAACTTGGTAATGTCGGTTATCCAGAAGCCTCTCTATCTCTCTTTCAAGATTTTCTGGAGATTCCACTGCTTACTCTGGCTCAGAAGGTGGTCTCTTGGTGGCAATCACCTCTGCTCACACTTTATCCTATGGTGGAGGAAATTCACTAAGTAGAGTATACCAGAAATTAACGCTGCTATATCCTCTGTGAATAAGAGCTTTTGTCCGGCAGACAATACTCAAATGCTTAGGCATCCAACGGATAAAATGTTGGTGTAACGACACCCCGAGTATGAAAGGGGTTAAAGTCATTTAGGACATTTCAAACCCAAACACGAAGGCAGCTACCGAACACTCCAATCAGCCGAACAAGGAACCTATACAAATAATCCACCCCAAAAACGAGACACGGCTCTGTCTTCAGGTTCCAAGCAGGAATGAATCTTTATTCAAAAAACACATGTTATACAGATCCCACTTCAAAACATTTCCCCCCCACCCTTGGAAAACAGGGCAGGTTAAACTGTCCAATAACAATGGACACACAGGTCAGGTGTGCTTAACTTCTAATCAGTAAACAGTCTTAAGAGGGGGGCTGCTGGAAGAATCCCCCCTCCCTCTTTCCTGACAGCAATACACATCCTGTGATCCAAGGCAGACAAACACAATAGAACGTTGGAATACAGCCCCACCCCAAACTAGCAAAGCAAACAGTACACAACACAATGAGACAGCACACTTTATATATACACACATATACAGCATTGAGTCTCTGACTAGCACAGATCACAGCGGGGCTCCCACTCACGCTGTGCCCCACCAGCGACTCCCGTCACATGGCTCCCTCCTTGTGGAACACTCCGGCAGACCCGGCTTGATCCTTCTCGGGTCAACTTGGGGATGTCCGGAACTAGGAGGCCGGAGTGACGTCGGTTTGCTGGGACAACCCATCAGCATTGTCATTTTGCTTACTGGGTCGGTAGCTGATGGTGAAATTGTAAGGTTGCAGGGCTAAGCTCCATCGCAGCAACCTGCCATTGTCTCCTGAGACCCGGTTAAGCCAGACCAATGGGTTGTGATCAGTGACTAATGAAAATTCCTGTCCATACAAATAAGGGTTCAACTTTTTAAGGGCCCAAACCAGGGCCAAGCACTCTTTCTCCACTGCTGCATAGCTCACTTCCCGGGGTAATAGTTTTCTGCTCAGGTATGCGACAGGGTGTTCTCTTCCATCCTCCCCAATTTGGCTCAGCACAGCCCCCAGTCCAAACATGGAAGCATCTGTGTGGACAAGGAAATGTTTGTTAGGTACTGGGGCAGCCAAGACAGGGGCATTTACAAGTGCTTGCTTGAGGGCTAGAAATGCGGCTTCACAAGCTGGAGACCACAGGACCTGCCTAGGTAAATTCTTTTTCGTCAGGTCAGTCAGGGGCTTGGCGATAGCACTGTAATCAGGGATAAAACGCCGGTAGTACCCGGCAGTCCCCAAGAAGGCTAATACCTGGGTCTTAGTACGGGGTGTGGGCCAGTTAGCTACTGCCTCTACCTTGGCTGGCTCTGGTCTCTGGTTCCCACACCCTACTCGGTGTCCCAGGTACTGCACCTCTGCCATACCTAGATGGCACTTGTCTGGTTTCAAGGTCAGGCCTGCGGCCCGAATCTTATCCAGAACCACCCCTACATGAACCAGGTGCTCCTCCCAAGACCCACTGTAGATCGCAATGTCATCCAGGTATGCACATGCAAAATCCTGAAAGCCATCGAGGAGCCGATCCACCATACGTTGGAAGGTAGCTGGGGCATTTTTCATCCCGAATGGCATGACCTTAGACTGGTACAGGCCAAACGGGGTAACAAATGCCGACTTGGGGATAGCATCCTCGGCCAGGGGAATCTGCCAATAGCCCTTACACAGGTCGATTGTAGTTAAATAACGTCCCCTGGCTATACGATCTAGCAGTTCGTCTACCCTGGGCATTGAGTAGGCATCAGTGGTGGTCTTCTCATTGAGTCGCCTGTAGTCCACGCAGAACCGGGTAGTTCCGTCTTTCTTAGGCACCAGGACTACAGGCGAGGCCCAAGGGCTGTCAGAGGGCTCAATGACTCCTAACTGAATCATCTCCTGTATCTCCTTCCGCATTCCTTCTCGGACTGCTTCAGGGATACGGTAGGGGGGCTGACGCAGGGGTGCTTGTCCAGGGGTCTCTACCTTATGCACAGCCAGGGTCGTGTAGCCTGGTTTTTGGGAGAAAGTTGCCTGTTTCTCCCACAGAAGCCGCTTAGCCTGTTCCTTCTTTGTGGGGCTTAACTGGTCCCCTAGCTGTACGAGGCTAATGAGGTCAGTCTGGGGGTCTCTCTCTAATAAGTCAGGGAGGGGTAAACTTTCGGAATCGTCCGCAGCAGGCGCACATACTGCAGCCACATCCTCCTGCCGTTCCTGATACTCCTTCAGCATGTTCACATGAAAGGTTCGCTGGATTCTTTCATCTGCACAGCTGGCAATAACATAGGTAGTATCACATACCTGGGCTACTACTTTATATGGGCCCTGCCAAGATGCCTGCATCTTGTCGGTCTTCACAGGCTTGAGCACTAAGACCTTCTGCCCAACCTGGAAGATACGCTGTCGGGCACCCCGATCGTACCATCTCTTCTGTCTCCCCTGGGCCGCCTGGAGATTCTCCCTTACCATCAGAGACAGTTGTGCCATGCGGTCCCTGAGTTCCAGAACATAGGGCACTATGGAGGTTCCCTCCCGCTCTGTCTCTCCCTCCCAGTGTCCTCTAATAAGATCGAGGGGTCCGCAAACCTTTTTCCCATAGAGTAACTCGAAGGGAGAGAACCCAGTAGATTCCTGGGGTACCTCTCTGTACGCAAACAGGTGAGGCAGGAATTTCTCCCAGTCTCTGCAAGCGTCCGAAAAGGTCCTCAGCATTTGCTTGAGGGTCCCGTTAAAGCGCTCGCAGAGACCATTAGTCTGGGGGTGGTAGGGTGAGCTCAGCAAAGGCTTAATATTGCATACCTTCCATAACTGCTGGGTGAGCACAGCGGTAAACTGGGTTCCCTGGTCAGAGAGGATCTCCTTAGGGAAACCCACTCTAGTAAATATTTTAACCAGGGCATCAGCTACGGTCTCTGCTTCAATGTTGGACATAGCTACTGCCTCTGGGTAACGGGTGGCGTAGTCAACCACGGTGAGAATATACTTCTTCCCGGATGGACTAGGCCTGGCCAAGGGACCCACAATGTCAACGGCTATGCGGTAAAAGGGCTCCCCAATAATAGGCATGGACATAAGTCTGGCCTTAGGGTGGTCCCCCCGCTTACCTACCCGTTGACATGTGTCACACGTTTTGCAGTACTGTCGCACATCCTGGTTAAAATTGGGCCAGAAGAAATTCTGTGCAATTCTATGGGCTGTGCGGCGGGACCCTAGATGTCCTGCCAGTGGTACATCATGCCCAATTCGCAGAATCTCCAGCTGGTATTTCTTAGGTACCACCAGCTGTCGTTTCTGCGAAGGGACTTTATTTCCCGGGGATGGCTTAGGGATCCTATACAGTCTATCCCCCACCCATTCATAAAGCTCCCCATCTATTCCCTTTTCCTGAGTATCTGCCTTAGCCCTATACTTATGTAAGGTCGGGTCCTCCCGGGTTTCCCTCCCGAATGCTTCTGGGGTATCCCAACCTAGGGGAGCCTGATCTAAGGTACATGTCGGGGAAGATAGTCTTACCTGGGTCTCAGCAGCAAGTGGGCCGGTTCCAATAGCACGGGTCTGGGCACGGGTAGTCACTGGGTTGGCCTCAGCTGGGCCCATCGGGGCGTAAGCAGAAACGAGGGGGGCCAAATCATTCCCCAGTAGTACATCCGCTGGCAAATCCTTCATCACCCCCACATTCACATGTCCCGAACCAACCCCCCAGTCCAGGTGAACACGGGCAACGGGTAGCCGGAAAATAGTGCCTCCTGCTACCCTTACGGCTACAGTGTCCCCGGTGTGTTGGCTCTCTGGGATGAGGTTCTTCCGTAGTAGGGTCATCGTGGCGCCAGTATCACGTAGGCCATTAGCTACCTTTCCATTAACCCGAACGGTCTGCCTGTGTTGCTGCCTGTTGTCCTGGTTAGCTGCTTGTACTGGATCAGCCTCGTGCAGGATTCCCCACTGTTCTTCCTCCTCAACGCAGTGAGCCGCAGGCATGGATGTGCAGGGATTCCCCCCTGCTGGCTTTCTCCACGACTGGGACTGCCTGGCTGGATTCAACGGACAGTCTGGCTTTTTGTGCCCTAGCTGTTTACACCCGAAACACCTGATGGGTTGTGAGTAGTCCTGGGAGTTGAGCCTGGGCTGCTGAGAATAAGTGGCCCCTGGAGGTGGTGCTGTAGGGCGGTACGACTGTGGTTGGTAGGTGCCAGCTGGAGGGGGTGCCGCTGATCGATAATCCACCCGAGCTGTTGTCTTGACCACTGGGTTATCCAGTTTGCGGGCGTCTGTGTATTCGTCTGCCAGGCGAGCTGCTTCAGACAAGGTGCAAGGTTTTCGGTCCCGGACCCACTCTCTGACTTCTGGGGACAGCTTGTCAAAGAAGTGCTCCAGCAGGAACCGCTGCAGCACCTCTTCCCCGGATACTGCTTGGCATCCAGCGACCCAGTGGGATGCCGTGCGGTGTAGGCGGCATGCCCACTCGGCATATGAGTCTCCAGTCTGCTTACTCGTCTCTCGGAACCGCCTCCGGTATGCTTCTGGTGTGACGGCATACCTGGCCAAAAGTGCTTCTTTTACAAGCCCATAGTTCATAATATCCTTGTCTGGGATGGCCCTGAACGCTTCACTGGCCCGGCCGGACAATTTCCCAGACAAAATGGTAACCCATTCCTCTGTGGGCACCCGGTGTAGGGCACATTGCCGTTCAAAATCTGCAAGGTACCCATCAATCTCCCCTTCTGCTTCAATGAAATTTTTAAAAGCAGCAAAATGTACCTTTCTCCTTTCAGTTGGTGCTGCTGTGTCTCCCGCTGCTGCAGCACCTCTTTGCTGTAGCCAATTTGCATCCACAGCCGCTATAACTCGGTCTATGATCTCCGCTGTAGGGTTAGGGCCATAATGTGCCAGTCTTATTTTTACAGCCCGATCAAAACTTTCCTCTTCGGGTGTCCTGTCTGTTATGCTGGGTCTTTCGGCTATGTTGGGTCTTTCAGCTCTATCCATTTCGACTAGTTCTGCGATAATGTCCCTCTTCTTACGGTTGTTGGCCGGTCGGCCCCGGTTCTCCAGTAAGTCCTTGAGGGTAGAGCGCTTTAGCCGTTCATACTGTGCTTCCATTGGCCTGTGTCCTCTTGTAGCTGTCCTTCTGGGCTGTGGGAATGATCCCGCTGCTTGCCACCAGTGTAACGACACCCCGAGTATGAAAGGGGTTAAAGTCGTTTAGGACATTTCAAACCCAAACACGAAGGCAGCTACCGAACACTCCAATCAGCCGAACAAGGAACCTATACAAATAATCCACCCCAAAAACGAGACACGGCTCTGTCTTCAGGTTCCAAGCAGGAATGAATCTTTATTCAAAAAACACGTTATACAGATCCCACTTCAAAACATTTCCCCCCCACCCTTGGAAAACAGGGCAGGTTAAACTGTCCAATAACAATGGACACACAGGTCAGGTGTGCTTAACTTCTAATCAGTAAACAGTCTTAAGAGGGGGGCTGCTGGAAGAATCCCCCCTCCCTCTTTCCTGACAGCAATACACATCCTGTGATCCAAGGCAGACAAACACAATAGAACGTTGGAATACAGCCCCACCCCAAACTAGCAAAGCAAACAGTACACAACACAATGAGACAGCACACTTTATATATACACACATATACAGCATTGAGTCTCTGACTAGCACAGATCACAGCGGGGCTCCCACTCACGCTGTGCCCCACCAGCGACTCCCGTCACAGTTGGAATTCCTGTTTAAAAAAAAAACACTTTTTTCTCTGGCAGATTGAGCAGCCTGCACTGACAGTAATTGCTTAATCATTGTGAGGCCAGTTTAACAGGTGTTCAGGTATCCTGCTCAGCAGCCCCAGGATCTGGCAGCTTTATGTTTGCAATAATTGCTTTGTGAGTTTCTATTGTAGAACCTCCACAAGGTACTCATGCAGGTGCTTGCTTATAAACTAGCCAAATGCACAACTGCTGAGATGCCTACGGCCACATCACCTTGAAAGCGCCCGATCTCAGAGGCTAAGCAGGGTCAGGGCTGGTTAGTACCTGTATGGGAGACCACCTGGGAATACCAGGTGCTATACATGGTTCTGTGCACATTGTTGCTTACACAAACAGCTAAACGCATGAGTGCGGAAACGCACGTTAGCGGAGAATAAACTTCCTTTCACCATGCAGAATCTCCTGTCTTCCTTTTGCGGTGAAACAGCTATTTGAGAATGTTTGGATAATTAATCCAAAGAAATTCTTGTGGGAAAAGTACCCCCTTTTGCCATTTAAGTAAAGGAGTAAATATATTTTCATTTTTAAAGCTCCTTTTTTTGTGCCAGGGGCATCAGCCTCCAGGCAGTCACAAAGGCTTCCGCCGTCAGGTTTAAAAGGTAATCCTCAGAATTAACCCCAGGAACAAAAGAGGTCTTGGGGGAGGAAACTTACAAGATACCGAAGCCTCCTTATGAAGAGGATCCCCGCTCGCTCAATTGGGGGAATACTTCTGCAGTTCCCAAGGATCTAACAGGAAGACGAATAGGAGACTTCCTCAATAGCTCCAAGGTACAAGCTGGAGTTCCAAGAGTTCCAGTCTCCTGGTTTTTTTCTCAGATCAAAACACTCCTAAGGATCCAGAGAAAAAGAAGTCTTTCTCTCATGCATTGGACCATTTTTTTTGCCAAAAGTGGTCATGGTGGTCCCCATATAAAAGCAGAGGTTGGGGTTTGGTTAAATCCAAATGGACATTCTGGATCTCAAAGATCTAAACTCTTCCCCGCTCACCGAAATTTCTACGCTTCAAGGTATAAAATCTTCATTTCCAGGTTGTAGCTCTACCTTTTCGGGCTAGCTACTGCAACCTCGAATGTTTATAAAGATCCTGGCTCCTTTAGCCAGGTTAAGGGCTCAAAGTATAACGATACTAGCCTACTTAGATGATCTACTCTCGATCGGTAGCCCGTTTAAACCCGTTTAAAGTCTAGTCACTGCAGTCAGCTACCTGAAATACTTTAGGTTGGATCCTCAACCTAGAAAAATCCTCCTTAAAACCATCAAGGAGATTGCAGTACTTAGGGCTGATCATAGATACAGTCCAGAAAAGGGTATTTTTGCCCCAGGAAAGAATCGGTTCCTTAAAGGAACTGATTGGGTTGGTCAAAACAAAGTAGAACCCTTCTATTCATCTTTGCATGAGTTTATTGGGAAAAATGGTGGCTTCTTTCGAGGCCGTTTCTTATGCAGTTTCATTCAAGACTGTTGCAAAACAGTATCCTGTCAACTTGGAACAAGAAGGTCCAAACTCTGGACTTCCCGATGCGTTTATCTGCCAAAGTGTGTCAGAGCCCCAATTGGTGGTTAATATCCAAAAATCTTCAAAAAGAAATATCCTTTCTACCGGTTACCTGGAAAGTAGTAACAACAGATGCCAGCCTTTTGGGCTGGGGAGCAGTCCTGGAAGAAGCGTCTGTCCAAGGGAAGTGGTCCATATCAGAGTTGACCTTGCCCATCAATATTGTAGAGATTTGGGCAGTACGTCTGCCCCTAAAGACCTGGACGCTCAGACTACGGAATTATCCTGTCGGGATCCAATCCGACAATGCCACAGCTGTGGCTTATATCAATCACCAAGGGGGCACGAGAAGTTTAATTCCAGGGATGGGGAATTGGCAGGCGGACTACTTGAGTCTCCAACAATTGTTCCCGGGAGAATGGTCCTTTCACCCCGACATCTTTCTGTCAATATGCCAAAAATGGGGAGTTCTGGATGTGGATCTGTTTGCGTCCAGGTTCAACAACAGGATCAACAACTTTATGTCAAGGACAAGGGATCTGATGGCATACGGAACAGATGCCTTGGTCTTTCCATGAGATCAGTTTTCACTGATCAATGCGTTCCCTCCTGTTCTGCTGCTTCCGCGTCTCCTACGCAGGATCAAGCAAGATGGAAAGGAGGTGATTCTGGTGGCCCCAACGTGGCCCAGGAGATCTTGGTTTGCCGAGATCATAAGGATGGCGGTAGGGGACCCTTGGACCCTGCCCCTGTGGCCAGACCTTCTCTCGCAAGGTCCGGTGTTCCAACCTACCTTACAAACGCTAAATTTAACAGTTTGCTATTGAGACCCACATTATAAAGAACCGTGGGCTGTCAGCTTTAGTAGTTTTTACCTTGGTTAATGCAAGGAAGCCGGCCTCCAGAATCATATATTATACAGTCTGGAAGGCATATGTCTCCTGGTGTAAAATCCAGGGGTTGGCACCCCAGGAAATATATCATAGGTAGGATCCTTGAGTTCCTACAGATGGGATCAGTAATGAAGCTGGCCTTGAGCACTATCAAGGGCCACGTGTCGGCCTTATCAGTGTTTTTTCAACGACCACTTGCTTCACACTCTCTGGTTCGTAACCTTATCCAGGGGGTAAGGCGGATTAATCCCCCAGTTAAGTCACCCCTGAACCCTTGGGACTTAAATTTAGTCCTGTCGGCTTTACAAAAACAGCCTTTTGAACCGATTCAAGATATTCCCTTGATCCTCTTGACGAGGACAATAGTTTTCTTGGTTGCCATATCTTCTGCAAGGAGAGTATCAGAGTTGGCTGCTCTTTCCTGTAAAGAGCAAGATTTGATTATTCATAAGGATAAGGTTGTATTGCGGCCTCATCCTAATTTTCTACCGAAGGTAGTGTCAGGTTTTCATTTAAACCAGGATATTGTTCTTCCTTAATTTTTTCCAGAACCTCGTTCTGTGGAAGAAAAGTCACTAAATTCTCTTGATGTGGTGAGAGCGGTCAAGGTCTATTTAAAAGCGACTGCTCAGATTCGTAAAACAGATGTTATGTTTGTGATGTCAGACGGTTCTAAAAGAGGACAGGCGACGTCGAAATCTACCATTACTAAATGGATTAGTCAAGTGATTGTTCATGCTTATGGTTTAAAGGAGGAAAATTCCTCCTTTTCATATTAAAGCGCACTCCACCAGGGCTGTTAGTGCTTCTTGGGCAGTGCTTTACCAAGCCTCCATCGCTCAGATCTGCAAGGCCGCAACTTGGTCTTCAATCCATACATTTACCAGATTCTATCAAGTAGATGTATAAGGTCATGAGGATATCGCCTTTGGGCGCAGTGTACTGCAGGCTGCAGTATAAGTCCTCTAGTCTCTTGGTACCCTACTTTTGTTGTGTCTCCCTCCCTTCAGTTGGCATTGCTATGGGACATCCCATATAGTAACTACTATGGCTCTGTGTCCCCTGATGTATGAAAAGAAAATAGGATTTTTAAAACAGCTTACCTGTAAAATCCTTTTCTTTGAATTACATCAGGGGACACAGAGGTCCCTCCCTTCTTGGTATACATGTGTATTACTTTGCTACAAAACTGAGGTACTCCCAGCAGTGGGAGGCGTTATATAGGGAGTGCACTTTTTTGTCTTAGGGCATGCCAGTGTAACTACTATGGCTTTGTGTCCCCTGATGTACTTCAAAGAAAAGGATTTTACAGGTAAGTTGTTTTAAAAATCCTATTTTTTAAAAGCCTTTACAGGTTACCACTTTAGATTTACAGAGGAGGTCTACTGCTAAAATTACTGCCCTCGATCTGACCTTCACATTGATAACTCACATGCATGGTGCAATTGCTGTTTACATATGACACCAGAGCGACACTTGCGTCGCCACCATTAGAATACCGCCCTTCATCCACCCACTTCTAATGATGGGCATACATGCACCATTTTTTTTTTTAACTGTGGTGGTGAAATCACCTCCTACAGAACTGGAGTCGCTGATTTACATATCGTGGAAGCAAACGCTGTTACTGTCAAGATAAGTAAATCAGTGCTGCAGCTGAATGGCGTACCTGCTAAGCAAATGATGGTCAACAATAAAACAAATTAACATTACAGTATAACAGTAAGACATACCATACCTGCAAAGCAAATACAATAAAACATAGTAAAAATAAAACATTGCAATCTGTGCCTAAAAAATATATGCCGAAGCATGGGGGCAAGCCGCCCCTAATGTTAGGAGCAAATCGCTCCTCCACCCCTGCCCCCATGCTTCAGGATATATGCTCTTTTTTTAACCGTGGTGGTGAAATCACCTCCGACAGCACTGGAGTCACGGCTTTACATATCGTGGGAGCAAGCGCTGTTGCTGTCACAATAAATAAACCCGTGCTGCAGCTGAATGGCATACCTGCTAAGCAAATGATGGTTAACAATAAAACAAAGTAACATTACAGTATAACATACCAGACCTGCAAAGCAAATACAATAAAACATAGTAAAAATAAAACAGAGAGAGAACAATAGATATAGAACAATAGTGAGCGAACAATAGAGCGAACATAAGAGAGAGAACAATAGAGAAAGAGAAGAAAAATAAAACCACAACTATTTTTAGCTTTTGTATTTCATATTTTTTTGTGTTTTGTGTGTACTTTTTTCACTTTTATAAAAACTGTAAACTGAATGTTGCAGATTAGGGTCTCTCAAAATGTGATGGCCAACTAATGTGTGGTAGCGTTTGAAACAGTCCCCGATGCAGAGACCAGGTTGGTCAGGACAGGAGGGACAATAAAAGTGGGTGTCACGTCTAAATCCGTGTTTTCTGCAGACACGACATATTCTTTGGGGTTTTCTTTGGGTAGGGGTACCAGGGAGGACATACAGAAAAATGCCTCTCATGCAGCCAGCTCACTACATTTGCATTGGGAAGGTGGGCCATAGCACCGTCTGGAAACAGAAGGGCTGTGACGATCTCTTCCTGGAATTTGAGGAAGGATCCAGTCCGTCCTGAAGCTTTGTATAGCACAAAAGTGTTCAGCAGAGCCAATTGAAATAAGTATACAGACACTTTTTTATACCAACGTCTGACCTTATGGCAAATTATGTACAGCGCCAACAACTGGTCGTTGAGGTCCACCCTTCCCATATTAAGGTTGTATTCATGGACACAGAGGGGTTTCTCTAAAACACCAGTCGCCGTAGAAATTTGGACTGTCGTATCTGCGTGAAGGGAGGACAGAACGAAAACATTCAGTGAATCCCTCCACTTTCCTGCTAACAAATTATTACACTTCAAGCAGGTTCTCTCCCCCCATCTAAGTCTGGATTCTACAAGCCGTTGGGGGAAGCCCCGGCGATTAAATCACATGGTGCCACATGCACCAATTCCATAATCAAAAAGGTGACTAAAAAGTGGCACGCTTGTGTAATAATTGTCCACGTACAAGTGGTACCCCTTTCCCAAAAAGGGTGACAGCAAGTCCCACACAATCTTGCCAGCGCTCCCTATGTAGTCTGGGCAGTTCTCCTGCTCTACGTGACTATCTTTTCCCTCATAAACCATAAAACTGTATGTATAGCCTGTTGCCCTGTCACAGAGCTTATACATCTTGTCCCCATATCTGGCACACTTGCTGGGAAGATACTGTTTGATAGACAAGCGGCCAGAAAACTTAATCAGGGACTCATCAACGCAGACAACTTGATCGGGAGTAAACAAGGCTGCAAACTGTTGGTTGAAATGGTTTACGAAGGGCCGAATTTTGTAGAGCCGATCAAATCCAGGGTCACCCCGAGGACGACAGAGTTAATTATCATTGAAGTACATGAACCGCAAGATCTGCTCGTATCGTGTCCTGGTCATGGAGGCAGAGAACACAGGCATACGGTGAATTGGGTCAGTGGACCAATATGACCGCAACTCACTCTTTAGTCATGCCCATGAGGAGGGATAGGCCCAGGAAGGTCTTAAATTTCACAGACCGTAATAGGTCTCCAATCTCTGGCAAGGGTCAACTGGGGATTAACGACGATGAATTGACCAGCATACAAATTGCTTTGGTTCACAATAGATCTATAGAAATCTTCTGTGAAAAACGGCGAATAGAAATCAAGTGACGTAAAATCAACTAGTTCCACCTGAATTCCGGGTCAGCCAGTGAATGGGGGAAGTACGGGTGCTGCAGAAGTGGTGGGCTCCCAATTAGGATTGGCGAATGCAGCAGGAAGGGCACTATTGGCTCGACTGGCCTGTGTTTGTCTTCTTCTTGGTGGCAGCGGGACATTACTCATGCTAGCCACCTCGCCAGCTTGAACTGCACTTATGGGACTCGCCACGTCACCAAGTGTTACTGCAGTGCTGGATGTACGACCAGCATGTACTAGGCCGCTGGTGCTTGCCAGTCCACCAGAAGGATAAGCGGCATTAGTACTGGCTCTCTGCTCCATACAGGAGCCCTGCGGTTCTTGCACCTCAACAACAGCAGAAGAACAGGGTTGGGTACGCCTGACCTTGGTAGGGACCACAACTCCATCGTCAGAGCTATCTGTCAGGGTGCCGCTGCTGTCTACCGGTTCGTATTCTGAGCCTGAATCTGACACTTCCTCTTCACTTCTTCACTTCATCTGTCATGCTCGGAAACGTGTAGGCCTCTTCACTACGGTGCCTTCAATTTGACATTTTGGTCTCTAAAGTTACTGGTACAGTAGTGAGACTCACAGGAAAAAGAGCTGCTGACTGTCAGCGACTGCTTCAAATGCTACATAAAAAACTGTTAGCGCTTGCAGGGATCAGGCCTGACTCTGCAAACGCTGCAGTTATGTGTGTTGTGTTTTGTAAATGACAGTGATCGATTGATACTGCACTTGGGTGGGCTGGGCTTGGCGGAGGGGCTAAACGCTAGTATAGATCTGATCAGATATTGATCCATTCAGACACTATACTACTAAGGGAGGTGTATGGTGCGTGCGTGGGTGTTAGCGCTACTTGCACTAATCTGACGCTGCCTGGGGCAACGTCGACCCGATCTGACACTAAAACCTAACTGATATCACCCGCCAGATGATCAGGGGGTTAAACCTTTATTTAGGTAATATACGGTGGGTGCCCTGACACTTTAAAAAATAAACTAGCTAACCAGCGTCACCTGTGACACTAATACAGTGATCACTGGTGACAGGGGGTGATCAAGGGGTTAAACGTTTGTTAGGGGGGGTCCCTAGACCTATCTGGGCATACACTAATTACCCTAACGCTGATTTTTGTCACTAATGACACCAGTACAGTGATAAAAAAAAATATGGACACTGCACTGGGTGATACAGTGACAGGGGGTGAAGGGGTTAACTGGGGGGGGGGGGTGATCGGGGGGTGGCAAGTGTACCTGCGTGAACTGGTGTCAGTGTAGTGTTGGTGCACTTACTCTGAGATGTCTTCTCTCCTCTCTCTGGAATGAAAAGACTTCCACGAGGAGAGATGACATCACTTCCCATGCTGTGTTTACACTTACACATGCAGGGGAAGGGTCTTATTTGCCAGGAGTGATCACCAGGTCCAGGCCAGATACCATTAGTTCTGGATCGAATCCGATCGTCGCGGCTGACGGGGGGGCACGTGCGCGACGTATAGCTACAAAGCTTTGTGCAGCCGGGCCAACTTGCCGCAGTATAACTGCGGCGGCTGGTCCGGAACCAGTTAATAGAAGTATTTTTACAACGATACGGCACTATTGGAGCACGTTGTGTCATTATATATGGAGAGTCCATGATATTGGGTGTCATGTCTGGATACCGGTGGATATTTAAACCTGTAAGGGTTGATGCTGTTTTGCTGGGCATGAAAGTGCAAGGCATCGCCATTTGGTGAGTGTTTAACCAAAGGGTAGTGGAAACCCTGATTGCAAGCGGTGTGGTGAAAGTTGTGAAGATTTCACATCAGGATATAATCAGCTTTCCTTGTTTGAGACAATCCAGTCTCATGTATGGACTATTTTTGCACAAACTTTATTTTTAATTGTTTACATTTTATATAACACATTGCTAATAGTATTAGCAAAATTTCCATGCGGTGCACGTCTAGCAGATATGATACAGGAGATGGTCAGAGACTGCAGACATGGTACAGGAGATGGTCAGAGACTGCAGACATGGTACAGGAGATGGTCAGAGACGTCAGACATGATACAGGAGATGGTCAGAGACGTCAGACATGGTACAGGAGATGGTCAGAGACTGCAGACATGGTACAGGAGATGGTCAGAGACTGCAGACATGGTACAGGAGATGGTCAGAGACTGCAGACATGGTACAGGGGATGGTCAGAGACTGCAGACATGGTACAGGAGATGGTCAGAGACTGCAGACATGGTACAGGAGATGGTCAGAGACTGCAGACATGGTACAGGAGATGGTCAGAGACTGCAGACATGGTACAGGAGATGGTCAGAGACTGCAGACATGGTACAGGAGATGGTTAGAGACTGCAGACATGGTACAGGAGATGGTCAGAGACTGCAGACATGGTACAGGAGATAGTCAGAGACTGAAGACATGGTACAGGAGATGGTCAGAGACTGCAGACATAATACAGGAGATGATCAGAGACTGCAATCATAATACAGGATATGATCAGAGACTGCGGGCATGGTACAGGAGATGGTCAGAGACTGCAGACGTGGTACAGGAAATCAATGCAGCCTCACCAGTGTCCATCAAATGCAGCCTGCCAGTGCCCAGCAGCCTACCAGTGTCCATCATTTGCAGCCTGCCTGTGCCTCACCAGTCTACCAGTGCCCATCATGCAGCCTACCTTAGTATATCAGACAGGATCAGGACAGGGCAGTGTTAGCAAGGCAAAGCCAAGAACAGTGCTCTATCTATGGAGAAAAGCTGTCAGCACACCGCATTAAGGAGCGGTTTGTCGGTATGATCAGCGTGATCATACCGACCAGCCGCTCCTTATCGCGGTGTGCTGACAGCTTTCCTCCATAGAGCACTGTTTTGCTTTCTGCCTTTCAGCCGCCTCGTCGAGGAGGGAGGGGAGGAGAGAAGAGAGAGGAGAGGACTGGACAGGGGCGCTCCAGAATGACACCCCCGTACTGGGCAGCACCAGGGGCGGGGCCCCACCCCATCTTCACCTTTTGGAAAAGTGCAGAAAACGCCATTTTCGGCCGATATGTTTCGGCGGCCGAAATTTCGGTGCATCCCTAGTAAAAATGCATATAAAAGCAAAAGAAAATGCTTTAAAGAAATACGAGGCTGAGGGGTCATTGTCAGCATTTCAACTTTACAAAGAATGCAATAAGAAATGTAAGGGTGAAATTAGAGCTGCTAAGATAGAAAACAAAATGCACAAAGTGGAGGAGAGTAAAAAAAAAAAAAAAAGAAATTCTTTAGGTATATAAACAGTAAGGAACTTTTTTTTTAAGGAACTGAGTTTAGGGAACTCAGTCAGGTGATTGCCAGACCGTTGTTCCTAATTTTTACAGACAGTCTATTGACTGGAATGGTACCAGCTGATTGGAGAAAAGCCAATGTAGCACCAATATTTAAAAAGGGCCCAAAAAACATCCCTGGGAATTACAGACCAGTTAGCCTAACATCAATAGTATGTAAAATCTTGGAGGGGATGATAAGGGACTATATACAAGATTTTAGTAATAAGAACAATATCATTAGCAGTAATCAGCATGGATTCATGAAGAATCGTTCTTGCCAAACCAATCTATTAACCTTCTATGAGGAGGTGAGTTGCCATCTAGATAAAGGAAGGCCCGTAGACGTGGTGTATCTGGATTTTGCAAAAGCATTTGACACAGTTCCCCATAAACGTTTACTGTACAAAATAAGGTGCGTTGGCATGGACCATAGGGTGAGTACCTGGATTGAAAACTGGCTACAAGGGCGTGTTCAAAGGGTGGTGATAAATGGGGAGTACTCGGAATGGTCAGGGGTGGGTAGTGGGGTTCCCCAGGGTTCTGTGCTGGGACCAATCCTATTTAATTTGTTTATAAACGATCTGGAGGATGGGATAAACAGTTCAATCTCTGTATTTGCAGACGATACTAAGCTAAGCAGGGCAATAACTTCTCCGCAGGATGTGGAAACCTTGCAAAAAGACCTGAACAAATTAATGGGGTGGGCGACTACATGGCAAATGAGGTTCAATGTAGAAAAATGTAAAATAATGCATTTGGGTGGCAAAAATATGAATGCAATCTATACACTGGGGGGAGAACCTCTGGGGGAATCTAGGATGGAAAAGGACCTGGGGGTCCTAGTAGATGATAGGCTCAGCAATGGCATGCAATGCCAAGCTGCTGCTAATAAGGCAAACAGAATATTGGCATGTTTTAAAAGGGGGATCAACTCCAGAGATAAAACGATAATTCTCCCGCTCTACAAGACTCTGGTCCGGCCGCACCTGGAGTATGCTGTCCAGTTCTGGGCACCAGTCCTCAGGAAGGATGTACTGGAAATGGAGCGAGTACAAAGAAGGGCAACAAAGCTAATAAAGGGTCTGGAGGATCTTAGTTATGAGGAAAGGTTGCGAGCGTTGAACTTATTCTCTCTGGAGAAGAGACGCATGAGAGGGGATATGATTTCAATTTACAAATACTGTACTGGTGACCCCACAATAGGGATAAAACTTTTCGCAGAAGAGAGTTTAATAAGACTCGGGGCCACTCATTACAATTAGAAGAAAAGAGGTTTAACCTTAAACTACGTAGAGGGTTCTTTACTGTAAGAGCGGTAAGGATGTGGAATTCCCTTCCACAGGCGGTGGTCTCAGCGGGGAGCATTGATAGCTTCAAGAAACTATTAGATAAGCACCTGAACGACCGCAACATACAGGGATATGTAAGGTAATACTGACACATAATCACACACATAGGTTGGACTTGATGGACTTGTGTCTTTTTTCAACCTCACCTACTATGTAACTATGTAAGAAAGCGAGGCCAGAACATACTGACCCCATTAAAGGATGATGAAGGGAATTTGACTACAAAGGACAGGGAGAAGGCAAAGGTTTTGAATATATTCTTCTCAGTCTTCACAAAGGAATTGGGGGGATATAGTAACCAAGACTAATGTTATTTTTCATATCACCTCACAGAATGCACCCTCATGGCTAACAGAAGACAGAATCAGAAGTAGACTTTGAAACACTTAACTTAAAAAAGTCACCGGGACCAGATGGCTTACACCCGAGAGTCCTTAAAGAGGAACTACAGTCTGCTTACATAATTTGTAATAAAACATCTTTGCCATTCTGAATTTTTTTTATATATACGGTGATTCTGTACTTGCCAAATATGCTGCAGAAATCTCCCTCCACTAAGTCTGGCTGTAGACATTTTAATTCTGGACATCTGAAGCTGCTGCCTGTTCACTTCCTGGATTTACACAGACATACAGAGGCACACCTCCAGCCCTGCAGCCTTCTTTGGCCCTCTTATGACTCATCCCCCCTCCCTTCCTGGCAAACTCTCACAACAGTGAGAGAGTGAGCTGTGCATGATGTCATAAGCCTAGGCTAATGACCAGAAAGAAACAGGAAGTGGGCTGTATAATGCATTAACTGTCAGAAAAAATGTTTTCACTATCCAAAGTTAAAACAAGGGCAGAAGATTTAATACATGGAAAGTTGAAAAAATGACTGAAGATCTGCTTTAGGGGAGCTCAGCCAGGTGATAGACCATTGTTCCTAATTTTTATGGACAGTTTACTGACTGGAATGGTGCCAGCCGATTGGAGAAAACGTTGCACCAATATTTAATAAAGGGCCGAGGCATATCCCTGGGAAATATGGGCCAGTTAGCTTAACATCAATAGTCTGCAAGTTATTAAAGGGGGTGATAAGGGACTATATACAAGATATTAGTAATGAAAATGGTATCATAAGCAGTAATCAGCATGGATTCATCAAGAATCGTTCTTCCCAGACCAATCTATTACCATCTATGAAGAAGTGAGCTGCCATCTAGATAGAAGAAGGCCTGTAGATGTGGTGTATCTGCATTTTGCAAAGGCATTTGACACAGTTCCCCACAAGCGTTTACTGTACAAACTGAGGTCTGTCGGCATGGACCATAGGGTAAGTACCTGGATTGAAATCTGGCTACAGGGGTGAGTCCAAAGGATGTTGATAAATGGTGAGTACTTGGAATGGTCTGGTGTGGAAAGTAGGGTCCCCCAGGGATCTGTCCTGGGAGCAATCCTGTTTAATTTATTTATAACTGATATAGAAGATGGGATAAACAGCCCAATCTCAATGTTTGCGGACGATACCAAGTTAAGCAGAGCAATAACGTCTACGCAGGATGTGGAAACCTTGCAAGAAGGCCTAAATAAAATAATTGTATGGGCAACTACATGACAAATTATGTTTATTGTTGAAAAATGTAAGGTAATGCATCTGGGTGGCAAAAATACAGATGCAAGTTACTGGCTAGGGGGAGAACCTCTGGGGGAATCCAGGATGGAAAAGGACCTGGGGGTCCTTGTAGATGACAGGCTAAGCAATGGCATGTAACACCAGCCTGCTGCAAGCAAAGCCAACAGAACATTAGCATGCATCAAAAAGGGGATTCACTCCAGTGATAAAACAATAATTCTCCCACTCTACAAGACTCTGGTCTGGTTGCAACTTGAATATGCTGTCCAGTTCTGGGCACCAGTCCTCAGGAAGGATGAGCTGAAACTGGAGGAGTACAGAGAAGGGCATCAAACCTAATTAAAGGAGTTATAAAGGCAGAAGGTTTTTTTTTATCTTAATGCATTCTATGCATTAAGATAAAAAAACCTTCTGTTTGCAGCAGCCCCCCCCAGCACCCCACATGTCGCTTACCTGAGCCCCTTCTCTCTGCAGCGATGTCCATGAGTGTCTTAGCTGTCCCAGACACTCCTCCTGATTGGCTGAGACACAGCAGTGGTGCCAGTGCCTCCCGCAGCTGTCAATCAAAATCAGTCCGCCAATCAGGAGAGAGGGGGCGGGGCTGAGGCTCCATGTCTAAATGCATACTTGGAGCTCTGACTCGGCTTGGGTGACCCTGTAGCAAGCTGCTGGCTAAGTGGGCACTCACCAGAGGGAGGGGCCAGGAGAACAGAAGAGGTACCCGAGAAGAGGAGGATCTGGGCTGCCCTGAGCAAATCCAACTGCACAGAGGAGGTAAGTATACTGTGTTTGTTATTATTATTATTATTATTTTTTAATATAAGGGAATAGAGGACCTCAGCTATGGGGAAAGACTACAAGCATTGAACGTATTATCTCTGGAGAGGAAACGCTGGAGAGGGGATATGATATCAATATACAAACACCGTACTTAGTGATTTAGTGAAAGAGAATTTAAAAAGACATTCACTAAAGTTGGAAGAGAAGCGGTTTAACCATAAATTGCATAGAAGGTTCTTTACTGTCAGAGCGGTAAGGATCTGGAATTCTCTTACACAAACAGTGGTATGAGCAGAGAGCCTTGATAGTTTCAAAAAACTAATAGATGGACACCTCAATGACCACAACATACAAGGGTGTACGATGTACTATGGACATGGACATAAACACACACACACACACACACACACACACACACACACACACACACACACACACACACACACACACACACACACACACACACACACACATATATATATATACACATATACATATACATATATACATATATATATACATACATATACACACACACACACACACACACACACACACACACACACAATAGGTTGAACTGGTGTCTTTTTTTCAACCTCACCTATGTAATATAGACACTGATGAGGCTGCACTGATGGGCACTGATGAGGCTGCACTAAGGCGGCACTGATGAAGCTGCACTGAGGCTGCACTGATAAGATTGCACTGATGGGCACTGAGGCTGCACTTATGGGCACTGATGAGCGGCACTGATGAGGCTGCACTTATGGACACTGATGAGGCTGCACTTATGGGCACTGAGGTGGTACTGATGAGGCTGCACTGAGGTGGCACTAATAAGCTGCACAGATGGGCACTGAGCTGCACCGATGAGGCACTGATGGGCACTGATGAGGTGCGATGATGGGCACTGATGAGGTGCGATGATGGGCACTGATAAGCTGCACTGATGAGGCTGCACTTATGGGCACTGATGAGGCTCCACTTATGGGCACTGATAAGCTGCACTGAGGTGGCACTGATATTCTGCACCAATGGGCACTGTTAAACTGCACTGATGGGCACTGATAAGCTGCATTGATGAGCTGCTCTGATGGGCACTGATAAACGGCACTGATGGGCACCGAGGAGGCTGCACTTATGGGCACTGATAAGCTGCAGTGATGGGCACTGATGAGGCTCCACTTATGTGCACTGGGGTGGCACTGATGAGGCTCCACTTATGGGCACTGATAAGCTGCACTGATGAGGATGCACTGATATGCTGTCCCAATAGGCACTGATGAGGCTGCGCTGATGGGCACTGGGGCTGCACTTATGGGCACTGATATGCTGCACTGGTGAACACAGGTTGCACTAATAGGCACTGAAGAGTCTTCACTGATGAGGCTGCACTTATGGGCACCGATAGGCTGCACTGATAAGCAGTGGACATAGTCCACTGCCAAATATGTTTATGAGGGGTTTCCACCAATATCTTTGAGGGGTTTTCACCATCCCTGTAAAGTTTACAGTAATTTTTTATCTTATTTTCATTTTGATGTGTATTATATGTGATGTTACATATCACAGAGACCGGTATTCTGGTGATATTGAAGTTTATTTAGATTTCCATACATTAGAGGGTTCCATTGTGTTATTGATTAGTAAGTTAGCACTGCACTTTTCTCATGCCGACATTTACTGATGTAAATTTCTGTGTTGCAGCTAGGGATGTGCTCATATACAGTACACCATACAAGCACTGATTGCTGTTAGAAAGATCTCAAGGTTACAGCAGGAGGAGGAATATTTCTAATACTGAATTTCAGCAGAGTACAGTGTGTATAATATACAATTATGGGCATATTTATACAATTCGTTAATAATTACATAAAGCAAGTAAGGGCAATATGCCTATTTGCTGTTGTGGCTGGAAGGGGAGAGCACAAACATTTATAAGGCTGTAACCTTCCTATCCTGCTGTGTGTTACTGAGCAGTGTGGTTGGATGGCTGGCTGCAGAATGAGGGGGTGTGATTTATGTTGAAGTGAGCTTGTTCACATTTAACATATACAGGCCTAGTGTAACCCTCCCACATTCACTGCAATTCTCAAAGCATGATGGGAAGTGTAGTTTGATTATAGTGTAGCGATGAGAGGATTTGATGTAATCCCTGTTGTAACAGCTCCTCCTTGGCAGAATAGATGCTGCATTTTTTTAATTACAGAGAGGACTTCCTGAAAATTTAATTAGACTTTTCTCTTCAATGGTAAGAAATTTCACAAATTTAATAACTGTTTAGTGTTTTGTGTAGGGGGTGTACTAATGGGGGATTTTTTTTGCTGATCCCAGAGTTCTGGTTTAACCATTTCCCACCCGGCCACTGCACATAAACAGGCAGTTGGGCGCTTCTTCCTTATGAGTGGACAATCCTGAAGATCCTTCAGAAGGAGAGGGATCATGCGTGTTTCCCGGACACGCTGCATCTCTGATCGGCAGTAGGGCTCTGCGATTTTCCCTCCTGATCACATGGTGGCTGTGTCCAATCACAGCCATCATGTGATGTAAACAGCCTGGGAGGGGACATCACAGGAAGCGGGACCGCGCGGCCACTTGCTCACGCAGCAGCACGATCCCGATGTATCCGTGTCCCCCAGAAACAGGACAACAACACTCGCCAGAAGGGCTCTGTGATTGGCCCTCCTGATCACATGACGGCTGTGTCCAATCACAGCCATCATGTAGTGTAAGCCAAGAGCCGTTGCCAGGCGATGGGCTCTGCTTCTCCTCACACAGTTAGTGGGAGGGCGAGCATGCACGTAGCACATGGCGCAGGCACAGGTTCATTGGCTATAAAGTTTGTGACTCTGTGAAGAGTCCGGTGGCTTACGGAGGGGCACAGAGCATACTGGGGCATGTAAACACTGTATAGGTGTGGATACAGGCATTTAAAGGCACGCCTACTGGGCATTAGGCCGAGCAGTGATAGCGGGATTTTTTTTTTGCTGGACTACAGCTCAGCAGTGGATGCATATTGTGAGTACTTCTGCATTTTGTGCTTAGGACTATGTCTTCCTGAAGGAAAGGTACGGGGAATACAGCAGGGAGGAGCGCGAGGGCGCCGCTGTCAGGATCTGAGGATCCTAGTCACACTTCCACAGTACTATCCTCCCCTGAAAGGCAGAGTCTAAGCCATTGAGGCTGTCAGGCATAGTGGCTACATCCAACATTTCAGCCTCTGCATACGTCACCAAGGACGATTTGGCTTCAGCATTAGCTGGTTTGGAAGGAAAAATAGCCAACATGATCGTGTCTGTCTCCCAGTCCCCTTCTCCCCCTCCTGACCTTCCAGTATTGGAACAGGAATGGGGATATGACATTGAGGGGCCATTAGGTGACCGGGAAGAAGGGCAGGCAGATGACTCCTCTTCTGAGGATTCAATCTCAGAGGAGCCCTTCTCAGCCTCGCAATCCCAAAAACTGCTAGTCCAATCCCTTACGGAATAAGTCCGTTCTGCATACAAGTTGCCCCCAGCGGAGATGGCTGAGACCCCCTTTTCTTCTTTGGGTTCTTTGAGGCCTCCACAGGGCTCACATGCTTTCCATTTACACCCACTGCTGGAGCAACCAATATATGCAGACTGGGATCACCCAGATAGGTATTTTGTTCCTCCTGGAAGATTTTCTCCCCTTTATCCCATGGAGGAAAAGTTCACTAAGAAGAGGAGTTTGCCAGTAGTGGATGCTGCTATTTCTGTTGTGAATAGGAGTCTAACTTGTCCAGTAGACAATATCCAGGTTTTCAAAGATCCAGCTGACAAGAAGCTGGAATCTTTACTTAAAGCCTCCTTTTCTATAGCTGGTTCAGCAGCACAGCCTGCAGTAGCAGCGATAGGGGTTTGTCAATCCTTAAAAGACCGGCTCAAACAGTCATTCACCGCTTGGTGACCGCCGCACACAGATGTACATTGGCAGAATGGCACAGGCAGGCAAATGGGCGTACAGGTACATCCCTTTAAATTTTCCGCCTTTCGGGTGCGCGCATGCCTGCCGCGGGAGCGTTCCCGCGGTTCCCGGAAACTCGATGTTCGCCGGCG
The DNA here is from genome assembly GCA_037952925.1 of Lithobates clamitans. Classification (NCBI taxonomy): domain Eukaryota; kingdom Metazoa; phylum Chordata; class Amphibia; order Anura; family Ranidae; genus Lithobates; species Lithobates clamitans. The sequence goes on along the minus strand of JBBGZY010001101.1, from coordinate 1,142,282 downwards.
GCCCGCGATTACGGTGTGAAGAGGTAGGACGGGGAAATGCCTATGTAAACAAGGCATTTTCCCATTCTGCCTTGTGTCACGACAGAGATCTACTGCTCCCTGTCATCAGGAGCAGTGATCGCTGTCATGTCCTAGATAGCCCCTCCCCCCCACAGTTAGAATCACTCCCTAGGACACACTTAATCCCTTGATAACCCCTTATTGTTTAACCCCTTCCCTGCCAGTGTCATTTACACAGTATTCAGTGCATTTTTATAGCACTGATCGCTGTATAAATGACAATGGTCCCAAATATGTAGAAGAATACATATCGGCCTAAACTGAGAAAAAAATTGCTTTTTTTTAAAAAAAAAAAAGGGGGATATTTATTATAGCAAAAAGTACAAAAAATTGTGTTTTTTTTTTTTTTTCAAAATGGTCGCTCTTTCTTTGTTTATAGCGCAAAAAATAAAAACTGCAGAGGCGATCAAATACCACCAAAAGAAAGCTATTTGTGGGGAAAAAAAGGATGTCAATTTTGTATGGGTGCACGACCGCGCAATTGTCAGTTAAAACAACCCAGTGCCGAATTGCAACAAATGGCCCAGTCATTCAGCAGCCTAATCTTCCGGGGCTGAATTGGTTAAAGGTGTCCCTGCTCAAGGGGAAGCGGCCCACGAGTTAGCAGAGCTGCCAAGGGCCTTATGTTTTGCGGTTGATGCCCTTAAAGATTCTATTCAACAGGTGTCACGCTTTGCCCTTATATCTGTGCATATGCACAGAATTCTCTCTTTGAAGCATTGGCCAGCTGAATTGCCGTGCAAAAAACTATTGGCAAATTTTTCTTTTCATGGGGACGGTTGTTCGGAGACAATTTGGATAAGTATATCTGAAAAATTTAAGGTGGTAAGAGTGCCCTTTTACCGGTTAAAAGGAGTAGGCGTCCTTCATTTAAACGTTCTCCTTCCCTGGCACCAGGTGCTGCAACCTCCAGGCAGTTTCGATGGCCTCCGCTGTCAGGTTCAAGAGGTAAGCCACAAGGCCAGAAGAAGCCCTGGGGGGCAGAAAAGTCCAAAACAGTTTGTTGAGTGGGGGGGGAGGCTTCTGCAGTTTTCAGGAGCCTGGCAGAAAGAGATCCAAGATAGATGGGTCATCTCCACAGTATCTCTAGGCTAGAGTTTCAGGAGTTTCCACCATTTCGTTTTCTAAGATCGAATGCTCCCAGAGACCTGTTAAAAAGAAAGGTCTTTATTCCAGGCACTGGACAAGTTGACGTCACAGGGTTTAATTATAGAAATTCCAACAGAGGAGCAGGGCATGGGTTTTTATTTGAATCTCTTCACGGTGCCAGAACCGAATGGAGATGTCAGACCCATTCTAGATCTCAAAGATCTAAATCAGTTTCTAACCATCCTCTCCTTTCGCATGGCGTCAACCCGGTCCATCGTGTCTGTTAGGATTACTCTTCTCTTGTGATCAGTCGAACTCCAGATGTATTGAAAAGCAGACAATTTATTTCAGATGTGTCACACAAATGGATGATGCTTACAAGCCAAAAGATGCAGTAAGAATCACACAAAGAGATGTACATCCCCCCTCCTAATACCTACAATAATATAGGGATAATGCTTCTATTGGCTGAGGAATCACAGATAGCGTGCCTGGTACAAAATGGTACTTTGGCTAATTAGTGTTTCCTGTACAGTCTTGTTTTACCATATATGGTTAAGCCTAATCATCCTACAGCTTACTATGGAGTTAGTTAAAGCAAACGATATAGCTAAGTTAATACAACAATGTGCTCAGAAGTCATCTTAAGAAAAGTCTCAGGGTTATTGTTTTTCTAATGGTTTTTCTAATAGTCACACAATAAACATTTAAAACTTTTCTAACATTCCCTCCTCTTGTGTGACTATTTTATCTCAACACATTTTGATGATAGTCCCTGTGTTATACACTTTTGTTCTGTATGTCATTAGGTTGAGCTTCAATGTCCATATAGGTCTCCTCAGAGGTAGGAAGGGCTTGATACATCGTTCTTGAGACTGCGGTTTCAATCAGTTTTTGTGAAAGTTCTCGAATACAGGGAATGCAGCAGCATCCGCAAGTGACCAAAACGGCCAAAGCCACAGCAATTGAGATCAAACATGATGTGATAAATCCAGTCCACTTACCGAACCATCCTTCAAGCCGGTTTGTAAATGAATCATTAATACCTGAGTTTTCCGCTAATTCATTCGATAGAGCAGTCAGTCCTTCCAAGACTCTGGTCGCGGTCCCTCCAGGAGCTGTATTGTTAGAGATAAAGGTGCAACACATGCTACCAAACATTTTGCATACCCCTCCTCTTTCAACTAGGACCATATCTAAGGCAATTCGGTTCTGCCATGCCATTAGAGATGTGGTGGCCAACTGTTCTGCTAGGCCCTTCACAGCATCCCTAGTATAGTTTACAAATCGTTGTTGGTTATAATATATATATAGTTAATCCAGTCAAAATTTTTGTCTATAGTCCCACACCAGAGAAGAGACTCAAACCCAGCTGTCACCTTATTCCTGGCCCTAAACTCATCCAGCACCCCGCGCTCATCTATGTAGATCCGAGAGTCAAATGACCCCATGGGAGAGTTGTCCCTCCGATACTGTTAGTGACTCTTAGTCCACGGGTGTTCTGACAGGATCCTCAGGGGCATAGCCAGCTTGGACCATAGCGCAATCCCCTCGGGCATTGGCTAGTATCCTAGCTCACAGTTTCTTATCCCCACACATCCACCAGACATCAGCTCTCTGAATGTCATGTTCAACCCAGTCACCATTGCATATGTTAATCCTCTCCACACAGTAGTCATCGGGTAGTGACTCAAGATCCACCCCGCTCCGATTCCCTGGGAGTGCAAAACAAGTAAAGTTGCCCAGATAAGCAGTAATCGCTGGAGGTATCTGAGGTCTCTGTACTAGGGGAAACAACAAACTCAACGTGTGACAGGTAGAATTTGTTTCAGGTTTATAGCTCTTATTATACAATCTCAACATACATTTTAAACCTTCTGGATCTGTATTGTTATCTAGAGGAAAAGGAATAGTTGCTAAATGTAGTCTTGCTCTGGCACAAACTAAACAGTTTTCCTTTTTTTTTTTTTTTTTTTTTTTTTTAAGTTTTAACCATGTACCTCAACCATTCTAACCACTCATTTTTTTCTTGGTATCCTGTCTCTAAAGCTATGGCATCTTCTACTGTTAGGTTAGTAAATCTTATAGTTTTACTCAGAACTTCTATTTTAGTATGGCGTCACTTTATTTATTGTATGGACTTATCTACTAGTGATTTAGTGTTTGCAATAATTTCATCATTTGTTTTGGTTTTGAATGTGGTCTTACTGTGGTGTAACACAGAGACATACAGTCAGGTCCATAAATATTGTGACATCGACACAATTCTGATCTTTTTGGCTCTATACACCACCACAATGGATTTGAAATGAAACGAACAAGATGTGCTTTAACTGCAGACTTTCAGCTTTAATTTGAGGGTATTTACATCCAGATCAGGTGAACGGTGTAGGAAATACAACAGTTTGTATATGTGCCTCCCACTTTTTAAGGGACCAAAAGTAATGGGACAGATTAACAATCATCCATCAAACTTTCACTTTTTAATACTTGGTTGCAAATCCTTTGCAGTCAATTACAGCCTGAAGTCTGGAACACATAGACATCACCAGACGCTGGGTTCCATCCCTAGTGATGCTCTGCCAGGTCTCTACTGCAACTGTCTTCAGTTCCTGCTTGTTCTTGGGGCATTTCCCTTCAGTTTTGTCTTCAGCAAGTGAAATGCATGCTCAATCGGATTCAGGTCAGGTGATTGACTTGGCCATTGTATAACAATCCACTTCTTTCCCTTAAAAAACTCTTTGGTTGCTTTCGCAGTATGCTTTGGGTCATTGTCCATCTGCACTGTGAAGCCCCGTCCAATGTGTTCTGAAGCATTTTGCTGAATATAAGCAGATAATATTGCCTGAAACACTTCACAATTCATCCTGCTTCTTTTGTCAGCAGTCACATCATCAATAAATACAAGAGAACCAGTTTCATTGGCAGCCATACATGCCCACGTCATGACACTACCACCACGATGCTTCACTGATGAGGTGGTATGCTTTGGATCATGAGCATTTCCTTTGCTTCTCCATACTCTTCTCTTCCTATCACTCTGGTACAAGTTGATCTTGGCCTCATCTGTCCATAGGATGTTGTTCCAGAACTGTGAAGGCTTTTTTAGATGTTGTTTGGCAAACTCCAATCTGGCCTTCCTGTTTTTGAGGCTCACCAATGGTTTACATCTTGTGGTGAACCCTCTGTATTCACTCTAGTGAAGTCTTCTCTTGATTGTTGACTTTGAGAAACATACACCTACCTCCTGGAGAGTGTTCTTGATCTGGCCAACTGTTGTGAAGGGTGTTTTCTTCACCAGGGAAAGAATTCTTCCGTCATCCACCACAGTTGTTTTCCGTGGTCTTCCGGGTCTTTTGGTGTTGCTGAGCTCACTGGTGCATTCTTTCTTTTTAAGGATGTTCCAAACAGTTGATTTGGCCACACCTAATGTTTTTGCTGACTCTTTAAAGGGTTTGTTTTGTTTCAGCCTAATGATGGCTTGCTTCACTGATAGTGACAGCTCTTTGGATCTCATATTGAGAGTTGACAGCAACAGATTCCAAATGCAAATAGCACACTTGAAATGAACTCTGGACCTTTTATCTGCTCCTTGTAAATGGGATAATGAGTGAATAACACGCATCTGGCCATGGAACAGCTGAGCAGCCAATTGTCCCATTACTTTTTGTCCCTTAAAAAGTGGGAGCCACATATACAAACTGTTGTAATTCCTACACTGTTCACCTGATTTGGATGTAAATACCCTCAAATTAAAGCTGAAAGTCTGCAGTTAAAGCACATCTTGTTCGTTTCATTTCAAATCCATTGTGGTGGTGTATAGAGCAAAAAAGATTAGAATTGTGTCAATGTCCCAATGTTTATGGACCTGACTGTATATTAAATTGTGCATTCACATTTTTGTTGTTTATTATTTTTTTTATTTTTTTTTCACTTCTGCTTTAAGTTTATCTATTGGCATAATTGGATTTTTATTCACATACCAGATTTTTGATACAGCAGACATCCATATTTATCACTTTGCTAACTAGGGATTAGATCACTGCATTTCTACAGTTCCAGATATTGTAGATCATAGATTTTAGTTTGCGGACTCCAGAGGGTGTAGCACACCAGTTGGACACCCTATCTGAAGTTCAGCACCTTCAACACACACACTCTGATATTCATCGACAGGGGGTGTAACACTATCACTTGTATAGGTTATTTTTAATTCTTGCCCCCAGGGGGTGCAACACAAAAGTGGTTTACTGCATCAGAGGTTTAATACATAAAGTAGATGCATTTGTTTAGATGTTTAGCACTTATATATATTTTATTTGTTTTTTCAAACACATTTTGAGACCAACAGACAGAGGGTCTCCCCTAATATTTTACATATATATATATTTATTTTAATTTGAAGGGAAATAGCGCCACGTCTACACTCCCATAATCTACCTTTTCCTGTTGTCTGGTTTTATTAGATGGTAATACCTTGAGAAAAAATTTGCCTGAGGGGTCAGTTCCTGACACCCATGCTCCCATAGAGTACAACCGCTGATCTTCCTTCCTCAACTCTTTTAATGTTATCAATAATTGTTTACAGTTCTTACTATGTGTGCAGGGGGAGTTGGCCACTTCTGTAATTATGAATCTTTCCTTTATTCCACTCTTTTTAGGCCCTGGTAGATTATACCCCCAATCTTAATACACTGGTCCACAGGACCTGATTCCATGCTTGACATCCTGCCCTATTCCAGAGCCAGCAAATGTATTTATCTGCCCATAGAATTCCTCTAGCCCAAGTCGTATCCCCACAGTCTGCAATCTGACAGAAGTCTACCAATATAGTGCTAGTTATTCCCTCTATAAAGGTTAGATTCAATGTTTTTCCTGTTCTTTCCCAACCAAAAGGTTCCTCTGCTCTTCCATAATGTATAACCCTTCTTATGAATGCCTCTCCTAGAGTCACCAGTAACCCAAGGATAATTACTGTCCCTTTCATCCTAACCAGCTACAGAGTTCCAGCGGATAGGGTAGGGAGTTGGAATGGGAGGGAGACTTCACCGGTTTGAGACAAGTCCCACCTTGTGTGAGACCTCCTATTGTAGCCGGATCTTCTGAACCTCTTGCAGCCAACTGGCCCTATTCTGCCTGTAAAACCTTTTTGCAGTGGGACTGGTGAATCCAGGTAGACCTCTCTGCAATCCTTATCCCAGTAGGGGTAGTTAGGAGGACTTTGAAACGACCATCCCACCTTGGGCAGTACCACTGGTTTTTCTTATTACTTTTTGTTAAGAATCAATCTCCCACATGCACCTTTTCATCTTCTCGAATTGGACCTTCTAGGACAGAACAAAAATCATTAGTACGTCTTTGTCTTAACAGCCTAGACATGTAGAACAAAAATCATTAGTACGTCTTTGTCTTAACAGCCTAGACATGTATTCTGCTAGTGTGTGCTCAAACTCCTCAGTAGGTGTTTCATTGCTACAAGTTCTGCTACTTGTACTAAATAATGTTTTAATAATGGCCTGGCTTCCAAAATTTCATCCTATATCACTACTGCATATCCAGTTGCATGTGTGCCATCTGGATTTTTTTTACTGGAGCCATCAACAAAATGTATCATGTCAGGGTTAGATAACGGTACATGTTTCAAATCACTCCGTGGCAGTACTTTTTCAGCGATGGCACCAGTACAGTCATGTTTATGACCATCAGTAGGAAGTGGTATTAGTGTGGATGGGTTTAATGTAGTACATCTCTGTGTTAAGTGAGGTTGTGTCAAGAGTATTGTCATACAGGAAAGGTGTCGGGCTGGGCTCAAATGTGATATCTTTTGTTGTAAAAGGATAACAGATACTGCATGTGGTACTTTAAGTATCAGCGGGTGATATAGCACTATAGATACTGAGGCCTTAACTGCTTCCGCTGCAGCTACCACTGCCTGTAGACAGGGTGGAAGTGCTCTAGTTACACTGTCTAATTTTGTAGAATAGTAAGCAACTGGTCTCCGGCGCCCGCCATGTGACTGTGTAAGTACTGATGTCAAGTAACCTTCCCCTGAGTCTACTATTTGTTCGAAAGGTTTGTCATTGTTTGGTAAGGCTAGCACTGATGAACTAGAAAGGACTTGTTTTAGGTCTGTAAAGGCTGTCTCTGTTTCCTCACTGCATTTTATAGCATCCTGGAGGGCCATAGGGCTCTCATGTATTGCCTGAACCAACGGGGCCGTCAGCATGGAATAGCCGGGAATCCAGGCTCTACAAAAATTTGTCTTACCCTGGAAGGACATCATTTGTTTCTTTGTCTCTAAGGACTGTGTAGACCACATTATTTTATACCTTAATTTAATGTTCTAAACTCTAAAATACCTCTAAAGGTTCAATTTTGTACCCATTCATGTAATCACTAGACACCCATCCCATAAAAAGGAACTCGCCTCATTCTTCAGTTGTGTAGAAGGAGGGGGGGGGGGGGTGTCATATCTGCACTTGAATTGGGGCTGGGGAAAATGGATACTCTTTATCTAACATGAATGAGCACAGGATCACAGATCAAACTACCGAAGAAAGCCTTCCTTACTTTGGAGTTGTTAAAACAATATTCTTTCATTTATTCAAATATAAGTTCATAAGTCCACCAAGTATGCAGACATAAAATGTTTCCTAACGACATTTACATTATTTGACATATATATTCAATATATATATAAATATTTTTCTCAGACCCCAATATTTTAGCAGAATTAAATAAAACATGAACCCCCTTTTGTATTGTTCCCCTTATTCTCTGGTCCCAAGTGAAATCCAAAGGGTCCTAAAACACATATATTTTTTTTTTATTTAACCCAAACACATATTCTGATTCAGAACTTAGCCTTTTAACTTTATAAATGAACCCAAATATAAACAGCATTGCATCATTAACACTTAACAGTTGAAAATCTGGGAATTCTAAAAGTAACATATCCAAGAAATATTTACTTTAAGACTATTATTTGGACTTTCTTTCCCACCGAAAATCCTAATATTTTCACAGATGCACAAATTAACCTCTGTGTGCTCAAAGGGTTAATGCTGCCCTACTAGTCATCCATCATCATCTCCCTCTCTCTTCTGCTATGTCTGTCAGGCAATCTGCATTTTCTTGTTTCTGAGAAACAGCTTCTTGACCATCATTTTTTTTATTTTTATTGAAAAGCATCAAGTCTGTTGTATTCCCTTCTCTCCTCTCTATGGGCTTCAAAACTACTGCACGCTTCTCTTAGCAAAGCCCATTCAAATCCCTATTTCCTTATGGCAGTAAAATTAGCAATCAGTCACATACTGTCTCTGGACTGGACACATTTAAAGTAATCAAAACATTCTCAGCCTTTTTTTTTTCACATTCATCAAGCCACTTGATCATAAGTCTAGAACATTCTGTTCACTTTCATGTTTTCTATCTACTTCTTTGAAACCATCAACAATTTCTGCCATGTGCTTCCTTTAACACCATGGCATGCTAAAATAATAAAGCACCCTGGTGTTATCAGTGTACCTTTTCTTTTTTTTATGCTCAGTTTCAATATTTACAATATAACCCTTCTGTATTGGTATAGCTGGTCAAGAGTTAACTTTTTTTTACAGACACAATCTCTCACACAGGAATTTGAAAGGAGGAGCACTTCACTCCCTCCTCACAGGAGATTCACACCAGGGGAGGGGGTGAGGAAAAAAACTGCATGCTTTAATCTCCCTGTGATGATTTCTCACACCTATTTATTTATTTATTTTTACTCAGCCATACTTAGCAATTTTTTTGCTTCTCAAATATTTGTTGAACATTTAGATAACACTTGCGTCTGGTCTAATTCTTTTGCTAGACCCATCAGTGATATGGCTATTGGATCACCTTTACCTGAAGTTGCAGCTCCAACTGTTTGGTTCCTATGAGTCTGTCCGAGAGTTGTCCCCGAGCAGGCGGCCCAGATGTAGCACAGTTTCCCCAGACAATGTTGTCCAGTGGTAACTGAGACGGTGCAGTAATCCAAGACACCGGCTCCGGTCCAATCCCCATTGGCCATATAGTGCAATGTCACCTGGTATTTTACATATTTATCTGCTTAATACATTGGCTAGCTAGATGTTGGCTGCCTTACAGAGCGAAGCCATAAGACAATTAAACCAAGTATCTCTTTAAGCTTTTCCAAAGTTTCCTGCTTCTCTGCCGGCTCCCAATCTGTCACTGATAGGCAAGCAGGCTACAACACAAGGGGAGGGGGGTACAGCGAGTCCAGTGTCTAACTGCCAGTTTTACAGACACGCAGAACATGAGATGTGAAGAATGATTTTTGCTGGTTATTTAAACTCCTATTATCAACCCATGCCTTTTTTGATCTTTGGGTCCTAACAATTTAAGTTTATCCACCAAATCCTGACACTTTTACAGTTAGTTTACTATTGAATCCAAACTTCCCTATAAAGCCCTGTGTCCTTAAAGAGGAGTTCCAGTCTTCCACTTGGCACATTAGGAACACAGTACCCTCATAAGCAGGCACAAAACATTCTTTTACAGAGACTATTCCCCATTGTCAGCGCCAGTCGGGTCTCTCATTTACCTATAAAACACTGGGATAGTGACCCTCGGCCCACGGTAACAATAGGTATACAAGAAGAGTAAAAATATCATCACTCCCCACACTATAGGGATAATCAAAAAATAATTAACTTGTCTCTGCGGTACTGTTGTTTTTTCCAATAAGGTTACAGCATCAACAGAAAGGTTAAACATGAGAAAGGAGAAACTAAACACACAGAAAAAAAGTTAGCCTTGCGATCTTTCTAGATCATTTAACTAAATAGCGCTTAAATTGACGGGCAATCAACCTCTAATGACATCAGGCAATCACACTCTGACGTTCGGTATACCTCAAATCTTTTTTTTGTCTGTCCTGGACAGCGGGTGACACAATTTTTTACTTAGACAACGTCCCCAAGTCTCAAGTGTCTCTGTCTTCGCACACTGTATTATCAAGATATTATACGATCAATACCAGTGTCGACAATTACAACACATTAAACCAGAATCAAACCGAAAGAGAAGAAAAGACTCTTAGAGAAAATTAAGAATAATTTAAATGATCTTACCTCTCAAACACCAGGAGGACTGGATCACGAAGTTCGAAACCAGACAGTGCATCTGGGTCTCAGGCCCCCGCCCCTATTTCACCACTAATGTTGAGTGGGGGACTTTTAATTCTCAGTGAGCTTTGAAGTCCAATACTCACCAAAGTTTTTGTCGGGACCATCTGACCCGAAATGCACTTGTTGGTTCCGGCTCGAAGGACCAAAAATGTTAGGATTACTCTTCTCTTGTGATCAGTCGAACTCCAGATGTATTGAAAAGCAGACAATTTATTTCAGATGTGTCACACAAATGGATGATGCTTACAAGCCAAAAGATGCAGTAAGAATCACACAAAGAGATGTACATTCCCCCCTCCTAATGCCTACAATAATATAGGGATAACGCTTTATTGGCTGAGGAAACACAGATAGCGTGCCTGGTACAAAATGGTACTTTATTTGGCTAATTAGTGTTTCCTGTACAGTCTTGTTTTACCATATATGGTTAAGCCTTATCATCCTACAACTTACTATGGAGTTAGTTAAAGCAAACGATATAGCAAGTTACAACAATGTGCTCAGAGGTCATCTTAAGAAAAGTCTCAGGGTTATTGTTTTTCTAATAGTCACACAATAAACATTTAAAATTTTTCTAACAGTGTCCACTCTGAGGGGAGGAGAATTTCTAGCATTAATAGACATCAGAGATGCATATCTGCATGTGCCAATTTGCCCCGCTCACCAGAAGTTTCTGCGATTCGAGGTGGAACAGCGCCATTTTCAGTTTGTGGCCTTACCCTTTAAGTTAGCTACCACCTCCTGGGTGTTCACAAAAGTTCTGGCCCGGTTTTAGCAAGATTAAGGTTCCAGGGTATATCAGTAATGGCATACCTAGATGACCTGCTGCTTCTAGATCAGTCGGTTGCACGGCTAGACCGGAGTGTGTCCAGCACGGTCAAATATTTGGAACACCTGGGTTGGATTCTCAACCTAGAGAAGTCAGCCTTACGGCCAGTAAGAAGGCTGGAATACTTGGGTCTGGTCATAGACGCAGTCCAAGAAAAGGTCTTTTTTGCCTCAGACGAAGGTCAGGACTATAAGAGATTCGGTCCGTGTGGTCAAGGGAAAGAAGGATCCCTCCATTCGCCTTTGCATGAGGTTGCTAGGAAAAATGGTGGCTTCGTTCGAAGCTATTCCCTATGCCCAATTTCATTCGAGACTGTTGCAAAACAGTATTCTGTCTGCTTGGAACAAGGGGATCCAAGCCTTGGACTACCGAATGTATCTGTCCCCAAAGGTGGGCCAGAGTCTCAATTGGTGGTTGATAGCCAGAAATTTGCAGAGGGGGAAATCCTTCATGCCAGTAGCCTGGAAGGTAGTAACGACGGATGCCAGCCTGTTGGGCTGGGGAGCGGTTCTGGAGGAGGCCACTGTCCAGGGGAAGTGGTCAGAGACAGAAAAAGCCTTGCCCATCAAAATTCTAGAGATTCGGGTAGCTCTGATATCTTGGACTTTCAGGTTGCAGGGTTGTCCTGTCAGGATACAATACAACAATGCCACAGCAGTTGCTTACATCAACCACCAGGAGTCAGGCGGCCCAGAGGGAGATTGACCATATTCTGACATGGGCAAAGAAGCATGTGCCCTTTCTGTCAGCAGTCTTCATTCCGGGAGTGGAGAACTGGCAGGCGGACTTCTTGAGCCGCCAACAATTGTCCCCAGGGAATGGTCCCTGCATCCCGAGGTTTTTTTCAGCCATAAGTCAAAAGTGGGGTAACCCAGACAACATGTATAAAAGGTACCCAGCTCCCCATTACACTTCGGGTATCTGATAGATAATCTCTGCGGCGTATAATACGCTCTGTGGAGGAATTTGAGCTGAATATAGCGATCTCTCGCTGAAACCATGAGGGGAATGTACTGTTGTACTCCCTCCTCCCAATCATCAGCTGCTAGGGCAGGCAAATCCTCTTTCCACTTGTCAAAGAACTTGGTCTCCCCAGTTGGCTCCTCACTTAGTATCCGCAGATATAGGGAGGATAAAATGCGATATACGTTTCTGGAGATCAGGAAGTTCTCTACCCCGTGTGACTGTAAAGTAACCCCCGACGGTTATTGGGCCTGTATTGCATGGCGCAGTTGCAAATATCATTCGTGAGGGGTGTTGAAAGTCCGTTTTTAATTTATCATAGGGGAGGATCCTCCCCCTGACATTATTTGTTGTAGTATCTTAACCCCATGTCCTGCCCATAAGGCCGGGTCTGGGACTGTTTGAAAATGCTTCAGTTTGGGATTACCCCATAATGGTGTGTATGGGGAGATAGTATTCGGTCCAGTGAGTTTCCTTGACATTTGCTCCCAAACTCTTAACTGTCGTGTGCATTGAAGTTGTCATATCTGGGTGTGCTCTGGAGCCCCTAAACACCAAATTACTCAACGCCAAGTAGGATCCCAATATAGCAGCCTCCAAGTTGACCGCTGGATTTGACTTTGGCTGGGAGAACCACCAGCAAATAGTTACAACAACCCTGCCCAGTAATACTTTTTAAAACGGGAGTGCCAGACCCCCCAACGACAAGGGGAGCTGTAAGGTGGTCCGGGCAACTCTAGGGGTTCGTCCTCCCCACACAAATGTATTAACTATTTGATCCAACTTGGCAAAGAAGGAATTAGGGATGGGAACAGGGGTATTGCGAAAAACATATAGAAACTTGGGGAGGAATGTCATCTTAAGAAGATTAATCCTTCCTACAGGTGAAAGGAGGAGAGATTTCCAAGTCTGACATCTGGTGACAAGTTGGTGTAGGATCGGATAAACATTATCTGTCAGATATTGAGACGGTTCTCGTTGTATTTTAATCCCCAAGTATCTGAACTTAGACACCATAGCTAGTGGTATCCCCGAGTCCTCCCGAGTTGGGGTCAGAGATAGTGAAAATAGAGTCAATTTGGTCCAGTTGATCCGAATGCCTGCGAAAGATCCATAGCTGTTAATAATTTCCAGTGCTGCCAACAATGAAGCAGACGCATCTGGGAGATATAACAATGCATCATCGGCATATAATGAAAGTCTCTCAGTCAATGGACCGACCGCTTTTCCTTTAACCGTTGGGGATGCTCTAAGCAGGATAGCCAGGGGTTCAATAGCTAGGGCAAACAGCCCTGGAGACAGTGGGCACCCCTGCCTGGTTCCCCTGCCCAGGGAGAAGGGAGGAGAAAGCATTCTGTTAGTGCGGACTCTTGCGGTGGGGCTACTGTACAGGAATTTTATCCAGGAAATAAATTTAGGGTCATACTTAAATCTTTCAAGGACCTGCCATAAGAACTCCCACTCAACCGAGTCAAAGGATTTCTCGGCGTCCAGAGAGACCACCACACCCGGGAGGTCCTTTTTCTCTGCAATCGACGTAGGTTAATGTCAGTACCTTTGCCCTGCATGAAGCCCGTCTGGTCGCCGTGAATTAGAGAGAGGATGACCGAATTGAGCCTAGTTGGGAGTATTTTAGTGGTTATCTTGGCATCTACATTAAAAAGCGATATGGGGCGATACGAGGCACATGACGTGAGATCTTTGTTAGGTTTGGCTATAACCACAATAACCGCCTCTGACATAGAAGGAGGGAGGCAACCCTCTTGTAACATTGTCAGGAGCAGGTTATGGAATTTAGGGACAAGACGTTCACTATTTGCTTTATAAAATTCTGCCGGTAGGCCGTCAGGGCCCGGGGTTTTTGCTGATTGGAGTGCCCTCAGCGCTGTTTGGACCTCCTTGACAGTAATTGGGGCATCTAATGTATTGCGGGCCTCATCGGAGCGTTGTGGGAATTCTATTCGATTTAGAAAGTTATGCAGGTTCTCTCTAGTAAAAGTGGCTTTAGAAGTATAAAGATGCTCATAATATCTAGCAAATTTTTCGTTTATACCAATGGGGCCAGAACAGAGCGCTCCCGTGTCGTACTTTATGTGGGCAATATGTGATAGGGAGGAGCGTTCCTTAGCCAACCATGCTAACAGTCTACCCGTCTTCTCCCCCTGTTCAAAAATTCTCTGTGACTGAGCAAGCAGCTGTTTCTTGGTGGTCTCAACCCTCATCAGAGAGATTTCCCTGTGTAAGGATTGCAGAGCGTCATATGTCAGCACATCATTAGTATGCACATTGCTGTCTTCTAACAGGAGAACCTTCCTCTCTGCTTTGTCTAATACTAGTTTCGTGTCCATTGCTACCTTCCCGATCGCAAATTTATATTGGCCTCGGGTGTATGCCTTAAAGGAATCCCATAGTACCGGTGGGGGGACGGTACCCTCGTTGAGTGCCCAGTAGACTCCCAGCTCTCCCTCCACCAGGGGGGCCACCCTCTCATCTGTAATCCATAAACCAGAGAGCCGCCACGGTGCGGTGCCTGCAGGTAAGTCTGTTTGTATTTTCAGCACAAGGCGTGCGTGATCCGAAATGCCTCTTGGCAGGATCTCAACCTCCTGTATGCGGGAGAGCAGGGAGTCAGTGGTATAAACCAAATCAATTCTGGAGAAAGAGGTATATGTGGCCGAGTGACAGGTATATTGTTGCTTATCCAGGTGCCTCTGTCTCCACACATCACTAAAACCAAAATTTTCTGTCCAATGAGAGAGAGGGGATACACTGGGGGGTCCCACACTGAGTCTGTCCAGAGCAGCATTTGGGGTCATGTTAAAATCTCCGGTCAATATAACTCCAGCCGATGGTTAAAGTGCTATTATTGGAGTAAGCTTCCCAAGTATATCCACCGTGGCAGGAGGGGGAATATATATGCCCATAATTAACAGCTCTAGTCTGTCGCACTTTGCATGAAGGGCCACGTATCTCCCCTCCGGATCCAGGTGAAGATCCAACAGGGTAAACCCAAGTGACTTGTGGACCAGGACACTGACAACCCTGCAATAGGAGGAATAGGTTGAGTGGTAGTACGCACTCACCCAGGGTTTCCGGAGTGCCAGTCCTACTCCCAATCAAATGTGTCTCCTGAAGCACACATATGTGTGGGTTATATTTCTTCAGAAAGTTGAATACCAAAGACCTCTTTATCTTGGAGTTCAAACCTCGAACATGCCAAGACAAAATAGTCAGGGGAGTCATTGAAGTCTTAGAGGGAATAAAGGAGGGCAGCAAATCAGCATTTATTAACCACTTCAGCCCCGGACCATTATGCTGCCTAAGGACCAGAGGACTTTTTCCAATTTGGCACTGTGTCGCTTTAACTGCTAATTGCGCGGTCGTGCAATGTTGTACCCAAACAAAATTTGCGTCCTTCTCTTACCACAAATAGAGCTTTCTTTTGATGGTATTTGATGACCTCTGCCGTTTTTATTTTTTGCGCTATAAATGGAAAAAGCCTGAAAATTTTGAAAAAAAATGACATTTTCTATTGTTTGTTATAAAAAAAAATCCAATAAACTCAATTTTAGTCATACATTTAGGCCAAAATGTATTCGGCCACATGTCTTTGGTAAAAAAAAAGTCAATAAGCGTATATTTATTGGTTTGCGCAAAAGTTATAGCGTCTACAAACTAGGGTACATTTTCTGGAATTTACACAGCTTTTAGTTTATGACTGCCTATGTCATTTTGTTGAGGTGCTGAAATGGCAGGGCAGTACAAACCCCCCCCCCCAAATGACCCCATTTTGGAAAGTAGACACCCCAAGGAAATTGCTGAGAGGCATGTTGAACCCATTGAATATTTATTTTTTTGTCCCAAGTGATTGAAAAATGACAAAAAAATATATATATTTACAAAAAGTTGTCACTAAATGATATATTGCTCACACAGGCCATGGGCATATGTGGAATTGCACCCCAAAATACATTTAGCTGCTTCTCCTGAGTATGGTGATACCACATGTGTGGGACTTTTTGGGAGCCTAGCCGCGTACGGGGCCCGAAAACCAATCATCGCCTTCAGGATTTCTAAGGGTGTAAATTTTTGATTTCACTCTTCACTGCCTATCACAGTTTCGGAGGCCATGGAATGCCCAGGTGGCACAAAACCCCCCCAAATGACCCTATTTTGTAAAGTAGACACCCCAAGCTATTTGCTGAGAGGCATGGTGAGTATTTTGCAGCTCTCATTTGTTTTTGAAAATGAAGAAAGACAAGAAAAAACATTTTTTTTTTCTTTTTTCAATTTTCAAAACCTTGTGACAAAAAGTGAGGTCTGCAAAATACTCACTATACCTCTCAGCAAATAGATTGGGGTGTCTACTTTCCAAAATGGGGTCATTTGGGGGGGGTTTTGTGCCACCTGGGCATTCCATGGCCTCCGAAACTGTGATAGGCAGTGAAGAGTGAAATCAAAAATTTACGCCCTTAGAAAGCCTGAAGGCGGTGCTTGGTATTCGGGGTCCCGTACGTGGCTAGGCTCCCAAGAAGTCTCACACATGTGGTATCCCCGTACTCAGGAGAAGCAACAGAATGTATTTTGGGGTGTAATTTGACATATTCCCATGGCATGTTTGAGCAATATATCATTTAGTGACAACTTTGTGCAAAAAAAAAAAAATTTGTCTCTTTCCCGCAACTTGTGTCACAATATAAAATATTCCATGGACTCGACATGACTCTCAGCAAATAGCTTGGGGTGTCTACTTTCCAAAAATTTTTTTTTTTGCAAGAAAATTACTTTGAACCCCCAAACATATATTTTTTTAAAGCAAATGCCCTACAGATTAAAATGGTGGGTTTTTAATTTTTTTTTTTCACACAGTATTTGCGCAGCGATTTTTCAAACACATTTTTTGGGGAAAAAACACACTTTTTAAAATTTTAATGCACTAAAACACACTGTATTGCCCAAATGTTTGATGAAATAAAAAAAAATAATCTTAGGCCGAGTACATGGATACCAAACATGACATGCTTTAAAATTGCGCACAAACGTGCAGTGGCGACAAACTAAATACATTTTTAAAAGCCTTTAAAAGCCTTTACAGGTTACCACTTCAGATTTACAGAGGAGGTCTACTGCTAAAATTACTGCCCTCGATCTGACGTTTGCGGTGACACTTCACATGCATGGTGCAATTGCTGTTTACATTTGACGCCAGACCGACGCTTGCGTTCGCCTTTGTGCGAGAGCATGGGGGGGGCGGGTGCTTTTTTTTTCTTTATTATTTTTTTGCTTTTTTATCTTATTTTTAAACTGTTCCTTTAATTTTTTTTTTTAAATCATTTTTATTGTTATCTCAGGGAATGTAAATATCCCCTATGATAGCAATAGGTAGTGACAGGTACTCTTTTTTGAAAAAATTGGGGCCTATTAGACCCTAGATCTCTCCTCTGCCCTCAAAGCATATGACCATACCAAGATCGATGTGATAAAATGCTTTCCCAATTTCCCAATGGCGCTGTTTACATCCGGCGAAATCTAAGTCATGAAATACTCGTAGCTTCCAGTTTCTTAGGCCATATAGATGTTTGGAGCCACTCTGGTCTCTGATCAGCTCTATGGTCAGCTGGCTGAATCACCGGCTGCATTCTCAGGTTCCCTGTTGAGACATGAGAGACAGAGAAAAACACGGAAGACGGTGGGGGGGGGGGGGCATTCCCTCCCACTGCTTGTAAAAGCAGTCTAGAGGCTAATTAGCCGCTAGGATTGCTTTTACATGAAAGCCGCCCGCTGGCTGAAAAGAATGATACCAAGATGATACCTAAACCTGCAGGCATCATTCTGGTATAACCACTCAATGTACATAATATAACTGGGTACTAACATCTATAGGTAAAGTTGATCCAGGGAACATCCGATTGCCTCTTGGGGGATCAGGAATGAATTTTTTCCCCTGCTGTAGCAAATTGGAGCATGCTCTGCTGGGGTTTTTTGCCTTCCTCTGGATCAACTGTGGGTATAGTATTGGGTACATTGGATTGTACGATTTTTTTTTATGGTTGAACTGGATGGACTTGTGTCTTTTTTCAACCTGACTAACTATGTAACTATGTAACTCAAAGTCGTGAATGGCGTACCTGAAGACAAAAAAATGGTTAACATAAAACACAGTAAACAGTAAAGTATAAAAAATTGCATACCTGAAAAGCAAACATGATAAAACATAATAACAATAAAACATTGCAGAATAGAATACAGTAAAAAAGAGCAGAACAATAGAGAGAGAATAGAGAGAGATAGAACAATAAAACGACAACTAGTTTTTTTATTTTTATATATATATATATATATATATATATATATATATATATATATATATATATATATATATATTTTTTTTTACACTTTTTTTTGTAACTAACTTTTATAACTGTAACCGGTTCCAGGTTCGGGTCTCTCAAAATGCGATGGCATCTTGGGAGACCCGGTGAAAGTGTGTCCTAGTCTGTGCAATGCTGTACCCTACGCTAATACTCAACTAGTGAATGGTAGCGTTCAAATCATTCACCAATGCAAAGACCAGGATTGTCAGAACAGGAGGGACAATAATAGCGGGTGTCGCGCCTATATCCGCGCTTGCTGCAGACACAACATCTTTTTTGGGGGGGTTCACTGGGTAGGGGTACTCGGGAGGACATAAAAATGCCTCTCATGCAGCCGACTGCATTTGGTTGGGGATGTGAATGGGGGAAGTACGGGCGCAGCTGAAGTGGTGGGTTCCCAATTAGGATTGGCGAATGCAGCAGGAAGGGCACTATGGGCACGACGGGCCTGTGTTTGTCTTCTTCTTGGTGGCAGCGGGACACTACTTGTGCTTGCCACCTCACCAGCTTGAACTGCACTTATGGGACTCGCCACATCACCAAGTGTTACTGCAGTGCTGGTTTGACTACGACCGGGGTGTACTAGGCCACTGGTGCTTGCCAGTTCACCAAAACGCTACTAAAAAAACTGTTAGCGATCGCAGGGATCAGGCCTGACTCTGCGAACGCTGCAGTTATGCGTTTAGTGTTTTGTAAGTGAAAGTGATCGATCGATACTGCACTTGGGTGGGCTGGGCTGGGCCGGGCGGAGGGGCAAAACGCAGGTGCTAGCAGGTATCTGGGCTGATCCCGCTAACACTGCGTTTTTGGGAACCCTAAACTGCTGGGGACGCTAGTATAGATCTGATCGGATCAGATATTGATCCGTTCAGATACTATACCACTAAGGGAGGCGTATGCTGCGTGCGTGGGTGTTAGCGGTGCTGGCGCTAACCTGACGCTGCCTGGGTCTAGTGCTTGCCAGTTCACCAAAATGCTACCAAAAAAACTGTTAGCGATCGCAGGGATCAGGCCTGACTCTGCGAACGCTGCAGTTATGTGTTTAGTGTTTTGTAAGTGACAGTGATCGATCGAAACTGCACTTGGGTGGGCTGGGCAGAGGGGCAAAACGCAGGTGCTAGCAGGTATCTGGGCTGATCCCACTAACACTGCATTTTTGGGAACCCTAAACTGCTGGGGATGCTAGTATAGATCTGATCGGATCAGATATTGATCCGATCAGATACTATACCACTAAGGGAGGTGTACGGTGCGTGCGTGGGTTTTAGCGGTACTGGCGCTAACCTGACGCTGCCTGGGGCTGGTGCTTGCCAGTTCACCAAAGTGCTACCAAAAAAACTGTTAGTGATAACAGGGATCAGGCCTGACTCTGCGAACGCTGCAGTTACGCGTTTAGTGTTTTGTAAGTGACAGTGATCGATCGATACTGCACTTGGGTGGGCTGGGCTGGGCCGGGGGGAGGGGCAAAACGCAGGTGCTAGCAGGTATCTGGGCTGATCCTGCTAGCACTGCATTTTTGAGAACCCTAAACTGCTGGGGACGCTAGTAAAGATCTGATCGGATCAGATATTGATCCGTACAGATACTTTACCACTAAGGGAGGCGTATGCTGCGTGCGTGGGTGTTAGCGGTACTGGCGCTAATCTGACGCTGCCTGGGGCCACGCATATCACCGCTGGGCGATCAGGGGGCTAAACCTTTATTCGGTAATTAACGGCGGGTGCCCTGACACTATAAAAAATAAACGAACTAACCAGCGTCACCCGTAACAGTTATACGGTGATCAGTGGTGAAAACCCTTTCACCACTGATCACTAGGGGGCAATCAAGGGGTTACAACATTTATTAGATAGTATATGGGGGTCCCTGTCGCTATAAAACGCTGACGGCGAACCCAAATATTTACCTCCCTAACTAGCGTCACCAGTGACACTAATTCAGCGATCAAAAAAATTATCGCTTAGTGACACTGGCGACAGGGGGTGATCAAGGGGTTAAAACTTTATTAGGGGGGGTATCCTAGACCTAAAGGGGGCTAAAACTATCTGCCCTAACACAGTAACTGTCACAAACTGACACCATGCAGTAATCAAAAAATAAAAAAATAAATAAAAAAAACTGCTTGGTGTCAGTGTGACAGGGGGGGGAGGGGGGACTAGGGAGTGATCAGGGGGGGGGGATCGGGGGGTAAAGGGGGGTGTTTTGTGTGCCTGGCATGTTCTACTGAGTGTGTAGTGTTGTGCACTCACATTTCAGTCTTCTCTCCTCGGAGCCGGAACGGAAAATACCGAGCCAAGGAGAGATGACATCATTTCCTTTGCTGCTGTTTAGCATACAGCAGCAAAAGAATGATTTGATTGGCCGGCGACGATCGCGAGGGGGGGGCCACGAACGGATGGTCTCCCCCTCATATCTGATCGCCGCTGGTCAGAAGCGCACCGCAATGGCGTAATTAATGTGCAAAAAGATGATATATAATGAAGTGACCTCACTGATCAAAGTGCATATAATAAACAATAAAATATGCCAAATATGTGGATTCATAGTAATATAACCGTAAAATCCAAAAAATATAATTCAGAGGAAAACAACACAAGGGAAGGGGAGGTGCCTCTAAGTGCAGTATTAAAACAAATTTACAAAGTATCACTATACAAGCAACTCACATTTTATAGGATAAAAAACAGCATGTAGTGTGGTAAAATCCATGGAAGGAGTCCATCAGGTCGGTCACGGAAGTTCCTGCTGCCTGCTATGCGTTCGGCTTTGTTGAAACACCACTCGAGCCGGCCGCGGTGATGTTGGATTCCAAAGCGAGGCCTGGGACGCTGGTGGAGAGCAGGCGCGGAGCTGTGACGTCACTGGAATGCGACGCGTTTCATGAGCGTACGGGCAACTCTTGCATAAAGAGCAATAACACACACTAAATGTACAAAATGTGTGAACTCCTACTAATCTTACCATACATATAAAATCAAAAAATATACAATTCAGAAAAAAACTCTATACCATGCAACTCTAAATAGCGACCCGAGAAAATCTAACAACAAGTGATATAAAAGTGCAAGTGCAATATTCAGTATAAATAAAAATATAGATGTGCAAAAAATGCTGGTGAACTAATAATATAAAATATAATATTAATAGTAGGACTGAAAAATATCCAAACAAACACAAAGTATAGTTCAAAAATGATAACGTGCAACTCCCGATAACAGCACAGTACAGATCTTCTAAAGATGATAAAAAAAGTGCAGGTACAGATCTTCTAAAGATGATGAACAAAGTGCAAGTACAGTGAACAGAACTCTGTGACAGCCAGTGTCCGATAGTAGGTATGTCAATCCAATCAGGTTCCGGGGTGCACTGATCGTTTCCCCCAGCCTCTTACCTGTAGTTGCGGCCCCCAATGGGCCGAATTGAGCGTGTGCCCACAAGCAGTAGAGCAGTATAACGGGGACGAGCTTCCAGTCCTTGTCACAGCCTCCAGGGGCACAGATACACTGGCCACAGTACAGCACTCTCCCGCACTCAGTGGGTATCCTTGAAAGCCCTCAGATGGGTGATGGGAATGTGTAGGATCACCGGTCTGCAGGGAAACAGGGCTTTAAGCCGGAAACTGAGCAGAGCTCCTTCACTGCACGTCTGCTCCGGTCTCCATCTTGGACACACCCCCCTACAATCGCTAATTTTAACGGTTTGGCTATTGAAGCCCAAATTTTACAGGATCGGGGGGCTTTCGGGTTCAGTGGTGACTACCCTGATTAATGCAAGGAAGTCGGCTTCTAGGGCCATTTATTATAGAATCTGGAGGTCCTATATTTCCTGGTGTGAAGCCAAAAGATGGCATCCTCGAAAGTTTGTCACAGGAAAAATACTTGTCTTCCTACAATTGGGGGTGGAAATTAAGCTAGCCTTGAGTACCATCAAGGGTCAGATCTCGGCCTTTTTTCAAAGTATTTTTTCAAAGACTGCTTGCTTCGCATTCTTTGATCTGGGCCTTTATACAAGGGATAACCAGTCAGGCCGCCCTTGTGCCTATGGGATTTGAATCTAGTTTTATCGGTCTTGCAAAGACAACCCTGTGAGCCTATGCGCCATATTCCCTTGATCCTTTTGACAAGGAAGTTGTTTTTTTTTTTGGTTGCAGTAACCTCAGCAAGGAGAGTGTCAGAATTGTCAGCTTTTTTACTGTTAAGAGCCATACTTATTCATAAAGACAAGGTGGTGTTGCGTCCTCACCCAACCTTTCTGCCTAAGGTAGTGTCCAGTTTTTACTTGAACCAAGATGTCTCCCTGCCTTCTTTTTTCTAGAACCTCGCTCTGCGGAAGAAAAATTGTTGCATTCTCTCAATGTGGTGAGAGCTCTCAGGATCTATCTGAAGGTGACAGCTCAGATGCGAAAGATTGATGCTTTGTTTGTGTTGCCAGAGGGGCCCAGAAAAGGGCAGGCAGCATCAAAATCGAGTATTTCACAGTGGATTTGTCAGGTTATAATTCGGGCTTATGGATTGAAAAGAAGGGTTCCACTCTACCAGGGGAGTGAGTGCTTCATGGGCAGTGCGTCACCAGGCCTCTATGGCTCAGATTTGCAAGGCCACGACTTGGTCATCAGTACATACATAAAACAGGGATAGAACCAAAAATATAAGGATACGTGGTGTACCGGAGACCTCCCATCAAGAAGACATAATAGAAGTTATAAAAAAGATCTGTAATCCTCTGATGAACAAAGAAATAACAAATCCAATAAAAATCGGGAGAGCTCATAGGATAAAAAAGCCAAAAGAAATCCCACAGGAGAATCCAAGAGACATCATTGTACGATTCAAGAATTGGGAAGAAAAAAATTATCTATGGCGAAACCTGAGAGGGAAACCGCTCATAGAACATGAAGGAAATCACATTCAATTGTATCAAGACCTATCGCAGGAAACTCTGAAAAGGAGAGCTCTAAAACCTTTATTAGCAATTTTACGTGAAAATGATGCCCAATACCACTGGGGTTTCCCCGCATGTCTAATTGGCAGGAAAAATTGGCGTACAGCCAGGCTGAGATTCATAGAAGACACAGCGGAATTCTGCAGAAAATTGGAGATCCCCATACCGAAAGACTGTATAGAAAAGAGGCTGGGATAATAATAATACAGTATAAAAAACAGCTGGAATAGTGGACATCGATCTTTATCAAGAATTTTTTTTCTCTCCCTTCCCATGAGAAACCTAGAAGGGGGGGGGGGGGGGGCGGCCTGGAGGGAAGCATAAAAAGACTATAATTAAACATCAGAGAGGCAGGGACCCCGACTCCTGGCAGGCTCCGGTACCATCTCACTGGCAGTAGGTGAGATGAGTTTGGACGACGCCAAACAGAACTCCACCTCAGGTCAAGGGGAGCAGAGGGACAAAGAGGTCCCCAGGAGAGTGCTCCAGACCAAGAGGTCAAGATACCATATGATGGGAGAGGGGGGGGGCTGGGTGGAGGGGTTGGCGGGAGGGGAGGGTGTTAGGATGTTTGTCCTCAATTCCCTGTGAAAGTAAGAACCCCAAATAAGTTCAATAATGACTGATGTTAAGTTTATAACATACAATGTAAGAGGCCTGAACTCCCCAGGAAAAAGGCATATTGTGCTCAAAGAGTTGGAGAGGTACTTCGCAGACATAATCTTCCTACAGGAGTCGCATATATCACTTGATTCAAATACTAAAATATATTCATGGGTGATTCCAACTTTGTACTATGCGGACTCCCCAAATAAGAGGGCAAAAGGAGTCGCTATTGGAATAGCAAAAAACATCAGTTTCACCCTGGAAGACAGGAAGGCTGACCCAGAGAGTCGCTTTTTGTTTCTGAAAGGGACTCTCCAAGGAATAAGATACACATTAGCAAATGTATATTGTCCTAACAAATGCCAAAAAAAATACTTAAACGGGATTCTGTCTGAATTTAAACAAGGACATTTAATCCTAGCAGGATATTTTAATTTTTCAATGTATTACGGCCTGGATACCATGTCTTGTACACCGTGCCAAGAAAATAAACAATTAAAATTGATTAAAAAAAAATGCATAGTCAACAATTACTTGACGTATGGAGAATAACACATCCAAAGAATAAAGACTACACATTCCATTCCACGGTGCACGACACGTATGGCCGATTCGACTATATCTTAGTAGACCTCGAATACTAAAGCATGTTGCGGAGGCAGTGATTGAAATAACCTCTGTCTCCGACCATGCACCGGTAACAGTAAAAATAAGATTTAGAGATATGGACCAGAGAAAAGGGCTCTGGAGACTGAATGAAGACCTCATAGACGATGAAGAAGTAGGAAGAATAATAAAGATCAAGATAGAACAATATTTTAGTTCAAATAATACACCAGAACTCTCAAAGGCAACAATTTGGGAGGCACACAAGGCCTATATTAGGGGGAAATTGATCTCCTTGGGAGCCGGGAAAAAATAAGAAAGGGGAATAAAAATGAAAAACACAATAAAGGAGTTATACGAGTTGGAGCAATAACATAAAACAAAACTAGATACAGAAACATACCAGAAGATCATTATAAAAAGAGGTCAATTAAACGACATGAAGGAGCAGGAAACTAGAAAAGTATTAAAAAATGTGGCGAAAGAAAGGTACATGTGGGGGAATAAGCCCGGGAAATATTTAGCAAAAATATCAAAAGGAAAAAAAAACACTAAATTACATAGAAAAGATAAAAAACGAGAAAGGTGAAATGATATACAAAACATCAGAGATTGCCAACGCCTTTAAAACATATTACAGTGCACTATACGCAATCAGAAATAAGGAGACACGAAAAGAGAAAGAGATCAGAAAATTCAAAATACAGGAATACCTAGCGGAATTTATTCTACCAAAAATAACAGCAGAAAGCGCAGTTTTACTAGACGAACCTATTACTCAAGATGAAATTTATACAGCCTTAAAGGAAACACCAGGGGGGAAAAGCCCAGGCCCACACAGGTTTTCAATTAAATATTATAAAAAATTCAAAGAACAGTTAGTTCCAGAACTATGCAACTACTTAAATAAAATAGGAGAGAATGAGGAAATAAGAGATGAATCCCTCCTGGCAAACATTTCAGTAATACCAAAAGCAGGGAAAGATAGCACTATTTGCTCCAATTATCGCCCCATAGCGTTATTAAACGCTGACACGAAATTATACGCAAAAGTTCTGGCATTGAGATTAAAAAACTTTATGTCAGACCTGATAAACATTGATAAAGCCGGTTTCGTACCAGGAAGTGAGGGTAGGGATAACAGTATTAAAACCCTGCTACTAATGAACAAAGAGAAGGAGTATAGGTCCCCAATGATTTTAATATCGATCGATGCCGAAAAGGCATTCGATCGAGTTGACTGGGGATTTATGATGGAAACCCTTCGGAGTATGGGGCTGGGACCAAGAATCATGAGATGGATTAGCAATTTATATAATCATCCCACAGCCAGGGTGGGGGTCAACAACAGTATATCGTCTGCTTTTGAGATGTTCAGTGCTACAAGGCAAGGATGCCTGCTCTCGCCACTCCTGTACATAATTGCATTAGAACCACTATTTTTTTTTTTTTAATTTCTTTATTTTTCTCTTTTTCTTTTTTTTAAACAAGGACAAAAAAACTTAAATGAACAATCTTTCCATAGCTTACCATTCCATTCCTAAGTATATACAGCACAAAATACAATAGATCAATACATTTGATTCCCTTTATGCCTGATCTTTCCTATAATGATATCCAATGAAGCTAAAAAACAATAAGTAGGAGGGGGAGGAAAAAAAAACACAAGAAAACAAAACAGAACAGGAGATTAAATGGGGAAATTTTCCCCTCTAAAATCCACCTCCAGTGCTGTTATTTTATGCCCGGTCCTGGGACAACACTGTACCAAGATCTGTCCGGTATGTGGCTACTACCTTCTAGTATTTCAACTTCAACCATTATTTGTAGTTCATTTTCATTCCTCTCCTTGCTTCCCCCTCCCAAAAAAAAAGAAAAAAAAGAAAAAGAAAACCCCAAGTTCCCATTTTCATCTCTTCCTCACCCCCCCCCCCCCACCCCCTCTATAAGTTGTATCAATTTTCTTTTTTCCTTCCTCTGAAGAAATATAGCAATTCCATGGTGTCCAGATTTCCAAATATATTTCTCTTTTTTTCCTGGCTGTCCATACTAGGTCTTCCATCCTGTTCACCTCCTCCACTTTCCTAAGCCACATACTCACAGTAGGTGGTTGTGTCTGTTTCCACCTAAAGGGTATGCATGCCTTGGCTGCATTCACTAAATGACACAGGATGGAATTCCTATATGTTTTCCTCTGGATCTCTGACAGATGCAGAAGAAATAACGCTGGGTCTTCGCGTATCTCTACTTCACTAAATTTTTGAATGATTTCCCGTACTTCCTTCCAGAATTTCTCAACTCTCGGGCAGGACCAAAACACATGTAACAGGGTTCCCTGTTCCCTCTGACATCTCCAGCATTCACTTGATGTGTTCGGGAAACACTTTTGAAGTATTTCTGGGGTTCTATACCATTGTGAGATAATTTTATAATTTGTTTCCTGTAACTTTGTACATGTCGCTGTTTTAAATATGGATTGTATCATATTTGTTTTCTGATCCTCTGAAAAGGTCCTCCCCAGATCTATTTCCCATTTTCGAAAGAAGGGCAACTGAAAGTTCTCCGGTGGTTTAGACCGTAACGCATACATTTTAGATATTGCGTGCGTGATTGGCTCCTTTTCCATACAACATTTTTCAAATGGCGTAAAACTACGGTCCAAAAGACCTGGTAGTATCTCAGTATTTAAAAAGTGTCTTAATTGCGCCGCTTCCCAGAAATCTAACTGAAAAGGGCCTTTTCTGTCCATCAATTCCTGCAGTGTTGGCCATTTATCTGATCTCATAAAGTGCGAAGCCTGATATAATTCTTGTTTAATCAGTACCTCGAAAGGTCCTTTCTGTGTACCTGGTATGAATTGCGGGTTACCTAATATAGGTACCAAAGGTGAGTTCTGTGTAGATATCCTATCCTTGGATAAGAGGTTATAACATACCTGTAGTGTAGGTCCTAGGTCCTTGTTGGGTGCAACTTAGTATCGGATGCAAGATTTCTATAGCACCAAGGTGCTCTATGTAATAACTCCCTACACTGTGCTGGCTCTAGACTAGGCCAGATTTTTAGATCTCCATGTCGACACCAATCCAACAGTCGGCCTAGATGTACTGCCTGATAATATTTATACCTATCGGGTACCGCCAACCCCCTTTATTGTTTTGGTAGTGACAATAATGTCCTCCTAATCCTTGGCTGTCTATGCGCCCAGATAAATTTTGTAAAAAGTGTTTGGATATTTCTGAAGAATTTCCTCGGTATTGAAATTGGAAGTGCCTGAAAAAGGTATAAGAATTTTGGTAAGATAGTCATTTTAATTATATTACTTCTTCCGAACCAGGAATGTATTCCCTTATGCCAGCCCTCCAGTAGTCCACATACTTTACTTAGTACTGACAAAAAATTTAGTTCATATATTTTAGTGGGATCTACTGCAATGCAGGTCCCTAAGTACTTCAGACACTGGTCTGCCCATTTAAATTTGTAATTTAATTTTATTGACTTCATCATTTCCTTCGGGACTGCTACCATCAAAGCCTCTGACTTGGAAAGATTTATTTTAAAGTAAGATAATGTACTATACAGCTCAATTTCCTTAAAAAGATTTGGGAGTGAAATAACAGGATTGGAAATTGAAAAAAAGCATATCATCTGCATATGCTGCTACTTTATATTGAATTCCTCCTATACCTACTCCCCAGATGTCCCTATTAAGCCGTATCCTACAAAAGGGTTCAAGGGTCAGCGCAAACAGTAAAGGGGACAACGGACATCCCTGTCTTGTCCCATTCATTATTACAAAGGGTGGGGAGACTACTCCGTTTACCTTTACTTGGGCTGTAGGCCCTTTATACATGCTTGCGATCCATCTGATCATTTTCCCTCCTTATTTTATATGTTGAAGGACCGCAATCATATCCCCCACCCAGTCAAAAGCCTTCTCTGCGTCTGTTCCAAGGAACACACAGGGAGTCCCGATCGATTTGGCTATATGCATCAAATTTAAGGCTTTGATGGTTTTGTCTCTTGCTTCTCTTGTTGGTACAAATCCCACTTGATCTTGATGGATCAAAGAAGGGAGTTGCTGTTGTAACCTCATGGCTATCATCTTACTAAATATTTTCAAATCGGCATTCAATAAAGATATTGGCCTATAGCTTCCACATTGCTTTGGGTCCTTACCCTCTTTTGGTATCACCGATATCATAGCTTTCACTGTCTCTGAATGGAACGAGGATGTATCCCCTAGTTCATTAATCATTTTAACCATATAAGGCCCCAGTTCCGGCATAAGTGACTTATAATACTGTACCGAAAGACCATCCGGTCCTGGTGCCTTCCCGGTTTTTGCTAGCCTTATTGCAGTCTGTACTTCTTCTAATGTGATCGGCGATTCCAGCTCCTCCTGCACAATAGTTGTCAAACTCGACATTCCACTTGATGTTAAATACTCTTCCATCTCTGCCTGGTCTGGGACCTTCAGGTTCAAATTGTAAAGTGAGGAGTAGAAATCGCCGAACACATCTGCAATCTGTCCGGGTAACTGTACTTCCTCTTCATCCCCTTTCCTAATTGAGGGTATAAACGTTCTTGAGTGTATTTCACGCAGTGCTCTCGCCAGTTGTTTACCGCATTTATTGCCCGACTCGTAACTGTATTTACGTCCTATCTGTAATGCCATTTTTGCTCTATACTGTAGTAAATCTGTCACTTGTCTGCGTGCATTAAATAGCTCTCGTTCTCCTTCTATGGTCTGGGCATGTTTATGTCGTGCCTCTAAATGTTGGATTTTTGATAGAAGCTTTGTTAATTTAACTTCCCTCTCCTTCTTGATCCTTGCTCCATGTTTAATCAATACTCCCCGTATTACCGCTTTATCTGTTTCCCATATTATTCCCGAGGGATATTCTGGGCTTTCATTCGTCTGAAAAAAACATTTTATCTCTTTCTGAACATCCTTCATCACCATAGGATCCTGGAGGAGGCTTTCGTTAAGTTTCCACATCATGGGTACTGAATGATTTCTATCTGGCAGATTATATTTTTAAAAAATTGGGGCATGGTCTGACCAGGTGGTTAAACCAATAGAGGCTTCTCTAACTGAAGGAAGTGGTTTGTGCGGGACAAAAAATACATCAATACGTGAGTACACTCTGTGTGGGTTGGAAAAGAAAGAATAATCCTTTTCCTTAGGATGCAATAACCGCCATATATCTACCAATCTTGCTTCTGCTATTGCCTGAGAAATCCCCTTTCATATTTTAGGTGACACTGACGATGTCCCTGATGAGGTATCTTCACTGGGAATCGGAGGGGCATTAAGGTCTCCCCCCATGATCAACTGTCCCTCCGTAAACCCCATAAGTTTTTCTAATGTATTTTTTACAAAGCGATCTTGCTGTACATTGGGGGCATAATATGATGCTAATGTCACTCCAACCCCTCCAATGGTTCCTTTAATAAATAGATACCTTCCCCTCACGTCTATCAGAGAATCTCTATAGTTCCACGCCACTTTATTCGATATCATAATCGTTACTCCCTTGGTTTTAGAATCAGGATTAAATGCATGGTACACCCATGGGTAGCTTCTATTTCTTGACAAAGGAAGGATATTTTCTCTGAAATGTGTTTCTTTAATAAATTCAATATCTATCTGCAATCTCCTTAGGTCCTGAAATAACATTCGTCTTTTTTCAGGGATATTTAATCCCTTTACATTAAAGGACATTACTGTTAAAGTTTCCATCTTCCCTTACTCTTCTGCAAAATTTATACTCGGGAGATAAACTCCCTCCTCCCCTAGGTTAGCAGTTCCCCAATTCCAGTAGACAACTAGGACCCCTAAGGAGGTGTATACGAAAGGAGGTGGCAGTGAAGGGAAGAGAGGAAGAAGAAGAAGCAAACAGACAAAAAAAAGAAAAAGGAACCCCGTCCCACCCCCCTCCCAATCCTCCCCCTATTGACACTTTGGTTGGTCGTTTACTTACGACCTCCCAAGATTCCCTAAAGCTTCTTTGCTTTTCTTCACTCAATTTCTGATCCTTCAGTTCTTTGAGTGTAGGCCTATTGAGGGTTTGTAGTTGAGCACAGCTGCTCCAGGCCACGCTTCCTAAGCACTCCACCAGTCTATTATAATAACATATTTTACATAAGTCATATACTATTTTCCAATAAGAGTCCCTAGAAAGAAAGAAAAGGGGAAGGAATATCTTATTTCCCCACCAACTTTAATAGTTATCCCATTTAATTCACTCATTCTCCTATCCCCTCACCCCCCCCCCCTTCTACTTCCCTCCCCTTACTATATTTCCCCTCTCCTCTATTTCATAGAAGTCTTATTGCATATCCATATTCCTCTTACATTCATATAATCTTCACCTTATGACACAGAGACCCTATTCCCATTCATCCTTTGGCCGAATGGAGAGATGTGGTTCCAATACTTAATACACCCCCCTATCTCTTTAATTGTGCATCATAGTGTATTACCATATGTTTATTTTGTGTTCCACTCACTGTGAGGTGTAAAAAAAAAAAAATTCCACAGTGTCTTTCAAACCGCCTCTTATTATTCCTAATATATTATCCCTTATGTGAAAGTGCAAAAAAAAAAAAAAATTCCCAATTTAAGTGTCATATTATTATCGTGCCTCACTTCCTTGCCTCTTCCACTCCTCACATTCCCTTCCTCCTTCCCTCCCTCCTCCTTAGTACACATGCCTGACCTTGTGTTTCCAGCTTTTGGGATATTAATTGACTCTTCCTCTTCCCTTCCCTCCCTTAGTCCACTCATCCCTTCCTAATTAAATCCTTTTCAAGTGAAAAAAAAACAAAAAACAAAATTCAAAAACACAGCACAAAAACCACCATAAAAAAAAAATTCCATAGTGCCTTCCAAACCACTTCTTACCACTCCTAATATATTATCCCTTTAGTGAAAGTGCAAAAAAAAAAAAAAAAAAAAAAAAAGAGATAAGTGGGTATATTCTAAAAAAAAAAAAAACATGCCTTTATCTGTACTTTGTTGGTTATTTCCCTAGTGTATTATAATATATTATTCAATTAGTTAGTTAGTGCAGTTCACTTGTATTTTTTCATTTAAATAAAAAGGAGAGCTGGAAGATGGATATGTTTTCCCTGCGTCTTTTAACTCTTCCAGATAGGGACAAAAAAAAAGGGGGAAGAGGGGAAAACAAAGAGGAGAAAAAATAAAAAAGAGCGTGGAATCAGATGCAAAAAAAAATTCCTTTCTCCTGGGATTTCTATGTCTGTCCTCTCCCTTAGTGCTGGTATCAAATATCCTTTCATTTGGGGTCTCCCAGCATGCTTCTCTGTGCAGCGTTATCTTCTTTATAATTTTTTATCTGTGGTAATGGTAGTCTCCAGTTTGGTACTTGAAATGATTCAACGCTTAAAAAGGCAAACAGCTTTGGGAGGTTGCTATGAAATCGCAGTGTAAATGTGGATGAACCCTTCCTTATTACTACTGCCAATGAATATCTCCATCTATATGTGTACCCTTTCCGCCGCACACATCTAATACTATGCGGAGCATAGCTCTGTGTTGTAATGTGGCACGGGAAAGGTCAGGTAAAATCTTCACTACCGTTCCCTCTACTTCAATTGTACCTGCCTCCCATGCCTTCCTCAGCAAAGTCTCTTTATGTGCATAACAATGGAGGCGGCAAATTATGTCCCGCGGTCTTTGGGGGTCCAATTATTTAGGACCTAATGCCCTATGCACTCTGTCCAATTCCATATTAGCCAGGATTCTGCCCTCTAAAACTTTATGGAAGATGCTCATTACCTTCTCCTGAAGATTCTCCTGTTCCGAACCTTCCCGAACCCCTCAGAGCCTCAGATTACAGCTACGGCTACGGTCCTCCAGCTCTTCGATCTGGAGCTGCATCTCTGCCACCATCTCCACATACACCCCTCTCTCCTTCTCCATTATCTCCACTCTTTCTCCTTGGGAGGTCACTCTTACCTCTTCTGTTGTAAGACGGTCTGTTATGAATTGGATCTCCGTATGTACCTGATGCATCTCCGTGCGATGTGTTTCCTCCACTTTATGAATGAGGGCCTCTATGTCCGCTTTCGTTGGTAAAGCCTGTATTAATGTTCTCAGATCTTCCTCCATTACAAACTGCGCCCGCCGAGCTGGTGCTGCTTCGCTCTCTATTCCAGCATTCCGGAGATCCACTGTGCTCTCCATCTCCCCGCCTCCTCCAGGCGCTGCACTCCCTGATCTCGCCAGCTCAGCTTCTTTCCGGTTCGTCACTCTGGTAACTTTATGAATGAGGGCCTCTATGTCCGCTTTCGTTGGTAAAGCCTATATTAATGTTCTCAGATCTTCCTCCATTACAAGCTGCGCCCACCGAACTGGCAGCCTGCTTTGATATGCGTCTCCCTCAGGGGCATTGCTTTGGGACATCCCACATAGTAATTACTATGGCTGCTCTGTGTCCCGTGATGTACGATAAAGAAAATAGGATTTTTAATACAGCTTACCTGTAAAATCCTTTTCTTGGAGTACATCACGGGACATAGAGGTCCCTCCCCTCTTGCTGGGATATACATTGCTTTGCTACAAAACTGAGGAACTTCCTGTATGGGAGGGGTTATATAGAGGGGGACTTCCTGTCTTTTGGGTGTGCCAGTGGACATTCACCTATAGGTGACGTATAACCCACATAGTAATTACTATGGCTGCTCTGTGTCCCGTGATGTACTGCAAGAAAAGGATTTTACAAGTAAGCTGTATTAAAAATCCTATTACTCCCACGCACCAACTGGAATTGGACAGGGTCCATAGGGCCCTTACCGCTCCATGCATGGATGGCAACCCTAGAGACATTGTTAGGGCTGCAACGAACGACTATTTTCATAATCGATTAGTTGGCCGATTGTTTTGATTAATCAGATAAAATAATTTAAAAAAAATATAATATGCAATTTTTTCGTTTATTTTAAATAATAATGGAAAAACCGAGTGTTACACTTAAACTGCATCATAACATAACTACTAAAGTAAATTCCTCATTCATGACAATGCAGTGAGGGGGCTGGCCCTGAATGGGAGAGGGGATCGCACTGGTGGCTGGGAGCGAGTTAGTTAGTTTGGAGACTAGGCATTAGAGGGAGTAGGTTGGGAGGGAGTTTGGAATAGAGGCATGTAGGACCGGAACTGGACCAGAGGGGGTTGTGATAGAAAGGGAGTTTGTTTGGACAGGGAACCAGACCCAAAAAGGGGAGAGCGGGCTGGAGGAACTGGAGAGGCCTGTGTATTCCTCAAACTGACACCAATGATGGGGCACTATCCCCCCTCAGGAACACCAATGATGGGGCACTATCCCCCCCAGGGACACCAATGATGGGGCACTATCCCCCACCAGGAACACCGATGATGGGGCACTATCCCCCACCAGGAACACCAATGATGGGACACTATCCCCCCCCAGGAACACCAATGATGGGACACTATCCCCCCCAGGAACACCAATGATTGGCCACTATTCCCCCCAGGAACATGAATGATTGGACACTATCCTCTCAGAAATACTTATGATGGGGCACTTATTGTATGAATGTTTTGCCACTGTAAAGTAAGGCGCTACTTTATTGCAGCTCGACACTCACCACTGCTTCTCTTCTCTCTCTCTCTCTTCCCTCGAGGGCATCAAAGCGGGCAGGGCTGAGAATACACAGCTGACGTCAGCGAGGAGGAGAGAGGCGGACGTGCGAGTTTGATGTGCCCGGTCACATGAGCGCCACTATGAGAAAGCGGCTTGTACACAGTGGATTGTGTAATACTCGGATGTTAGGACTGACAGGCAGGGAGGAAGGTGCGTGCAGACCAACGAATCAATAATGAAAATCGTCAACGATTTTCATTAACGATGTTTAGCGATTTAATCGATTAATCATTTCAGTCCTAGACATTGTCAAGCTTCACTTTTTTTATTTAATGAAGAAACAGGTTATGGCCAAAGCAAGAGAAGATACAGATCTTTAACTTTGGGGTTACCCGATCCAAATTTTCACAAACCTCTCCCCTGTCATGGTTCGAAATCCCTGAAACCCCTACTTCAACCCACATAAATAAGTGGATTAAGTACCTCTGGCTGGGGGGGCAGTCCACATTCCCTTGTCTCTCTTGTGCCACACAACACCATGAGCAGAAAGAAACGTTAATCTTGGCCTCCCTGAAAGGGGGGATCTTCTTTCTGACTTGTTTCTGACTTCTTTTTGAGAAGTTTTTATTGTTGCACTCCAGAGAGACCGCTTCATGGATTCTCAATGTTTGAATTTTTTCCTCAGTTGGATAATCCTTTTTTTCTTGGCAATAATAATGGACCTGGCGACAAGAGGGTTTACTTTTTTTTCCATCGTCTTGTTCCCTACTACGAAACCTATTTGGTACTTTAACTTGACTCTATCAGGGTAATGGGATTATTCCATTACTATGTTTTGTTTTATGGCAAATATGCCATTTACTGTATATATTTGATATGTTTTATGTGCTTTCTACAGGGGAGACTGTTTCCACAGATTTCTCTGTTTATTTCTTTTGTTTCTGTCTTCTTCTGGATTCACTTTACCTTTTTTTTTTTCTGTCTTGAGTCGCTCCTCTACGACAGGTCCCTACTTCGAGACCAGGCCCTCGACCTGGGCAGGCCAAGCCTTTCTCTATGACTACAATATTTAAAAAAGGGCAGAGATTAATTCCTGAAAACTACAGGCCTGTCAGTCTACCATCGTCAGTATTAAAACTATTGTAGGGGATGATAAGGGACTATATGCAAGCATTTGCTGATGAAAACAGTATCAGTAGTAGTATTCCACATGGGTTTACGAAAGGTCGTTTTTGCCAAACCATTCTACAAGGAAGTGAGCTGCCATCTAGCTAAAGGTAGGCCTGTGGATGTGGTGTATCTGGATTTTGCAAACGCATTTGATACAGTCCCCCATAAATGCTTACTTTACAAACTGAGGTTTGTAGCAATCGACCATAGGGTTTGTTCATGGATAGAAAACTGGTGACAGGGGCACGTCCAAAGGGGGGTGATAAATAATGGGTACTCAAACTGGTCTGGAGTGATAAGTGGGATACCCAAAGGCCCCGTCCTAGGACAAATTCTGTTTAATGTATTCGTAAATGATATAGCGGTTGGTATAAATAGCTCAATGAGTTTTTGCAGATGACACAAAAATAAGTAGAATGAAAAAAATTCCAGAATCCGTGATCTATTTTATATACTACTCATCCCACCAATGCGCCACAGAAATAAAGTGTGAAATATCAATTGTTTAATTGTGATCATAATTGTGGCATACTCTGCTGCCACTTTAAACAAAAAAAATTAAACCAAATTCACAAAAAAAATGCAAAGTAAATAGCAGCGCTACATAGTGAAACTCTATACTCAAAAAATCTGTAAATAAAAAACTCTGATGACCAAATAAGTAATACAACTCAAACTGAAATATCACTCAGTAATGGAAATAGTGACTGTGAAAAAAGTTCATAACCAAGTCCAAACAAACCCAATAAAAAGTGTTTAAAAAGTGCTGTCCATTATATTCTGATGATATGACGCTGATATATCTTCACACCGCACCACGTGAAAAGGTGCCACCACTTCCCCGTTAGGTTTAGACTCACCAAATAGATTTGGAAAATATATATATATATATTGAACATAGTGACAAAATATAAATACAGCGCTTACAGGCAAAGACCCATGATAGGTAAAAACAAAAACATGAAGTCCATATAAAACTAAAAGGTGCTTCACAAATAATGTGGAAAATTGCAGGAAATGCTTCATATCTGGTGTGCAAAAAGTGCAAAGAAAATGTTGCAGATGAATTTTCCCACGTACCAAGACACCCCCACATGTTTCCCCACTCACCAAATCACATTGACACCCAGCTCTGGGAGTCAATGCAGGCTTATAACGATATCCAGAGAATGTCACAGGATGGCAGATTCACTGATGAGATGATAAACGATCCTTCAACATTATTACTCAGCCATACAAGTACCCAAAAGGAAGAAAAGAGGGACCAATAGTGAAGTATGCTAAGAGAGAAAATGTATTGCGCATAAAAGGTCCTTTGATGACGCCCTGTGGGAAGGCGAAATGCATTGACGCAATGCACGTCCGGCACGACTGACATCATTTCCGGTCTCGTAGGAACACTTACAGTAGTGTTTGCTGCATCCGCTGACTATTCCAATGCCTGTTTTTAAATTACTTTTGTAAGTATAACCTTTTATGTGCAATAAATTTTCTATTTTAGCATACTTCACTATTGGTCCCTCTTTTCTTCCTTTTGGGTACTTGTATGGCTGAGTATTAATGTTGAAGGATCGTTTATCATCTCATCAGTGAATCTGCCATCCTGTGACATTCTCTGGATATCGTTATAAGCATGCATTGACTCCAAGACTAAAAAGCTGGGTGTCACTGTGATTTTGTGAGTGGGGACAAGTGGGGGTGTCTTGGTACGCCTGAAAATTCATCTGCAACATTTTCTTTGCACTTTTTGCACACCAGATGCGAAGCATTTCCTGCAATTTTGCACATTCTTTGTGAAGCACCTTTTAGTTTTATATGGACTTCATGTTTTTGTTTTTACCTATCATGGGTCTTTGTGAGCTCTGTATTTATATTTTGTCACCAAATAGATTTGCCTCACATTCTCATGTTTGACAAATAAGCAGTGTACCCCTCAGGGTTTAGATAACATCTGCAATGATCTCCAGCTCATATAGGTGAATCAAACCGCTCATGTATAAAAGAAAGGGGAGAGCTCTGATTAGTGTGATAATGTTTCACATTATCAATTTATTGATAAAACATCTTTAAACATTACACTCACAAGAATCCACAAATAAAAAGCATGTGTTAGACAATCATCTTGCATCTCATGGTCTCGGTGGACACAACGCCAAATGGCTGGAACTCTGTCGGAGCTTCACTTTCGGTTTTGCATGCTACGTCACTTCTGGTTGCCGTACAGCCATGTCCTAGCGCATTTAGTCATTATGACTTTGTCCAGGGATTGGCTGTATGGCACGGCAACTTCCATCTTATACACACCCACATGCAAATGTTTAACTACCTGCACATGTGTTAATCTCGTGTCGCCAAGGCCGAGATTTACAAAGTTGTACACTATGCAAACCCACCTCGAGGTACATTATAAAAACAGTTAAAATTGTTAAAAAATAAAAAGCTTTGTACAAAAGAATTTGTGCTATTCCATATCATAAACTGAATAAAAATACACCATATGATAGACAAAGAATTCTTGATCACACATAGGTTACAGAGCAAGCTGAAATAGTATTAATGGGGCATAATTAAGAAAAAAAATTCTGATAAATTTAATAAGTACTAATAAAACAATTTTGGTCCAGTTTTATATTTAATCCTTTCCAGTTCTATATTTAATTTAATATTTAATCCTCTAGGTGCTAAACTATTTAACAAAAAAAATCCAATTAGTTTCCCTTTGTGATGGGTCCCCCCACTCTATTTGAGCCTCCACTGAGGGACCGGCTGGTTGTGCTGAAGGGCCCAGAACGGCTGAACCAATGATGAGGCACTACTCATTGGAGGCGGTCCTCATGGATGCCAACTACCCTCTCAACAGGAACATCAACCACGTTCACTGACAAAACATGGAAAATTTACTGCTGGAGCTAATTTTTTACTGACAACCTGAAAAATGACAGGACTCCGATTAGAAATTAAGGCAATCGATATTTAAACAGTATAAACACTAATATGTAAGCACCGACAATACCCATAACAAGTAATTTGTCTGGTTTACAATAGTCAACATAGCACGACAAATTATCAGCCACCCTGGGATCAGCTAAAAAAAAGCTCTGCTATGTATACCGCAGAGAGCAATGGGCATGACCAGATTGCATCTAAGAGTGGCTCAAAGGAGAACTGCCTCTTGACCACCTACCTCTAAATGAACAGAGCAGCTACTTGAGTATGTAACCATTACTGTGATGGTCAATTGATGAGTTTTTGGTGACCGCGACTACAGCCCCTGACACACCAAAATGATGTTCATATAATTTAGTGCCAGACCTACCGCAGGAGACTATCAGAGACTGCAGACCTACCACAGGAGACGGTCAGAGACTGCAGACCTACCACAGAAGACAATCAGCAGGTAAGTATATGTTTTAAATAGAAAAACAAACTTTTAGTATCACTTGGCTCATTGCCAAAACACACAAAAAAAAAAAAAAAGAGCAAAGCATTACAAGTCAGCAATTAGAAAGGAGTATACTGCTTTCAGACAAGTAAATGTCTCCAGAGGGGAAAGATTCCCACATAAGGATCCCAAGAAGAAACTAGATATAACACTGTGCAGCCCCCCCAGTGCACACAGACAGGATAGGAAGCTGCAGCAGAGGTGGGGTGTGTGGTGCTCCTATACACTCACAGTATGACAGGATGGCTATCTGTCTTCTTGTAAAGGACCCCCTCCTCTCCTGTATGAGAAGCTCACCACCTGGAAAGAGACGTCTTCATGTGCCTCATTCCGCTGTTCTGTCAATTTATGCCCTCCGTCGAGAAGTGCCTGCGCATGCGCAGAACGGAAGGGCACTCCGCTCTTTGCATAGCTTTCATTTGTGCCCGTGAAATGTTATCTCCCATTAAAAAACACTGCCTACGATGTGCACATGCGCTATTGTGACGTCACACCAGCTGATCGGTAAATCAGCTGGAGTCCCCTTCCATTCTGCGCATGCGCAGGCACTTTTCAACGGAGGGCACAAATTGATAGAACACCGGGAATGCAGTGATTGTTACAGCTCTCTAATCAGTAAAGTGCGGCAGACTAGATGAAGATTAATTGTCGTGACGGAGGACTACACACTCCCTGTCCCGACAGCAGCCATTTCCGTTCTGCAGGAATCTCCATGCAGCAGTTTTCACACATAGCACACAGGTGGAGGCACAGCAATTTTCACACACAGCAGCAGGAGTCAGGACATGAGAGCTACACTGTAGCTACAGCTACAGTGGAAAGCTAGCCTCAGTATTTTTATTTGACAACACTGCATGGGGCCCTCTACTGGCCCCTGGGCCCTCAGGGAATGCCCAAATGGTCAGTCTGCCCCGCCTATAAGTTTTTTGAGGGGCCTTTTAGTTCTTCCCACATAATACAAGCCACAAGGGCACCATAACAAATATACCACCTGTGAAGTATTACACATGATAAATTTGTCAATAGTAAATGTTTTACCATCTACACTAGTGCTAATAGTGTTCAAACCAGCAACAGGGGTCAGAAAAGTCCTACAAGCAGGGCCGGTGCCCACTACCACTAGGTAAACTAGGCAGCCACCTAGGGCGCACTGCTGCCTAGGGGCGCCCTGCCACTGGTGTTCCTACTCTCTTCTCTCTGCAACAAGCAACTAAGTCTCAGCATCAGCAGGCAGCCGCCACTCCGTTCGGACATAGTGTCAGAGGCGCAGTGGCGGCGGAGGACTGTGTTTGTGTCCCGACTCCCGAATGAATGGAAGCAAGCAAACATTCATTGAAGGGCACTAGTAGGCTACATTGATGGGTGCTGGTGAGGCTGCATTTGATGGGCGCTGGTGAGACTGCATTTGATGGGCGCTGGTGAGACTGCATTTGATGGGCGCTGGTGAGACTGCATTTGATGGGCGCTGGTGAGACTGCATTTGATGAGCGCTGGTGAGACTGCATTTGATGAGCGCTGGTGAGACTGCATTTGATGAGCGCTGGTGAGACTACATTGATGGGCGCTGGTGGGCTGCATTTGATGGGCGCTTCATTAAAAAGGTGGGTTATACATGGGCAGGAAAAAGGGGGTGGAGTCAGGGGTGGAGCCAATGGGGGGTGCGGCAAAATAAGGTTTCACAGAGGAAATAGGGAGTCCGCGCTAATGGGTGTAATTAGAAGCCTAGGTGGGAAGTATATTCCTAAATTGATAGACTGCTGCCCTCACATACGCTGACTCCACAGGGGGTGGAATGAGCGGAAAAAGTGAAAAAAGAAAAGTGTGTGAGTGTGGCGCTGTCCCAAAGTTGCAGAAGAAATGTCTGCATATATACAGTTTTATCAAAAGTGTCACGTGTGTATTCCTTTAAGTGAAATATGTATGGCAGTTATTACAACTCCTGTGGGTTAAAGTGACTGGTGATTTAAACATGAGAAGCATAATGAGTGCAATAAATCGCATCCAAGGTGTCTAGTGCTATATTCCCTCAAAAGGAAAAAACAGTATTAACCACTGCTAAGAGCATGAAGCGGTCTGTGTCTAAACACTAGAAAACACAAAGTTGCAATAAATACATCACACGTGACATGCAAAAAATTCTAAAGTGTCTAG
The DNA here is from genome assembly GCA_037952925.1 of Lithobates clamitans. Classification (NCBI taxonomy): domain Eukaryota; kingdom Metazoa; phylum Chordata; class Amphibia; order Anura; family Ranidae; genus Lithobates; species Lithobates clamitans. The sequence continues at coordinate 1,101,246 of JBBGZY010001101.1, read as the reverse complement.
TGCTAAATAAATAAATATTAAAATGTTGTTCTACAAACGTTGCAAATAACAAAGTGACAAGTGCCCTATGAAGAGGTCACTCTGAAAAGTGCTAAACACACGTGCCATGCAAATGGTTCTATGATAGTAAACAGTTCATATGGGTAAGTCCCCGGTGCACTATAAGTGAAAAAAGGCGTCCTTTGTGGGATTCCTCAAAGCATACAACAGGTGTTAATCCAGTTCTGGTGTCTCGCGTTGTGATTGTGCAGAGACTCACCAGCTGTATATCCCCTGCAGGGGTAACGAGTAGTCACAGTATGTGCCACTGTGCAGCAGTGCTTGGCAAGACCAGGACCAGGATGATATCATAAGGACATAAGAAGAAAGGATTCCATAGTGTGAAACCGTTTAAAACCACTATTTATTAGGTCAGATAAAAAGGGTACTCACATTGTAATGGAAAAAATGAGCGGTGTACAATGCTTACAAAGATGTTCCTAAGCGTCAGCTTTGCAGGGAGATGTCAGCAAGGCGTTCAGTCAAAAGCCACGCCCTACGTACGTTTCGTCACTCGGACTTCTACGGGAGCGTGGTCCCTGCATCGTCTCCCCTATCTTTATATGCTGTGCGGTCCTTAGTGCACCTGTGTTCCAGCGGCCATATTTGGTATGTGTTTGTGTTCCAGCGGCCATGTTTTTGTGTGTCGGCGGCCATTTTCCCTGGGACAATGCAGACCGAAGCCCGCAGCCCCATACCAGCGGCCATGTTTTTGTGTGTCGGCGGCCATTTTCCCTGGGACAATGCAGACCGAAGCCCGCAGCCCCAATGAAGTGATTAAATCCCCGTGGAACAGCCTGATACAGCGCTGGTTTCCTGGTGACACCTTACTAATATATGGGTCCATTGCATGTGTGTCACAGTAGTAACTATTACGTTATTTATGCACAATTCTCCTGCACAGAATATAGGTGTGTAGTAAATGGTTTGCCCTTACTTAGGAAACCTAGACAATAGTAATATAGACAACAGTAATATACTAAACCATATTAAAAATATTAAAATTGTGGTTCTACAAAATTAATGACATGACATATATCCTAGCAATACGATATACAAACAGGCAAATAGTTATATTTAAAATGCTAAAAAATGCTAAAAATTAAAAAAAAAAAAAAATTTATTAAGAAGATATATATAAAAATAGATAAAAATATGTTTAAAATTATGTGAAAAAGCGAGACAAGAAAATCATGTACCAGTTATAATCAGACAGGTAGTAGGTGTATGTTAGAATACTAAAAGTATTTTGAATAACTTGTTAGCCAATAAGGGGAGCATTATCATCAAAGAGAGGAGCATTATCATTAAAAAAGAGATAAGGAGCGTTTATCATCAGAAAAGGGGGGTTTCTTATAAAAGGCGTTCAGTAATTGGTAAGAAAACAATTGAGATCCACATCTATGTTCATTCCAGACGGTTGAAGTGTGTCTAGCTGGAAGATCCATCTGGTCTCATTTTGTGACACCTTTGTTTTCTTGTTGTCACCCCTCCAGTGTCCTTTAATTTTGTCAATTCCGTAAAAAAGCATACCACTGGGGTCCCTATTGTGATGATCTCTAAAATGTCTGGATACGCTATGTTTTTTAAAACCGTTCTTTATGTTTGTGACGTGTTCTCTAATTCTAATGTGCAGTTTTCTGGTAGTGCGTCCCACATACTGTTTACGGCACGGGCATTCTAGCACATAAGTAACGTGTGTATTGTTACACGTTATTAGGTCCCTGATTGTGTACTCTTTGCCGTTGCTTGTGGACTTGAACTTCATAATTTTTTTGTTTGTTTTTTTGGTTTCTCTACACGGTAGACATTTTCCACATTTATAAAAGCCTTTTAAATTGTTGCCTATTTTAATTTGTTTCGGGGGGTCAAGTGCATTGTGCACTAGTTTATTTCTAAGGGTTGCAGCCTTCCTATAAATGAAGATGGGTTTTTTTGGTAACACTGTTTTTAAAACTTGGTCTGACTGTAAAATGGGCCAGTGTTTTTTGACAATTGATTCTATTGATCTGTATTGTGTGTTATATCCAGTCAGAAAAGCAAGACCCAAGGACTTGTTTTTATCCCGCTTGTGGGTGTTCTGTGTTGCTTCCATTAACTTGTGTCTATCCATATTCTTTATTTGTTCTTTTAATGTCAGCAAATCCCTCTTTTTGTATCCTTTATCCACAAATCGCTTGATCAAATTATTTGTTTGTTCCTCAAAGTCAGTTATGTTACTACAATTTCTGCGTATCCGCATGAACTGTTCCTTAGGGATGTTTCCAATCCACTTTGGGTGATGGCAACTACTAGTGGGGATGTAGCCATTTCTGTCTGTATCTTTAAAGTGCGTCTTTGTGCTAAGGTGTCCATCTTCTTTAAATATCTGGAGGTCGAGGTAGTTAATGTTACGCCTGCTCCAGTTCCCAGAAAAGGATAAACCATAAATGTTATGGTTTAATTCATCAAAAAACATTTGTAACTCTTCCTCAGTACCACCCCAGATAATTACAATGTCATCTATATATCGTCGATAAAATTTCAGATGACTTCTGTTGGTACTGTAAATTTGTTCTTCTTCCCACTTATTGAGTAATAGATTAGCAATGCTCGGGGCGTATTTAGCCCCCATGGCTACCCCTTTCACTTGAGTGTAGTAGTCTCCCTTGTGCCAAAAATAGTTGTGGCTCATTGCTAATTTAAGTCCTTCTAGGAGGAATTTGATTTGTTCTTCTTTGAGGTCTGTCTGTTGGTATAGGGCCCATTCTGCTCCATTAATGCCATCTGTTTGTACAATATTGGTGTATAATGAGTTGATATCGATTGTTACGAGTATATCTTCTTCTTTGACGTTTAGATTTTTAAGCTCAGTAATCAACTGTTTGCTGTCTCTTAGGTATGATTTGCCCCTAGTGACCAACGGCTGTAAATATCCGTCCAGATAGGCCCCTAGTCTTGAAAACAGGCCATTGATGCCACTTATTATAGGTCTTCCTGGCGGGTTGGTTTGGCTCTTGTGGATTTTTGGGACATAGTAGATCACGGGAGTTTTTGCTGTCTCTGGGATCAGGTATCTGGCTTCTTTTTTGTTTAGAATTCCTTTTTTTCTCCCCTTTATGTATATAGGCTTTTAATTTCTTGTGATATTCCACCTTTGGGTTACCCTTCAGTTTTTTATATGTATTTGGGATGTTGAGTAGTTTTCCCATCTCTAGCTCGTAATCCTGTTTATTTAATATAACTAGGCCTCCCCCTTTGTCTGCTGGCCGTATAACGATATTCTTTTTCTTTTCTATTCCTTTGATAGTTTTCCAAACTCTCGATTTAGTTTTTCTTGGGTTCATCTTCCTGATGTCTTGTTCCACCATTTTTTTGAAGGTTATCAGGCTCTCATTTTGCTGGGTATTGGGATTAAATGTGGAATTGTTTTTCAGTTTCGAATGTTTGTATATTGAATCTTCATTTTCTTTTTGTGGTTCTTGTTCTCCTTTTATTGCAAAAAATTTTCTAATGTTCAACTTCCTAACGAATTTTTGCAAATCTATGAATACTTCGAAGGGATCCAGACTTTTCTCTGGTGCATATTTTAATCCCAAATCGAGTACTCTCATTTCGTTTTCGTTGAAAGTAGCTTCACTAAGATTAAAAATGCCTCCGCCTAGTACTCTCTTCTTCTTTTTCTTTGCCCCTCCTCTCTTTCCTCTTGTCCGTTTTCTCTTCCTCCTCTCGGTATTCTGTACCCCTGATTCGTTCTCTCTTCCCATTGCGTGCCCTCTTGAGTTCTGTTTCTTATTCTGGTATCTACATTTCTTGTCACCCTTGGGTTCCACCATGATCTTGGATGCTTGTTGGAATTCCTGTCTGGGATCCTGAAAGGTCTCCATCCTTGGGGATCTCTTTCTCTTCTGTACCAAAACACTGGCCCATTTTACAGTCAGACCAAGTTTTAAAAACAGTGTTACCAAAAAAACCCATCTTCATTTATAGGAAGGCTGCAACCCTTAGAAATAAACTAGTGCACAATGCACTTGACCCCCCGAAACAAATTAAAATAGGCAACAAGGCTTTTATAAATGTGGAAAATGTCTACCGTGTAGAGAAACCAAAAAAACAAAAAAAAAAATTATGAAGTTCAAGTCCACAAGCAACGGCAAAGAGTACACAATCAGGGACCTAATAACGTGTAACAATACACACGTTACTTATGTGCTAGAATGCCCGTGCCGTAAACAGTATGTGGGACGCACTACCAGAAAACTGCACATTAGAATTAGAGAACACGTCACAAACATAAAGAACGGTTTTAAAAAACATAGCGTATCCAGACATTTTAGAGATCATCACAATAGGGACCCCAGTGGTATGCTTTTTTACGGAATTGACAAAATTAAAGGACACTGGAGGGGTGACAACAAGAAAACAAAGGTGTCACAAAATGAGACCAGATGGATCTTCCAGCTAGACACACTTCAACCGTCTGGAATGAACATAGATGTGGATCTCAATTGTTTTCTTACCAATTACTGAACGCCTTTTATAAGAAACCCCCCTTTTCTGATGATAAACGCTCCTTATCTCTTTTTTAATGATAATGCTCCTCTCTTTGATGATAATGCTCCCCTTATTGGCTAACAAGTTATTCAAAATACTTTTAGTATTCTAACATACACCTACTACCTGTCTGATTATAACTGGTACATGATTTTCTTGTCTCGCTTTTTCACATAATTTTAAACATATTTTTATCTATTTTTATATATATCTTCTTAATAAAATTTTTTTTTTTAATCTTTAGCATTTTTTAGCATTTTAAATATAACTATTTGCCTGTTTGTATATCGTATTGCTAGGATATATGTCATGTCATTAATTTTGTAGAACCACAATTTTAATATTTTTAATATGGTTCAGTATATTACTGTTGTCTATATTACTATTGTCTAGGTTTCCTAAGTAAGGGCAAACCATTTACTACACACCTATATTCTGTGCGGGAGAATTGTGCATAAATAACGTAATAGTTACTACTGTGACACACATGCAATGGACCCATATATTAGTAAGATGTCACCAGGAAACCAGCGCTGTATCAGGCTGTTCCACGGGGATTTAATCACTTCATTGGGGCTGCGGGCTTCGGTCTGCATTGTCCCAGGGAAAATGGCCGCCGACACACAAAAACATGGCCGCTGGTATGGGGCTGCGGGCTTCGGTCTGCATTGTCCCAGGGAAAATGGCCGCCGACACACAAAAACATGGCCGCTGGAACACAAACACATACCAAATATGGCCGCTGGAACACAGGTGCACTAAGGACCGCACAGCATATAAAGATAGGGGAGACGATGCAGGGACCACGCTCCCGTAGAAGTCCGAGTGACGAAACGTACGTAGGGCGTGGCCTTTGACTGAACGCCTTGCTGACATCTCCCTGCAAAGCTGATGCTTAGGAACATCTTTGTAAGCATTGTACACCGCTCATTTTTTCCATTACAATGTGAGTACCCTTTTTATCTGACCTAATAAATAGTGGTTTTAAACGGTTTCACACTATGGAATCCTTTCTTCTTATGTCCTTATGATATCATCCTGGTCCTGGTCTTGCCAAGCACTGCTGCACAGTGGCACATACTGTGACTACTCGTTACCCCTGCAGGGGATATACAGCTGGTGAGTCTCTGCACAATCACAATGCGAGACACCAGCACTGGATTAACACCTGTTGTATGCTTTGAGGAATCCCACAAAGGACGCCTTTTTTCACTTATAGTGCACCGGGGACTTACCCATATGAACTGTTTACTATCATAGAACCATTTGCATGGCACGTGTGTTTAGCACTTTTCAGAGTGACCTCTTCATAGGGCACTTGTCACTTTGTTATTTGCAACGTTTGTAGAACAACATTTTAATATTTATTTATTTAGCACTAGACACTTTAGAATTTTTTGCATGTCACGTGTGATGTATTTATTGCAACTTTGTGTTTTCTAGTGTTTAGACACAGACCGCTTCATGCTCTTAGCAGTGGTTAATACTGTTTTTTCCTTTTGAGGGAATATAGCACTAGACACCTTGGATGCGATTTATTGCACTCATTATGCTTCTCATGTTTAAATCACCAGTCACTTTAACCCACAGGGGTTGTAATAACTGCCATACATATTTCACTTAAAGGAATACACACGTGACACTTTTGATAAAACTGTATATATGCAAAATAAGGTTTCGCCTATGGTGTTAAAAATCCTTGCACCAGCCCTGCCTGCAAGATATGCATTTTCTGCATGGGTAGAACCCCTTTCTTTCTAAATTAACCTTCTTATTTCCCCCCCGTGGTACGTCTAAAATCTTTCTCACATGAACACCAAAATTGGGGGCTTTCCTGTAAATGAACATAGGACAGTCTGGAAAGACAGGCCCCAAATCCCTGTCCATAAATATACAGTATTTAAAAAAAATACTTTCTACTTCCCTATACTGCTGGTGGAAATTATATACAAAACCCCACTGGTGTTGATCTGACCCCAATTGTGATTGTTTATTCTGAAGACACTGAGCTCTAGGACTGTTCCCCACCTCATTAATTATTTTATCCAAAGATAACATCTGCTCTTCCCATTCTTTTTACATGAGCGGTTTGATTCACCTATATGGGCTGGAGATAATTGCAGATGTTATCTAACCCTGAGCGGTACACTGTTTATTTGCCAAACATGAGTATGTGAGGCAAATCTATTTGGTGAGTCTAAATCGGGGAAGTGATGGCATGTTTTCACGTGGTGTGGTGTGAAGATATATCAATGTCCCATCATCAGAATATTATGCACTGCACTCTTTAAACACTTTTCATTGTGTTTGTATGTACTATGTTAGGAACTTTTTTCACAGTCCCCATTTTCATCACTGGGTGATGTCTCAGTTTGATTTTGAGTTTTATTACTTATTTAGTTATCAGAGTTTTTTATTTACATATTATTTCACTATGTGGCGCCGCTATTTAGCTTGCATGTTTTTGGTGATTTTGGTGTCATATATTTGTTGTTTAAAGTGGCAGCAGAGTATTTATGATCACAATTTTTCAATTGATGTTTCACAATTTTATTTCTGTGGCACATTGGTGGGATGAGTGGTATGTGATATAGATCACGGATGCTGGGATTTTTTTCATTTTAATTTGTTTGAACCATTGTGTGGCCATGGAGGCTATTAACTTTTTGTCTAATAGTCCTGATTCTATTTTTACATCCAGTCAATTCGTGACGGAACATGATGATAATTACACTGCTGTATTTGTAAAACCTTGGAGAATGCACTCAAGAAACAAGTGAAAACTTGGTGGGATATATTCAAGTTTGAGCATTATTTTAAAGAAAATATTATTTTTAGAAGTCTGAGATGGGATGTAGCCCACTCAGGTTGGTTTGACAGATAAAAGTATGATATGAAGGAGTGGTTGAAGTTCTTCAACCGGACTGGGAGAGATCTCCAGTCACTGGTTCTTTAAAAGGAAAAAGGTCAAACTTAAGAGATTGAACACTAAGATTAAAGAGTTACAGGGCAAGCTGGAATCTATTCGAGACTTCAATGACTCCAATGAATGCAAGGAGCTTAATGCGATTATTAAGAAATAAACTAGAGAAAGCAGATAGGGACACTCAGAAAAAGGTAAATATAAGCGGGGTCAAAAACAATATTTACTTATAGCAAAATTCAGTGTCTCCTGTCACCACCACTTCAAGCTTAGAGGAGGGTAATAATGATAGGTCTAACAATTCTAGACCCAACCTCACACTTGGTGGTGGCATTAGGGGTCCACCCAATAGGGGAGGAATGAATACTCCCAGGCCAGCTCGCCCTAATTGCCCTTAACCACCACCATGGGGAGGTCCCCGATACTGTCACCTAGACCACCCCCGTATAATTCTGGGAATCAATATCGTAATTATTGTCCACGACAGGTTTATTAACAATGGCAATATCATCCCCGTCTACTCCACATAATACTAATCGGGAGCAACAATTTCAAGTACAAGTGCGCAGTAGGACTATGATAATAGTTCTCCTCATACAAACCCATTTTAGGGGATCAGGGGAATGGATGGAAAAGAGGGAACTTTCACCCCCTGAACAATTGGGGAGGAGGGAGAAAAGCCCCCCCCCCCCCTCCAATACACATACAGGGAGTCAGAAAGTTTTTGAAGAGACAGAGAGGATGCAGGGCAGGTAGACTAAAACAATCCAGGAAAGAGAAGAAAAGACAAATAAATGAGGGAATTTATCATTTAAAGTAATGCTGAATAAAGTCATAAAGAATTGAATATTTAGAATTTGGGACTTTAAATGTGCCCCCAAAAAAATCCTGAATAAATTTGATGTGTATATAGATGCACATAAATTTATACGTAAATTAAATATGAAAAAATATTTTCTGAGCCATCCAGCAGAATCTAGGGAGTAGAGTGATTAATTCTAGTTGTGTAGACAGTGGATTGCGTAATAACTCCATGTTTAACTGCTAGCCGACCAGCCGCCGTCATTATACTGTGGCAGGTTGGCTCTCCTGCACGAACCGCTGTAGACGTTCATCGATCCGTGCATGGGAGATAGCGGGCACGCACCTGCTGCGCATCGTGGGAGCATGCCTGCTGGTCCAGCGGCGACCTGCAATCGCAGGGTACAGAGACAAAACTGGGATCTGCCAGTGTAAACAAGGAGGATCCCCGTTCTGCCAGATGACAGGAACAGCGATCTCTGTCATGTCCCTGGCAGCCCATCCCCCCTACAGTTGGAACACACCCAGGGAACACACTTAACCCCTTCCCTGCCAGTGTCATTTTTAAAAATGCATCGATCGATGTAATAATGTCACTTGTCCCCAAAAAGTGTGATTTGAGGTCAGATTTGTCTGCCGCAATGTTGCAGTCCCGCTAAATATCACAGAACGCCGCCATTACCAGTAAAAACAATAAAAAAAAATAAAAGTCCCTAAATCTATTCATAGTTACATGGTTACGTAGTAGGTGAGGTTGAAAAAAGACACACGTCCATCAAGTCCAACCCGTGTGTGATTATATGTCCGCATTACATTGTATATCCCTGTATATTGTGGTCCTTCAGGTGCTTATCTAATAGTTTGTTAAAACTATCGATGCTCCCCGCTGAGACCACCGCCTGTGGAAAGGAGTTCCACATCCTTGCCGCTCTTACAGTAAAGAACCCTCTACGTAGTTTAAGGCTAAACCTCTTTTCTTCTAATTTTAATGAGTGGCCACGTGTCTTGTTAAAATCCCTTCTGCGAAAAAGTTTTATCCCAATTATGGGGTCACCAGTATGGTATTTGTATATTGAAATCATATCCCCCCTCAAGCGTCTCTTCTCTAGAGAGCATAAGTTCAGTGCTCGCAACCTTTCCTCGTAACTAATATCCTCCGGACCCTTTATTAGCTATGTTGCCCTTCTTTGTACTCGCTCCATTTCCAGTACATCCTTCCTGAGGACTGGTGCCCAGAACTGGACAGCATACTCTAGGTGTGGCCGGACCAGAGTCTTGTAGAGCGGGAGAATTATCATTTTATCTCTGGAGTTGATCCCCTTTTTAATGCATGCCAATATTCTGTTTGCTTTGTTAGCAGCAGCTTGGCATTGCATGCCATTGCTGAGCCTATCATCTACTAGGACCCCCAGGTCCTTTTCCATCCTAAATTCCCCCAGAGGTTCTCCCCCCAGTGTATAGATTGCATTCATATTTTTGCCACCCAAATGCATTATCTTACATTTTTCTACATTGAACCTTATTTGCCATGTAGCTGCCCACCCCATTAATTTGTTCAGATCTTTTTGAAAGGTTTCCACATCTTGTGGAGAAGTTAATGCCCTGCTTAGCTTAGTCTCGTCCGCAAATACAGAGATTGAACTGTTTACCCCATCCTCCAGGTCATTTATGAACAAATTAAATAGGATTGGTCCCAGCACAGAACCCTGATGGACCCCACTACCCACCCCTGACCATTCCGAGTATTCCCCATTTATCACCACCCTCTGAACTTGCGCTTGTAGCCAGTTTTCAATCCATGTACTCCCCCTATAGTCCATGCCAACGGACCTTATTTTGTACAGTAAACGTTTATGGGGAACTGTGTCAATGTCAGGACTGGCACAGCCCTTCCTTCTCTGAGCTGGCCGCTCAGCTATTGGCTAATTGCCAGCTCTCATCTCTCTCCACAGTTAACTAGCTATTGTGGATCTGCTCGTCAGCCCGCCTACTTAAAGATCTCCAGCTCACTTCATTCCTGCCTTCGCCTTGGTCACATCACAAGAAACAATCTCCTGCGTTCCTGTTTAAAGACTGGCTTTGCTGACATCCCTTCTGGCTCCCTATCCTGCTTGCTGTTCCTCTGCTTGGATCCCTTACTTCTGGCCTGGCTGATTACCTGATCTGGTTACCGAACTCTGGCTTGGCTGATTACCTGATCTGGTTACTGAACTCTGGCTTGGCTGACTATACGATCAGGTCACTGGACTCTGGCTATGCTTTGACTACGCTTACTCTATTTACCTTTTTATTTTTATTAATAAACAAGTGTGATTTTACTGTACTTCTGTCTCGCTCTGGTTCATGGTTTCTGACAGTCAAATGCTTTTGCAAAATCCAGATACACCACATCTACGGGCCTTTCTTTATCTAGATGGCAACTCACCTCCTCATAGAAGGTTAATTGATTGGTTTGGCAAGAACGATTCTTCATGAATCCATGCTGATTACTGCTAATGATAACGTTCTCATTACTAAAATCTTGTATATAGTCCCTTATCATCCCCTCCAAGAGTTTACATACTATTGATGTTAGGCTAACTGGTCTGTAATTCCCAGGGGTGTATTTTGGGCCCTTTTTAAATATTGGTGCTACATTGGCTTTTCTCCAATCAGCTGGTACCATTCCAGTCAGTAGACTTTCAGTAAAAATTAGGAACAATGGTCTGGCAATTACTTAACTGAGTTCCCTAAGTACCCTCGGGTGCAAGCCTTCTGGTCCCGGTGATTTATTAATGTTAAGTTTCCCAAGTCTAATTTTAATTCTGTCCTCTGTTAAACATGGAGGTGCTTCCTGTGATGTGTCATGAGGATAAACACTGCAGTTTTGGTTACTGAAGCCCCCTGAATCCCTCATAAAGACAGAGGAGAAGAATAGATTCAATACCTTTGCCATCTCCCCATCCTTTGTAACCAGATGCCCTTCCTAATTCTTTATGGGACCAATATGGTCTGTCCTCCCTTTTTTACTGTTTACATACTTAAATAATTTCTTGGGGTTTTTTTGCTTTCCTCCGTTATGTGTCTTTCATGTTCTATCTTAGACATCCTTATTGCACCCTTACATTTCTTGTTGTATTTTTATAAAGTCTGAATGCTGATGATGATTCCTAAACCTTGTATTTTTTGAAGGCCTTCTCCTTTGCTTTTATATGCATTTTTACATTATAGTTAAGCTATCCAGGACTTTTGTTTGCTCTTTTAAATGTATTACCCAATGGGATGCATTGGCTAATGCCCTTATTTATTATGCTCTTAAAGCAAACCCATCTTTTCTCCGTGTTCTTTGTTCCTAAGATTTTATCCCAATGTATGCCTTCTAGCAAGGCTCATAGTTTAGGGAGGCCAATTGACCTGTGATCGCTGTCACCTAAATTACCCTGTATTTCCACATCTGTGATCAGGTCTGTATTGTTGGTAATCAGTAGATCCAGTAACGCTTTATTTCTAGTTGGTGCTTCTACCATCTGACCCATAAAATTTAGGAACTGTCGAGCCTTAGATGAATGTGCGGTTCCCTCCACCCAGTCTATGTCTGGATAGTTAAAATTCCCCATTATGATTTGACACTTCCCATCCTTGCTGCTAATCCAAATTGTGATAGGAGATCTGTCTCCCCTTCCTCCCTCAGGTTAGGGGGCCTATAGCATACTCCCAGTATTATTTTCCCCTTAGCTTCATCCCTTTGGAGCGCCATCCATAAGGATTCCACCTCCTCCCTAGCTCCCTTAGTGATGTCATCTCTCACATTCACTTGTACATTATTCTTGATATATAGGCATACCCCTTCCCCTATTTTACCCTCTCTATCCTTGCGATAAAGGGTATACCCTTGAATGTTTGCCAGCCAATCATGAGAGCTGTTGAACCAGGTCTCTGAAATTCCCACAAAATACAAATTCTCCTCATACAACAGTATCTCTAGTTCACCCATCTTGTCCGCCAGGCTCCTGGCATTGGTGAACATGCCACGTAGTTTAGACCGGTCGCATATTATCCTCTTATTGGGTATTCCGAGATTGCAACTAGGACTTGCTACTATACTTACCTTAGGTTTATGTCCTTTGGTCAACCTACCACTAATGCCCCCAATACTACCCTCTGAAATATGTTCCGGCTGACTATCTCTACCTCTGGACCCTCCCACCCATCGCCTAATTTAAAAACCCCTCTAACTTTTTGCCCATCTTCATTCCCAGCTGATCTGCACCCTCCTCATTTAGGTGCAGTCCGCCCCTTCTATAGTACCGGTTATCGACTGAGAAGTCAGACCACTCCTCCAGGAACCCAAACCCTTCCTTACTACACCAGCTCTTCAGCCACTTGTTTACTTCCATAATTTCCCTCTGCCTTTCTGGTGTGGCTCGATGTACCGGTATTATTCCTGAGAATACTAGCTTGGGGGTCCTTTTCCTCAATTTAGGCTCCTAAGTCCCTAAAATCGTTCTTTAGGAAACTCCATCTGCCTCTGACTTTGTCATTGGTGCCAACGTGCACCATGACAGCTGGGTTTTCCCCAGCCCCTCCCAGTAATCTGTCCAGATTCATGATGTGCTGAACCCGAGCGCCCGGTAGACAACATACTGTTCGGCACTTCAGGTCTTTTTTACAGATTGGCCTCTCTGTCCTTCTAAGAATTGAGTCCCCTACCACCAGAATCTGTCTTTCCTTTCCCTTCGCTTCCTCCCCCACTCTCACTGGAGGAGTTCTTCCCCCGGCAGCTAGGAGAGTCCCTCAGCTCCAGCAGTGCTGGTCCCTGACTGGTTTCACCAATGTCACTCAATGGAGCATACTTATTAGGATTCTCCAGGCCTGGATCGGCCTCCCTGGCACTTCCCCCTCTACCCTTCCTGACTGTCACCCATCTACTCTTTGCTAGTGCCTGCACCTCTTTGTCTCCACCCGCCTCTGTGCTGGCCCCAGCCGACACCTGCCATGTATGTTCCTGGCTCTCCTTTAGTGTGGAGGGACTTCTCAGTGCTGACAGTTGCTTCCCCAGATTCAGAACCTGGGCTTCCAGGGGAACAATGCGCTTACATTTTGCACAGCAGTATTCACCCGCGATCGGATGATCAAGGAACGCATACATGCCACAAGATGTACAAGAGTCGCCTTTCCACACCCGCCGGGCATCGTACCTATTAAATTTAATGAGGATTGGGTATTATAGCCTGTCCAAATTACCTAACAACTAGCTTCCTGACACTAATACTCAACAAGACAATACACAGGTACTGGCAGACCTACGTGCACTCGCAGACCACTCTCAGACCTACGTGCACTCGCAGACCACTCTCAGACCTACATGCACTCGCAGACCACTCTCAGACCTACATGCACTCGCAGACCACTCGTAGACCTACGTGCTCTCGCAGACCACTCGTAGACCTACGTGCTCTCGCAGACCACTCGTAGACCTACGTGCTCTCGCAGACCACTCGTAGACCTACGTGCTCTCGCAGACCACTCGTAGACCTACGTGCACTCGCAGACCACTTGCAGACCTACGTGCACTCGCAGACCTACGTGCACTCGCAGACCACTCGCAGACCTACTTGCACTCGTAGACCACTCGCAGACCTACGTGCACTCGTAGACCACTCGTAGACCTACGTGCACTCGCAGACCACTCGTAGACCTACGTGCACTCGCAGACCACTCGTAGACCTACGTGCACTCGCAGACCACTCGTAGACCTACGTGCACTCGCAGACCACTCGTAGACCTACGTGCACTCGCAGACCACTCGTAGACCTACGTGCACTCGCAGACCACTCGTAGACCTACGTGCACTCGTAGACCTACGTGCACTCGCAGACCACTCGTAGACCTACGTGCACTCGCAGACCACTCGTAGACCTACGTGCACTCGCAGACCACTCGTAGACCTACGCGCACTCGCAGACCTACGTGCACTCGCAGACCTACGTGCACTCGCAGACCTACGTGCACTCGCAGGTAAAAACGAAAAAAAAGAGGAGCGCCATTAAGTAAAATAATTTTTTCACCAATGTATAATCAAAGTATCAACTTACATGTAAGAGCAGTATGTAGAGCAGACATCAAGTGTCTTGATAAAGGAGCGTGCATGTGCCGTATGGACCTTGCGCATGCTCAGAAACGCGTTGTGTTTTTTTCCCCACTGATAACATCGCCAGCTGCTTCCTGGGCCGCCGCTCCGTCCTCCCGCAGAGACAGGCTTTGCACCGCCCTGGCTTCCCCGCCAGACTGCGTTGTGTTTGGAGGCATCCCCTGGGAATCGCTGATTGCTCCTTTCCTCCTCTCCCATCTGGGATTATACCTGTCTGCTCTACATACTGCTCCTACATGTAAGTTGATACTTTGATTATACATTGGTGAATAAATGATTTTACTTAGTGGCGCTCCTCTCTCTTTTCGTTTTTACCTGGATGGATCTGAGCTGACTTCTCTCTACAAGAAGAGCTGCCTTTTGTGAACCTGGCCACACAGTACCCCACAAGAAAAGAAAAGTCTTACATCCGGTGTTTTGTTTATCTATGACTTATCCTCCAGGGATCTTCTCCTGCATTATAGACTGCTTCCTGGCTCCTGTCCAAGACTTCCAACACCATCCTGATTACACCGTGATTGATCCAGCTTTAAGACTTTATAATTCTATTAACTTTTATAGTCATTTGCCTTACAGCCTCTGAGCGCCAGTATTTAGTTTTATTGTTTCTACGTGCACTCACAGACCACTTGCAGACCTACGTGCACTCACAGACCACTCGCAGACCTGCGTGCACTCACAGACCACTCGCAGACCTGCGTGCACTCGCAGACCTATGCGCACTCGCAGACCACCTGTAGACCTACGTGCACTCGCAGACCTATGCGCACTCGCAGACCACCCGTAGACCTACGTGCACTCGCAGACCTACGTGCACTCGCAGACCCACATGCTTTTGCAGACCTACGTGCACTCGCAGACCACTCGCAGACCTACGTGCACTCGCAGACCTACATGCACTCACAGACCACTCGCAGACCCATGTGCGCTCGCAGACCACTCGCAGACCTACGTGCACTCGCAGACCACTTGCTGACCTACGTGCACTCGCAGACTTATGTGCACTCACAGAACTACATGCACTCGCAGAACTACATGCACTCGCAGACCCATGTGCACTCGCAGACCACTCACAGATTTACGTGCAATTGCAATACACAGTACACAATACACAAGTACTAACGATCCATACACACTACTCAGACAACACTCAGGTACTCACACTACACAGGTACTATGACCCCTGTTACGACCTCCTGTTTTAAACTCTGTTTTTTAACTCACCACTTAGACCAGTTCCACTTGGACAGAGTTCCAGCAGACTCAAAGATGAGCAGGCTCACAATGAGTTCTACACAAGGTTATATAGGCCTCAAGCACCTCTGACCAATTATCCCATAGTTTGTAGATGCGATACATTTTGTGCAAACCAAGCAACATACGCCTATTGCGATTTTTTTATTTTTTATTTTTTTACCAAAAACACCTAAAAGAATATATATTGGCCTAAACTGATGAATACATTTCGGGGTTTTTTTTATAGTTTTTTTTTTTTTGGATATGTATTTTAGCAGAAAGTAAAAAAAAAAAATGTCAATTTTGTTTGGGAGCAGCGACTACGCAATTGGGACGCAGTGCCGTATCACAAAAAATGGCATAGTCAAGGAAGTAGGTAAATCCTTCCAGGGCTGAAGTGGTTAGCTTTCAGATTAATCATCATATTGAGGTTTTTAAGAATTTGGTATGGAGAGATCTAGAAATTATTTAACCAATAAAAAGGGTAAATCCAGATTATATAAGGGACGGTATTGAGCTGTTAGAAAAAAGAAAGGCGATTAGTATATGACCTGCTGATAAAGGTGGGGCTGTTGTACTGGACAAAAAATATTATCGTAAACAAATGAAGATTTATTGGAGGATAACTCTAACTATAGGAGATTGGACATAAAGAGCAGTTAACCTCACATGTAGAAGCAGGCTTGAGATCAAAGGTTTTAACTAAAAAAGAAAACAGGTACTTGGTTCTTGGTGTATGTCGAATACCTGTAATATTTGTTACCTAAAGTCCACAAGAATGCACAAACACCTCCTGCATGACCAATTGTAAATGGAACTGGGTCTGTCGCAGCTAGATTAGGTGAATAGATATATAGATAGGGGGCGCTAATGATTAATCAAAAAAAAAAATAAAAAAATTGAATTATTAAAATGCAACAAATGTGAATTGTGCTTAATGTGTACCTTGTGTACTAAGAAAAAAAGAACATAGATTTATATACATAGTGACAGTGGGATTGAATCATAATCCACAGAAACCAACACAATGGTAACAATACAATAGTGTACTAATGGAAATTACCAGTGAAAAATGAATTCTGGATAAAGTGATATCTGGATATGTTGATAGAAAAAAGTTCCTTCACCAAAAGACAGAAGAAAATACACCTTGTGGAAATAGATATCTGCTTACCAGATACCAATGACCCCTTTATTTAAAAAGAGAGTCACTAGCGCTTTTGCAGGATTGTGCCTGCTCACATGGACGGCTGGATAGCTGGATGGTGATTAGGCATGAACCCCTCCGATCCCAATCGTTCAAGCAATGGATATATGGGAAACAAAGTCTCCAAAGTGTAAAACCTTTTAATAAAATGCTAGGATAACATTAAAAAGCCAAATGGCCGATTACATTTGTGGGTGCCTACCCGGCACTGGGGCTGCTCGTTTGTCAGGGTATGGTTGGCATCAGAGATCCGTCGCACCACATCGACAGACGGCGTGCGTTCCACCCGGCATGAGAGACAACCAGATGACCGGATGTAGGTAAAGATCACGTGACCACGTACTGCTCCGACGTACGTTTCGTTTTGAACGTCCTCAGGGAAGCGTACGTTGGTCACTAGGTTACAGGTTTATATAGGAAAAAGGGCGGGTAAAACGGACGTATCAGAAAGAGTTCCGTTCACATCAATAAAGTTGGTATATTGAATAATAGTAGATAAAGTGTTAGATGAAAAATGGAGTACTCCCCCTGGTGGCTCATAACCAGATGGATCTAATAGTCGTTACAAGAGTTATTCGCCAGTATAAACTGGCAATATTTCCCCTTGTTAAGTACTGTTCCCCCTAGTGGTTAATCCAAATCGTAACAAGAATTATCCTTGATGTGGGTATTGATTGAAAATTCAATAATCAAACCACGATTATTAAATCAATAAAAATTATATAATAAATAATAAAAAAATATATAAAATGATATAATGATGTGGGATCTACTTACAATAGACCCACCCCTATGGACTATAGACCACCTAATTATGGATATTATGCTAATAATCGCACTCAATATCCACCCAGACCCCCAGGGGCCACTTTAGAGGCAATCTTGGGGGTAGACCAGTACATAACCCCTACCCACATCAGGGAGGGGGGGAATGGAGAGACTGGAGAGAGCCATACAGAATTCCAAACAACCCCCAACAGAATTATATAGAAAAAGAGTAGAAAGAGAGGAAGAAGAGGCAGAGGGAGAAAGAAAAAGGAAGAGAAACAATTAAAATCAGGACTATTCAACCTAACCAATATTGTATTTTCTGATACGGAATTGGAAGTTTTGGCACAGGGTTTGAAGTTCGCGCCCAATAAAAATATAGATAAGTTTAACCTATTTGTAGACATTGAGAAATATATTAGAAAATTGAATATCAAAAAATATTTTACAAGTCAAACTAGTAACCCCACAGCCCACGGGACTGATGATCCTTTTATACACAGTAGTTTGAAAAATAACTGTATTTAACCCCAAAAAAGGTTCCAACCACTATATAGAGGTGTTTAGGACTATGGTTCAAGATGAAGTCTGGCAAATAGAAGTATCAAAACATCAAAGTAACCAATCAATATGGGAAGGAATTAAAAAATTGGAGGAGAATAAGCAGATAGTGGTGAGACCCGCTGACAAAGGGGGAGGATTGGTAATACTAACTAAAGAAAACTATAACAAAGAATTAATAAGACTTTTGAATGACACCACAACATATAAAAAGTTGAACTCTAACCCCACCCCACAACTAAAACAAGAACTAGTAAAATGGATCACAAAGGGAACTACCAAAAAAATACTAAATCAAAAGGAAGCAGATTACCTTACTTTAAGTACACCCAGAATCCCAGTGCTATATATAGTACCAAAAATACACAAGAACAAGGAGAATCCACCGGGTCGCCCAATAGTGAGTGGGATTGGCTCTCTGTACTCTAGGGTGGGGGAATATCTTGATACATTCCTCCAGCCTCTAGTCCCACAGAGCCAATCCTATCTCAAAGATAGTCGAGAATTAATTACACTTCTCCAATCTACGGTTGTTACAGACAACACTTTAATGGTAACAATAGATATCGAGTCTCTTTATACCAACCTACGTCAAACAGATGTGTTAGAAGCAGTTAGGTGGGCTTTTTCAACTAAATCCACCCTGGAAAAATTACAAATTAAATATCTCATTGAAGAGCTGTCTATGGCTATGGGGAATAACCATTTCTGGGCTTTGAATGAATATTATAAGCAAACAGGCGGTGTAGCCATGGGAGCATGTTATGCCCTCAGTGTGGCAAACATCACACTAAATACATGGGAATCAGAAACCATTTTTAAAAACAGACCTCAATCAATTCTTCTCTACAAAAGATACATCGATGATGTTATGTTGTGGGAGGGTACCAAGGAGAGTTTCTTGATGTATCTAGAATATATGAACCATAATAAATACAATCTAAAATTTACAGCGGAACATAGTTTGACTATAGTTAATTATCTAGACTTAACACTTACCTAACAATCCAACATTATTAGCACTAAAACTTTCTTTAAAGAAACAGAACGCAACGCTTATGTCCCTACTCATAGCCATCACCCGCAATGGATAGGAGCTGTACCGAAGGGGCAATATATGCGTATACGGTGGAATTGTGATAATGATATAGATTATTTTCCCCAAGCAGAAACCCTCACCACAAGATTTGTGGAAAAGGGCTATCCTATCCATATGCTAGAAAAACTTGCCTTACAGGTGTCAACCATGGACAGGCAGTCCATGCTGGCCCCCAAACCAAAAAAAGGATTTAAGGGTGACTGTGCGTTCTTATCGGGTTTTCATCGCCAATATAGAGCAGTAGAAGGTATCTTCAAGAAGTTCTGGCCTATTTTGCTTAAAGACAAAGATCTCCAATCTTCCATTCCCAAGAAACCAAAATGTATCTACCGAAGGGCCCCCAGCCTCAGAAATCGTATAGCTCCCAATGTACCGGACCCCCCAAGGAAACCACTTACATTTCTAGATGGATCAGGTTTCCACTATTGTACCAGGTGTAAAGCCTGTAAAACCACTAGGATACCTGGCACAAAGAAGAAACTATCCCAATTTAAATCTGTAGTAACACAACAAGAATTTAAAATTAAACCCCTCATTACATGTGACTCTGACCACGTCACATATGTTTTGGAATGTCCATGTTCCTTACAATACGTGGGCAGAACCACACGACAATTAAAAATAAGAATTAATGAACATCTTACAAATATCAAAAATGGTTACCCTAACCATAGTGTCTCTAGACACCTCAAACTCTGTCATGACAGTGATCCATCACTGTGTACGTTCTATGGTATTGATAAAATTTTAAAAAACTGGAGGGGTACCCATATGAAAAGGGCTGTATCTCAAAATGAAACATATTGGCTCTATAAATTACAGACCATGCAACCACATGGAATGAATATAGATCTAGATTTAAACTGCTTTTTGACCAACGACTAGCCCTATGGGCACGTATTAATGATATTTAGTCCACAGTTACTAATCACTTAATTCTGTGGCCAATTGTTATATTTATATCTGTTAACTACATTAAATGAATTATATGGCCCAATAGTTTATATACACAAAATTAAAACCTTTGATATGGAGCCAATGATGTTTCTTTTTTCTCTGCTAAATTTTCTCTTTTTCTCCTTTTTTAAATTTTTATTTCTACCTCAATTTATTTATAAAATGTAAAAGACTACCTTGTTATAATCTTACAGTTATGTATATCCATCATGGTAATGTAAACCGAGACTGTGGCTGCACGGTACTACAGGGTCCAATTATTCATCATTTCAATTAAGACTACCCACATCTTTATATAATTTTATATATTTTTTATTATTTATTATATAATTTTTATTGATTTAATAATCATGGTTTGATTATTGAATTTTCAATCAATCAATACCCTATGAATTTTCAATCAATACCCACATCAAGGATAATTCTTGTTACTATTTGGATTAACCACTAGGGGGAACAGTACTTAACAAGGGGAAATATTGCCAGTTTATACTGGCGAATAACTCTTGTAACGACTATTAGATCCATCTGGTTATAGCCACCAGGGGGAGTACTCCATTTTTCATCTAACACTTTTTTATCTACTATTATTCAATATACCAACTTTATTGATGTGAACGGAACTCTTCCTGATACGTCCGTTTTACCCGCCCTTTTTCCTATATAAACCTGTAACCTAGTGACCAGCGTACGCTTCCCAGAGGACGTTCAAAACGAAACGTACATCGGAGCGGTACGTGGTCACGTGATCTTTACCTACGTCCGATCATCTGGTTGTCTCTCATGCTGGGTGGAACGCACGCCATCTGTCGATGTGGTGCGACGGCTCTCTGATGCCAACCATACCCTGACAAACGAGCAGCCCCAGTGCCGGGTAGGCACCCACAAATGTAAGCGGCCATTTGGCTTTTTAATGTTATCCTAGCATTTTATTAAAAGGTTTTACACTATGGAGACTTTGTTTGTTTCCCATATATCCCTTGCTTGAACGATTGGGATCGGAGGGGTTCATGCCTAATCACCATCCAGCTATCCAGCCGTCCATGTGAGCAGGCACAATCCTGCAAAAGCGCTAGTGACTCTCTTTTTAAATAAAGGGGTCATTGGTATCTGGTAAGCAGATATCTATTTCCACAAGGTGTATTTTCTTCTGTCTTTTGGTGAAGGAATTTTTTTCTATCAACAGCAAGGAACTGGCACATCTTGGAAGATATCACTTTATCCAGAATTCATTTTTCACTGTTAATTTCCATTAGTACACTATTGTATTGTTACCATTGTGTTGGTTTCTGTGGATTATGATTCAATCCCACTGTCACTATGTATATAAATCTATGTTCTTTTTTTCTTAGTACACAAGGTACACATTAAGCACAATTCACATTTGTTGCATTTTAATGATTCAATTTAAAAAAAAATTTTTTTGATTAATCATTAGCGCCCCCTATCTATATATCTATCCTTTGATTATTTATGTTCAAACTGGGGAGCAGCTTGGGTTATTATATCTAATTAAATTTTTTATTGATTTTTAGTTTTTTACCACCTAAACTCATCTATATATTTTTCATTTTTTATTCACATTTTTTAATTATTGTCACCAGTGGCGCGGAGTTAGCTTTTTCTATTACTAGATTAGGTGAATACTTAGGTAAGTTCCTCCAACCCCGCGTACTTATGACCAAAGCTTACCTTAAGGACATCAAGGATTTGTTACAGTCACTTGATGGGTTCCAACTAGACCCAAATATGCCAACCTTTTTGGTGACGGTTGATGTGTCCTCACTGTATACAATTATACAGCATGATGATGCCTTACTAGCACTTTATTGGGCTTTCAGTAAGAGAGAAGACATCCCACATACACAAAAAGTCTTTTTAGGTAAGGCACTGGACTTTTGTATCTCACATATTACTTTTGGTGCCAGGGTCAGTATTATTCCCAGCAGGTTGGTATGGCAATGGGCGCCCAGCCTCGCCAATATGTTTATGGCGGATAGGGAGGACAGACATTTATTTACCATACATAGACCCCAATTAAAATAGTACCGCAGATTCATAATGACCTCCTTTTGATATGGGAGGGGTCTGAGGAATCTGTCCATACTTTTTTGTCTTCTTTGAACCTCAATCACAATAATATCCATTTGGATTATTTTTTAAATGAGAGTATATTTTTTGGATGTCAGTATTAACAGACATGGTCTGGAATTGCCTACGAAGGTTTATTTTAAGCCCACAGACCGGAATAGTTATCTGTCTGTTAGGAGTGATCACCATCCAGCATGGATAAGAAATATATCGAAAGGTCAAATCATGTGTGTGAAAAGAAATTGCAGTAGGTGTGACGATTATTATAAACAAGCAATTGTTTTAAAAGATACATTTGTACAAAAAGGTTACAACCCAGAATCTTTGGATAAAATAATTGAGGTGGGGAACATTCCTAGAGCTCAGTGTCTTCAGAATAAACATCCACAATTTGGGTCAGATCAACACCAGTGGGGTTTTGTATCTAAATTTCCACCACCAGTATAGGGAGGTAGAAGGTATTTAAAAAAAAATACTGGCACATACTATGTATGGACAGGGATTTGGGGCCAGTCCTTCCAGACTGTCATAAGTTAATTTACAGAAAAGCCCCTAATTTTGGTGATCGTGTGTTGAGAAATATTTTAGACCCACCAGGTTAACAAAAGGTTCATTTTGAAAGAAAGGGGTTCTACTCATGCAGAAAATGCATATCTTGTAGGACTGTTTTAACCAGCAACAGGGGTCAGAACACTATTAGCACTAGTGTAGATGGTAAAATGTTTACTATTGATGAATTTGTCACATGTAATACTTTGCATGTGGTATATTTCTTATGGTGCCCTTGTGGCTTGTATTATGTGGGAAAAACTAAAAGGCCCCTCAAAAAGCTGAACATGTAGAAAATATCAGAAAAGGATTGACAACATAGTGTTTCCTTTCATTTCAGGAATACTCATAACATACCGTATATACTCGAGTATAAGTCGTTCCGAGTATAAGTCGAGGCCCTAATTTACCACAAAAAAAAAAATGGGAAAAACTTATTGACCCGAGTATAAGACGAGGGTGAGAAATGCACAGCTACTTTAAGTGGAAAAGAGGGTCAACAATGCCCATTTGCAGCATCACTGTGCCCATTTGCATGCCTCACTGTGCCTATTTGCAGCCATAGGTCCCCTGAACCTCAAACTCGGTAGTTAAGGGTTCCTAGATGCCCCCTAGCTGCAGCCAAAATTTGGGGTCTCTGAACCCAAAGGGTCCCGAAATGACATTGCTGCAGATAGACACAGTTGACCGAATTTGGGGCCCCGTATCTCGGGGCCACTTAGTGCTAAGAACCCCAAATTTGGTGTGCAAACCCAGTGGAACTAGCACCATAAAATTTCCAAAGCCAGGGTTTCTAGCACCAAGTGGCCCCAAGATACAGGGCCCCAAAAATCAGTTCAGAAAATGTCAAGCACTTTTCTGCAGCAGAGAATGACATTTTCCGTACCAGTTTTGGGGCCTCGTATCTCAGGGCCACTTGGTGCTAGGAACCCCAGCTTTGGATATGCTATGGTACCAGGTCCACTGGGTTTGCACACCAAATTTGGGGTTCCTAGCACCAAGTGGCCCTGAGATATGGGGCCCCAAAGTCTGTACAGAAAATGTCAAGCACTTTTCTGCAGCAGAGAATGACATTTTCCGAACCGATTTTGGGGCCCCGTATCTCGGGGCCACTTAGAGCTAGGAACTTCAGCTTTGGATATGTTGTGGTACCAGGTCCACTGGGTTTGCATACCAAATTTGGGGTTTCTAGCACCAAGTGGCCCTGAGATACGGGGCCCCAAAGTTGGTTCGGGAAATGAAATTTTTTGCTGCAGAAAAGTGCTTGACTCGAGTATAAGTCGAGGGGGGCACTTTCAGCACAAAAAAGTGCTGAAAAATTCGACTTATACTCGAGTATATACGGTAGATCTCAAATTATTACATTTCTGTGGGATAGATCGGGTCTATTCTAATTGGAGAGGCTTGAATAGAGTGAGGGATCTATCACAAATGGAAACTAAGTGTATTTTTTTGTTTAAATAGTTTAGCACCTAGATGTTTTATCAATAAATTTTATGTGAAACATTATCACATTATCTGAGCTCTCCCCTTTGTTTTATACATGAATGGTTTGATTCACCTATATGGGCTGGAGATCGTTGCAGATGTCATCTAACCCTAAGGGGTACACTGCTTATTTGCCAAACATGAGAATGTGAGGCAAATCTTTCTTTTTCATACATCATGGGACACAGAGTCAGGCTAATATTCATTACCTGCTGGGTTATACGTCATCATTAGGTGAATGGACACTGGTAAACCAAATGTCTACAGGAAATAGAGTTTGCATGTTCTCCCTGTGCCTGCGTGGGTTTCCTCCGGGTACTCCGGTTTCCTCCCACACTCCAAAGACATGCTGGTAGGGTAAAAAGCGCCCTGAGGCGATTCAGTTCGCATAGGTAGCGCTATACAAGTCACTCATTCATTCATTCATTCATTCATTCAAGTGATCCCCTATATAACCCCTCCCATACAGGAAGCACTTCAGTTGTTTTACCATTGTCTGCAAGGTGGGTGGCATGGTTTGTTTGAGCTCTCTGTGCCTCAGGTCTCTAGTCCCACAAACGGTTCCAAAAATGAATCAAGGGATTGACCGATCTGATCCATTTGACTTGGCTTTTATGCTTAGATCAAACGTTAAAAACAAAAAATCCATTGGGCGTGGCCGGATGTGAAGAGGAGAAGACGTGCTAAGGCTGAGCTCCGCTCTCACATTGATCCTGTCAGCTAATCCTGGCTCACAAATCACATTTTTTTCTCCCTAATCCGGCACCCTGGGGTCTAAGAAGACTTACGGCACCAAGCGGACCTCTCCGCCGTCTCCGGGTAAGACCCGATCATCCTCTGCGGCCTGTACTCGATCCTCTTCGGCCGCCATCTTGCCCACGAGGCTTTCTGTCACTACCATGTCAGCCGGCACACAGACTCAGACCCTGTCAGAGCTGACCGCCGCTCAGGCGGCCTCACATGCGGAGCTATTAGCAGCCATCAAGACAGGTAATGATTCTGTCATGGTCAGGAGAGATCATTTGGCGACGGATGTAAGCCTAATAAGACATGATATGGACAAATTTAGGTCCCGGTTTACAGAGGCGGAAAGCTGCATTTCTCAGCTTGAAGATGATACCAGAGCTGATTCCCGGGACCTTCGTGCTCTGCAATTACAAGTGAAAGCCCTGCAAGAAAAATCCATTGACACTGAAAACAGATTGAGGAGGAACAATATTCGTGTCATAGGCCTCCCTGAGCATGCAGAGGGCTCCAAGCCTGCAGAATTTGCAGAATCCTTTTTCCTTTCCCTGCTGGATATTCCTGCAATGCCTCCTACATATGTAGTGGAGAGGGCCCACAGGGTTCCCCCTGGTCCTCCTATTCCTGGAGCCCCACTGCAGCCCTTTCTCCTCAGACTACTGAATTACAGAGACCGTGATAAGTTGCTTGCAGCAGCCAGAGAGAAGCAAGACCTACGCTTTAACAATGCTAAAATAATGCTTTTTCCCGACTATTCCCCAGAGATACAGCAGAGACGCCGATCGTTTACAGAAGCAAGACGTCGCCTAAGAGAAAAAGGTTTAAAATTTAGTCTACTGTATCCCAGCAAGCTTCATGTGATCGACGGGGAACGAGCGCATTTCTTCATGGATCCTGAGGCAGCACTTTCATGGCTGGATGGTCGTGGCTAATTTGCAGCATTCTGTCCACAGGTACTAAACTATGATCTACATTGCTACAGGCTTAAACTTTCATATTTCTTTCTGTGTCACCCCGGTTGCTGATTTGTGAACTATGTTATCCAATTATCTTTGTGTGACACAGAACCGGATCATAAGAATATCACCAGCAGACCCCCCACATTTTTTTTGTCTTTTTTCACATTTTTTATTTCTCCCTTTTTCTTTTTGCATTTTTTTCCAGTTTTTTTTTTTTCCTTTTCCTCGCAGTTTCAGCTTCCTAAATATGCACTATATGTGAGAATTTGAGCACTGCATAGAGAGCTGGACTACTCACCTTTTGCTGAACATACGACACAGTCAACTTCAGAAGGATCCCTATGAGACAGAATCATAACTGCCCCCCACCCCCTTCACTTAGCTCCCTACTCTGGGACTGTCTCCCACCCCATTTTGTTGGAGAATAAGCTCCTAACGGTTCTGTGTCTGGGACCCTGCATTAAGCAGTAGACGGCTAAGGACAGTCGTACGCAGGCTGGTTTGTAGTACACAAATCTAGGGCTGAAAGAACTAATCGATTAATCGACAACTAATCGATTATGAAAATAGTTGTCAACTATTTTCATAATCGATTAATCGGCCAGCCGATTAGTTGGCCTGCATACAGAATGCAATATTTGTTTACACATCAGGAAATACAGTGCAGCACGCATACAGCTCAGTACACCATCCATGTCAGTAAGTGCCTGAGAACTTGTGATTGTGAATGTGTGAGGAGCAATGCCTCATGGAACATGTAGTCCTGGGCAGGATGTGAGTGGGTGTAAAAGGCAGAAGTTTTTTACCTTGTTATAGGGGGAACACTATACTATAATTTGTAGCTTGCTATTGGGGCACTCTGAAGGTAGGGAGGAGCCAGAAGCATCGATGAGGAACCCCAGAAGAGAAGAATCTGGGCTGCTCTGCGCAAAACCATTACACAGAGCAGGTAAGTATAACATGTTTGTTGTTTAAAAAAAAAAAATACTTTAAAGACTGTGCAGGGAAGATCAGCATCTGAACCCAGAGAAGGTGAAGGCTGATAGACTGGAGGTAATAGAAGGCATTACAATTACATTTAAAGTAAACTTTTACATGGAGGCAAGCCACATTACGTGGGAGCAGGGCATATTACATGCAGGCAGGGCACATTGGAACAGGGCACATTACAAGGAGGCAGGGAACATTACAGGGGGCAGGGATCATTACATGCACCCCGGTGTGAAAGGGGTCCAAATAAAAAATGTGATCTCCTAGTCTGATATTTACCAGATTCAACCGCCAATAGTATATACAGTATATCTCTTCTGTCTGTTATTCTCAGAGTAGAATTTTCTCCCTAAACATATAGTTGGTTATTTATATTTACCACTGCATAGAGATTTTTAAGAATACATTTTTTTTAAACTTTACATATTAAATTATACACCACTTTTTTTTAAGGTTATTATCTGATTAATCGAAACAATAATCGCCCAACTAATCGATTATGAAAATAATCGTTAGTTGCAGCCCTACACAAATCAAGTGGTTGCTACACCTGTAGTTAATTGTTTAGGGGTAAAACTATTCCCATTCTATCTCCATGTTTTTTTTTTCTTTTCTTGTTGTTTTTTGGAGAAAGATGGGACATAGTAAGGTAGGCACATTGTGCCTGGGTAGTTCAAGAAATGTTTATAGTTTTTTGTGTGTTTTCTTTTTTGTTTTTCTTTACCTTCTAGGTGTTTTACACTGTGAAGGTGCTATAGATACCGGATGTTCTATAACAAGGATTATTCTGTCCATGGGTTATTTCTTGGTGCGCCTCCTCATTTACACAGATTGGTTATTTCTACCTATCCCAAATGGCTAACCCCTTAGCCGAGTCCTTCACAGTCCTCTCGTGGAACGTGCGAGGCCTAGGCTCCAAATTCAAACGAGCATTACTTTTCCAATATCTAAAATCCCATGCCCCCCAGATTATCATCCTCCAGGAAACCCATCTCATGGGCAGCAAAATCCTGACACTTAAAAAGCCATGGATACAAAGGGCAATTCATGCCACATACTCTACGTATGCAAGGGGAGTGTCGATCCTCATTCACAAAAGCTTTCCTTGTGTGGTTGAGGATGTCTGCACGGATCCTCAGGGTAAATATGTCATTGTGGCATTTCAAGTATGGTCTCAGAGGTACATTATGGCTGGTATATATATACCCCCACCTTTTTCACATGATTTACTCTATACAGTCATGGAGAAGGTGGCATCTTTTGGCCCAGGTAAACTACTAATTATGGGTGATTTTAATGCCACCTTGTCCCCAGAATTAGATAGACCAACACCACCCAAATACCATAATAAAGATCTATCTGTCTGGGCTCAAACAATGGGTCTAGAAGAAATCTGGCGATGGAAACACCCCACTATTAGAACCTATTCCTGCTTCTCCACTTCCTATAAAACTGCATCACGTATAGATTTGGCCTTCTCTAAATCTGCCATGTTGACAGACGTAATAGAGGCAACTTATCTACCGAGCGGGCTTTCGGACCATAGCCCCCTGGCAGTAGTACTTCGCTCTCCCACACATAGAAATGCTGCACTTTGGAGGTTGGGAGCACAGTGGGTTTCGCACCCGGAGCTATCCGAAAAACTGCCCCCCTTACTAGCTGAGTTTTGGGATCGAAATGCTGAGTCCTCTTCTGCCAGCACTGTCTGGGACGCATTCAAGGCTTATACTAGGGGGCAATACATTTTGTCTTATCGCACACATCAGGAAGCAGCAAACCCTCGAGACTCAAGCACTACAGCAGGCGGTAACTGATCAGGCATCTAAGTATAGCTCAGACCCCACTCCTGCTCAATTCGACGCGCTGATGGCAGTGCAAAGAGATTTACACTTACATTTATCTGAAGTCACACGACTAGAGGCCTTTAGTAATAAACAGAAATATTTTGAGCAAGGTGATAAGAATGGCCGCCTTTTGGCCATGTTGGCACAAGGTGATAGACCGCTCACTCTTGTCTCTGAATTGCAGACCTCGGAAGGGAAGAAGGCAACAGTCCCTTCGGAGATCCTGCAAACTTTTGGTGCCTTTTACAAGACCTTGTATAAGTCCACTTTACACTCTGACTTTCAGCCTGACAGCATGCGGAGTCTGTTAGATCCTCTGGCACTCGGCTGGCTTTCAGACCAAGAGAGAGAAGCACTGGTCCAACCATTTACAGCATTGGAGGTACTGAACGCTATACAATCCTTCCCTCCTGGGAAGGCACCTGGACCAGACGGCCTCCCCATAGATTTCTGTAAGGCACACGGGAACTATTAGCGCCTTTATTAGCCCAGCTCTACACCACATGTTTAGTTGATGGCAAACTACCTGCTTCTATGTTTTACGCATACCTTACCCTAATATATAAATCTCCTAAAGACCCATCATCGTGTGCCTCTTACAGACCAATTGCATTACTAAACAATGACTTCAAAATTGTAACAAAATTATTAGCTCTCCGATTATATCCTCTTCTCCCATCCTTGATAGATCCAGACCAAACTGGTTTTATGCCCGGTAGATCTACTGATGTGAACCTTAGGAGACTATTTACTAATATTCATGCCCAACACCAAAACATTGGGTCCAGAGTGATAGCCTCTCTAGATATAGAAAAGGCTTTCGATACAGTAGAATGGCCCCTTTTATGGGAAACATTACGCAGGATGGGATTCCCTTTAGTGTTTATTCATTGGCTTCAAGTGATATATAAATGCCCCACCTCGTTGGTGAGATTGGGGGGAGGGCTGTCTGCGCTATTTGCATTGTATCGGGGAACTCGTCAGGGCTGCCCTCTCTCCCCGGCCCTCTTCGCTTTAGCCATTGAGCCGGTGGCGGAAGCTTTGCGTACTTCATCTTATATCAGGGGTCTGCGTATTGGGCAAGTGGAGGAGAGGGTAGCCCTATATGCAGTTGACATGCTGCTGTTCCTGAACGACGCTGGCCCATCCCTGCAGGGAGCATTGAGGGTTCTAAACACTTTAACGAAGGTCACAGGACTTAAAGTGAACTGGTCCAAATCCTTATTCCCGATAGATCAGGCAGCTAGGTCCACGTCCCCTCCGGACTGTCCACTACAGTGGGTAGACACCTTTAAGTATTTGGGGGTTCATATATCTGCGCAAGCCTCAGATTTCATCTCTTTAAACCTAAACCCAATGCTTACAGATACTAAAATGAATCTTAACTCATGGTGTAAACTACCTTTATCTGTTTGGGGGCGAGTGAATCTCATAAAAATGAAAATAATTCCCAAATATATTTATCTTTTTCGGCACTCCCCTCAATGGGTTCCCAGATCTTTTTTCGTAAAGCTTAATAAGTTGTTTACATCTTTTTTGTGGGGTTCCTCGCCACGTAGATATAAACTAACGACCTTGATGAGGCCAACAACACAGGGCAGTATGGCGTTCCCAGACTGCTACCGATACTTCCTGACCACTCAGTTGGTAACTGTGGTCTGGTGGTTACACCCCGATAATACCAATTCCTCCACAGCCCTTGAAGCCACAGTAGTGGGTTCCTTGGAAGCCCTCCGTTTTTTGGTTTTTAGAGGTCCCCGTGCCCCGTATCCCTTAACACCCTCAATGCGCACTACTCTGAGAGCATGACGGGCAGGTCTAGCAATAGTAATACAAACAGACGGAATATTCCCCTAATGCTCCGATATGGTTAAATCCAAATCTATAACATATATATAAAATCCCAGACCCTTATGCATGGGCCAAATACAACATAAAAACACTATCACAAATTGTCTCGCACAAGTCTTTATTACCACTATCACAACTCTCCTCCCTGTATAATGTACCACATCACTATCAATTTCGATATCTCCAATTACCACACGCCTTTGTCGCACAATTTCCACGTTCCACATGTGTCATAGTTCAGTCGGGGCTAGAGAGAACAATTAGAACTAACTGTACTGAAAAACCTACTTCACAATTATATGCACATTTAGTCTCAATATCCTTGCCATCTTTAGAAAAACTTTGGACCCGCTGGCAACAAGACATTCCCACCCTGGATAATGATGATTGGGACGATGTGTGGGACTTCCCTTTCCGCTCCCTAGTATCCATACGGGATAGACTAGTACAGTTCAAAATTGTACAAAGAGCGTACTACACTCCACATAGACTTCATAGTATGAACCCTGCCTGCTCCACTGAGTGCTGGGGTTGTGGAATCTCACCAGGTGATTTCTCACACATCTTCGGGAGTTGTCCTGGAATTCAGCAATATTGGAGAGAGGTGCTGGATTTTATAAATAAAGTCGCATCAACCACTTTACCACAAGTAATGGAGGTTTGTCTTCTGGGATTAATTGAAACACTGGTTCCGACCATAGCAAAACGTACACTAGTGGGGTTGTTGCTTTTTTATGCCCGCAAGAAAATTGCCATGTTATGGAAGAAACCTCATCCTCCCACTTTGATGCAATGGAAACGTTTGGTTAATGATAATCTTCCCCTATA
Organism: Lithobates clamitans; assembly: GCA_037952925.1. Classification (NCBI taxonomy): domain Eukaryota; kingdom Metazoa; phylum Chordata; class Amphibia; order Anura; family Ranidae; genus Lithobates; species Lithobates clamitans. Next base: position 1,069,648 of record JBBGZY010001101.1, on the reverse strand, counting down.
TAAAAGGAAACATACACAAATAGGGGATGCCCAATGAAATATGAAAAGGTATGGAAAAAATGGTTATCTGAACCAGTCACGGCCTAACTAAATTTTGAAGGAACCCTTTCATGTATAAAGTAGATAAGATTTCTGTAAACCACCATGGAGAGGGCTCTTCAACTCCTAGAGATTGCAAGATGGGAAAAGGATTAATGCACCATTTTGTTATACACTGTTGTTATGCATATAGAATGCCCAAGGAAATGTAATATGTTTTACTGAATTGTAACACCGCTGTGTCTTAGCACTTGTGTTTTACGTGTATGTTTGTACGGAAAAATGCAATAAACATAATTTAAAAAAAAAAAAAAAATCCAGGCACACAGACCAAAGGTCAAGTGAAAAGTCAAAAAGAAAAATTAAATGTAGCTGTGGCCGCTGTTGTCCAAAACTCAGACAAATGAGGTAAGAAGATATAATCAAAGGGGTGAACAGCGCTAATCAGCAGACATAAATAGGACCCTCAGAGGCAAAGTATAAACTTTTTATTATTGTTAAAAAAAATTAAAAAAAATTTCACCAAGGCATACAGCAGTCAATTAATGGTCATGCAGAGACTTGGATTAAAAAACTGACAGTACTTGGAGGCTGGAGCCGCATGGATGACACAGGGGCTTAGGGAAATCCAGCACAAAGCCGTTGGACAAAGAACACAGGAGCACCGCTGGTGGGGGGGCCTGTTCAGGACCGTAAGGCCAGGGGTCCAATGAAGAGGGAACCAAACTGCAGGCACAGGAACTGTTGGAGCCAGTATACAGCAGCTGCTCGCACTGTGTACTAAACCCGGAAGTGATGTCACAGCCTGGCGGAAGTCAGCCAAAGGAATCCGAAGAGTATGGGCAAACCCTGCTGCTGGGGCCAATTCGGAACTGCCAATGCCAAGGGAGCAAAGAGTCACACATCACTGAATGGAGACACTACATGTTTCAGGGACACGCCCCTTCTTCAGGTTATCTGCTGTATAATGGCCCCAACAGTTCCTGTGCCTGCTGTTTGGTTCGCCCTTCATCGAACCCCTGGCCTTACGGTCCTGGACTGGCCCGGCTCCTGTGTTCTTTGTCCAACGGCTTTGTGCTGGGTTTCCCAAAGCCCCTGTGTCATCCATGCGGCTCCAGCCTCCAGGTACTGTCAGTTTTTTAATCCAAGTCTCTGCATGACCATTAATTGACTGCTGTATGCCTTGGTGAATTTTTTTTTTTTTTTTAACAATAATAAAAACTTTTTACTTTGCCTCTGAGGGTCCTATTTATGTCTGCTGATCAGCGCTGTTCACCTCTTTGATTGGGAACATCCTGACAAGACTTTTTTGCCTCCTAAAAGGTTTTCCCTTTTATATCCCATAGATTAAAAGTTTGTTAAAAAATAGAGCATGCCTGCCGTAGATGCAGCAGTCTCTTCCTTAGACAAGAACTTAACTTGTCCGGTAGATAAGGCACAGGGCTTGAAAGACCCTCTTGACAAGAAATTGGAGTAATTATTAAAGGCTTCCTTTTCTTTGACCAGTTCAGCCATTCAGCCAGCTGTTGCAGTAATTGGTATTTGCCAGTCCGTAAAGGATCAAGTCAAAAGGCCGGATAGGCCTAACCAGAAGGATGATCTGCCTGAAAGTAAGACAGATGTTCCTCGAGCGCTGCGTTTTTGCTGTTGATGCTTTAAAGGATTCAATACAGCAGGTTTCTCGTCTGGCTCTCTTGTCTGTACATATGCGCAGACTTTTATGGCTTAAGAACTGGTCAGCCAAGCTTCCTTGTAAAAAGTTATTGGCAGGTTTCCCATTTCATGGGGACCGTTTATTCTGTGATCACTTGGACAAATATATCCAAAAGATTTCCGGAGGGAAGAGTTCTCTACATCCTTTGAAGAAAAGCACCAAACATCCCTCGTTTAACTGCTTGCTGACCGCCGGCTGTCAATTGACGGCCAAGCGGCGCAGCTCTCGTTGCGGGCGGGCGTCATATGACGGCCTTACGTTCCCGGCCCACCAGGGGGCCGCCGACGGCGATCGCCCGCCGTGTCACTGGGCAACCGAGGTGTGTGCCCGGCGGACACCGCGATTGCCCGGTAACACAGCAGGACTGTGAATCCGTGTGTGTAAACACACGGATCCACGTCCTGTCAGGTGGGAGGAGACCGATGTGTGTTCCCAGTACAGAGGAACACCGATCGGTCTCCTCCACTTGTGAGTCCCCGCCCCTTAGAAACACTCCCTAGAAACATAATTAACCCCTTGCCTGCCCCCTAGTGTTAACCCCTTCCCTCCCAGTCACAATTATACTGTAATCAATGCATTTTTATAGCACTGAATGTGAATGATCCCAAAAATGTGTCAAAAGTGTCCGATATGTCTGCCGCAATATCGCAGTCACGATAAAAATCGCAGATCGCTGCCATTACTAGTAAAAAAAAAAAAAATATAAATAAAAATGCTATAAATCTATCCCCTATTTTGTAGATGCTATAACTTTTGCGCAAACCAATCAATATACGCTCATTGCGATTTTTTTTTTTTACCAAAAATATGTAGAATACATATCGGCCTAAACTGAAAAAAAAATTTGTTTTAAAGAAAAAAAAATTGATATTTGTTATAGCAAAAAGTTAAAAATATGTTTTTTTTCAAACTTGTCACTCTTCTTTTGTTTATAGCGCAAAAAATAAAAACCGCAGTGGCGATCAAATACCACCAAAAGAAAGCTCTATTTGTGGGGAAAAAATTATAACAATTTCATCTGGGTACAGTGTTGTATGACCGCGCAATTGTCATTTAAATTGTGACAGAGCTGAAAGCTGAAAAATGGCTCTGGCAGGAAGGGGGTGAAAATGCACTGTATTGAGGTGGTTAAAAACCCAGGGACTGTCTCAGTGTCAGGGCGGTTCCGCCACCAACAGGGCGCTGGGGCCAGGGGTCACAAGGCCAGGGCCAGAAAAAGCCCTGGGTCCAAAATTCTTCTAAACCCAGCACCAAGCCCTCCTTTCGGGTGGGGGGAATGCTGTTGCACTTTGCGGACATATTGGAAAACAACAATTCAGGACGAGTGGGTCACCTCAATTACATCTCGCGGTTACAAGCTGGAGTTACGGGGGGAGCCCACTCAGAGATTTCTAAGATCCAGCGTTCCCTCGGATCCTCCAAAAAGAAAACTTATTGCTTCAGGCACCACATCATCTAGTGCATCAAGGAGTGATTGTAGAGGTTCCGGTATCCGAAAGGGGCACAGGGTTTTACTCAAACCTGTTTACGGTTCAGAAGCCAAACGGGGACACTAGGCACATTTTGGACCTAAGGTCCCTGAACAAGTATCTATTGAAGCAATGCTTTCAGATGGAGTCTGTCCGCTTAGTAGTAACCTCACTCCAGAGGGGAGACTTTTTAGCCTCCATCGATATAATGGACGCGTACTTACACGTACCTATCTTTCAGCCTCATCAGAGGTTCCTACGTTTTGCAGTAGAGGAACGCCATTGTCAGTTTGTGACTCTACCCTTCGGGCTTGCTTCAGCTACCGGGGTGTTCACAAAGGTCCTAGCACCAGTACTGGGTCTTTTAAGGGCCCAAGGGATCCTGGTGCTCAGGTATCTGGACGACATCCTGCTCAGAGATCTAGAGCCTGTACTGAGTGAACAGAGCATAATATACACAGTGAGGTATTTGAAAAGCTTAGGCTGGCTCATAAATACTGAATAGTCAGCCTTGAGACCAGCTCAAAGTCTAAAATATTTAGGTCTGATTCTAAACACTGTCCAAGCAAGAGTATTCTTGCCACCCATAAGGATCTGTGCCCTGAAGGATCAGGTGCGTCAGATAAGGGGCACTAGACAACCCTCCATTCGGCTCTGTATGAGTCTTCTAGGGAGGATGGTATCCTCCTTCGAGGCAGTGCCCTAATTCCCAGTTCCATTTCAGGCCTTTACAACAAGATATCTTGTTGGCTTGGAACAGAGGAAGAAAAGCCCTGGATTATCCAATGTGCTTATCTCCTCAGGCATGCTTAAGCCTGAATTGGTGGTTGCAGGATCAGAACTTGCGAAAGGGAAAATCCTTTCTCCCGGTAACTTGGAGAGTTCTGACTACAGATGCCAGTCTCACAGCCCAGGGGAGATGGTCAGAGACAGAGCCGACCCTGCCCATCAACGTCCTAGGATTACGGGCAGTACGTCTGGCCCTATGATCCTGGACGATGGAGCTTCAGGACTGCCCCATCAGGGTTCAGTCTGACAATGCCACGGCAGTGGCCTATATAAACCAAGGAGGTACCAGGAGTCGTTCAGCTCTGAAAGAGGTGAACTACATACTAGCCTGGGCAGAGGGAAATGTGCCAATAATATTGGCAGTCCATATCCCGGGAGTAGAGAACTGGAAGGCAGATTATCTCAGCCGCCAGCAGATCTGCCCAGGGGAATGGTCCCTACACCCAGAGGTGTTTCAGGAAATTAGCCAACGTTGGGGATGGCCAGAGGTCGACCTACTGGCATCCAGGTTCAACAACAAGCTACAGCGGTTTGTGTCTTGAACAAGAGATCCTCTGGCAATTGAAGCAGATGCTATCACTAGGAAAATTTATCATAAGGTCTGACTTACATTGCTTGGTGTGAAGCCAGAAAATGGCATCCTCAGAAATATGTAATTGGGAGAATTCTCTCTTTTCTACAGTCAGCTGTAGAAATCGAATTGGCTTTGAGCACAATCAGAGGTCAAGTTTCGGCCCTATCAGTATTCTTTCAAAGGCCTTTAGCCTCCCATTCACTGATCCAAACCTTTATGCAAGGTGTAACTCCCTTGCTTTCCCCCATTAGGTCACCTATGTCCCCATTAGGTCACCTATAGGTCCTTGAACCTATTAAGGAAATTCCATTAGACTTGCTGTCACGCAAGCTAGCCTTTCTGATGCTAACACATAGTTACATAGTTACATAGTAGGTGAGGTTGAAAAAAGACACAAGTCCATCAAGTCCAACCTATGTGTGTGATTATGTGTCAGTATTACATTACATATCCCTGTATATTGCGGTCATTCAGGTGATTATCTAATAGTTTCTTGAAGCTATCAATGCTCCCCGCTGAGACCACCGCCTGTGGAAGGGAATTCCACATCCTTGCCGCTCTTACAGTAAAGAACCCTCTACGTAGTTTAAGGTTAAACCTCTTTTCTCTATTGTGAAAAAAAAAAGGTTAAACCTCTTTTCTTCTAATTGTAATGAGTGGCCACGAGTCTTATTAAACTCTCTTCTGCGAAAAAGTTTTATCCCTATTGTGGGGTCACCAGTACAGTATTTGCAAATTGAAATCATATCCCCTCTCAAGCGTCTCTTCTCCAGAGAGAATAAGTTCAGTGCTCGCAACCTTTCCTCATAACTAAGATCCTCCAGACCCTTTATTAGCTTTGTTGCCCTTCTTTGTACTCGCTCCATTTCCAGTATGTCCCTCCTGAGGACTGGTGCCCAGAACTGGACAGCATACTCTAGGTGCGGCCGGACCAGAGTCTTGTAGAGCGGGAGAATTATCGTTTCTCTGCATTTGCATCACCTCGGCTAGAAGGGTGTCAGAGTCGGCGGCTCTTTCAGGCAGGGAACCGTACTTGATCCTTCACCATGACAGAGTCGTGTTACGACCTGTTCCATCTTTTTTGCCAAAAGTGGTCTCCGCCTTTAATTTAAATTAGGACATTATTTTGCCTTCTTTTTTCTCTCAGCCTCGTTCGGCGGAAGAGAGACGACTGCATTCTTTGGACGTTGTCCAGGCAGTCAAGGTTTAATTGTCTAGATTTACGGAGATCCGAGGAGGATCAGACTCTTTTTTGTTTTTTTTGTTTTACCAAAAGGACCCAAGAAGGGGCAAGCAGCTTCCAAAGCTTCCATTGACAATTGGGTCCATCAATTGGTCATTCAGGCCTATGGTCTGAAACATAAAGCTCCTCCCTTTAGGGTGAGAGCTCATTCTACCAGGGGTGTAGGAACCTCCTGGGCTTTTTGCCATCAGGTATCTGTGGCTCAGATTTGTAAGGCAGCTACCTGGTCTTCAGTGCATACGTTCACAAAATTTTATCAAGTGGACGTTCGAGCAGCCGAGGATTCGGCTTTTCGGCCGCAGTGTACTGCGGGCTGCAATATAAGTTCTGATGGCTATTGCTTGGCAGGGTGTCTCCCTCCCCTCAAGGCTTTTGCTCTGGGATGTCCCAGCAGGTAATGAATATTAGTCTGACTCTGTGTCTCATGATGTATAAAAAAGAAAATAGGATTTTTACGTCATACTTTTTTTTTTCCCACAAAAAAGGTTTTATTGGAGATAATTACCGTATTTTTCGATCCATAAGATGCACCTGACCATAAGACGCACCTAGGTTTTAGAGGAGGAAAACAAGACAAAAAATATTCTGAATCAAATGGTGTCCTAAAATATTTAGCAGTGCCCATGAAATGCAGCCTGACCATTGCCATAAATGCAGCCTGACCATTGCACATAAATTCAGCCTCTCTGTGCCCATCATTGTACCTACATGGTGCCCAACAATGCAGCCTCTCTGTGCCCACCAATGCAGCCTCTCTGTGCCCACCAATGCAGCCTCACTGTGCCCACCAATGCAGCCTCACTGTGCCCACCAATGCAGCCTCACTGTGCCCACCAATGCAGCCTCACTGTGCCCACCAATGCAGCTTCACTTCATTGCAGCCTCACTGTGCTCATCAATCCAGCCTCACTGTGCCCACCAATCCAGCCTCACTGTGCCCACCAATGCAGCCTCACTGTGCCCACCAATGCAGCCTCACTGTGCCCACCAATGCAGCTTCACTTCATTGCAGCCTCACTGTGCTCATCAATCCAGCCTCACTGTGCCCACCAATGCAGCCTCACTGTGCCCACCAATGCAGCCTCACTGTGCCCACCAATGCAGCCTCTCTGTGCCCACCAATTGCAGCCTCTCTGTGCCCACCAATTGCAGCCTCACTTTGCCCACCAATTGCAGCCTCACTTTGCCCACCAATTGCAGCCTCACTTTGCCCACCAATTGCAGCCTCTGTGTGTCCACCAATTGCAGCCTCTGTGTGCCCACCAGTTGCAGCCTCTCTGCCCACCAATTTCAGCCTCTCTGCCCACCAATTTTAGCCTCTCTGCCCATTGCAGCCTCTGTGTCCACCAAATTGCAGCCTCTGTGCCCATTGCAGCCTCTGTGCCCATTGCAGCCTCTGTGCCCATTGCAGCCTCTCTGTCCACCAATTGCAGCCTCTGTGCCCACTGTCAGCCTCACCATTTTCTGGATAACACAGCGCTCTCCTCCCTCTGTCCTCCGGCGCTCATATGTCACGGAGCTGGGTCTGTGTGCAAGGTCCCGCCCCCCTAGACTGGCTCATGTGATAGGCGGAACACTAATTCAATCTACTATCACACGAGCCGGTCTAGGGGGCGGGACGTTGCACAGACCCAGCTCTGTGACATACGAGCGCCGGAGGACAGAGGGAGGAGAGCGATGCAGTCGCCGTTGGGCCCTGCTCACAGGGGCTTCAGATGTCTGTCCTCCGCTCTCCTGCCTCTCTTCTGGCGGTGGCGGGGGGCGTTGCCATCGACAGCGGGGGGCGGTGCCTAGCATGCATTTGCTCCATACGACGCAGAGACATTTTCTCCCATAAAAAAGTGCATCTTATGGTGCGAAAAATACAATAAGTTGTGTTTACAATACAGTGTATTCATCATAACATTTGGGGTGTTATCCTTGACAGAGTATAACAATCAAATGCATAGAAATCAATCAGTGCAAAAATAAATACAAAATAGCATCAAATCCTAAATGTACAAAATGATAGTACAGTCCATAACCTCAGAAATCTAAAAAGTGGATGATGAAGGGGGTGTGTGCTAATGAGATCACCTGGTCAACTCCTTCCTGTGTCATGACCTACAGTCTGTGAGGACGTAAGACAGAAGCAATAGATACATTTTGAATCATGGATGTAGGACAGCAAGAGGGACGTTCTACTATAGCGGGAGATCCGGATACAGCCTACTACGTGGTTGTTTGGGTATCATCCATCACGCTGTCTAGAGGATTGCTCCAGTGCTAGCCGCACACCCTGATTTGGCTTTATATACGTGCCTGTTGTGCTTGCAATCTGGTAAGCGCATATTTTAGGTGGTGGAGGATCACTGTGAGGGGTGTATTCAATTTCTCACCTTTCCACACTGGCTCTTATGAAAAGTTTTCGTGGAACTCTTTCCATCTCCATTATAGACTTTTTAGATTTCTGAGGTTATGGACTTTACTATCATTTTGTACATTTAGGATTTGATGCTATTTTGTATTTATTTTTGCATTGATTGATTTCTATGCATTTTTTCATCTATATTATAGTGCAGTTTTTTCCTTGTTGTCTTTTTGTATGTTGTGAATATCTCACAGTTGAACTGCTGCTTTTTGAAGGGGTTTTATGATAGCGCTTTGATTTTTTGTTTTTCTTATAACAATGAAATGATACATATTATTAAAGACTCATAAGATATGGCATGGGTACTTGAGAAAAACAGTTAAGTCATTTTATTAACAGATCTATTAACCTTGCCTTAACTGGTAACAAAGAGAAACAGAGAACCAACCAACTCAGCTAAAGGGAGTAACTCCACTGAGACCAATATCAACAGGTCTGACAGTGGTAATAGTGATGCTGGCAAACTCTATCTCTGTCTTATAGTTTAGTTTCTAGCCAATTGTGGCGAGGTATAAGGTTCGGTCGTGTGTGTAAATGGAGAAAGAAATAGAGAGGAAAGGGGGAAGCTGGGGGGGGTGTGGGGAAAGAGAGTAAGGGAAGGAGGGATAAGGGTAAGTAAGGGATAGGGGTCGCTCTCCGACTCGAGCCCCCACCCAAGATAAACACATAGGGTCTCCTTTCAGGAAATTTTAGTAGCTACGGCAGGCGACGAAAAGTATGAGCTATAGTTCTCGGTAGACTTGAAATGTGTCCAGCATGCCCAGTCAGTTGCGAATATTTGTATACATTTTTGGGAAATGTGGATCAGTTTTTCCATCTCCTCAATCTTTGAGATCCTAACTAGCCATTCCCGAATGGATGGTATATCTGTGGATCGCCAGTGGATAGGGATAGAGAGCCTAGCTGCGTTAACCATGTGCATGGCTAGTGATTTGTGATAGTCCTTCTTGGGTATAGTCATGTGGTGTAGGAGATATTGTGCAGGGCTATAATCTAAGGTATATATGGTGATGCGTGTACACTCCCACCAAATGTGGAGCATAGAGCCCTCTGCTTTCCTATATCTCCAGCAAGTATTTGTGTTTGTAGGGGAAAATTTGTGCAAGAGAGCAGGGGTTAGTTGCGATTTTGTAGCAATTTTCCTGGATTGCGACTTTTAGTAAACCTTTTGTATGCACGTTCGTATATATCATCCCACTGGTCGTCAGTGAGGGTTAGTTGTAGGTCCTTTTCCCAGGATAGATGTGATGCATCTTCTGTGGGGCGGGGGTCCTCCTGGAGTAGGGTGTAAATGTAGGATATTAGATGTCTTTGTGGCGTTGTACATGAGCACAAGGATTCAAAAGCTGTAACTTGTCTGCTCCATGTAGTAGATGGATTTTGTGATGTAAGAAAATGTCTCAGTTGTCTATATGACCAGAAGAGGAAAGAATTGGTACATGAAGAAGACACCAAGTCCTTATAGGAATGTATGTGTCCTTTATGAAAGCATTGGTGCGCAAGTACTTCTTCATCAGGCCATTCCCTTGGTAGGAACATGATGGATTCCCCTGGGGGGGGGAGTCGGGATTTCCCCGCAGAGAAGTCAACGGGCCTGGGTTGGAGGAGAGCTTGAGGAGAGGAGAGCTTATAGCCTTTTTGGCAGCTATTAGTGAGGGATAGATGAGGGCATGTGTCTTTAAAGGTCTGAGGCCAGAGTGAAGGTGACAGCCAGGGGAATATATGCGTTGGGGTGTGTGTGTGTATGAGTTCTCTATAGTAACCCAAGGTTTCCTTTTCTTGTGGGCTTTCCAATCCACAATTCTGGTCAGATGGCAGGCCAGATAGTATTTATAAATGTCAGGTAGTCCGATCCCCCCTTTCGCTTTTGCACGTGTGAGGCGCGTGTATTCGATGCGGGGGGCATTGTTCTTCCAAATGAAAGCCACACAGGACTTTTTAAATGAAAAAAAGGAAGAGGGAAGGAGAATGGGGATCGTCTGCATTAGGTAGAGTAGCCGGGGAAGGATGATAATTTTTACTAGGGCTAAACGTCCAAACCAGGATACGTTGAGGCTAGCCCAATCCTTCAGATCTGATTGAATCTTAGTGAGTGTTGGTAGAAATTGTATTGATATAAGTCAGACAGTTTCCTGGTTATGTGTATGCCTAGGTAGGGAATGGAGTCTTTCCTGACAGGCTCCATGGCAGCATACGTGTGGGTTGACCCCGCCTCCATAACTACCCAATAGGACCCCTCCCTATAAATTTCAGCTGTGGGCTCTCAGCCGTGTTCCTTTTTTGTCCTCCTCCGTAGGACCTGATGTTTGGTTCTCCTACCTGAAGATGATGTCCCGCGATCGTATCGGCCGACTGATGTGATGTCTCATCCCTCCAATAAGCCTTGACTGTTAGCAGGGTATGGAGTGTATTGCAGAGTAAGCGCTGAAGAGCTGGAGTCATTTTTGAATGAAAAGCGCGCACAGGCCGATTGCCTAGCAGTATGCAGGTGGCCATTATCTGCCAAAAGCCCGGTGTGTGTATGGATGTTCCGGCCGAGTCGATCGTAGGTGGTGGTGAGCATATATCGCCTTCATGGCAGCAGTGTATATATTTGTTGTTGTTTCTCTCTGTATGCTCTTTGTCAAAATTGCCTATGCAGCGGCTGGTTCCCTGTGCGTTTCAGCCGCCGCTCCCTCTACTTCCGGGTTCTGTCTGCGTTCTGCGCAGGCGCAGTTCCGGAACGAAAGCGAGGCCTGGTTTCGCGCATGCGCACGACGACCGTGGGCCTGGCGCGGCCGTGACGTCACGCGGCGCCAATTTTAAAAGCCTGGGGAAGCTTGCAGAGCTCGGGAATGATCGTGGGCATAGCAGCGACTTCCCTGAGCATCTGCAGAGCCTTCCCCAGGTAAGTGCAGTACAGATGGGTCTGTGCTTGCTGTTTTGCTTTCTGGTGTATCTGATTTACTCTGTGTTCACCTGCAGTGATTCCCAGCATCAGCCATGGACTCTTCACGGTCTCCTGGTGGCCAGTCCTCTCGCAGCAGGTAGGATTTGAATGTATATTTCTTTACTTACCTGCTGGGGGGAAGAGAGCGGAGTGTAGGGCATCATTCTGACTTGTGCCTTTCTCTCTCTCTATTCCTGTCTTCCTTCTTTCCTTAGCCCTTCTAGGTCTGATCAAAGACAAAGTAGTTCCCGCAGAAGAAGCGGGTCATCTAAATCACACCACCGGCATTCCTCCTCTGGCTCTAGACACCATGGTTCATCCTCTAAGTCTAAAGACCACAGTAGAGGCTCTCCTCACCCCCCCTCATCTCATAGGGGACCGGAGAAAATATGTTGGGGATGCAGGGCCCCAGTTCCTGCCAGCAAGTCTCTCTGTGACCGCTGTTTTTCTAAAGCCGCTAATGAGAGGGAAGGTGCAGACCAACACCTGGAAACTCTATTCAAGCGAGTTGTGAAAGAATCACTGCAGGAGAGAGACGCTGCAAAGCCTCGTGATTCTCCTCAAGATCCACTGATTCCCCTGTCAGAAGAGGGTCCAGTTCCTGAGACGTGGGAGTCTTCTCAACCTAGCCACCAGTCTGCCCCCCCTTCAGATAGTGGGTCAGAAGCAGATGATCCTGGAATGGGCTTTGAATATGCCCTGGTTCCTTCTCTGGTGAAAGCGGTTAAAAACACTCTGGTTTGGGAAGATCCAGTTATTTCTCCTGCTAAACAGAGAAAGTTTTTCAAACAGCTCAGCAAGGAGCGTCATTATTTTCCTTTCCTCACGGAAGTGGGAGCTATAATTTTTGAAGAATGGGGCAAGATAGATAAAAAAAGCTCTATGCAATCCAAAGTCGCAAAACTATACCCTTTCAAGGAAGAAGAGGTTAAACACCTTGAGTCAGCTCCCTTGGTAGATGCTGCATTAATGAGGCTTGTGAGATATGTGACTCTGCCTCTTGAAGATACAGTCTCATTTAAAAGATCTGCTAGAGAGACGGATTGATGCCGACCTAAAAAGGATTTACCTGACAGCAGGCACAGTGTGCAAACCAGCTCTGGCCTTAGCAGCAGTCTCTAAAGCTTTGGAGGCATGGTCAGACAATGTGAATGATTCTCTTAGAGGTATCTCTGAAGAAGCAGCTAAGAGCTCCCCTATTCAGGAAATCAGGCTTGCCTCTGCCTTTCTGGGGGAGGTCTCTATTGACATTGTTCGCCTAGTGGCTCGGGTGATGTTGTCGTCGGTCACCGCCCGTCGGGCCTTGTGGCTGCGACCTTGGTTGGCGGACCCAGCCTCTAAACAGGCTTGGTGCCGTATTCCATTTGAGGGTTCATCCCTCTTCGGCAACAAGCTGGATAGCGCCATTACCCGGGCTACGGGTGGTAAATCGGGGTTCCTCCCTCAAGACAGGCGTTTACAGAATCAAAAACGCACCTTTTCAAGATCGCAGAACACCGACCGTGCAAGGGAAGCACGTAGCTATAGGCCTGGTCGGGAATTTTCTAGATCCTGGAAATCCAGGCAGTCCTCTTTTAAAAAGCCCACAAAAGGGGCTTCCACCAGTAATCAGGACTCCACTAAGTCCTTTTGAAATTGGGCCCGCTCAAACATGTCAGGTGGGGGCTCGTCTGCTCCACTTCCGGCATGTTTCAAGATTTCTGGACTGTCAAGACAGTGTCCTCAGGCCACACCTGGGTTTTCAACAGCACTCCCAGACTAAGATTTATACCAACAAATCTTCCAAGTTCAGAAGAGAAGAAACAAGTTCTTTTAGCTTACATAAGCTCTTTATTAGCTCAAAACGCAGCCATTCCTGTTCCAGATGGCGAACGAGGAGAAGGCATGTATTCTCCTCTGTTTCTGGTACAGAAGAAGAACGGCACATGGAGGCCTGTTATAGACCTGACTCATCTCAACCGGTTTATCCGAAAGGAAAAATTCAAGATGGAGTCACTATTAAAGATTCAACAATCGGTTCATCTAGGAGATTGGCTGGTGTCGATAGACTTGAAAGACGCCTACTTTCATGTCCCAGTGGCGGCAGACTTCCAAAAGTTCCTTCGCTTTGCTGTAGGCGATCAACACTTACAGTTTACCTGCCTTCCATTTGGTCTCACAACATCACCTCGGGTGTTTTCCAAGGTTCTGCTGGCTGTTGTTGCTCTGCTCCGAGTCAAAGGAGTTCGCCTTCACCACTATCTCGACGACCTCCTCCTTCTAGGCCAGGACAAGGGTCAGCTTCTAAAGCACAGGAGTCTAGTAATTTCCACTCTCCAAGAGTTTGGGTGGCTCCTGAATTTGGAGAAAAGTCACCTGATTCCATCTCAGTCTCTCATATTTCTAGGTGCCCATTTCAACACACTAGAGGGCACCATCTCGCTACCAGAGGAGAAGATCGTGGTGATCCGGGACAGGATCCGTTCGACTCTTGCTTCATCTCACCTTTCCGCTCTTCAATGTCTGAAGGTGATCGGCACAATGGCAGCCACCATTCCCATGGTGAAGTGGGCTCAATGGCGCACTCGCCCATTCCAGAAAGGGTTTCTCCAACAGTGGGATTCTCCCAGCAAGAATCAGCGCATCCTTCTCACTCCATCCATGAGAGAGTCTCTCCTTTGGTGGCTCCAGGGGAAAAATCTCCGCAATTGCCATTCGATTCTTCCCATCACATGGGTCACAGTGACCTCAGATGCCAGCAATCGGGGCTGGGGTGCTCATTGCCTGTCAGAAGTGGCTCAGGGCAGATGGATTTCGCCATCCCAGAAGACTGTATCCAACATTTTGGAACTTCGAGCGGCCTTTCAGGCACTCAGATCCTTCTACCATCTGATAAAGAACTCCTCAATGATGCTCCGGTTGGACAACACAACCGCGGTGGCCTATATAAGGAAACAAGGTGGGACTCGCAGCTGGTCCCTCCTAAGGGAAGTGGAGCCAATCATGAACTGGGCTCAGAAGAATCTGTCCAACATTTCGGCAGTCTACATTCCGGGGGTCCAGAATGTTCAGGCGGACTTTCTGTCCCGTGTTCAAATGGACAACAACGAGTGGTCCTTGCACAAAGAGGTGTTCAAGTGGCTCCTGACACTGGGAGTGTCTCCAGAAGTGGATCTGTTTGCATCCCCATGCAACTACAAACTCACCAGGTATTACTCGAGGTTCCGGGATCCCCAAGCATATGGGATAGATGCCCTCACGGATCGGTGGAGGTTCAACAAGGCGTATGCCTTCCCTCCGGTACCTGTGATACTCCAGTTTCTCCGCAGGCTCAGAACCGAGGAAGTGGAAGTCATGGCAGTGATACCGTTTTGGCCCAACAGGCCATGGTTTCCCCTCTTAACTCTCCTCAGTTATCGGGAGTCAATCCCTCTGCCTCTCAGGGCGGATCTTCTGTCCCAAGGTTCTATCCTGCATCCATGCCCTGCTCATCTACATCTCAGGGTTTGGTTTTTGAGAGGGGAAGGCTTGAAGCCTTAGGTTGTCCAGAAGAAGCCATCCCGACGCTTCTGAATGCCAGACGGAAGAGCACTAATAGAGTGTATGAACGTATCTGGTCCAAGTTCACAGAGCACATGGCCTCTAGACCTAATCCTTGTGGTTCTCCAAAAGTCCAGGATATCCTCAGCTTTCTGCAAACAGGGTTGGATTTGCCTCTAGCAGTAAGTTCCCTTCGTGTGCAAATATCAGCCATCTCGGCATTCACAGGAATTTCATGGGCTAACCATGCCCTGGTTCGCCAATTCTTCAAGGGTGCTATCAGGCTAAGACCTCAAAGGAAACCGAGATTCCCCAAATGGGATCTTCCCCTTGTTCTAGATTTCCTTTCCACGCTTGGAACAGATCCTGATAATCCTCTATCAGTTAAAGACCTCACACTCAAGACCGTCTTCCTGGTGGCAGTAACTTCAGCCAAGAGAGTGTCTGAAATCAGAAACTTAGGTTCCAAAGAGCCTTTCCTGACCTTTTTCCCGGATAGAGCAGTATTAATTCCCATGTTGGGCTCAAACCCTAAAGTGACATCTATTTTTCACGAAAATCAGGAAATTGTATTGCCTACCTTTAATACAACAGAAGGTCAAGAAGTTCATCCCCTTGATGTGGGACATACTTTGAGTCAATACCTGGAAGCTACGGAATCATTTAGACAGACAGACTTACTTTTCATTCTTCTGCAAGGGAAAAATAGAGGAAAACGGGCCTCAATCAGATCCATCTCTGCTTGGATAGTACAGACCATTCAAAGGGCTTATAAAGCGAAGGGCTTGGCTCCTCCAGAGGCAGTGACTGCACACTCAACTCGGAGTATCTCAACCTCGTGGGCGGCTTCTCTTCATGTCGCACCCGAAGTTATATGTAGAGCGGCTTCCTGGTCATCTATCAATACGTTTGTTTCTCACTATTGTGTTGAACCTGCCGCTTTGTCATCCATTAATTTTGGTTTGAAAGTGCTGTCAGTGGACAGTGTTAAATAAATTTATTTTCTCGCTCAGCATTGTGCCCACCCGGGTGTGTTTGGCGAGTTATTTCCCACACGTATGCTGCCATGGAGCCTGTCAGGAAAACGGAAAATTTATATCAAATACTTACCGTAATTTTCCTTTCCTGATAGGCTCCATGGCAGCAGGAGTCCCTCCCAATGCTTGGAGTAGGCTAGTTACGAAACACGGCTGAGAGCCCACAGCTGAAATTTATAGGGAGGGGTCCTATTGGGTAGTTATGGAGGCGGGGTCAACCCACACGTATGCTGCCATGGAGCCTATCAGGAAAGGAAAATTACGGTAAGTATTTGATATAAATTTTCCGTTTTTTTTCCATAAGAATGGAAATGATTCCTGGCTGTGACAGACTTCCTGTTGGGGGAGTGAGGCATTCAGGGCATGTGATTTGGAATAATTAACTTTGAAGTTTGAGAGCTCTCCAAACTGCTTTATGTCTTTCTTTTTTTTTTTTTCAAATAACAATTTTTATTAAACATATACGTAGATAAGTACAAAAGACAATGAGGCTGTAATACTGGTTATAACTGGCCAGTGGCCTTGCTGATAAGTATTAAGCATCAAAAGAAGAGCAGCCAAGTACAGTAGCTTCATAGTAAATTCCAGGTAACACTTAGTGTTCAACAAACAGGTCTCAGTTTTGACCTGAACATAGTCCAAGGAGAAGAAGAGGAAAAAAAAAAGAACAGAGGAGGAAAGAAGAAAAGAAGGGTAGGGTAGTGGAAAGGTGGGGGGATGGGGAGGCTCTATTATCGGCTCAGGGCGGGTCTTCACGTCTATGCCACTCTTCCCAGACCTTATCATGTGCCTCCAATCTATCTTGCAGTCTAGCCGTCATTTATTCCATCAGCTCTATGTCTTTTATTCTGGTGTATAGGTGTATAGGATATTTGTAGCCCAGACACTCCAAGAAGAAACAGCCTCGGATCCATGGGCACCTGCACGCCTAGCAGACGATTCAATAGTAGTTGCGTCTCGGTCCAGAAGGGAACTATTTTAGAACATGTCCAATAAATATGGTACAAGGTCCCTCTGTCTCTCATACACCTCCAACATCTATCCGAGCTAGTGGGGTAGATAGCGCGGAGGACATCTGGCGTCAAGTACCAAAAAAAACAGAATTTTATAAGCGTTCTCCTTATAGAGTGTACAAAGGGAACTCTTAGCTGCCTAAGACCAGATTGTCCGCCAGGTAGTTTCTGGAATTTCCTCCCTCAATGCTCTCTCCCATCGGAGCATATATGCATGTTTACCCTGGGTTGTGAAGCAATGAGAATTTATTACCCGGTAAATGTCTGAGATTAACCCTCGTCTTGCTGAACCTTCCAACATCAAACACTCAAATGGAGTAGATGCCGATAATTGTAGGTACGGGGAAAATGATTGAGCATAATGTCTAATCTGCAGGTACCCATAGAACACATGCCGGGGTAGGTCAAATTTTTTTTGAAGATCTGTAAATGATAGCAATCGACGCACACAGGGATGCACCAGGTGACCATAGTGTAACAAGTTCCTTGTCACCCACAGGAAAGACATCTGATGTGTAAGGCCTGCAGGCATTCTGGGATCATATAGAAAAGACGTGAGGAGTGACCTCTCTGAGCATAGCTTATGAACTCGAGATAGTTTACGCCAGAGTGATCTGAGGTGGAGCATGGGACCCAAAAGCTGGGCTGAGTCCACCTCCACCTTTGCATTCCAGAGCATACTATTTGGGTGGGCAGGTGCCATCCATATTTTTTCAATTTCTGTCCATCTGTTGTAAGAACGTTGGGGAAACCAGGAGGCCAGGGCCCGCAGTTGAGTAGCTTGGTAGTATTTATGTAGGTTAGGAAATGACAACCCACCCTCCAAACGCACCGCTGTGAGGACCGAGTGTGATATTCTGTGCCTTTTATATATCCAAACAAATCGAATTAAATCTGCCTGGAGTTTCTGCAGTTCCGCATGTGGTATTGGGATGGGAAGTGTTTGGAAGAGATAAAGGAGCTTGGGTAGGATGGTCATTTTAACAGAGGCCACCCTCCCTAGAAGGGAGATATGGGGGGCCTTCCAATTTTGCAGGAGATCCCTTATCGATCTAAAGAGGGGGGGATAATTGGCTCAATATAGGGTAGAGTAAGAGGGAGTAATCTGTACTCCTAGATACTGTATTTCAGGGATGTTGTCTTCCAGTGGTATGGGAAGCATTGCTGTAGATGCTGAGTCTCTGATGTTGGGACGTTAATAGGTAACGCTTTAGATTTGGCTGCGTTTATTTTATAGCCCGAGAGAGATCGATAAGGGTCGAGTTCAGCATGCAGGTTAGGGAGAGAGATCCTAGGCTGGGTCAGGGTGAGTATAATATCATCTGCAAACAGTGCTAGCTTAAATTCCCTTCCCCTCAAGGGGATCCCATGTATATTTGGGTTTCTTCGCATGGACGCCGCCAGAGGCTCAACACATAGCGCAAACAAAAGCGGGGAGAGCGGGCACCCCTTCACGATCGGGAATGCAGGTGACAGGGTAAAAGGGGTCTTGACCTGAGATGTGGGATTAGTGTAAAGGTGTCTAATGGCCTGCAGAAAAGGGCCCCAGAATCCCATGCAGTTCAACGTGGCGAACAGGAAAGGCCAACCAAGGCGGTCAAAAGCCTTTTCTGCATCCAGTCCGAGAACCAACGCTTCCAGCTTGTCCCTGTTCGCCACGTCTATAAGGTCAATAATCCGTCTCGTGTTACCCCCCGCCTGACGCAGGGGGACAAAGCCCACCTGATCCTTGTGTATTAAAGAAGAGAGTATCAGGTTCAATCGCATCGAAAGGAGCTTAGTAAAAAATTTTAAATCAGAGTTTAGGAGCGCGATTGGCCTGTAACTGGCACATAGTGGAGGATCTTTGTCAGGTTTGGGGATCAACGTGAGGAATAACCTCTGCTTATCCAAGGGAATAGTAGTTTTCTGGAAGAAGGCATTAAACAGCTTACACATATGGGGTAGGAGAATCGGGAGAAATGTCTTGTAATATTCATACGGGAGGCCATCTGGGCCGGGAGACTTATGTGAAGGCAAGATTTTAGTGGTGGCTGTCAGTTCTTCTTCTGTGATAGGGGCATTGAGGGAAAGTAGGTCTGACCCCTGCAGTTTGGGAAGTCCACTTTCCTCTAGATATTGTCACATGCGAGTGGTCAGATCAGGAGGAAGAGGATCCTGAGGGATCTCAGGGTCATTATACAGGGTTGTGTAGAATTCACTAAAGGCCCAAGCTATATCTTGAGGGTGTGTTAAGAGCGCTCCCTGTCTATCCTTGATTTGTTGGGGGGTGGACATGTGAGAGCGCTCCGACAGCTTGCGCGCCAGGAGGGAATGGGCTTTGTTGCCTTTATCATAATAAGTTTGTTTTAACCGAAAGAGTGCTTTCTCTATATGGCCCATTGCTAGGTCTCGGAGAGTGGTACACAAACAGACAACTTTTTTAAGGAGATGTATGGATGGCGAGGTTTGTAATTGGAGTTCTAGGGCTCTAAGATCTCTCTCTGCTCGAAGTTTAGACGCTGTTGCATTTTTATTCATGGCCGAGGAGAGCGCAATACACCACCCCCTGAGGACTGCCTTGTGCGCCTCCCAGAGGGTGGAGAGAGTTATATCAGAGGTGTAATTTTCCAGAAAACAATTCTGCAATGTTGATTCCAATTCCAATTTAGATGGAGTATGTTGAAGGAGGAAATTATTTAATTGCCAGTTGCATGGTTTACGGATAGGGATACCTATATCTAGGGGCACAATAACCGGAGCATGATCAGACCAGGAAATAGGTAAAATCTGAGCTGTCTTTGTGGCACGTAGAGTAGCGTTGTTGACAAAGAAGTAGTCTATCCGGGAATGCATACGGTGAGGGGCTGAAAAAAATGTATATTGTCTGTCCCCCGGGTGTAAGGCCCGCAATGCATCAAATAAGGCATGACGAAATAATTTGGAATCTTGCGCTGCGCGGGTCTGAGGGGCTGTGGGGTTAATCACGTAGACCTACTGAGTGGGATAGATTAAAGTCCCCACCGATTATTAAATAGTCATTGGGAGATCTAAACAAACGTGCAAATACCTTAGATAGAAAGTGTATCTGATGGGTATTAGGGGCATAGAGGGTACAGATAGTGACTGCCTGCGTTTGCCATTGGCCTCCCAAAATTTTGTAGTGTCCCCTCGGGTCTATAAAGGACTCGGAGCATTTAAATGGGGAGCCACGCTTAAATAGAATAGCCACTCCTGCTCTTTTGCAGGGGCTATATGCCTGGTAGACCTGGGGGTATTGTCTAGATGCAAAGGTAGTCTCCCTTATTAAAGTGCGTTTCCTGCAACAGAACCACGTCCGCCTCAGAATGCCTGAGCTCTCTCAATGCAAGATGCCTTTTCCTGTTTGAGTTCAACCCGTGAACATTAAGTGACATAAACTTAACCATGGTCACTGGTGTATGTGCGCTCAAGATTACTTAGCTTATCCAGCCGTGAGACCGCTACCATGTCCCAGAAACAAGGAGGCCCATAGATGGAGTACTTACAGGTGACCGTCCCGAACCGATGACGAGCCAGGAAAAGCAGGGGGGTGGGGGGGGAAAGGTATGAGAAGAAGTAGAGAAGGAAGGGAAAAAAGATTGGTTAGTAATACATCAATTAAAAGTAAACATTGCAACGCAATCCCAAGCAGTCTATACCGCCCGGGATCTGTTAAGTTCCAGTAGGCTCCCCCGATCAGAGCCCCCAACAAGGGCCCCGGGCGGGGGAACATAAAGAAGCGCTTTTAAACAAAATCAACGGTATTTGGAAATATCAAAACAAAGTGACAAAGGGGAACTTTTGGTAGGTTAAACCTATAGGGGGACTAATGACCAGAAAAAACTACCACTGTCAAGTCTCCATCAGGGGGTGCCCAATGTTCAGAACAAGTAAACAGGCTGGGGGGACCTAGGGGGAGTGCAAATAAGGTTATGAGTGGGGCAGGAGAAACAATTATGGCAGTCAGCTTTTTAGTCTTGGTGGATCCTCGGGGAGAGTCCCGGTCTCTGGGACGTTTGGTTGGGGGGGGGGGGATCTTCTGCCAGACCATTGGAGGCGGTGTTGGCAAATCCACTAAGTCACAATCAGGCAGACGTGGAACGGGGATCTCCAGGATCTCACAGAAGTTGTTCATGTCTTCTGGGAAGCGTAGCACTGCTGATTTTCCCTGACGACGAGCTGTCAAGCTAAAAGGAAATCCCCAGCGGTAAATTATATTGTTCTCTTGCAGTGAACTGAGTAGAGGTTGGAGGAGTCTTCGTTTCTGTAGGGTGATCCAAGATAAATCTGGGAACAGCTGAATTTGTGCGTTTTCAAAGACCACCTTCTTGGAAATGCGGGCTTTTCGTATGATGTCTTCCTTTAAAGGGAAGGAATGGACCCTGCATACAACATCGCGGGGTCTGGAGGCAGGCCCCTTGGGGCGTAAAGCTTGGTGTGCATGGTCCATTTCTATGGGTTTGTATGGGGGGTCCCCCAAGAGGTCATTGAATAAGGCTTGTAGGGTTTTGTGTAAGTCTTCAGGACCCTCTGACTCCGGTAGGCCCCTGACTCGGATGTTATTTCTGCGCCCCCTATTGTCCGAATCCTCAATATGGCGCTGCATATTCCAGAGCATTAGGTGGTGGTCAGCCCCCTGTAACTGGGTGCGATGTACGGCTAGCTTTGTCTCTTGAATTTCTTCCTCTGCCATCTCCACCCGCTCAGAAAGATGTTTAAGGTTGGCATGAATTGTTTGGATTTCCGCTCGACAAGTGGATTTGACTTCCTCAATCAGGAGTTTAAAGTCCTCTTTAGTAGGAATGGCTTGGAGATACTCCTGCCATGGGGGGGGGTTTGCTGAGAACGTGGGTCATCCCCCATGCGATACTGTGGTTGTTGTGGTGGAGTTTGTGCTCTTTGAAAGACGGGGGTGTAGGTCTCCGTGGCTCCCAGGGCTGCATTTGGGGGTCCCGCGAGCTCCCCCAGAGAGGCATCTGTGTAGGAGAGGGAGGGCCACGAGCCTGAACCTCCATAGGGGCCAAATTTGGGGAGTTGGCCACCTGGGCATATGACAGTGCCTGGCCTGTACCCCGCTCTGTGGATCTGGGGGCACTGTTGCGGGCTGGTCTCTGCGGCTGAGGGGAGTCAGGGGGAGAAAGCACATTTGCTGAGGGGTGCATCCTCCATGCTGCGCCTCTGATCTGATTCCAGGTCCCCAGACACCCTCTGAATCTGGTAGTGGGGGAAAGTCAGTGGATTGCAATGAGTGGGTCGGGGATACAGGTCCTCCCAGGGACAGGACCGGATCCGAAGCCGTGCGCAGTAGCCGCGGGAAGGCCTCAGAGCACTGCGTGTATGAGGCTGCAGTGAGGCCTAGCGTTGTGTCCCGGGGATTGTTCAGAGGCTTCCCCTGTAGTACGTGGGGTAGAGACGGACTCACCGCTCGGGATCCCCGGCACCGCAGCCCACCCGCCTCTTGATCCGGAGCCGATGCGCTCTGATGAGATGATGGCGATGTAGAGCTCGGCTGTAGCGGCAGCCTCGTGTTGGAGGAAGATGCCACCGTCGCCATCTTCTCCTGTCAGTCGTCGGGCATGGAGGGTGGCTTAAAGTACCCACGAAGTGTCGCTGAAGAGCTGGAGGGTGGCTGGGATGATCCCCTAGGTTTGGAGGATCTTGTTCTCCTGCTTCCACCCATATACGGGTGTTAAAAATCCCCCTAAAAGGCCTTGTAGCTGTGGGCTGGTGGAGAGCTAAGTGCTCAGGCTTCCATGCAGGGCAGCTTCCGGTCACGCCCCCAGGCTGTTTTTGCTTTATGTCTTTCAATAGGTTAGGTAGGGAAACTCGGGGTGACCGTAGTGAGAGGAGGATATCATCAGCGAACGCTGCGACTTTAGTGATACCCTAATGTCCGGATTTGCTCTTCTAGGGGTTCTAGTGTTAGAATGAAAATCAAGGGGGGTAGGGGACATACTTGCCGTGTCCCATTGCTGATGGTAAAGGCGTTTGACAGGTGGCCATTCACTCTTACCCTCGCTGAGGGGGTAGAATACAATGCATTTATGTGGGCATACATGCGTGGGTGGAGGCAAATTCCTTTCAGTACTGCTTGCATGTAGTCCCACGCCAATCTGTCAAACGTCTTTTCCACATCTAGGGAGAGGAGGAAGCCGTGGGTCTCAGATGATGTAAGCCAGTGATGTAGGTTTAACGTGCATGTAGTGTTGTCTCTGGCCTCCCTACCTGGTATGAAACCTACATGGTCGGGTGAGACCAGACTGGTTATATGAGGTATTAACCTGTTGGCTAACGTTTTGGTGTACAATTTTTTGTCCACATTGAGAAATGAGATGGGTCTGTAGTTGGAGACTTGTGTAGGGTCCTTACTGTCCTTCGATATGACAGCTATGTGGGCTTCTAACAGTCTACCTGGGGAAGTTTGAAGGTGGACAAGGTTGAATGTCGTTACCATCATAGGTGACAGGACATCTAGGAAACATTTATAATATTATAGTGGGAAACCATCAGGTCCAGAACTTTTCCCTACTTTCATTTGGGTTATCGCTGTGTGTAGTTCCTTTTTAGAGAGAGGGTATTCCAAGTCTTCGGCCTGTTGGGTGGTAATTGGCTTGGGGCAATATTGGGCTAGAAAATTCTGTAGTTGAGTGGTACAGGATTCTGGGGAATTGGAGTCTGGTTGGTCATGTGAAAGATTATATAGGTTGGAATAAAATGTTTCGAATTGCTGGGCTATTTCCTCATTTTTGGAGAAAAGTGTTTGTCCCGTATGTGGTGGATCGTGGACGAGGATTTGGCCGCCTGTATCGTGCGTGCCAGTAGTCTGCCACTTTTGTTGTGTTCGTAGAACACTTTTTGTCTGAGTATATAGCGTCACCTAGCACGTTTCCCTAGTTCATCTAGCAGTGTGGAACGAGTGCGCGTTGGGTCTTGCAGTGTAGCTTGTGAGGATGATTGCTTGTGAGAGGTTTCCAACCTTTTAATTTTGGCAATCGGTGATTTGATCCGTTCCTGTTGAGTCTTTTTGGGTTTCGTGGCTAGGGATATAAGTTCCCCCTTATGAGGCACTTGTGAGCTTCCCAATTCGTGATGGCTGTAAGTTCTTGGGCAGGGTTCTCTGTGATGTACAATTGGATTTGGGAACGTATATGTTGTAATGTGGCTGGATCTTTCAGAAGAAAGGGATTCAGTTGCCATGATTTAGTCATACGTGTTGTTTCAGAAAATGTTAGGGTTACCGTGATAGGCTGGTGATCGGAGAGGAACATCGGTTCTATTGAGGCTTGTGTGAGGAGTGATAGGTCTGTTTGAGTGAGGAAAAAATAATCTATTCTAGAGTATTTTTGGTGAGGTGATGAGTAAAAGGTAAAGTATTTGTCGTTTGGGAACATAGTACGCCAGGTGCCGTGTAGTGATAGGTGCTGTGGTTGCAATTTGATCTGACGGAGTGCCCGGTATGAAAACATAGTTGTACCCGAGGATGTGTCCACGTTTGGGTTGTGGGATGTTAAAGTCTCCACCTAGCAAAACCATTCCCTCTTGAAATGATGATAAAATATTGCGTCTTCCTAAAAAAGGAGACTTGGTGAGTATTAGCGCAGTATATATTAGCTAATGTGATAGGTTTGGCTGCATAGATGCCTTTGATAAAGATGAATCTGCCTTCTGGGTCCACCAGGGAGTCTGATAGTTGAAAGTCAGCATGTTTGGATATGAGAATGGATACCCCTTTGGTTTTGGAGCTGGGGTTTGTGGCATGGGGAGAGAGTCACCAGAGCAAGAAAGGTCACCTTGGTTAAGTCCCTGATAGGGCTAGCAATGTAAGGTGGTCTAGTTGCTTGTTCTGGGTATTAGTCAGCGGTTCCTGTGGAGCAGATTTACACAGTATATGTGCCATCCATCCTCCCCCCCCCCCCATCCAGGAGCATTGTGAAACACTCCGTTCCATTACAGTGTTATGTCAAGACACATAATAGGGGTACGGGAGCGGTCCCGGCCCATGCCAGGAAGACCTCTGCATCTAGCCCAGGGATTGTCTGATGAAAGATAGATAATTTCAGGTTTGAATACTGGTTGTAATCAGTGGTACAAATTGGAATTTAGGTAGTTGGGTGGATACACCAGTCTCCTGATCGGCTAAGGCCCAGGCCCCTCTCCCCCATGTTCTTACGAATCAGGCGATGAACATAGAAGCAAAGCATGTAGTGTAAAAAAAAAAAGATTAAATAAAAAAGGGGGGGGGGGGGCAGTCCTCATGCACTGGCGGAAGATGGAGGTTGGCTGGAAGGTCCTAGCACAGGCTCAGTGCCGTGTGGAGTAGAGGTAGCTTATGTGGCCAATGTCTCAATTATCAGTGGTGATCACCTGAAGTTTTGGGCTGTAGGTGATAGACCATTTTACCTGTGGGTTAGTTACTGCAATGCGACAGTCCCCTTCCAGCATCATGTTAGGTTGTTGTCTTCGAAGTGCGGATAGATGAGGATTCCGGCAGGAACAGGCACTTTGAGCAGATAAACAGTCAATAGGAGAAGCAGTTATTAATAACACTTACAGGTAACGCGATGTACAGTGGGGCATAGATGATCAGGCATCGTGTTGGTCCCATCGGGGAGTCATAGCCACCCCCGATGCAAGGGCAGATCTTATCGTGATAGATGATAGGCGGAGATGTTGGGTCCAATCTGCGGCATCTGGAGCGCTGTCTTTGGTGAGGGATTGTGTGAGACTGGTTTCCACCGTTCTGTCGGGAAGTAGAAGGTATACCATTCAGGCAGATCGATCTGACATATGTCGAGTTGCTCGCAGAAAGCTGGCAAGTCTTCCGGTGTCCGGAGAAGTGCTGTACAACCTCTGGTGGATGCAGAAAGACAAAAGGGGAATTTCCATCTGTATTGGATGTTTCTTGAGCACAGAGCTTCAAGCAGAGGGCGCAGTGTGCGCCTGTTTTGTAGTGTTATCTGAGAGAGGTCTTGGAATAGTTTGATGTCTGCACCATTAAATGAAATGCGGCCTATCACTCTGGCTTTGCGGAGTATTTCTTCTTTGAGAGGAAAGTTCACGATGCAGCATACTACATCTCTTGGGGGTTCAGAGTCCGGGGGGGGGTCTCCGGGCCCTATGTAGTCGTCTATTGCAATGGAGGAATCTGCTGGACGCTCCTGCAGATCATTGAAAATTGAGCAGATTGCTTGTGGTTGTGCTGGCGTCTCAATACTCTCAGGGACCCCCTGCACCCTTATATTGTGCCTGCGACCCTGATTATTGTGGATCCTTTTAGATCTAGGAGGCTCGGAGGATGTTCCAGGTCTCCGTCGCCATCCATCTGCATGCCAGTGCTGCTTTTACGCGAGTCCGGGGATTAGGCCTGTGATGCCTCGCGGTGTCCTGATTGCTGGGTGCGGAACAATTCGGGTATGTTTTTTTGCTGAGCTGTGTCCCGGTCTCTTTCAGAGCCAGAGGTGCTGAGGTGCTCCTGTTAGGCTTACCCATGGCTGGTTATGGCAGCTTATCCCAGAAAGAAGCGGATTTAGTCCTCGTTGTGCAGGAGCTCAGGTCTCAAGCGGCCATCTCCTGGTCCCGTCCAAGCCACGCCTCCTCTCTACGTCATACTTAGCTGTAAAATCCTTTTCTTTGAGTACATCATGGGACACAGAGATTCCTCCCCTCTTTTTTCAGTGCTTCCTGTATGGAAGGGGTTATATAGGGCATCACTTCCTGTCTGAAGACCTTTTGTCTACCAGTGTCCATTCCTTGAATGATGGAGTATATGAAGTTGAAGTATAACCCAGCAGGTAATGAATATTAGCCTGACTCTGTGTCCCATGATGTACTCAAAGAAAAGGATTTTACAGGTAAGTATGACGTAAAAATCCTATTATTTGGTGAGTCTAAACGGGGAAATGGTGGCACGTTTTCATGTGGTGCAGTGTGAAGATATAGCAACGTCACATCAGAATATTATGGACTGCACTCTTAACCACTTCAGCCCCGGAAGGATTTACCCCCTTCCTGACCAGAGCACTTTTTGCAATACGGCATTGCGTGGTTGTGCGACGTTGCACCCAAACAAAATTGACGTCCTTTTTTTCCCACAAATAGAGCTTTCTTTTGGGGGTATTTGATCACCTCTGCAGTTTTTATTTTTGGGCTATAAGCAAAAAAAAGAGCGAAATTTTGAAAAAGCAATATTTTTTACTTTTTAGAACTAGATGTGTACCTCAAAATGGGATTTTAAGGGCAATGCAGAAATGGGCAGTGTTGAATTATAGTTAAAAAGAAGTTTATTGATACAAAAACGAATAGGATATACATGAACATACACATTGATCTATAGTTAAGAATAATTATAAAAACATCAGATATATGGAAACATATGATGCATCCTACTGCTAGTTACAAGTACCACCCCCGATAGGTGTGATGGCGTCCTGATAGCAGATTTCCAACGCGTTTCAACTTATTGTAAGGATAAAGTCTTCCTCAGGGAGGGACTGCATCACATTCTAAAATTTTAAGTAACAGCATGATTATTGGTATATACTTAAATATTTGTTTGTTACCTATATCTACAGAAATCGCATTACAACAGAAAAGTATTATATGCGACTTACATTTGCGACTACAGAAATCGCATTACAACAGAAAAGTATTATATGCGACTTACATTTGCATTTAACTGTGAAAAATCGCTTTCCCAGTGCTGGCAGGGGTCCTAACACGTGATTGTCAATGCTGCTCAAATATCCTCTACGGGATGGCCTGGTGTATTGTGAAGAAACCAGTATTTGGCAGTCGTGATAATTAAACAACTGAAAAACATGAAGGTATAAGGGAAATGCTAAGAAATTGAACATCAAAAAGGTCAAAGAATGGAAATAATGGTGATTCGTAGGGGAAATAAGGTTCCCCAGGGCCATCATAGAGTAAAAGAGATCAAATACCTTAAATTGATTGTGTCAGGTGTATTGTTCCAAGTGGCAGGGAGCTCCGGTCCTGGAGTACCTCTCTGTAACAAAGCCAGTTGTGGAATGCTGCCTGTGGCCATCCCTGGCGTCCTAATATATGGGGTGTGGGCGTGGCTAAGTGATGGGCGTAGCCCTATTCTAGGTAGAGTCTCACATTCATTGGTGGTGCAGTGGAGGGGGTGCGACTTCAATTGGCTGCTGTCACTGTTTAGAGGAAGCACCTTTGTACAATGTATTGAGGGGAAGCGTCCACAAGCTTCCCTGTTGTCTAGGTAGCAGACGCTTGGACCTCCTCCTTCCTTTTCTCCTCCCCGTGACGTGAAGCCTATTGCTTACACGTAGCCCATGTAGTATGGGCACGGGGTGAGGCGGGGAGAGAGGTGCGTCTGGTTGCCGGGGCAATGTGCATATGACGTTGGGGTCACATGGCCCCGACGTCAGTTCCTAAAGGAGGGAGGGGCGCCGTGTGACTCCACAGCGCTATTGAGCAGTCTTATCCATGTTAAACCGGGCATCGGGGCATAGTAGCCCCGCTGTCTGACAAAAAAGTATCAGACTATGCACAGCGGTGTATGGGGTACTGTTCTATGCTGATGTCATAGATGTCACCAAGATATACAGTGACAAGTATGACAAAGAGTAGCAGGTCTGAACTCCCTCATTAGAGATGGAAAAAGGAAGGAAGAAAAATTGTATAAAAGAATTGCAAAGAATTGATTGAAATGGGGATAGTTCTGATGAAATATGAAATATATATAATAAGAGAATGTGAAGGGAGATTTTTATTCTTAAATATGCCCAAACCTCTTTATGATGATTGTACTGTCATTGAGCGAATGGCAGAACATCAAAATTAGGGCTTATAACCACCGACACAGTAGGAAATCCCGGGGCATCAAAATAAGATCTGACACCTTCGGGGTATTCGGGCCATGATGTTGCGTCATGGCCCCCCCCCTGTGCCGGGTAGGGATAGTGGGCAGAATGGCAACGGTATCATTGGCCCTTTGTTTCAGCACTGAGAGGCGGATTCATATGGCACAGTCGCATGAAAAAAATGCATCTGCAGAAATAACAGCAATTAACATAATACTGTATACAAAATAGTTACACAAAAGAGATTACAGTAATTACAGTAAATAAGTTTAATTAGAAAAACTCTCCTATATAGTTTCTGACTGGGTAGGGTGTAGAGTCTTAGCAGTTTAAGACATATGATCATCAATGTGGAGATAATGGGCTCCCTCCACAACACCATAGGCCCATTATCTCCCCATTGATGATCATATGTCTTAAACTGCTAAGACTCTACACCCTACCCAGTCAGAAACTATATAGGAGAGTTTTTCTAATTAAACTTATTTACTGTAATTACTGTAATCTCTTTTGTGTAACTATTTTGTATACAGTATTATGTTAATTGCTGTTATTTCTGCAGATGCATTTTTTTCATGCGACTGTGCCATATGAATCCGCCTCTCAGTGCTGAAACAAAGGGCCAATGATACCGTTGCCATTCTGCCCACTATCCCTACCCGGCACAGGGGGGGGGCCATGACGCAACATCATGGCCCGAATACCCCTAAGGCGTCAGATCTTATTTTGATGCCCCGGGATTTCCTACTGTGTCGGTGGTTATAAGCCCTAATTTTGATGTTCTGCCATTCGCTCAATGACAGTACAATCATCATAAAGAGGTTTGGGCATATTTAAGAATAAAAATCTCCCTTCACATTCTCTTATTATATATATTTCATATTTCATCAGTACTATCCCCATTTCAATCAATTCTTTGCAATTCTTTTATACAATTTTTCTTCCTTCCTTTTTCTATCTCTAATGAGGGAGTTCAGACCTGCTACTCTTTGTCATACTTGTCACTGTATATCTTGGTGACATCTATGACATCAGCATAGAACAGTACCCCATACACCGCTGTGCATAGTCTGATACTTTTTTGTCAGACAGCGGGGCTACTATGCCCCGATGCCCGGTTCAACATGGATAAGACTGCTCAATAGCGCTGTGGAGTCACACGGCGCCCCTCCCTCCTTTAGGAACTGACGTCGGGGCCATGTGACCCCAACGTCATATGCACATTGCCCCGGCAACCAGACGCACCTCTCTCCCCGCCTCACCCCGTGCCCATACTACATGGGCTACGTGTAAGCAATAGGCTTCACGTCACGGGGAGGAGAAAAGGAAGGAGGAGGTCCAAGCGTCTGCTAGCTAGACAACAGGGAAGCTTGTGGACGCTTCCCCTCAATACATTGTACAAAGGTGCTTCCTCTAAACGGTGACAGCAGCCAATTGAAGTCGCACCCCCTCCACTGCACCACCAATGAATGTGAGACTCTACCTAGAATAGGGCTACGCCCATCACTTAGCCACGCCCCCACCCCATATATTAGGACGCCAGGGATGGCCACAGGCAGCATTCCACAACTGGCTTTGTTACAGAGAGGTACTCCAGGACCGGAGCTCCCTGCCACTTGGAACAATACACCTGACACAATCAATTTAAGGTATTTGATCTCTTTTACTCTATGATGGCCCTGGGGAACCTTATTTCCCCTACGAATCACCATTATTTCCATTCTTTGACCTTTTTGATGTTCAATTTCTTAGCATTTCCCTTATACCTTCATGTTTTTCAGTTGTTTAATTATCACGACTGCCAAATACTGGTCTCTTCACAATACACCAGGCCATCCCGTAGAGGATATTTGAGCAGCATTGACAATCACGTGTTAGGACCCCTGCCAGCACTGGGAAAGCGATTTTTCACAGTTAAATGCAAATGTAAGTCGCATATAATACTTTTCTGTTGTAATGCGATTTCTGTAGTCGCAAATGTAAGTCGCATATAATACTTTTCTGTTGTAATGCGATTTCTGTAGATATAGGTAACAAACAAATATTTAAGTATATACCAATAATCATGCTGTTACTTAAAATTTTAGAATGTGATGCAGTCCCTTCCTGAGGAAGACTTTATCCTTACAATAAGTTGAAACGCGTTGGAAATCTGCTATCAGGATGCCATCACACCTATCGGGGGTGGTACTTGTAACTAGCAGTAGGATGCATCATATGTTTCCATATATCTGATGTTTTTATAATTATTCTTAACTATAGATCAATGTGTATGTTCATGTATATCCTATTCGTTTTTGTATCAATAAACTTCTTTTTAACTATAATTCAACACTGCCCATTTCTGCATTGCCCTTAAAATCCAATTTTGAGGTACACATCTAGTTCTAAAAATTACAAGGGATGCTGGCAATGACACGGCCAACCCTCTGAGTCATACATTTATGTAAATATTTTTAACTTTTTGCTATAATAAATATCAAAATATATAAAAAATACCAAAAAATATATAAAAAAACAAATTTCATTCTCCGTTTAGGCCGATATGTATTCTTCTACATATTTTTGGTAAAAAAAAAAAAAAAAATCGCAATAAGTGTATATTGATTGGTTTGCGTCTACAAAATAGGGGATAGATTTATGGCATTTTTTTTTATTAGTAATGACGGCGATCTGCGATTTTTATCGTGACTGCCACATTATGGCGGACACTTTTGACACTATTTTGGGACCATTGTCATTTATACAGCGATCAGTGCTATAAAAATGCACTGATTACTGTGTATATGACACTGGCAGGGAATGGGGTTAAACACTAGGGGGCGATCAAGGGGTTAAGTGTGTCCTAGGGAGTGATTCTAACTGTAGGGGGGATTGTCTCAATAGAACATGACAGAGATCACTGCTCCCGATGACAGGGAGCAGTAGATCTTTCATGTTGCTAGGCAGAAAAGGGAAATGCCTTGTTTACATAGTCCTCTCCCTGTTCTGCCGCTCCATGAAACGATCACGGGCCCCCAGCGGACATTGAGTCCGCGGGACCCACGAGCATGCCCACAATGTACGTGGCGCGCGCCCACTATGCCAATATTTAAAGGGGATGTACCTGTATGCCCATTTGCCCAGCCGTGCCATTGTGCCGACGTACATCGTCGTGCGCTGGTCGGCAAGGGGTTAAACACTTTTTATTGTCTTTGTTTGGACTATGTTATTAACTTTTTTCACAGTCACTTTTTCCATTACTGGATGACACGCAGATCGTTGAGGCTTAAGTGATGTTGAGAGGGTGTGTTGTCATCCCCATCTGAGTTGGTAGCTGTATGTGCGGGTAGTGAGTCAGTCAGTAGTGCACTCACTGTCTGTGATTGTCCTTGGCGGGACACCACCATATTGCCTCTCTGGGTCTGGAACAGCTCCAGAATACTTTGGCTCAGTCTCCCACCTGTCTCGCAAGGGGGAGCGGGATCGGGTGCCCGAGGAGTTGTGGGAGGATGTCCCCATGTTTTCAGGCTGAACTTGGCGGGCGATACCTCCGGTGTGAGGTAGCTTAGGCCTGTGGCAGCGGGAGCTCTGTTCTCAGGCAGCCATCCACCAGTGAGGACAAACCACGCCCCCTCCATAATGGACTTTTTCCCAAGATTACTTTTTTGGCCCATGATAGGGTGTGCATCTCAATCGTAGAGGAGGAGATCTCAAGAGGGAGCTTAAATGGATATACCTCCTCAAAGCAACATATTTTCCTGGCCTCAATGAGGCAGTAAGTTAGAAATCCTTTTTGGAGGGATTCACCTCTGAGGGTATGGAAAAATAATGAGGTCCATTGAGTTTTTCAGCCTTTGTCTCTGCAGTGTGCCTTTTCCACTTCTTGTTATGCTCAACTGTATGTGTATCATACTGTCTGGATTATAAAGTTTTATGTAACCTATTGTTATGCTCTTCTCCCCCCCCCTCATTTTGAGCTCTACTTGAGGGGTGCGCCTTTTCTAGATGAATATCTGATATCTACCCTCACCATCCATGATGCCTGCACCCATGTTCCCATTAACGTTTGGTAATTTATTCCTACCCCTTTTTTTCCCGTTTTTTTTTTTTCTCATATTATGCACTTTCTTCTCTAGGGCCACTTGGGTGTGTGGTGCTGTGCGTGCCTGGCACGCGTGGGCCGCTAGGTCTATGGTCCTGGGGTGGCTGGTGTCCATCTGCCCCCTGATCCTCGGCAGACCGACTTGCTCATTTGCGCTGTGCCGTCTGGATAGGAATGGATTTGGAGCCTTTCCAATGTTCTCTTACTGCTCTGGCTGCTGATGGGCACTATGGGAACCGGCGCTTTTGCGGCTTCACAAGCATGCGCTGGTTCTCCTAGGGAGGAGCAGACCCCACTGGGTCCTTTCCACACGTCATCTGGTTCTTCCCCTGCTAGTTCTGTTCACATTGGCAGAGGGATGTGTGCATGCGTGTCTCGGGAGTAAATGAGGGAGTGAGGCAGGCAGGCATCTCCCGTATATCCCTCCGCCAGCCGGGAACGGAAACTTCAAAGATTCGGCACTGGCTGCATAAAAGCCGAAATTTAACAAACAGTTCCTACTCTTTGGGCCCCTTTGATATAATGGGGCCCAAGGAAATGGTCATTTTTACTGGACATTCTAGAAGCTGGTGCATTGCCTGCACATGTACCATGAAGCTGTCCGGGCCCCCTACAACAGGACTGGTGGTCCCCCCTTATCAGCGGCCCTGAGGACATATGTAGACCGTACTGGCAAAAAGAAAAAAAGGAAGGAAAAGGTCAGTAATAAAATATGCAACAGCAAAATCTCCTATCAATTGGGCATAGAGCAACCCTATGTAAATGCTAGTGACAGCTGCCCCTTTAAGTGTGAATCACACTAATAAATCATACTAAAAGATAAAGTAGGCACTAATTAAACTACATGCATCCTCAAATTGACATGTGCTAAAAAATAAAGATTACACCCACTGTGATAATCACTATTGTGCAATTCCAAAAACAGCAAAAAATGCACAAAAAAAATCCACAAAGATGCTGTGAAAAAAACTTTCGTTAATACCAGTGTTCTATGCCCATGCTGGGAGAATGTAATAATATCAAAACACGCTCTGTGGTTCAGCAGGCCTTTGGGCTCTGGCGAGTGAGCATTTGCATTATTGGTGGTGAAGCGTGTTTTCTCTTGGAATCGTATAAAGATGCACAGTGGATTGGAATCATTTAATTAAAGTGCAAGGATTTGGAAATGGTCATTTGAATAAGGACTTCAACTTGCATATTTTTACAGCACTTTTCATCTTTAATATGTATATGCACTAAGCTATCACTGATAGAAGACTGGTATTAATATATGGAATTTTTTTCACAGCATCTTTGTGGAATATTTTTTTTTGGCATTGCACAATAGTGATCACATTATTAAAAAATTTGAATGTATATGCACAGATAGAACACTGGTATTAACCACTTAAAGACCGTAAGGATTTGCCCCCTAATTTTTTGCGATATGCATCGCTTTTACTGACAAATGCGCAGTCGTGTGACATTGTACCCAAACAAAATTTACTTCCTTTTTTTCCCCACAAATAGAGCTTTCTTTTGGTGGTATTTGATCACCTCTGCGGTTTTTATTTTTTGCGCTATAAACAAAAAAAAGACAGACTATTTTAAAAAAATTTAAAAAAAAAACAATATTTTTTACTTTTTGCTATAATAAATATCCTCCCCCCCCAAAAAAAGTCTTCGACAGTTTAGGCCAATATGTATTCTTCTACATATTTTTGGTTAAAAAATTTTTTTTTAAAAATCGCAATAAACATATATTGATTGGTTTGCGCAAAAGTTATAGCATCTACAAAATAGGGGATAGATTTATGGCATTAATTTTTTTTTTTTGCTACGAATGGCGGTGATCTGCAATTTTTAGTAGGACTGCGACATTGCGGCGGACATATCAGACACTTTCGACACTTTTTTGGGACCATTGACATTTATACAGCGATTAGTGCTACACAAATGCACTGATTACTGTGTAAAGATCACTGATAGGGAAGGGGTTAACACTAGGGGGCGATCAAGGGGTTAAATGTGTTCCATCGTGTGTTTCTAACTGGGGGGGTGGGACTGACTGGAGGAGGAAACATATCGCTGTTCCTGATTACTGACGATCTGTCTCTCCTCTCCTCTCAGAATGGGGATTCAACACACAAATCCCTGTTCTGGCTCTCGTGCCTTGCCAGTTAACATCGTGGCCATCGGCCACGTGCTACGGGTCCCCCGCCGTGCAGCGGCCCGCTATAATGTCATAATCACTATTGTACAATGCCAATAACAAAAAACGGACACAGAAATGCACAGAAAATTTGTTTAAATCACACAAATTTCACAAAGATGCTGTGAAAAAAAATTTCAAATATTAATATCAGTGTTCTATAAGTGATAGCTTAGTGCATATACAGTCAGGTCCATAAATATTGGGACATCGACACAATTCTAATCTTTTTAGTTCTATACACCACCACAATGGATTTGAAATGAATCGAAAAAGATGGGCTTTAACTGCAGACTTTCAGCTTTAATTTGAGGGTATTTACATCCAAATCAGGTGAACAGTGTAGGAATTACAACAGTTTGTATATGTGCCTCCCACTTTTTAAGGGACCAAAAGTAATGGGACAGATTAACAATCATCCATCAAACTTTCACTTTTTAATACTTGGTTGCAAATCCTTTGCAGTCAATTACAGCCTGAAGTCAGACACAATCTTAGAAACAGTGTTTTTACCATTTTGAAAAATGCCTGTGGGAGTGGGATTGGGAGCATTTGCATCTTATACATTATTTTAGGGAGAATTACCATTTTAAAAATATTGATTCTTCCCATCCAAGATAGCTGTCCCAGTGTTATTTTATGAAGTTCTGTTTTAATATTGTTCAGTAATGGCAGAAAGTTTAATTGGTATAGTGTCTCCGTGGATATTGTTATCTTAACTCCTAAGTACTTCAGTTCTTTTTTTCCCCCAAACGAAAGGAAAGTCCTTTTGATAAGAGTGCTCCTCTGATTTTGGTGCGTTGATATTTAAGGTTTCTGACTTTGCCAGATTTATTTTAAAGTTGGATATCTCTCCATATTCTTTTAAGGCTTTCATTAGGTTTGGGAGGGTTATCCTGGGGCTAGTTATAAAAAAGAATATATCGTCCGCATAGGCCGCTTACTTATGATCCTCCTCCCCTACCTTAATCCCCCTAATGTCTGGGTTCCGCCTTATCCCCTCCAATTGGGGTTCCAGCGCCAGCACAGAGGGGATAGGGGGCACCCCTGTCTGGTACCATTGTACATCTCGAACGATCCCGAGACCGCCCCATTTACCTTCACTGTCGCAGTAGGTCGATTATATAACGCTTTGATCCAGTTAGTCATTTTGGGTCCTAATCCTATTTCTTACAATGTACTCTGCATGAAGCCCCAGTCTACCCTGTCAAACACTTTTTCAGCGTTGATTGACAGGAGCAGCCCTGGGGGCCCCACTTGCTTTAATTTTTTGTATAACCGGGAGCGTTCTAATTCCATTATCCCTCCCTTCCCTACCTGGTCTGAGTGGACCAGATCATTCATTATAGTTTTCATCCTCCCTGCGAGAACCTTCGCAAACAGCTTGGTGTCGGTATTTAATAGTGAGATGGGTCTATAACTGGAGCAGAGTGTACTGTCTTTACCTTCCTTCGGAATGATAGTAATAGCGGCCTTCAGCGACTCCTTTCGCACCTACCATTTGGCTCCAATCCCATTCATATAGGAGCAGAGTTTGGGAATTAAGATGTCTTAAAATTTTTTGTAATAGATTATCGTCTGACCATCTGGTCCTGGGCTTCCCCCCCCCCCCGGTGATTCTTTTAAGATTTTTAATATCTCCTCTTCTGTTATGGGGGCCTCTAAGTAACTAAGTTTGTCTTCTGGGATCTTATTTGGACAGATTTCATTTAGAAAGGCTTTAGATTTCTCATGTTTCTGTTTTACCTCGTCTGGTGTATCTTTCTTATTAATTGAATAAAGTTTCCCATAATAATTTTGAAAGGTCTTAGCTATTTCTATTGTCTTATATACTACTTACCCGGTAACAGTTTGAACTTTCTCAATATAATTAGCTGTTTTCTTCTTTTTTAATAACCTCGCCAAATATTTCCCGGTCTTATTGCCCCATTGGTATCTCTCTTTCTTAATTTTATTGTAGACCGTTCGAGATTCCTGCGCTACCAACCCTCTCATTTCCTCCCTTTTTTATACTGAGTTTTAAATGTAGTTCCTTAACTCTCCTTTCCTTATGTTGCTGTTCTAGCTCATACATTTCTTTAGGGTTATTTTTTTCTCCTTCGTTCTTTTTTTCCTTTCTGATCCAACCATAATCAGAATACCCCTAATGTAAGTCTTGTGAGTTTCCCAGACTATAGTCCTCCACTCCTTTATCCTGTAATAATTCCTCATTTAACCTCCATGTATTGCTTCTAATTTGAGCTTCTCCTATCTTCATTTTGCAGTATCACTGGCGCATGGTCTGAAAAGGTCGCTATTCCAATGTTTGTACTATGCACTGCCTCCAACAGCCTATGTTCGATCAAGAAAAAGTCGATTCTTGAGTACGTCCCGTGTACAGGGGAGTGGAATGTATAATCCCGGGCCTTTGCATGTTGTGTTCTCAATACATCTACTAATTGGTATTGATGCATTTTCTTTTTTAATGTATTCCTCAGTGCTATTCCAGTCCCCTGTACCCGAGACGTACTGTCCATCCTTGGCTCTAAACTAAAATTGAAATCTCCCGCTATGATGGACCCCCATTCTTGAATTCCATAAACTCTGCTATGACCCCCATTAAATATCCAATAGAATTTTTGTTAGGGCCATATATGTTTGCCAGGGAATATTCAGCTCCATTCAATTTTCCCCTCAAAAATAGGTAGCGTCCTTCTGGGTCAGTCTTTCTTTTTCACCGAAAAAGAATGAACCTGACTCCCCTGGCAAACCCTATGGCCACTCCCCTTGCTCGACTAATTGGAGAATCCCCATAATACCATATAGGGTAATCCTTTGAAACTATTTTACAATTTGAGCAAAGGAAAAAATGTGTCTCCTGTAACAGTACTATGTCAGCTTTAAGATAAGTTAGTTCTCTTATTATATTGGCACTTTTTGCTCTCAACATATAAGAAGCGACTTCCAGGGGGCGTGACTAGCAAAAAGAGTTCAGTATTTTTTTTTGTTCCTGTCTTCATATGTTTCTGTTGAGGTGCCCCCTCCCGCCCTACTACGTTCCACCCCTCCCAACCCCCCTTTTCCCACCCGCCCCCTCCCCCGCCTCCACTCCCCCTCCTACCCGTCTCTACTTAGGGGGTAAATTGGCCTCCCCGTGGCCCTTAGCTCCAAGGCCCTCCATCTCCACCTGGCCCTTGGGTTCTCCCCCGGAGGTTGAGCTTCGCTTGTGATCCCCTATTAGACCTGCTGCTCCCCTAGATAGGGCGTGACCCTTACCCACCCACCCCTCCCCGATCACTTTATTCCATCTCTTATCTCATACCCCCCATTCCGAGTCCACAAATCCTCAGTTCTCTTTATTTCTCAGTTTTTCTTCCTTGCTGTGGCAAGTTTCTTTTTTGTGATCGGCTGCCATCTCTGTTCCTCCGTAGGTGGGGTAGTGTGTTTTGCTTCCCGCCAGCCTGGGATGTCTACTAATGAAGTTGGTCATAGCTTCTGGGTATCTACAGTGGGGACCGAAAGTATTCAGACCCCCTTCAATTTTTCACTCTTTGTTATATTGCAGCCATTTGCTAAAATCATTTAAGTTCATTTTTTTTCTTCATTAATGTACACACAGCACCCCATATTGACAGAAAAACACAGAATTGACATTTGACATTGCAGATTTATTAAAAAGGAAAAACTGAAATATCACATGGTCCTAAGTATTCAGACCCTTTGCTCAGTATTTAGTAGAAGCACCCTTGATCTAATACAGCCATGAGTCTTTTTGGGAAAGATGCAACAAGTTTTTCTCACCTGGATTTGGGGATCCTCTGCCATTCCTCCTTGCAGATCCTCTTCAGTTCTGTCAGGTTGGATGGTAAACGGTTAACAGCCATTTTTAGGTCTCTCCAGAGATGCTCAATTGGGTTTAAGTCAGGGCTCTGGCTGGGCCATTCAAGAACAGTCACGGAGTTGTTGTGAAGCCACTCCTTAGTTATTTTAGCTGTGTGCTTAGTGTCATTGTCTTGTTGGAAGGTAAACCTTTGGCCCAGGCTGAGGTTCTGAGAACTCTGGAGAAGGTTTTCATCCAGGATATCCCTGTACTTGGCCACATTAATCTTTCCCTCGATTGCAACCAGTCGTCCTGTCCCTGCAGCTGAAAAACACCCCCACAGCATGATGCTGCCACCACCATGCTTCACTGTTGGGACTGTATTGGACAGGTGATGAGCAGTGCCTAGATTTCTCCACACATACTGCTTAGAATTAAGGCCAAAAAGTTCTATATTGGTCTCATCAGACCAGAGAATCTTATTTCTCACCATCTTGGAGTCCTTCAGGTGTTTTTTAGCAAACTTCATGCAGGCTTTCATGTGTCTTGCACTGAGGAGAGGCTTCCGTCGGGCCACTCTGCCATAAAGCCCCAACTGGTGGAGGGCTGCAGTGATGGTTGACTTTCTACAACTTTCTCCCGACTGCATCTCTGGAGCTCAGCCACAGTGATCTTTGGGTTCTTCTTTACCTCTCTCACCAAGGCTGTTCTCCCCCGATAGCTTAGTTTGGCCGGATGGCCAGCTCTAGGGAGGGTTCTGGTCATCCCAAACATCTTCCATTTAAGGATTATGGAGGCCACTGTGCTCTTAGAAATCTTAAGTGCAGCAGAATTTTTTTGTAACCTTGGCCAGATCTCCGCACGGAGCGTCTCCTGTCCTTCAGTCCGGAGAGCTGGCTTGTCTCAGCAGACAGCGCTGTTTGTAATCTCTCTCCTTCGTGCTGCTTCAGCCACTGAAAAAAACAGATAACCTCCTAGGCTTGCAGCTTTTTTGTGTATCTTCTCGGGGGGGCCGCTGTGGACTCTCAAAGACACGCTGACAGGCGCTCCAGTGTTATTTCCTCTGTGCTCATGCCAGAACAACAGGGAATACGGGGGATGAAGAGGAAATCCCTTCCCCACACGCTCATGTCAGGGAGAGGTTCGCAGGCTTCACTGAGTCATCAGCAGCAGGTCCATCTGTTGGGATTCCACATCCAATTTAAGAAGAGTCTTTACCCATTTGCAGCTCCCACAGTTCACAATCCGAATCCCATGTACTGGTAGCTTTAGACATAGAAAAAGCTTTTGACAAGGTCACCTGGAATTACATGGCAGCGTTCCTTCGAGCTTTTGGCTTTGGTCCTTCATTCTGCAGCTGGATACACATTCTGTATAAAGCCCCAGTAGCACAAATCAAACTAGGTGGACTTCTCTCTGCCCCCTACCCAGTGGAGCAAGGCACCAGGCAGGGCTGCCCCCTTTCCCTGTTTCTGTTCGTTTTGGTGATGGAGCCTCTTGCCACCGCCCTTAGACAAGCAGACTCAGTGAAGGGCATAAGTGTTGGTACCATAGTTGAAAAAATTGCCCTGTATGCTGATGACTTGGTGCTTTTTCTCGATGACCCGGGGCACTTGCTACATGCGGCTCTGGCTGTTATTTCTCATTTTACCGGGCTGTCGGGGCTGCGGGTCAACTGGGGCAAATCCCTAATTTTGCCTGAGGCCAGTGAGCGGGCAGATCCCTTACTGCCTTTGGCATGGATTTCCTCCCTTCATTATCTGGGCATTACCATCTCTCCATATGTCTCTGATTTCCCCAAACTAAATCTACACCCCTTACTGGATCAGCTCAAACTCAAACTTCAGGCCTGGGCCAATCTGCCCCTGTCCCTCATCGGCAGAATTAATTTAATCAAAATTAAAATCCTCCCAGTTTTCCTATATGTACTAAGACATTCCCCAGTTGGCATCCCAAGAAGTTTTTTTCAGCAATTCAACTCCACTATAACAACCTTTTTTTTTTTTTTTTTTTTTTTTTTTTTTTTTATGGAGGATTAACCCCCCCAGGATTAACAAATCCATCCACAAAGGACCCTGGATGGAGGGAGGACTTTCCTGCCCTGATCTACAGAAATATTTTTATGCTGCCCTGCTAGTGCATGCCCACAATTGGGTGTCCTCTGACGAGTACAATGCCACAGTAGTCCTCAAGGCGGCACATCTGGGCTCCTATGAGGCACTGAGAAAGGCGGTATATAGTGGTGTCAAGGCCCCTTTCCCCCTTACATCCTCAATGAAGGCAGTCATAAAGGTATGGCAACTACTGGTGGTTAGGCATCAGGAGGATCCCCACACTTGGTCCCCTGACACACCCCTGTGACTCAATCCATGTCTCCCGGAGTTCCTCTCTGCACCGGAACCTGGAACTTGGGCTGTCGGGGGAGTCAAACGTCTTGAACACGTTTGGTCCAATGGCTCCCGACTATCCTTTGATTCCCTCATGGAGAAATTTGGGTTTACCAACTGACATTTCTTCAGATATTTACAAATTCACCATGCATTTACTACCCAATTTGGTCCCCACCCAGTACTCCTCCTACGGTCCAATCTCAAATCCATGTTATGGGACAATTCCTTGGTTAAACCCACATCCAATATCTATAAAGCACTTGCATTCATTTCATTTTGGCTTGGAGGCTTTGTTCACCAAATGGCAGGGCGAAGTCCCTGACTTGGATTCGGAGGACTGGGAGGACGTCTGGGAGTATCCGTTTCTACTACTGATCTCTCTGTTAGGGATCGATTACTCCAATTCAAACTGGCCCATCGTGTTTATATATCCTCTCAAAGACTTTCCAAGATTTACCCAGGTACCCCCGCACACTGCTTGAAATGTGGGGAAAGTGATGCAGATTTTAACTATGTTTTAGTCTTGCCCCAAAGTAAACTCCTTCTGGCTGGCAGTTACTAGTTTCATAGCCAACCTCACAATGATCCACATCCCATTGAACATATTGGTCTGTCTGCTGGGCCTAGTGGCCTCTTTAGCCCACCGCTGAGCATCCAGAACTCTAATGCCCCGTACACACGGACGGATTTTCCAATGGAAAATGTTCGATGAGAGCTTGTTGTCGGAAATTCAGACCGTGTGTAGGCTCCATCTGACATTTTCCATCGGAATTTCTGTCACACAAAATTTGAGATCTGGATCTCAAATTTTCCGACAACAAAATCCGTTGTCGTAAATTCCGATCGTGTGTACACAATTCCGACGCACAGAGTTCCATGTATGCTCGGAATCAGGCAGAAGAGCCGCACTGGCTATTGAACTTCATTTTTATCGGCTCGTTATACGTGTTGTACGTCACTGCGTTCTTGACGTTCGGAATTTCCGACAAGATTTGTGTGACCGTGTGTATGTAAGACAAGTTTGAGCCAACATGCGTCGGAAAAAACCCATGGATTTTGTTGTTGGAATGTCCGATCGTGTGTACGTGGCATATTAGGACTCCTATTATTTTATGCAAGGAAGGCCTTACTTTTAAAATGGAAGCAACCTGAAGTGCTCTCCCTGAACTCGTGGAAAGCATTGGTTAACTCTGCTGTGCCACTTTATAAGGCTGCCTTTCTGGCCAGAGGCTGCCCAGCGAAGTTTGACAAAATCTGGCATATTTGGCTGGTATCAGATACAACCAGCGCCACGCATTATTACCCTATTTCCCGAGCTACTCTTAAATCTCAGCCCCACAAGCTAGTAGCTATGCACTTCTTCCACTCTCCTCTGAGCTGGTAATGAAATGTATATTCTCCACCACAGTGTGACCTACAGGAGGCAACCGAGTAGTTTAAGACCACCTGTACTCTTTTCTAAAACTCTGCAAACCCAGGACGTCAGTAGCTTCAGTCTTTTCGCCTATGTTTTAGGTATTTAACTTTTGATGGTTGTTTCATGTTAGTTTGATATTGAGCCAGGGTATGCCCAGAGGCTCTGTTTTTTTATCTACCTCTTTGCAAAAATATCAAAAAGAGTTTTAAAAAAAAAGCTTTGCCAGTGTCCAATCACCTGAAGGTACCAGCCTATAACTTGTGATCTATGAATATTCAGCCAGTGTACTGTACTGGAGTCTAATATATGGGATTTACAGGTAAGCCCAAAATCTTTTTTTTTTTTTTTTTTTAGGTATGTTGTGTGAATGGGAACACGTAACAAATATATAGTAGTGTCTTCTGAAATTTGCAATCGTGAAACTATACTTTAAATTTGCCATCATTGAGTATGACATTACATTCATAATGGCAATGTATAATTTTTACTGTTGCTATCTAAGTAATATATCTAAAATTCTTGTCCACAGGATGGATCTGGTCAAAGGAATCTGAAACACAAATTAGAAAAGCCAAATTAGAGTATCAACAGAAAATTAATGATGTCCAAAAAGATTTGCAAATTAAATATCAAGACATTGTTGTTGAGAACCGTCGTACAGTGGCTCATTTGCAAATCGAGCTTGAAAAAGAAAAGAACCGGACACTGAGTTACCGTAAAGCTCTCATATCTCAAAGTCGAAAATTAGTTGAAGAAAGGAAGCTCCTGGAACATGAGCAAGACAAAATAAAGCAAGAAATCAAGGCAGCCCAAAAGAGTGGAGCAGCAGGAGCTTTGTATACAAGCTACATTGATAAAGAAAAAGAATGGCAGACAAAAGCAAAATGTTTACTTAGTGAATTTGAAGAAGCCCTCAAAGAGAGACAGGACATTTACTGTAGCTTTGTAGCACCTAAGAAAAAGAGATTAGACATTGAAAAAAACATTCTTGTTAAAGCTACAACCAATCCAGTAGCAGTAGAATTAGAAATGTCAGAAGGCTTGGTAGATATTTTTAAACATGACACTCACTGTGCAGTATTGTGGAACATTAATAAGTATGAAAATGGTAGACTAATGTGGTTATATTTGAAATATTGGGAACTGCTAGTAGACTTTAAAAAATTCAAGAGAGCTGAAGAAGCTATGATAGGGAAGTAGTGCATGTCTCCATTAAATTAAGACCCTATAGAAAAAAAAGCATGGTGGTAATGTATAAATGTTTAAATTAATATGTTTATGCCATTACTTGGTAATTTTAACTATTTACATTTAGGAAGCGATATTAAAATGTTTCTCCTATAATTCTAAAATGTGATTTATGCTCATCTCAACTGGTCAGTGCAACCCAATAATGACTTGATTTCAAGCAATTGTAACAATAGTTCTGCTTTTCACTATGTAATAACAGGCTACTCAACTGCTTTCATGTGCTTGTTATCTGACAGGGAGGTTTTCCAAAATTATGTCAGCAAGGCTTTCTGTGGTTGGTTGTCTGAGATTTGAGAAGAGTGTTCGCACTGGAGCAGCATTGTGACGGGCAATGACGGGCTGATATTTTCCAATCAGTCATTCTGTGGGCAGCATTAAAGGAGTGACTGAAGGTGTTAAATGTTTATATAGCTAGAAAAAAGTAAATATTCTCTTAACCTCCCTGATTTGCCTGGAATAAAAGCATTTGGATGTGAATTATCAAAATGAGTAAAGAATGGTGCAGCTCAAAAAAGATAATACTCCCTAACTCTAACAATGCCAAATGCAAAATAATAAATCTCAGAAACCTTAAACCAGTGGTGACATAACAAACCCCACTTATTCAAAGTGTAATATATCACACCTCAATACATTCACCACATAACAATATATCACCAATGTGTGAACAATTAACCCTCAATGATAGTGTGCTGTCTACCTACACGTGAAATAGTGCAGACATTTGCAAATCACAGTGTATATCACACATGCTAACCCACTGTGGAAATGCATGCGTCTTGACGCATCCCTGACAGGTCAAAATAGACTCAGCTAACTCCAAGTCCAGTGGGTATCCATTGTCTTTGCTAAGTCTTTGCTCTAGATTTTAGTAGGTCAAATTTCTAACTCACAGGGTAGATATTTATTCCTAAAAGGTGAGTTATCCAGGCATACCTTTACTCTGGCAAATGTTTATTTCCCCAGTGTATC
The DNA here is from genome assembly GCA_037952925.1 of Lithobates clamitans. Taxonomy (NCBI): domain Eukaryota; kingdom Metazoa; phylum Chordata; class Amphibia; order Anura; family Ranidae; genus Lithobates; species Lithobates clamitans. Next base: position 1,024,968 of record JBBGZY010001101.1, on the reverse strand, counting down.
CCAATTATCTTTTCTGGAGCCCTGTAGGGTGAACCTTTTGGATTTCACTTAAGGTACTTTCTGAGCCTAATGTAGCCTTAGATGCTTTACTTGATGGTAAATCACAAGGGGTGCCTCCCATCTATCTTTTCCTTGTTTGAAGAGATTTAAAAATCTATTAAATAAAAACTCCTAAAAAATCTCTAAGAGGCAAAACTCATTGATGTATGGCGCTAATAACACCATGACACCAAGGAGGACTACACCTTCTATTCTGCCACTCATCAGTCCTATTCCAGAATAGACAGTTTTTTTCTCTGCATGCCATTCTGGACAAAATTACATCTCCCTTGACTGAATTAATGATCCTATCGTATCATGGTCCATTATCATCTTGGTTGCTCCCTCCATGACTTCAACCTTGCGTTGACGTACTAATGAAAGTTTCCTACAAGAGGAACTGCTGCAGGCCAAATTAATTCGAGAACTTAAAAGAGAAGTATGGGTTGCGATTTTTTTGGAGAATCATACTTGCCTCGGGGGATGCAGCATTCGTCTGATGCTGCATCTGTCCTGCGCTGTCATCGCAGATGGCTCATCGCGAACATCGCGGATGGCTCAGTTCTCACAGATCCCAGAGTGGAGAGCTGCTGACTGTCATTCAGCAGCACTGCTACTCTGCTCCTCAATGCTCATTGGAGCACTGAGCTGTGGAGGGGTGGGGAAGAAGGCCATCAGTCCAGGCACCTGGCAGATTAAGACTCCCAGAGTTGGAATGACGCAGTGCCTGGACTGATTCCAGTGACGTCAGCAGAGAGCAGACTTCAGGCTGAAAACGGGTCACAGGAGTGCCAAACGAATTGCAATCCTTTGACCCAAAGGTGAAGCCCACCCAAACTAGCTCAGGCTGGACTTCTTTAACTCCTCCTTTGCTCTCAATGATACCGCTGAGGTACAACCCCTGTCAGTTTGGGAACACAGAAATGTTTAATTAGGGCCATCCTTATCAAAATAGGCACCGGGCATAATAAATAACATCTCTTGAAGTTAAACACATTCATTTCCCAAATACATTGCTGGAATTGCAACATAAAAAGTCTTTGGCTTGTGCTCACACGACAGACCTCCACCTTCTTAGGGAACAGGTCAACTCCCTACTGCTACTTTATATCAGGCAGAGATTGTTTTTAATTTGACAACAAACCAGGCAGACTTTCAGCTAAATAGCCTTGGAGACTGTCGAACACAGAACTTTATCACACAAATAATCACACCCTCTTGCACCAGGATTTCTGAAGGCACCACCTCCTACCTAAAGATTCCACTCATGCTCATATTACAGTAGTCCCAAAGGCTGACAATGATCCCTTACGTTGTTCCAGTTACAGGACCATTTCCTTGCTAAACACTGGTCTGAAGTTATTCACAAAGGTCCTATCCATTCACCTCTTGCCCTACCTTCCCCGCATCATACAATTAGACCCAGATGATGGCTTTATGCCTGATAGAGAGGTGAGGGGCAGAACCTGTAGAGTTCTTAATCTCCTTCATTATTGTACCTCCGCTTATATATCACTATTATTGCTCTCCCCAGATGCTGAAAAAGCATTCTATAGGGTAAGCTGTGTGTCTAAAACACATACCTAACTACTATTATTTCTGGTGTAGAGACCAAGAGGTTCCATAAGGTTACTGCTTATGCAGATGACCTTCTGTTCTTTATAACTAAACCCGAAATAACTATTCCAAACCACCTAAGTAAACTAGATTATTATAAAGGCACGTTATAGAAGGGGTCAATTTAATTCCCATGTAAGGAAGGGAGCACAATTGCCAGGAAGAGTTAAACTGACGTTTTAGACTTAGCAGGACTTCCCCATCCAGATTAATATTGAGTGCCTCTGTCTTTGCCCAATTCACCTCCAAGCCGAAAATATTTTTAATTCACGATAACAAGGTCATAAGTGATTGTGGGAAAGTGTGAGAATAAGTGAGAAAAAGAAGCCGTGAAAAATGCACTTTTATGCTGGATACCCCCACTCGCCACCCCAAGAATGTTTGGATGTGACCGAATGGCAACAGCTAAGGTTTCAATTGCAATATTAAAATAGAGTGGAGAGAGAGGGCAGCCCAGTCGTGTACCTGAAGCAATCGAGAGGGAAGCTGAAGTATATCCTCTCATTCTAATCTGGGCCAAGGGGTTACTAAACAAAGTTCCTAGAAAGGACAGAAACTTAGGATCTAACTGCCATTTAGATAAAATTCTAAACAGATATGACCACGATAGAATGTCAAATACTTTCCTGATATCCAGAGAAAGCAAAAGTCCCTTCCGTGGCTGCCTCCCCCCCCCATCCCATGACAAGCGAAGGATGAAAATAAGATCTATAGCCCGGCGAATCTGGTCTGACACCTGTCTGTGCAGGACGAATCCCACTTGGTCTTGGTGAATATAGTGGGCGATAAAGTCATTCAAGCTGGTGGCAAAAATTTTCACCAACAGCTTCAAATCTGAATTAATCAGCAAAATAATTCATTGGTCACATTGCTTGGGTCTTTATTAGGCTTGGGAATAAGGCTTATAATGGCTTATTGGAGTCGGCGTCAATGGGAGCTCCCTCGCAGAGCGCATTAAAGTATAAAGCTAAATGCAGTAGTAAGATGGGAGCAAATTTCTCATAATATAAAACCGTGAAGCCATCCGGTCCAGGGGCCCTAGAAGGCTTAGAATGTTTAATTGCCAACTTTACAATCCAGCTTCCACTTCAAATGGAAAAATTCAGATCTAAAATACCTAGGTACGCACATCCCATCCAACCTCTCCAATACTTACGAATATAACTTTCCACCTGTATTAGGTAAAACCCGTGCCCTCCTGGAAACCTGGCATAAAGGACTGCACTCCTGGTTTGGTAGGTGCAATTTATTAAAAATGTGCCTAAATACCTTTTAGTTATTCCAAGCCCTGTCCATTAGGATATCCCCCTCCTTATTTTAAACAAGTCCAGTTTCTCTTTAACCATTTTATTTTGTTTGGGCTCACAAAAAACCTAACCTAAACAACATGGTGGCTTGGCATTCCTGGACATCCGGAAATATCAGGCAATTCACCTGGGTAGGGTCATAGACTGGTGACGCCACTCTAACGCCAAACTCTGTACCCAACTGGAGCAGGCCTAAACAAACATCCCCCTAATGAGTGCACTATGGTGCTATGACTCTCTTCTTTAGGAACTAAAATCCCACCTGCTAGTAGGGACTTACCCTCCAAATTAGTTCCCAGGCATCTCAGCAGGCTTCTCTAATGTCAAGAGACTCGCCCTTGCTCCCGATCCTGGGGAATCACCAATTTCCACCTGGCCTTCAGTGCTCGGAATTCAAAACCCTATGTCATTCAGGTATCGACCATGCCTCTAGATTCATGGTAGCATTAAGGTGGCCATCTATAACAGAACTGATGAACACTTTAGGTCCATTTCAACTCCCATTCTGGAATGCCTTGCAACTGCATCATTTCCTGCATTCTACCCCCAACCCTTTGAGTTTTACCCATCAATTGACTACTTTTGAAGAGTACTATTCTGATACAGATCCTTTACCCCAAGTCCTTTCCAAAACATACTCCCTATTAAGCATCCCTTCGGAAACAACCCCATCTACCCTGCATAGCAAAGTGGAAAACAGATTTAAGCCGCACATTTACGATGGCTCAAAAGCAAAATATCATCAGATTTTCGCTCAAATTGTCACTATGTACCAAAATACAAGAAACAAATTTCAAAGTGCTAAACAGATGGTACCTCACACCTATTAGATTACATAAATACTATCATGCCACCTTGGACCGTTGGAGATGCCAGAAGAGCAGGGGGAAGATGCTGTATATCTTTTGGTCCTGCCCTAAATTGACTGATTTTTGGACAGATATCCGAACCATTACTCAAAAATTCAGACTTCCAGATACCTGATGATCCGGCTTTTTTCTTGTTACAGACCTGTTAAATCTTACAAAAATCCATTATACATCACTTGTTGAATGCCGCAAAATCATGTATTCCTCTTCACTGTAAACAACATCGCCCACCAATCACAGTGACTTGGCTGTGGAAAGTGGAGGAGGAGATAAATAGAATGGAAAACGTAATCCTTTTTTTTTTTTTAAATAATCTTTATTCGTTTTCTTCAGTTACAGTTTGTGATTTATAAAAATATCAAAAATAGCCACATTAAAAATAATACAGGATACATTTGAGAACATTTCACAGTATTTACCCCTTTATCCCCCTATTTTATTTGCTACTCCCTTTTATCCCTTCCCTCCCCTCTTTACATATATTCTGGGTCATACTTTCTCCTGCTCCTGTATATTAATTTCACAGAGCCTTCCATAGCCTTTCTTTTAATGCTTTACATAGGATATCCCATCTCCAACCAGGGTTTCCACATTTTTTTAAATTCTTTAATATTTCTTCTCCTTGTATACACTGTTTTCTCTCTCCATATCATCTCTGTTACTATGCTAACCCATTCTCTTACGATTGGAGTTTTTTTTGCTTGCCATCTTTGTGATTAATTAATTAATTTTCTTGCTTGAAAAAGACACCTCAGCACTGCTTTAGATACACCGGGCATACCATCTATTCCCTCTCCCAAGCCCAAGATGCAGGGTCTGGGATCCATCTCCAGTCTAGACCTATATATCATGTTTATTGTTTCAAGGATCTCTGACCAATAGCGAAACAACTTAGGGCACCTCCCATATCATATGCAGCAGATCCCCCGTGCCCTAACATCTAGGGAACCCTGAATCTACTCTCCATCCAAACTCAAACATTCTCTTAGGTGTATAGTATGTCCTGTGAACCAGCATAAAAAATGAAACCTTCTGTGCGGGCGAGACCGACACTAAGTGGCCTCTCTCTAATACCTTCCTCCATTGGCCGTCCGATATTGCCCCTAGATCCTCCTCCCATTTCCCCCTACTCTTAAGGGATTCAGGGCTCTCAGTACTTCCTCCACATAAATATAAGTATATGTCAGATATAAATCCCTTACTCTTTCCGGGGCCAGCGATCTTTTGATACAAAGGGGTATTCCACCAGACCGGGCCTTGTTCCTCAAACTGGGCATTTAAAGCGTGTCTAATTTGTAAGTATTTATAGAATGTATGTTTTGGTATATCATATTTCTTTCTCAATGCAGTGAATGTTTTTAACGTTCTACCCTCGTACAGCTGGACCAACCTACCTATTCCTTTCCTTTCCCATTCTTTAATCCTCCCTATCTTCTCCAGTTCCTGCAGATTTTTATTCTCCCAGAGGGGAGTTTGTTATGTCACCCCACCTTGTCCCCTAAGTGATTTAACCGCTTTCCAAGTTTTTATGGCTAGTCCTACTGTGGGGGTTTTACTAAGAAAGGAATTAGCCTCCAATACCTCCACTATTGATTTATGCGGACTCCCAAATATCATTAATTCCCTATTTATACCTCCTTCTGGTTCTTTATTCCCCTTTTTTTTTTTTTTTTTGTAAAATCTTTATTTAGAAACAGTTTAGTATAAAACAGCATGCAAAATTAGACTGTGAATAGCCGCATTGGAGTACATACATGTTTATAAAATGCTCTGAAACATCTAACGACTATCTCGAGAGTGAGAAGGCATGAACATGAGCCGCCCCGTGGGTAGAGGACCCAGGAGAGGGGGGCCATTCAGCCTCCAACTGCCTCTCCCGGCGCCCCCCCACCAACCGGGCCTGCCCATGGTGATTAATAAGCATCTGGTACAACAGAAAACAATAAAAATAAAAGGGAACAAAAGAGTATTAGGATAGAAAGAGAGGATGAAAAGAAGAAGAAAGGGGAAGAGGGGATAAGAGTAGGGAAGGGAGGCGTCGGAGCACATCTGAGCTCTGAGTTGAATCATTATTTCTGCACCGCGCAAGTTCCCCCATGGCCGGGTCCAGTCCAGAGGGACCAGACAGGGAGAGAGGTTTTCTCATGAGGCCATATTAGCATTGTCTATCTATACGAGATCTGAGGGACGGTTCTGCTAGAATCAGCAGTGCCAGGTCTAAACTAGACGATATCTGCCCCGGATTGTCTACATAGTCCATCCAGGGTCTCCATATGGCATTAAAGCGTTCCACAGCACCTCTGCAAGTCGCCACCCAATGTTCAGCTTCTTTAATGTCATTTACTTTTTTAATCCAATCTTCTCTCGTAGGGATTCTGGTCTGTTTCCAATATATTGGGATAAGGCGCCTAGCTGCATTCAAGAGAAGTGGCAATATGCTTTTTTTGTATCTGCTAACCGGGATCTGGGGGATATGTAGGAGGAACTGAGCTGGTGATAAGGGGACATCTAGGTTTAAGATTTCTTTTATTTGGGATTTGATGTCCGTCCAGTACGGTTCGATTTGTGGGTACTCCCACCAAATATGTAGAAGTGAACCCCTATGTCCACAATCTCTCCAGCACCGATCCGATACTGAAGGATAAATACGTGCTAGGTCGGCTGGTACCCTATACCAGCGTGACAGAATTTTGTAGTTAGCTTCTTGAGTTTTTGACTCAATAGAGCTGGAGTGGGTAAGCTGGTAGAGGTGTGACAGCCGAGCCGCAGATATGTCAAGTTTAAGGTCCCTCTCCCAAATTCTTATGACGGTCGGTTTCTTGTCCTGGGTACCAGCACCCAATAAGTGATACATTTCTGAGACTAAGTGGGGTGTCGGTTCGTCTTCTACAAAAAGGCGTTCAAAGGGCGTGAGGGAGGATATGTCTCTAATAGAAGGTCCGTTAATCACGAAAAAATGGTGGAGCTGTCTATATCTCCAAAAATTCATCTGGGGGCTTCTGTGTCTGGTCTGTAAAGATTTGTAGCTCAGAAGTTTACCAGTGCTCATTAATTTTCCACAACTGGCGTTGCCATCGTCCACCCAAGGGCCAAAAAACCCTACCTGTTCCCCTGGCAGGAACCACTAAAATCCCGCCAGCGGGGACATGGGAGGGGATAATTTTAAAACTTGATTCACCCTATCCCATGTTGAAAGAGCGTGCATCATTAGTGGAGACGTAGTGTCTGATAGTCCTCTATACTCCCGGGTTAACCACGGAGCATAGGCCAGGTTTCTCCCCGCTAAACATTTTTCTAGGGAGACCCAAAGTTTGGACTGGGTGTGAAAACGCCAGTTGAGGATTCTCTGTAGAGCAATAGCCCTGTAATATCTCATGATGTCTGGAATCCCCAGACCTCCTGTTTGTTTTGAGCGCATTAACACCTTCAAAGCTATTCTGGGTTTCCGTGCATTCCACACAAACCCAGACAGCAAGCTGGACATTCGGGTAAAAAATTCCCTCGGTAGGGCGATTGGGATCATCTGAAGGAAGAAGAGCACTCTAGGCAGAATGTTAATTTTTACAATATTAATGCGACCTAACCACGTAAATGCGGTTTTGGTCCATTGGGAGAGGTCTCTCCTGACTGTTTCAAGTAAGGGAGGGTAGTTTGCGGTATAGAGAGAGTCGTACCTATCTGTTAATTGTATACCCAGGTATCTAATGGAGGATTTGGCCCAGGTAAAGGGAAAGGCAGCTTGTAGGCTAGTTGTTAAGGAGGGGGACACATGAATGGGTAATATCTCAGATTTAGAGAAGTTAATCTTAAAATTAGAAAGCATTCCAAATCGTTGTAGTTCACTCATCAGGTTTGGCAGGGAGGTCAGGGGCTCTGAAAGGTAGAAGAGCATGTCGTCTGCATACGCCGAGAGTTTGTGTTCCATGTTACTTACTTTCAGTCCTTTTTATGTTTATGTTCGCTCTTACAGTGCACAGCAGTGGTTCTAATGCCAGGGCGAAGAGGAGGGGAGAGAGAGGACACCCCTGTCTCGTGCCATTCCTGATTGCGAACCTAGGGGAGAGTATTCCATTAACCTTAACTTGAGCGCTGGGATTAGAGTACAAAGCCATAATCACGGTCATCATACGTAGACCCATCGCCTGGGCCTCTAACACCGCCTTTAAGTATGACCAATCGACGCAGTCAAAGGCCTTCTCGGCATCGGTCGAAAGGAGTATGTAAGGCTTTCGATCTTGACTGGTGCGAGCCCAGTGGATGAGCTGAACCGCTCTTACGGAGTTGTCTCTCGCCTCCCTCCCAGTTATGAATCCAGTTTGATCGGGGTGGATGATATTGGGCATAAGGTCCCCGAGTCTACATGCCAGTATTTTCGCTAGTATTTTAACGTCGGTATTAAGAAGAGAAATGGGGCGATAGCTTTGAGCCATCGTTGGATCTTTACTCTCTTTTGGCAGAACCGTGATATGGGCCAGCAGTGCCTCAGGTGGAATAGGGGTCCCTTCAGCAATAGAATTAAAGTATTTGCACATATGGGGTGTCAGGAGGGGAAAGAAGGTTTTGTAATACGATCCTGTATAGCCATCCGGACCGGGACTCTTCCCGGCCGGGAGGGACTTCACCACCAGTTCTATCTCCCTGGATGTAATCGGTAATTCCAGATCTGCACATTGTTCTGTGCTCAGAGGAGGGACGCCAGCCGAGGTTAAATAGTCTTAGATGGCTACTGACCTAGGCGTCTGAGTGTCCAAGGGCCGCTTGGGGGGGAGGTTATATAGTTGCGAGTAATATTCCTGGAACCCTGAGGCAATTTCCTAGCATCGGACCATGATATCTCCAGATGAGGAACGAAGTTTGTGAATGTAAGTCTGAGCATGCTTCTTACGAAGGGCCCTTGCGAGCATACGGCCACACTTATTGCCATATTTGTGCGACATAAATCTGAGTTGTTTGCGCGTTTGGTGGTCTAGCAAACGCAAGAACAGTTCTCTCAGTTCGGTCAACCTCTGAAGTGCCTCAGGGGATTCACCTTGCTTATGTTTAAGTTCTGCCTCATGAAGAGCAGTTAGGACTCTAGTGAAATCAGCTTGACACATCTTTTTAAGCTTGGAGCCCAAGGATATCAACTCCCCCCTTATTACCGCCTTATGGCCCTCCCACAACATGCCTGCACTGAGATCATCTACATCATTTTCTAAAAAATAGTTAGTGATGACCTCTGTCACTTTGGCCACCACCGCAGTATCGTCCAATAGGTTTTCGTTCAGCCTCCAAGTCCAGGCCCTATGATTGCTGGATGGAAGTGTGAGAATCACTCCGACTGGTGCATGGTCAGATATGGTAATATTCCCAATGGACGCAGCCTGCAGGAGCTCCAGTGAGGGGCAGTCGACATAAATGTGGTCTATGAGGGTATATATGTCATGGACAGCGGAGTAGTAGCTGAAGTCCCTTCCCGTCGGGTAGAGGACCCTCCAGCTATCAAGTAGAAGATGTGTCTGAAGTGACTTACGGAAATGTTTAAGGAAGGCATATGAGCTCGAGAATCTGGAGCTAGAGGTGTCGATTACCGGGTCTGGGCTGACGTTAAAGTCCCCTCCGAGGATCACAAAGCCCTCCTTAAATTCTGCCAATAATTCGAGGGTAGATTCAATGAAAGTTAACTGGTTAGAGTTGGGGGCATATATCGTAGCAAAAGTATATGTTTCCCCCAGGAAGACATATCGGCCCTGTGTGTCTATTTTACTGTCTATGATCTGGAAAGGGCAAGTTTTATGGATCGCGATCGCGGTGCCTTGGAGGTAGGAGAGGCACTGTGGAACCACTGAGTGTATACGTGAGTGGTAAGTCTAGGCAGGGACCTTTGGGTGAAGTGGGTTTCCTGTAAGAAGACCACTTGTGCTCCTAATTTCTCAAGTTCCCACCAAAGTTTGTTTAGTTTCCCTGGGGAGCAGAGACCTCTTACATTATAGGATATTACCTTAATTGTAGCCATGGGGGATCAGGAGACTGAGGGTATGCCAAGGGTTCCAACTCGCTCGGTGCAGGTCCTGAAGCAGAGGAATGCTCCTAGTAGGGGGAGGCAGGGAAGGAGAGGGGGTAAAGAAGAGAACAACGAGCATGGAAAGAAAACAGAGAGAGTTATCCATCAAGGCAAAGATAACACAATAACATATCATTAACCATATCAATGAGCATAACATCTGTAGGTCGGGTGGGAGGACCCCCCGTTTGAGGGGAGGGACCTCAGACCACAGCCTATTGTCCCAATGGGGGACTGTACCCAAACAAGGGTGGCCTACGTGGGGAACGTGTGCCAACATGGGGGATGGTGGGATATCCCACCCCCGTCCATCGCATCTTACGGAGTGTTGAGTGCAAGTGGGGGGGTTATATCTATATAGAACAGGTATACGTGTGAGCTCCCAGCGGAAGTTCGAGTGATAAGGTTAGGGGGCCCCAGTTAAGATCCAAGTGAGGGAGTCCAAGAAGAAAGGAAACCAGCTAGCAATAAACTGATAACATCCTTCGTGGCAACTCTGAAGGTTCAGGGTTCCAGCTAGCGTGGATTCAGATGTCAGATGGTCAAGTAACCGGGGGTCTCATTAGGAGGGGAGCCGCCTTACGGGAGCAGGTTCTCGCTGCGGTAGCTGCATAGGAAAATGATCTTTCCTGATTGGGCAAAAAAGGAAAAGGGGGATATCAGCATCAGTCCCGGGTAGTGGATGAGCCTGCGGAGGGATCACAATTCCGACGCTGTCTGTCTTTTTTACGGTTGTTGCGCGTGGTAGTCGACCAAGCTTGAGGGATTTTCAGCCCTGAGGTCTCCGATGGGCCTCTCCAATCAGGAAAGTCCACTAATTTCAGTCCTAGAGAGGAAAGAAACTGTGGGAAATCATCCTTGTTTCGCAGGGTTGACTGTCGGCAGTCTTTAGTCACCTGCAGAGAGACGGGGAAGCCCCAGCGGTATGGAAGACCTGCCTCCTGGATCACAGTCAGGAGGGGTCTAAGAGCCCTGTGCTGCATGAGTGTGCGCCGTGAAATGTCCTGATAGAAAAATAAACGTGCTCTATCAAAATCATAAAATGGTTTACCTCGCATTTTTTGCATAATGCGGTCCTTGAGGGTGTATTTATGAGGTTTGCAAATTATGTCTCTGGGATTGTCCACATCCTAAAACGGGGGTCTTAGTGCTCTGTGCGCGCGGTCAATTTCAATGGGAGCGGAAGCTGGCAGGCCCAGAATGTCTCTGAAAATGTCAGTCAGTGTGGGGATAATGTCTCTGGATACAGTGGCTTCTGGTAGGCCTCGGATCCTGATATAAACCTTTCTGCTGCAGTTTTCCACATCATCTAAATGACATAGTAAGGTTTCTTTCTGTTGACCTTTCACATTACATTTAGACTGCAGCAGAGCAATAGTGGGAAGGACCTCCTCTAGTTTCTCTTCCAGGGATTCCACCCTGTTGCCAAGATGAGATGTGTCAGCTTTCAGCTGGGCTATGTCCTCGGTGAAGGCTTTTTCCACCCTGCAGGTAAACCTCTCTAAGTCTTCTCTAGTGGGGAGAGACATAATATGGCGCCTGATGTCTTCATCCCCTAGGAAGTCAGATACATCAGAACGGCTGCCCAGGGAAGCAGGAGAGGCAATGGGGGCTGAGTCATTCACCGACCCTGGGGATGGCACTGGAGAGGTAGGGGATGTTGTTCCTTTCGGTGGCTGAGCCGCGGCTGGCTGTGAAGATTTTGATGCCTTCTGGGCCTTCCCGGTTGGCGCCATATTGGAGGCCTTGCGGCCTTGTCCACGGGTCTCCGAAAAATAGGAATCCAGGTGCCCCTGCCGAGTCCTGTCGGTCCGAACCGATTGGGAGGATGGCCGTAGCTTCCGTGACATGGGGGGAGCTGGTAGCTGTCGGTAACCCCCGCTTTAGCTGGCTGAGAAGCGGCGATGGAGCAGAGGCGAAGCACGTCCTCACTCCTCCATAGCAGGACACGCCTCCCTCTATTCCCTTTTAGATGTTGAAGTTGGGCTGCCAAAAAGTAACTTCGTGGGTGCGGTACCGCCAAGCCTCCCTCTCTTGTTGATAGCTGTAGGGTTTGTAGACTTATCCTGGGTTGGCCACCTTTCAATATTAAACCACTAAATAGAGAATCAATTTTTTTAAACCATTTCTTATGTATCCAAGTCGGGGAATTATTCAATACATACAATAATTGTGGCAACCACACCATTATAATCAGATTGCATCTCCCTGCGACCGATAAAGGAAGTCGCCGCCAGATTTCTATTTTACTTTTAAATTTAGTCAAAAGGGGGACTATGTTGTTATCTATAAATTTATTTGGTTCTCTAGATATGTATATTCCCAGATATTTCATTGTCTCAACTACTTCCACTTGGGGACTACCGGAAGATATATGGTTCCCAATGGGGTCCACTGGCATAAGTGCTGATTTTTCCCAGTTTATAACTAAACCAGAGAGTCTTCCAACGTCTGTCTCCTGTCCTGTCTGTGTCTCCTAGGAAGAGGAGAACATCGTCTGCATATAATGCGATTCTCTCCTCCCCTATTGTTATCTGAACCCAGCCATGTTTGTGTTTGATCTTATTGCAATAGCCAAAGGCTCCATTGCCAGAGAAAAAAGCAGCGGTGACAGTGGGCACCCCTGTCTCGTCCCCCTCTCCAATTGGATCTTACCTGAGTAATCATTGTTAACTCTGATTTTTGTGCTAGGTGCATTATATAGTATTTTTATCCACCTAATAAACGAGGGGCCAAAACCAAATTCTTCCAGTACTCGCCATATATATTCCCATTCTAGGCTATCAAAAGCCTTAACCACATCTAGTGACATTACTGCTCTTTCTCCAGTGTTATCTGTTGGTATCTGTAGATTAAGGAATACCCTCCTAATATTCATGCAAGTTGATCTACTAGGGATAAACCCTGTTTGATCTGGGTGTATCAATTTGGATATTACCTTATTTAACCTAGCTGCCATTATTTTAGCCAGTATCTTAGCATCCGAACAGAGTAGGGAAATGGGTCTATAGGGAGTAGTTTCCAACGGGTCCTTCCCCTCTTTATGCAAAACTATTATCCTTGCTTCAGTCATAGAAGTGGGCAGTTTCCCCTCCACCTCCGCCCAGTTCAGCACTTTAAGAAGCTCCGGGAGCAGTATTTCCCCATAATATTTATATGTTTCTACTGGGAGAACATCTGGTCCAGGGGATTTCTGATTGGCCATCTCTGTCACAGTTAACTGTATTTCTTCAAGGGTTATTGGGGCTTCCATTCCTTCTTTATCTACATCTATAAGGGAAGGTATCTCTATTTTCCCCAAAAAATTGTCCAGTTCCTCTCCTCCCACAGTGCCCTGTGACCTATACAGATATTCATAATATTGTCTAAACGTGTTTGTGATCTCTGATACCCGGGAGGTATTTTCTCCCCTCCCCGTCCTGATCGCCGGGACTGCAGAGGGGGAGGAATTTGTTCTCACCAAGTGAGCTAACATCCGTCCCACGTTTTCTCCCTCTCCAAAAGCGACTTGCTTCTGGAATAATCGTTTATTCTCAGATTTCACAACCACTTTATATTCCTCTTGCTTATTTAACCAAATTCTTTGTTTCTCTGGGGAGGGGGCTTCCACATATTCCTTTTCTGCATTTACCAATTCCTTCCTGATCTTATTCTCCCATTCCCTAGATGTATTTTTAATTCTTGCCACCTGCTATATACCCCTGATAAATGCCTTCAGTGTGTCCCACATCACTCCCCTCGTCACTGTGCCCTCATTAAATTCTATAAACTCTTTTATTTTAAATAATATCTCTTCTGTATTCCCCATTAACTCAAACCAGGGAGGATTCATTTTCCATACCCCTAATGTTTTGTTCCCTTCTAAGTTCACCGAAACCATCACTAATGAATGGTCAGACACCCCCCTGGGATAGTATGCTATATCTTTTATTACCTGGGATGCTTCCTCATTACCTAGAACCAGGTCTATCCTGGAAAGTGTAGAGTAAGTGCTTGAAAGACATGAATATTGTAGCGTATTTGGGTTCCTCGTTCTCCACGTATCAAATAATCCAGCTTCCTGTAAAAACTGATACAACCTGCTCTCAGAGTTGTACTGCCCCTGTTTTACTAATGGGAACCTATCCAATTTTTTATCTATAACCTCATTAAAGTCCCCTAATGCTATAATGGGTATCCCCGTTTTATCCATCATGAATTCTATTAATCTATACAGGACTTCTAATTTAAAGGGTGGAGGAATGTAAATATTTGCAAGAACATATTCCCTATTTTCAATAATACAATGGAGAAAGATATAGCTTCCCAACTCCTCTATGCTGATCTGCCTGCAGGTGAACACCACACCTCTCTTAATCAGCACTGTTAGGCCCCTTTCACACGAGGCGGACTCCGTTTCTACGGAGTCCCCCTCAGTCCGCCGGCTCAGCGGGAGATCTGTCCGTTGATCTCCGCTGAGCCGTCGTATGACAGGTCCCTCTCTGCTCACTGAGCGGGGAGGGGCTTGTCAGGCGCCGCTGCCGCCTATGGAGGGATCGGATGAAAACGGACAGCATGTCCGTTTTCATCAGATCTCACCCGATCCGCCAGCGACGGACCTGGACGTAGAGCCATCTGTCTGCTTTTAGCGGATCGGACCGGGTCGGATGTCAGCGGACATGTCTCCGCTGACATCCGACGCTCCATAGACTAACATGGAGCGCCCATTCAGGTCCGCCGTCAAAACTGACAGGCAGACCAGAATGGTCCGATCGTGTGAAAGGGGCCTTACTCCTCTTGAATAAGAGGAGTGCACTGAATGATATTGAAATTGAAACCTTGTATTTCCGACCTTCAGCTTTTCTTTGGTTAAAGGTGTCTCCTGCAGGCAGACCAGCCCTATCTCGTGTGTCTCTAAAGCGTCAAAGATTGCGGCTCTCTTTGCTGGATTACCCATCCCACGGACATTCTAAGAGCCAATTTTTAATACTCTAGATTGCATTATGAGTCAAACAAAAGAAAGAAAAAACAGAAGACAAAAAAAAAACACAAAAATGAAAAACCCTGTGCACACAAAAAAAACTATTTCTCTTGTCCATAAACATCCCCTTATGCCTAACGCAACCCAGTATACCTGCGTTCCATTTTGTACACCAGTTTGTGTCATTACCCCTGTATGTGCTTTATGTACAAGCTTACTCATCCATTTTCCTCTTGAAAGTGTTTTATGTGCATAATTTATCATTAATATTGTGTTTATATTTAATTCTGTGCTTTCCTCCTACTATTTTAAAAAATATATTTTCCTGGAGATACCTATGTGGATATTTTATCAATACTTTTGTGCTTTCCCATTCATATCCTCTTGTTAATTTAACTATAAAAATTATATCTTCCTTCTGACCCCTCCATAACCTTAATATGTACCCATTGTAATACCTTACTACCCTCCCCACCCCTATTCTCCCTCCCCCCTCTCCCCTCCCTCCTTACACTTAACTAGGTAATCCCTTAGGGCTTTTTTTGTGATCGGCACAAACACACTCCCACTCTCCTCTTCACCAACTCCCATGACTCTCCCCATCCCCCAACAAATTTTATTTTGATACATTTTCCATACATTCATTAGACTGTGTGTCTCCCTCCACCCTCCAAACAAAATGCATTTTACTTTTCCCACTAAACCTCAATATGACCCATCTTCAAGCTATGTATTTCCACTATATATTCGCTATGTAGTTGGTCCTTTTTGTCCTCCAGCCATGTTATTGCTCCCTCATGGGAATCAAAAAACTGAGCCCCTCCCAGAGCTACCACTCGTAGCTGAGCTGGATATAATAATGCATAGGTAACCTCGAATCTTTGAAGACTGCGCTTAATTTCCATGAACCCCGCTCTGAGCGTCTGCAGGTCTAGTGAGAAGTCAGGGTACATCAAGATCTTAGCTCCGCCATACAAGATATTCCCCACCTCCCTCCCCTTACGCAACAGAGTTACTTTATCCTTATAATTTAAAAATTTCATTAACATTGGTCTAGGGTATCCTCCTGATGGTGGGGGTTTAAAGGGGACTCTATGCGCTCTTTCGATCGAAAACTGTTGCGAAAATGTTTCTCTTCCAA
Source organism: Lithobates clamitans (assembly GCA_037952925.1). Taxonomy (NCBI): domain Eukaryota; kingdom Metazoa; phylum Chordata; class Amphibia; order Anura; family Ranidae; genus Lithobates; species Lithobates clamitans. The sequence goes on along the minus strand of JBBGZY010001101.1, from coordinate 1,008,992 downwards.
ATAACTCAATGAACCATTTTTCCAGAAATTCTATTGGATTGGGTCCCTCACTCTTTTCCGTGAGTCCCACCAACCTCACATTGTCCCTACGAAGCCTGTTTTCCATCTCATCCAATTTTCTTACAAACCTGCTCATTTCATCTTTCAAAAATTTTACTTCTTATTTTGCTGGATATAGGTCATCCTCTATTTGGCTTATTCTCCCTTCCACAACAGTTATTCTCTCAGCCGTTTTTTGAAGATCATGCCGTACAAACGACAGTTCCTCTTTGAAGCCCTTCATTTGTTCGCATAGCTCCCCCAATGACTGCTTGCATACATTGACCGCCAGTAATACATCATTTAAAGTGGGGGTTCCCTCAGCAGAGGGGCCTGTTAAGGAGATTGGTACTACATTTTCTACCAGAGCTGTACTTTTATCGCCTATATTTTTGGCTACTGCAGTTATCGTTTGGCCTTGACTTTTCCTGTCCTTTGGCGCTTTGGTCTGGGACTGTTGCCCCCCTTTAATTGGGGTATGATCCGGAGTATGGGCATATTTTTCCAGTTTAGCTGCGGCCGCAGCTGCTGCGGCTTGGCTCCCCCTATCTTTATTTTCTTTTGCCGACCTCAAAACATTCTCCTGGCTGGAATGCTCATCCCCTCTTCTCCTTGCTGACATGTCCAATCTCCAGCTATCCAGCCCAGATATTTAAGGAGTATCACAGGCACTCAAACCAGTTGCAGAAAAAGCCAAGGAAAATTTAAGAGAGTCTAAGAGTCTATGAGAGTATTGTAGATGAAACCAAAAAAACAAGAAAAATCACAGAGAGCTTATTGTGTGCTTGTATTTTACAGGGGACAGCAATATCCTATATATCCAATATATCCAGTATCCAGCACATCAAATATACTGCATTACACTATGGCTCACCATATACGTGTATGCTAATATGCCAACATCTTGTCCAGCACTGTCTCTAGCTCCACATATCTCTGCTTATCTCCTTTACTTCTTACTGTACTTTATATATAACCAGTCCAAGCCAGTATTAAGCAAATGCAATAAATAATAAGCTGTCCACAGCGTGCAGTATACAATATGTAGATCAATTACTCACACCACCTTAGCTGTGACAGACGGAACTCCCACGATCCGTATAACTGGCTTGTGTGATATTAAATGCACACACTGATTCAGTCATATGATCACTGCATCCATAGCACTGAGCCACAGAAACGAAAGTGAAAGTAATGTGAGAGTGAAGAGATTTCTTTTTCTCCCGACGTCCCTGAGTGCCTCAGCGATGACTCACGGCTTCCAGTCAGCTGTTTAATGCTGGGATGACTGCTCTCCTTAGACCTCTGTGGGTTTGCTTAAGGCTGGAAAATTTCCTCTACCACCCTCTACTCGTTCGGGCGGGCTCCAGATAACGAACAGCCGTGTAGGAGCGACCAGGAACAGACTGGATGCCGTCTAGTATCCCCAGGCTCAGTGTGGAGAAAGCTACAGCTGGCATACGGCAGGCATAGGGCTGGAGGAGACACACAGCTTCTCTCCTCACATCTCACTCCACCTCTCCATCCGGTCACGCCCACCACTGGAAAACGTAATCCTTACGGTGCAACACAAATGCGAGAAATACAGTAAGACTATTTGTTCTGTCTGATGAAGGAAAGGCCCTCTTTGGAACCCAAGCATCTTGAAGGCTGTGGGTAGCTACCCACCTCTGGTGTCTTGAGCCATCGTCGCCTCATCCACCACCCTCCTGCCCCCCCCTCTATTCTGTTCTTACTACTCTATCTTGTTTCTCTCTTCTTTTCTCTGCTACTACTTAAGAATAGAAGAAATTGAGTTTGTGCAAACCCCTTTTTTTTATCCTTCAGTGATAGTACTTCAATTAGTACTGTCATGAGAGACAATGTTGAACACATCAATATGCAATGCTATGTAACGATGCTTCCTACGTTTATTATATATATGTGCTTTGCTTACTTACTGAACATGTTCTAAGTTCTGTGATTGCAATCTCATTTACCTTTGTCATTGCTGTAATGATTATGTTTCGCCCTTTTTCAGAGTATAATAAAAACTATATTTGAAAAAAAAAGAATGTTTAATTGCCTGCAAAATTTCTTCAGCAGTGATCTACTTTTCCAGAAAGTCTCTATGGGATACTGATAGGGAGGGTAAAGATAAATTCTGCACACTCATCAAAGTCCACCGCTGAGGCCAAGTTAGTAAGTGTACAGATAAGTATAAAACTCCTGGAGGACGGCTTTAGGGTTCTGAGTAAGGGTGCCATCAGACTTTCACAATTTGGTTGACCGACGTCATTGGCCTGGGTGTCAACTGCCTAGCTAACAACTTTACCTGAGGATGCCCCGGACAGAGGCTTTGTGGGAAGCCCAGTTGGTTTGAGGGGAAGTCTGAGCAGGGTCATTGACAGAAAAAATTCCTTCAGGTGAATTTCAACGTCGAAACAGATAGAGGGGCTACTTACGATAAGTGTACATGCGAATAATAGGTAAAATCTAATTTAGTTGGGTGGAATTCCCTACCTACGTCTATCGGATCAAATTGGTGCAATAACTGCGCATATGTAGTACCCACTTTTGAGAGGAGTAAAATCCTGTGTGCGTGGGGGTCTTTTAGAGTTACAGATCGCCACTTCACGTGTCTTGTCGGATGCATTTGCCATAAATAATTGCGGGTATCGTCCATGAAGAAAGGTCAGTTTGTACGAGTTTGGAAAGCGGGTCTCTTGTAAGAGAGCCACCTCAGCCCCCACAGAATGATAATCATTAAAGGCCTTTTGGCGCTTAGTGGGGAATTTAAGCCCTGTGCATTGTGGGAGAGGACTGAGATTGGTTTGGGGGGGGTTTTGCCATAGTAAATGTTAACTAAAAAAAAAGCTTGCCTTAGAGTCTGCATTAGCAAGCCATACGCAAGCTGCCTGGGATGTTCGAAGAGCAGTGGACAGAAGGGGATCAAGAAACAGAGAAGGAAGGAAAAGAAGGGCAACACCCTTAAGCAGGGGAAGGGCCAAGCATTCTGTAATCAAAAACAAAAAATGTAAGAAACATATACATTCAAACAGTACTGTAAGTTGACTAAAGCCAAGACATACATGTAGGAGCAGCCTCCACGTTCTGTTGTATATGTTGTAATATGTTCACCGATTTATGTGGGACATTATATTATTATATGTATGTACATAAACAGTCAATATTGACCAGGCCAGAATTTAATTGGCAATGGTTGATTTGTCCGAGCCAACTGAATTTTAACATAGCAAGGGGACAGCTGAAGACCCTTTGATGTGTTAATCTTATGCAAGTCTATTTGAACATTTCAAAGGGCGTTCAGGTGGTATCTCTTAATCTACTCTAATTACACATATCTAAGGGGACTTGTTGATATGCGGGAGTGCAAATTGGGGCTGTGACCCGTTCTTTGAAGGATATATCACTACATTGGTGCCGTTCAAGTGACCAGAAGAGCATTTTCGGACTTAGTAACAGAAGTCGGTGGTGACAACAATCCTGTGAGTTGGACAGAAGTCTGATGTAGAACCAAGAGCTGTGCTGTGACTGTCTGGTTGTGACATAAGAGAGTCTGATCTACAAATTTAAACAAGTTGGGAACCCCAGAATTATTCTCTGGAGACTGGAAACAAAAAAAAAAAAGGACTGTGTCGTGTACCAGAAGACCTGAACTGGAAGCTGAAGGAGTAACTAATGCGGTGAGTAAAATATTTCCTTTTTTTTTTAATTATTAGTAATATAGTCAAAATGCTTACTCAGTGTTAAGCTAGTGTCAGTTCTGATAAAGTTAACAGATGGGTATTAAAATGTATTAAGCGCCATGGCGGTCCTTATGAAATTCCAGAAAAATTTAAGCAGACATGGACTATGATGAAGGAATTTTTAGAGAAAAATGTTTTTGATAGCAAAATTTCAGAAAGTAAAAGAAAAGGTTGTATTATACAGGGCTTATTATCTTGCTGTTTAACAATGGAAACTTCTTTAAAGGGTAAGGTTGAGGAAATTACCCAGTTACAGAAGGCAGTTGATAATAACAACAATGTTTGTGAGAGGTTACAAAACCAAACAGACACCGAGACAGTAAATTTAAAATTGCATGCAGTTACCATTGGGGGAGCTTTGCTTGAGAAAACTAAACGTTGTGATGAATTATAAGAGGAAAATGAGAGATTAAAATTAAGAATTATGGAATTAATGAAGAGATCTCAGGAATGCAAATATGCATCAAATCTTGGATTCAGCAATCTTCAACAAAATACAGACACAGGCTTTCTATCAAATGAAACAGAACCTCATATTAAATCTGATAATTAATTACCAGCTGCCCCCCCTGTGACTACCACAGTTTATAACAATAATAATAATACAGGTGAAGTTCGACTTGTAATGAAGCCTTTGAAACCAAAAGAATTAGACGCAATTCTTAAAGAAATAGGAATGGTTCCATACCATGATTTAAACCGATTTTTAAAATGGTTTTGTGACATGCAGCAAGTCAGCGATATGTACAATCTCAACCCATCTGACTTAGAAAGAGTTTTGCAACATTCTTTAGGAAGTGGTCTTTGGATGAGAATTAAACAAATCTGTATTCAGCCTCTGAGGACAAGGGACAAATTACTGGAATTATTATGTGTTTTGTATGGTGTACGTTCTGATGTTACTATTCATGGGAGGATCCAACAAATGCAAAATGAATCTCCATATGAATTGTCACACAGGATAGCAACTATTATGGAATTATTGGTCGGTAATAATCTTGCATTTGAGTGTGGTGGCTTGATACATATGAGTATGTTTCTAGATGCATTGCATGAAGATATCAAACAAAATATTTTATTAGTTACCCCAAATCCTCATGATTTAAAAGACATATTGTTGAGAGCAGACCATTTATGGAGAAAGTCAAATGAGCAGGCTGTCAAAATTGATTTAGCCACATTGTTTAGGACAAATACTGAACCTAAAGATCAGAAGATAATATCCTATGATAACACCCAGAGAGTAGACACTGGGTCAAATATAGGTGATATTAATATGAAAAACAGAGCTGACCAAAATAATAATAAGAAAAGGTCAAACAACTGGATACCATTTTCTCAGTTAAAACAGAAATATGACCACCTGAAGATTGAGTCTGACAAGATGAGAGAGGAACGTGATAAATTATTAGAGCAGTTGAAGGGGGTACAAGATGTACATTCTCCAGATCTGTTTTTAAATGCGGATGACACTTCTCTAGCAGTGGGGGTGAATTAGCTCCAAACTGTAAACGTGTAAATAGTGTTTTGTTTTAACTTCAAACAACGTTTAAGGACCTTGCTAATTAGTTTTGTTGGAGAGTTCTTTTGTCTTTCAGATATGGTCGGAGATACTTGCTTGCATGTGAATAGCAGAAGCACAGTCTGAAATTGCTGGCTAGTGGGGGAGAAACGCTGAATAGACAATATATCACTATACAAGGAATTATAAAGCATCAAGCAATGGACCTTTTTCTTTTTTCTTCAACACCCTAATTTTTAATTTTTCTCCATTTTTTGCTTTTCATTTTTTATTTTGTTTGTATTTTATTTCTTGAACTTTATCTTAAAACCAAAGAGAAGCATTTAAACCTAAAATAATTTTCACAACATCTGTACATATTACATAATGCGTATTGATCAATATATTTTAAACCTAAGGTGAGATGCTGCACAATGGCTTGGCATAGCATAAATTATAGTATGTTGGGTGGTTTTCATAAATTTATAAGAGGGGTGAGTGAAATTTATCACTCCAGTCATGATTTGAAACTTTGTTGAATCAGTTGTTTATAATATACTAAAGGCTATGACATATGGATGAAAAAGACCTTTCTACCTTTCATGGTGAGGATACTGGCAAGAATTTCCACTGCCGCTTTGTCTGGATAGAAGATCTGATAAACACTGATGACTCTATCTGAACCATCGTGTGGGGGTATATGTATATGTTGGTATCAAGTGTAATTGTGGACTGAATGATCCAAGTCAATGAGGGGTCGGCCTACAGCAAATTAAAAAAGCAAATTGTGGCTGGCAATCAACAAATTCTGGTACTTGACAGGTACAAAACCCGGTCATCATTGTTCAAATAGGAAATGGAAATAAGCAGATGTGAATTGTAAAATGCTTGCAAGATGGACTCATGAATGTCAAGTGCAAGGAAATAGTTTGCAGTACAGTTTTTACTGCCATATCCAAACCTTTTTGACCTTGAAAGTGAGTGCTGGTACATTGATGGTTCTTCTTAGTATAAAGATTAAAGTAGAATGTTTGTGTAAAAGCATCTTTAAAAATGAAAAGCTTGAGCCTGGAGATGAGAGAATCCTGGACTTATGTGGATTGGAGCTCCCAGAGCAGAGCATACCAAGTTTACTTTCAGTGAGATGGTGGGAGATGTGATGAAGTCAGACCGAAGAATGGACTGTGACATCAGCTCGTCTTTGTGCAATATTCAAGATCTTGATGTGAGATATTAAGGCCTAACAGCTATATGGGCCACTGATGTTTACCAAATCCTTTTCCAGTCATAGTCTAAAAGTTATATTATCTAATAACTGTTTCATGGGGATATTTTAGAGGCTGGTGAAGAGAGATGTAACCAGTTTCAACTTTATATTTTATATGAGCCATTGTAAAGCATCCAGTACCTCAAATCGTAATGGTATTTTTTGTTGTTTGATTTATGGGTCAGTTCTAGTAGTTAGAATCGACCCAAGAGGGGGTATATGTTGTATATGTTGTAATATGTTCACCGATTTATGTGGGACATTATATTATTATATGTATGTACATATACAGTCAATATTGACCAGGCCAGAATTCAATTGACAATGGTTGATTTGTCCGAGCCAACTGAATTTTAACATAGCAAGGGGACAGCTGAAGACCCTTTGATGTGTTAATCTTATGCAAGTCTATTTGAACATTTCAAAGGGCGTTCAGGTGGTATCTGTTAATCTAATCTAATTACGGGGGCGTGGCCGGGATGTGATCGAGGCAGGACGTGTGTGCTCTGAGCTCCTGCATATCTCCGGCATTTTATCCTGTCTACGGCCGATTTTGTGGACTGAAACCCTGCTGACGGTGCCCCAAGGTGAGCGGAGCAGTCTGGGTGACCTATTATGCCGTCCTCGGCATCCAAACATCAGAGAACGTCCCGTTCTCAGCCGCCGAAAGCACAGCAAAATCTCCGTTCTAGGAGCAGCATGGCGTCTAGCCACGCCCACTCCTCCTCTGATGCAGCTCCTGTGTACTCAACACAGCGCGCCACGACAGGCAAGGTAAAGATGGCGAAGCAGGATGTCTCCTCTGCACCGCAATCCGAGGATAATCCTCCCTCCTTGGCAGAGATTGAGCTGGACACGGCAGCCATAACTGGCCCAATCATAGAGGCTATAGCGGCCTCTAAATCTGAGTTAATGGGGCGCATTGACTTATTGGCCTCGGAATGTAATCTTATCCGCCATGATTTGGATAAGATTAGGGGCAGACTAACCACCGCGGAGGACCGTATTTCTGAAGTGGAGGATGTCTCACACAATCATGGATCGCAGCTGCGGGAGCTGAAGGAGATGGTGGGGGCCCTACAACGCCGTGCAGATGACTCTGAAGACCGCCAGAGACGAAATAACGTACGAGTGGTCGGCCTACCGGAAGGAGCCGAGGGCACAGACACGACTGCATTTGCAGAGCGATTCTTCAAAATATTGCTGTCTCTGGGTGATCTCCCCCCCACTTATGTGGCTGAAAGGGCTCACAGAGTCCCCACGGGAGCCAGATCCTCAGGTGCCCCACCCAGGCCATTTCTGGTACGGTTCCTTATAATTAATAGGGACCGCGACATGCTGCTAGCGGAGGCCAGGAAGCACAAAGAGCTAAAATTTGAGAATGCCCGTATTATGTTATTCCCCGACTTCTCGGCAGAAACCCAGAAAAGACATCGCTCATTTACAGATGTCAAGAGGCGGCTCAGGGAGAGAGAATTAAAATACAGTATGCTTTACCCCAGTCGTCTCCGGGTGCAACATAAAGGTACAGTAAAATTTTTTGAAACCCCGCAAGATGCTAATGATTGGCTGGATCAAAATCTGTGACGACATCGTCATTTGCTGGAATCTTTTACATTGAAGTCTTTATTTTTGTTCATTTTGTTTTCCTTCAGCATATAATTCCTAGTTCTATGCGCTGGCCTGCTCCATTTTTCTTTTCTCTTTTTCCCTTTTGTTGCCGTATGTTATGCAGCAAGAATCTCCATCTGCTTGCCCTGGTCACTTGAGGAAGGAGATCCCCTGGAGGGTGGAGAGGGGAGAATGGTAACACAGGCCTGCAAATGCTTTAGGGAGTCATCCTCCGGTTGTATCACTCTCAGCCTGCGAGGCCTCATCCGCCATACGGTAATCACTAGTTGGAGCCGAGAGGCCTACATGTTTGTGTAACACCAAAATGCTTTTCATCAATATTGCACCATCTACGGCAAAGTCAGATGTAATCGGCTGTACCTCTCCATGGAACTTATAAGGAGTCTTCAGAAGCACAAGAAAGAAAAGAGTTTTTCTTCTTTTTTATGCCGAACTATCGACACTTTTGGTTGAGCTCTTTTGGAGCTTTTTGTTAAGCTCTTTTGGAGCTTTTTGTTACAGGGTGGAAGCTGCATACCGGACTTTTTAGGTTTTTTTTGGTTTTTGTTTTGTTCTAAAGTTACTAGTTTCTGGTATAACAGCAGGGGGGGGAAGGTAAACAGCAGTCATATACGTTGCATACCGATTGCAGCAATGGTTCATTACTTAATTACACTCTCAGACATATATTGCTTAGCTATCACTGTGTTAATGTGGGGGAAATGTGGTACTTTAGTTATGTTTTTTAATATTGATGGAGAATAAGATAAAAATCATCTCATGGAACGTTAGGGGTCTAAACAACAAATTTAAAAGAGCGGCTGTGTTTCAATACCTTAAACAAGTGAAGCCGCATGTCGTTCTCCTCCAGGAGACACATCTGGATGGAAACAAATCACTTGCATTGCGCAGACCCTGGATACAGAGGTCCTTTCACTCCTCATACTCAACGTATGCTAGAGGCACAACCATTTTGATCAGTAAAGCGGTTGCATGTAACATCCATCAGGTGTTTACTGATCCGGGAGGGCGATATGTGGCACTGGTGTTAGATCTGGCATATCAAAAATTACTGCTTGTAAATGTTTACATACCTCCGCCATTAAAAGTACAGTTGTTATATGATCTGTTAACCATGCTAGCTCCGTACTTACATTTACCTACGTTATTTATGGGTGACTTTAATAGCATAATGGATTCTACACTAGATACCTCTAATGTTGCTAGGACAGCCTCAGCAGATCTCTGCACGTGGGCTTCGGTAACGAGCTTGACGGAGGTGTGGAGATGGAAAAACCCGGGGGTCGTGTCATATTCACATTTGTCTACCACTCACAAATCATCAGCTAGAATAGACTTTGCATTTGGGAATGCCCAACTCCTGCATAGTATATGTGCATCTGATTACCTAGCTGGAGGGACCTCGGATCAAAATCCTCTGTTGATCACAATGACATATCCCACCAGAGGACACAAGGGGGGTTGGAGATTGGCACCGGCATGGTTGCAGGAGGAGCGAGTAGCTGCGCCTGTTCAGGTTGCCATTGAAACCTTCTGGGTGACAAATGTGGATACGGCTGATCCGACTATTGTTTGGGATGCTTTGAAAGCGGTCACAAGGGGTGAATTTATATCAGCAATTAAAGCAGCAAGGATGGAACATAATCAAGAAAAGGAAACACTTATAGCTAGGGAGAGGGAATGTGCACAGCTCCAGACGAACTCCCCTTCGGAGACTAACTATGCCTCCATGCTGCATAGTAGAAGAGCAATAGCAGTTCATTTCACAGAATTAGCTCATACCGAGGCAAGAAGAAGGGCAGAAAACATTTTTGCTGAGGGGGACAAAAATGGCAAATTGCTGACAAATCTGGTGGCAGACCAAAATATCCCTGTCAGTATACCGGTAATAAAAAATAATGCAGGGACTTTGTTATCGGATCCGGGGGAAATTTTGGAGGAATTCGTGAGATTTTACAAGGCCCTATACTCCCCAATACAGTCATATGATGTGGCTGAACTGGAGGACCTTCTTCGGAGCCTTTCCATGCCTAAATTAACTGATACTGATGCCACTCAGTTGGAGGCAGATATCTCTGTGCTGGAGGTTGAGGCAGCCATACTTTCCTTCCCCCCAAGTAAAGCCCCGGGCCCAGATGGCTTTCCCGCCGACTTTTACAAAGCACACATGTCACAACTGGCTGCCAGATTAACGTTACTGTTCAAGTACTGTTGGGAAAATGGTTCCTTGCCGGCTTCAATGATGGAGGCCTATATGATACTTCTCCTGAAGCCAGGCAAGGACCCGCAGTTGTGCTCGTCTTATCGCCCAATAGCTTTACTTAACTCGGATCTAAAAATCCTTGCTAAAATTTTAGCCACAAGGCTGGCCACGGTCATCTCGACTCTGGTTGACATTGATCAAACAGGTTTTATACCTGGTATGTCCACGGATACAAACTTAAGAAGGCTATTTACACATATTCAAATAGACAATGCTGAGTACCCGGCAAAAGTGGTTGTCTCCATAGATATCGAAAAAGCCTTCGATTCTGTGGATTGGCAATATATGCACAAGGTTTTGGAGGGCATGGGATTCGGTCCTGGTTTTCGTCGCTGGGTCGGCTTACTTTACAGTGCGCTGAGGACGGCGGTGAGGCTGGGTTCCATGGTTTATGATTATTTTTGTATAGGTAGGGGCACTAGGCAGGGGTGCCCGCTTTCACCATTCCTTTTCGCCCTGATGATGGAGCCATTGGCTAGGGCCCTCCGGCGTTCAGAGGGGGTGCAGGCAATTCGGGTGGGATCAATCAGCGAGTGTATTGCATTATATGCTGACGATCTGCTTCTGTTTCTTAGAGACCCAGGTCCGTCTCTCAGAGCGGCGTTGGAGATTTTGGACAGGTTCGCCACTTTTTCGGGGTTACGTGTAAATTGGAGTAAGTCATCCATATTACCATTAGGAAAAGAGGCAAAAAAACTGGCTGACGATTCCCTACCATTGCAATGGGTATCCTCAATCACATACCTGGGGGTTAAGGTCACAGCCAATGTCCACGATTATCTGTTCCTGAATCTCCTACCCTTGATTAGTAGGCTTAAACAAAAAACAGCGGTATGGAAGACCCTCCCTCTTTCCTTGATTGGGCGGGTCAGCCTAATAAAAATGAAATATCTGTCAGTGATCCTATATTTTCTACGACACTCCCCGGTATGGATTCCCAAGGGCTATTTTAAAACATTGAATAGTATCATTGGATCATTTATATGGTCCCCAAACTCCCCACGTATAAGTATCAAAGTACTGCAGGAACCGTGGGGTCAGGGGGGGTTAGCACTGCCTGACTGGCAGAAATATTTTCTTGCCGGACAGATGGTAGTTGCTAGGAGATGGTTAACGGCGGACTCTGGTGATTCTGCCACAGTAGTGGAGGCTGCACATCTGGGGTCGTACGAAAGTTTAAAGTTGGCTTTTGTATAGAGGCCCGAGATCCTGTCTTCCTCTGACAGAGGAACATGAAAACGACAATTAAGGCCTGGGAACTAGCCACTACATTAATGTCTCCCAGTTACATAGGTATTACGCCCTCAGCCCCCATATGGATGAACCCGAGGCTTCCGCACTTTCTCTCCCTCCCTGACCCTATGATTTGGGCATGTAAAGGCATTAAGACTTTGCAGGACATTACATGTGAGGGGGAACTTTGCACTTTTGATCAGTTAAAGGCTAGGCATGACCTTCCGAACTCCTTCTTTTTTCGTTACTTACAACTGAGGCATGTTTTTAAGGAACAAACTAGAGAGCAAAGGGTCGAATATCTACCTTCATCAATGGAGTCCATGTTAACAGAGGAGGACCTGGCCAAACCGTTATCCTCGGTGTACAAATCCCTTTTTAATAAAACCCCCCCAGGAATTACTAAGTGTAGAGAGAGATGGGAAGGAGAGATTGCAGATATTCAGGGGGATGACTGGGATGACATGTGGGACCATCCATTCAAACACCTAGTTTCAACCAGGGATCGCCTAATTCATTTCAAATTCCTGCATAGGATATACCTCACCCCGGATAGGTTGTCCCGTATCTATCCATCAGTGAGTAGTCAATGCTGGCGATGCTCACATGCCCCAGCGGGCGCAGAACATGTCTTCTGGAGCTGTGCACACATTCAAAGATTCTGGACATAAGTAACGGAGTGTCTGGCAGAGGTATTGAGTATACCAATTCCATTAACACCTAGAGTATGTTTGATAGGACTGGTAGAGAAGGTGGTCCCTTCTCGGGCGCATCGCACCCTACTGAATATAGGGTTATTTTATGGTAGAAAAGCTATATTACTGAACTGGAAAAAAACGAATGCCCCTACTGTATTATTTTGGAAAAAACTGATAAATTCGGTTATCCCTTTATACAGAGCAGCATATCACGCCAGAGGTTGTCCTAAGAAATTCTCGAAGGTTTGGCAGGCGTGGCTGGACTCTACAGCTACAGTGAGTTAGAGGGGTACGCAAAGTGTAGGAGGTAAGGAGTGATATGGAATAACGTTCCATGCTGATTGTTGGTCGCTATTATATGTAAAATCCATCTAGGATGCTCTGTCCTACAATGCACTATAATAATATACACGGGGAGCTGAAAGAGGATGGTTTGTTTTAAACTTAAACTTTTGATGCACAGTTTTTATTCTGTTGTGTGCTGCTATATGACTGTTGTTTGGGTGGTAGTGGGTGGGGGGAGGGGTAAGGGGAGGGGGGAAATTTAAGGCTGGTTAGTTGGTTCTTATCGGCCCTGCGTGGTCGGTTCGATTGGTATGTTGCCAATCGAAGATTGTCTGTGAATGTATGTTTGTCTATAAAATTAATAAAAAGAATTTATAAAAAAAAAAAAAATCTAATCTAATTACACATATCTAAAGGGACTTGTTGATGTTGATATGCGGGAGTGCAAATTGGGGCTGTGACCCGTTCTTTGAAGGATATATCACTACATTGGTGCCGTTCAAGTGACCAGAAGAGCATTTTCGGACTTAGTAACAGAAGTCGGTGGTGACAACAATCCTGTGAGGTGACAGAAGACCGTGAGGACCCAGGAAGGAAGTTCTAGGAAACCTAACAATTGGTAAGTGTGCCTTGTTCATTATTTTTTAAATAGTATTTTTTTTTGTGTCATTATATTCTTCACAATGGCTTTGGCTGTGTCTGGTGGTGACAATAGCACTAAGGGAGAGGATGTGAATATATGGCTGCTAAATTATATAAAAAGTCATGGGGGGCCTTATGAGATTCCCCAAGAATATAAACAGTCATGGGATTTAATGAAATGCTTTTTATCCGATAATGTCTTTGATAAGAAAACTAAAGAAAAGAAAGGTAAGGGTATCATTATTCAGGGACTACTGTCTTGTTGTACAGAATTAATAGAGGAGATTAAGGAAAAAAAGCAGAAAATTCTAGAACAGACTCAGAGATATGAGGAAATGGAGAAAGGGTTGAATGAGAGGATATCAGATCTCAGGTTACACGCTATCACTACATGGAAGAGTACTTAATTAATTAATTATCATACCCACTATACTACTATACAAATCATATCACTACACGTTCCACCAAAAAAACAGTGAAACGTCAGTCGAGATACTAAATCGACAGAGATGAAGTTAGAGGGGGGAGCCATGCTTGTGCATCAAGGCCTGCTCTGAGCGTAATTAAGCCATATAATCATTACACAATTGTAAAGTCCTCTCATGAAAACCATAGACTGAAAAAGCGAGGACAAAAAGCTCAAAGTCATTAGAGATAGGCAAGGACTAAAAAAAAAGGAAGCATAGCGAAGAAGTCCTGGTATGCCAATGCAAGAATTTTGAATGTGCTTAGGGACGGGGACCCTAAGTTAAGAAAAAACACTGAATGCAACAAAGGGGTAAAAAAAAAAAAAGATGCAAGAAGATGTCCTCATGGTGGTCGAGGTCGTTGCTTGGTGTGGCTTCTGGTATTGTACCACAGAGGGGACAAGGGAGCAGGATGTGTTTGATGAGCCCTGTCCGTGGGGTGCGATGACTGGCACTGAGGCGATGGAGGAGTGGTGGTGTTCAACCCCAGCTGGAGCAGAAGGGACTCTCCATCAGTGAAAGTAGAGAAGGCATGAGTCCTACCCCGATATATGAATTGCAACCTGAAAGAAAATTGCCAGTGATATCTGATTCCCTTAGGCCTGGTTCACACTGGTGTGACATGCGCTCCGACTTTGGGAGCACATGTCACATGACGTGTATAAATCAGTGGTTCCCTATGAGAACTGTCTTAACTGGTCCGACGCAAGTCGGTCGGATTTTGAAAAAGGTTCCTGCACTACTTTCGTCTGACTTGGGCACGAATTCAGCCCATTGATTTGAATGTAAGTCGCAGGGGGAGGGGTATGCCTATATATCAAGAATAATGTACAAGTGAATGTGAGAGATGACATCACTGAGGGAGCTAGGGAGGAGGTGGAATCCTTATGGGTAGAGCTCCAAAGGGATGAAGCTAATGGGGGAAATAATACTGGGAGTATGCTATAGGCCCCCTAACCTGAGGGAGGAAGTGGAGACAGATCTCCTATCACAATTTGGATTAGCAGCAAGGATGGGAAGTGTTATCATAATGGGGGATTTTAATTATCCAGACATAGACTGGGCGGAGGGAACCGCGCATTCATTTAGGGCTCGCCAGTTCCTTAATGTCTTGCAGGACAATTTTATGGGTCAGATGGTAGACGCACCAACTAGAAATAAAACATTACGGGATCTACTGATTACCAACAATACAGACCTGATCACGGATGTGGAAATACGGGGCAATTTAGGTAACAGCGATCACAGGTCAATTAGTTTCACCATAAATCACACAAATAGGAAACATAAAGGGAATACAAAGACACTGAATTTCAAAAGAGCCAACTTCCCTAAACTACAAACCTTGCTAAAAGGCATAAAATGGGATAAAATATTAGGAACAAAGAACACGGAGGAGAGATGGGTTTGCTTTAGGAGCATATTAAATAAGGTCATTAGCCAATGCATCCCATTGGTTAATAAATTTAAAAGAGCAAACAAAAGTCCTGGATGGCTTAACTCCAATGTAAAAATGCATATAAAAGCAAAGGAGAAGGCCTTCAAAAAATACAGGGTTGAGGGATCATCCTCAGCATTCAGACTTTACAAAGAATGCAACAAGAAATGTAAGGGTGCAATTAGGACGGCTAAGCTAGAACATGAAAGACACATAGCGGAGGAGAGCAAAAAAAATCCCAAGAAATTCTTTAAGTATGTAAACAGTAAAAAAGGGAGGACAGACCATATTGGCCCCATAAAGAATGAGGAAGGACATCTGGTTACAAAGGATGGGGAGATGGTGAAGGTATTGAATTTATTCTTCTCCTCAGTCTTCATGAGGGAATCGGGGGGCTTCAGTAACCAACACTGCAGTGTTTATCCTCATGACACAACACAGGAAGCACCTCCATGGTTAACAGAGGACAGAATTAAAATTAGACTTGAAAAACTTAACATTAATAAATCACCAGGACCAGATGGCTTGCATCCAAGGGTACTTAGGGAACTCGGTCAAGTGATTACCAGACCGTTGTTCCTAATTTTTACAGACAGTCTACTGACTGGAATGGTACCAGCTGATTGGAAAAAAAGCCAATGTAGCACCAATATTTAAAAAGGGCCCAAAATACATCCCTGGGAATTACAGACCAGTTAGCCTAACATCAATAGTATGTAAACTCTTGGAGGGGATGATAAGGGACTATATACAAGATTTTAGTAATAAGAACGGTATCATTAGCAGTAATCAGCATGGATTCATGAAGAATTCGTTCTTGCCAAACCATATATATTTTTTCTTGTGTGTATACATATGTACGTATATGCATGGGTGTGTATATATATGTTTACTTACATGGGTTCCAACAATTATTTTAGGTGTTTTCAGAATTTTCAATTTTAAGGTCACCAGATCCATTTATGTGCATGTATATATGGATGCCCTTTTTTTGTTGTTGAATTTGTTTACATATACGTTTCCTATACTCATACGTTTTTCGATAATAATAGCCAATATTTTTTAATCAATTTATATGCATTTTTATTTTTATCGATCATTACCATCTTACATATTAGGACTCATATATATTTTTCTTAATTATTTTTTCTTAATTTTCTTGATTTTTTTCTCGATTTTTCTTTATCTTATATATTATTTTTTATATATGTATATACATTTTTCTTTTCTTTTTTCGTTTTTTCCCTTTTTTGTTCTTTTTTGTTATTTTTTATATATATATTTTATATTATTTTTTTATTTTTTATATTTATATTATATTGACTTTCTCATATTTATTTATTTATTCTTTACCATTTTCATTTCTTATTTATTATTTTTCTTTATTTCTATTCGTATTTTTCTTCCTTCTTTTCCTTTCCCCTTATTCATTCTTATTTTTATTTTTTAATTCCACCTTCCTATATTTCATTCTTACATTCTCCTGGTGTTCTGAACTCAATTCCTTTATCTCATTCCACCTCCTCATTGCACTCAGTATGTTTTGCACAGCTCCCATATAAAGGACACTTGTTGCATCAGCCTATTAGATCTGAAGAAAATGCGGAAGCATTGAAACGCGTCATCTGACACGTCCACGCGTCACTTCCGCCCTTTGGTTCCTGGATCATTGTTTGCGTTCCACGTCTGTCTCCATCTGGTTCCGGACTACTGCAACGGCTCTGGCTCCTCATGCCCTGATAGATGCCGGCTATCCTTGCGGACACTTCCATTTTCTTTGCAGTCCAGTACCCACAGCAGAGACCCAACGGACCACCCGTACATCACAGCGCTGACAGCGCTTCCACGTGAACCTCTACGTGAACCTGCACCATGCACCTTTACAACATCTGAGGAGGACGTCCCTGGACCCACCACTTGTCCTTGCTTTTATTAACCCTATCTTTGTGAGTAGCCATTTGGCGGCTGTTTTTATATAACCTAATTAAAGTTTTAATGATACTGCACTTAGATTGGCGCTTCTTGCCTTTTTTTCACATTATCTTTTCAGAGTTGTCTGCTTCCACTCTCAAGTGAGCTGCCGCTGTTGCTTAGTATCAGATTCCTGTGATTTACATATCATCTATTGACTATTATTTTTATTCTCTGGACGGTTTTTGCAGAGTCCTTATATATATATATATATATATATATATATATATGTTTTTACCATTTCTGATCTTGCATATTCAGGTCACATTTCCTGTTTTATCCTGGACTCTTTATTTTAATGTGAATTACTTCATTCTAGCTTGTTTGTGTGTTTCTTTACCTTTTTTTGTTCTTGCCAAACCAATCTACTAACCTTCTATGAGGTGGTGAGTTGCCATCTAGATAAAGGAAGGCCCGTAGACGTGGTGTATCTGGATTTTGCAAAAGCATTTGACACAGTTCCCCATAAATGTTTACTGTACAAAATAAGGTTCGTTGGCATGGACCATAGGGTGAGTACATGGATTGAAAACTGGCTACAAGGGTGAGTTCAGAGGGTGGTGATAAATGGGGAGTACTCGGAATGGTCAGGGGTGGGTAGTGGGGTTCCCCAGGGTTCTGTGCTGGGACCAATCCTATTTAATTTGTTCATAAACGACCTGGAGGATAGGATAAACAGTTCAATCTCTGTATTTGCAGACGATACTAAGCTAAGCAGGGCAATAACTTCTCTGCAGGATGTGGAAACCTTGCAAAAAGATCTGAACAAATTAATGGGGTGGGCAACTACATGGTAAATGAGGTTCAATGTAGAAAAATGTAAAATAATGCATTTGGGTGGCAAAAATATGAATGCAATCTATACCCTGGGGGGAGAACCTCTGGGGGAATCTAGGATGGAAAAGGACCTGGGGGTCCTAGTAGATGATAGGCTCAGCAATGGCATGCAATGCCAAGCTGCTTCTAACAAAGCAAACAGAATATTGGCATGCATCCAAGTCGGATCATCGTCTTAACTGATCTGACTTGTAGCATGCGACTTGTGTTCTGAGGATCTTAAAGGGGAACCCCACGCCAAAATAAGAAAAAGCGGCGTGGGGTCCCTCCCCATAATCCATATCAGACCCTTATTCGAGCATGCAGCCTGGCAGGTCAGGAAAGGGAGGGACAAGCGAGCCCTCTACCCCAAAGCACCATGTTGATGGGGACAAGGGCCTCTTCCTGACAACCCTGGGTCTGCCGGCAGGGGGCTTATCAGAATCTGAAAGCCCCCTTTAACTAGGGGGCCCTCAGAGGCTAGCCCCCCATGTGAATGAGTATTTGGTACATTGACACCAAAAGTGTCAAAAATAAATAAAAACAGTACACAGATTTTTGACAAACTCCTTTATTAAAAATAAAGAATGTCCCGTCATAGCTCCAAAGTGTCTTCTTTCTCCGGTGATGTCTTCTCCCTCCGATTCTTTTCCCTCCGCTGCTGATGTCTTCTTCCTCTGGTTCTAGAAAAGGATAGAATCTCAGAAGTTGATGCGAAAATTTGCCACCATCCCTAAACAGTACAAAAAGAACCTCAGGCAAATGGGATTTTAAGGGCAAAATCAATTTGAAAAAATTATATTAATTAAAGAATACAAATTTTATTCTACAAAAAGATTAAAAACAATTTGTACAAAGAACAAACATAAAGACAGCACAATTACAGTGTATTACAGTAATGACAAAAAATCCCACTACACAGATGCTCCTTATCCATGAGTGAGAATCCAACGCGTTTTGGAAATGGTTAATTATACAATCTTCCTCAGGGACAATTTTTGCTATTTAAAAATAGTGATTGACATAAGGATTTCCAATGCTTCATCGGACATCCACCCGATCTGTATAAGCCTTTTATTTATGTTCGTTCTTTGTACAAATTGTTTTTAATCTTTTTGTAGAATAAAATTTGTATTTTTTAATTAATATAATTTTTTCAAATTGATTTTGCCCTTAACATCCCATTTGCCTGAGGTTCTTTTTGTTCTTCCTCTGGTTCTTCTCCCTCCGTTGCTGATGTCATCTTCCTCCGTTTCTTCTGTGGAAGGTAGCTCCCACAGCTGTGCCAGCTCCGTTCTTATATAGACATGGGACGTGGCCATCTGGTGACGTCATCTGGAGACCTTGCCCCCTTATGACGTCACCGCCGGGGGTAATATGGGGAGGTGATGTCATAAGGGGGCGGGATCTCCGGATGTCACTGGATGGTCACGCACATCAGCAATGGAGGGAGCGGAAAGCATGGCAACGGAAGGAGAAGAACCGGAAGAAGAAGACATCAGCAGCGGAGAGAGAAGAACCGGAGGAAGCAGACATCACCAGAGAAGGAAGACACATTGGCGCTACAACGGGGGACATTCTTCATTTCTAATAAAGGACTTTGTCAAAAACCTGTGTCCATTTTTAATTTATTTTTGGCACTTTTTTGGTGAATGGGTAGGGGTACAATGTATCCCATACTTATTCACATGGGGGGGGAGATCTGGGGGCCCCCTTGTTAAAGGGGGGCTTCCAGATTCCGATAAACCTCCTACCTGCACACCCGACATCCACTGCCCAGGGTTGTTGGGAAGAGGCCCCATCATTTCCCATGTTGAGGGCATGTGGCCTGGTATGGTCCGGGGGGGGGGGGCTCACTCTTCCTCCCCCCTTTCCGGACCTGCCGAGCTGCATGCTCGAATAAGGGTCTGGTGTGGATTTTGGTGGGACCCCACCCATTTTTCTTTGGTGTGGGGGTTCCCCTTAAAACCCCTCGGATCTGGTATGTCTCTGGGAGGGGGACCCCACGTCGTTTTTTTATTTTGGTATGGGGTTACCTCCTCTAGATTTATACCAGACTAAAGGGCCTGGTATTGTCAGATCAAAGTCGGATCCCGTTCATTGAAGTTGCATGGAAGTCGGACATAAAGTCGTAGGGTGAAATCGTCTGATTTCCCTGTCAGAGCAGTGTGAACCCAGCCTTAAGCTGCAGGGGTTGTAGCAGAGGTTTGAAAGAACACTGCTTCTAGACCGTGGCCTGCGAGATAGCAGCAAAGATCTGGACATCATGGCTGCCAATTTGGATATTAGAGATCTCTTTAGCCTTCTGCATGACCCTTTCCTTGGTTCCATAAAAATGGAGTTTGACTATAATTTCCCTGGCAGGACCATTGGGCTGTGAAGCAGTAAGGACCTGATGGGCTATATCCAGTTCTAGCTTGCGATCAGGTTTGTCAGGAAGCAGAGAGCACATAAGGGCCGAGCCTACAGTATACGTGTCGGTGTAGGATTCCGGGAGCCCCCGTATCCGAAAGTTGTATCTGCGGGACCTGTTCTCAAGGTCATATATCTTGGACAGGGCCTCTTCCAGGCGAGCATGTAATTGACTGATCTGATCAGTATTTTGATTTGTTCTGGCAACCATGGAGTCAAATTTGGTTTCAGTAGTGTTAATGCGATCACCCAAGTCTTTAAATTCATTCCTGTTTAAGATCAGAGGTGATGCACCTGCCTGCTTTTTCCAGGCCTTGATCCAACAGGGCTAAGAAAATGGCCAAAATAAGTGCATCACCGGAGTACTCATGTTGGGGAGGTTGTGAGGATAAGGATTTAAGTACAATTTACAATTTTGGGCTTCCCGTTTACCATATGTACCATACCATTTAGGAGGAGGTGGGTGCCGAAATCAACTCGGTGGGTCCCTGTTTTCAATACTGTACAGACTTTTGTCAACCGTTTTTTTTCTATTTTCTTTTGTCCCTATCCCCCCATTGTTTCCCCACCCACCCCAGGTTTATGTCTGCCATATGGGTGGGTGGCTTTCTGTGTGCGCATGCGTGTACAGCCAATCATGGTTGGCGGTATATGTCTGTGCATTCAGTTTATATATTTTTATGGGTCACTGCCTATATGTATATATCCTACTTTATCTTTGTATCCGATTTCCACTCCTTTCTTTCTTTTTCTTTTCATTTTGTTTCTCGTTTAGCGTTGTTTGCCCTTTAATAGTATTTTAGTCTTTATTATTTTTATTTATATTCCTATAAAATATATGCATGGCACTAATGTGTATATAATTATATATATTTTTTGGGATTTTTATTGTTTGCTTGTATGTTGCATCTCAGCGGCTGTCCGAACCCGTGTTCCAGCAGTTTTTCTAACATTTTTTTAACAAGCTTTTTTTTTTAACATGAGGCTAGCCAGGATTTGACAAAGGGGCGTGCCCCAAAACATGTAGTCTGTTAGTTTAGCTTCCTGTCGGCAGATCAGCTGATCCCTGTGATTCAGCTACTCCACTTCTGGTGACTCATGTCTCCCCCCTGTTTGGCTGTGGCGAGCAGCTTTCTCATACAGGATTTGCCCTCCATCCAGATCTCCTGGTTTACACAGGTTTCTTCTTGTCATCAGGGCCCTCCAGCACACCTCCCTGCTGCAGATCAGGATCAGATCCACCTCTGGTAATGCTGTTCCACATTCAGTTTTGGCTTCTTGCTGCTTTTATTGGACTTCGGGCTATTGATGTTACTGGCCTCTGGACTTCCAATCCTTATTAGCCCTACACACATGGCTCATTGACAGTTTATATTTGCATGAACGCCTGGCGGCGGATTGAATAATTGTTTTCCCCATCATCCCTGGGGACACTTTGTGCCAATTACAAGAGTGCTTCAGCTGTCATCATGGCACTATGATGGGGAGACAGTCATTTAGTGCCCAAACTGCTTGTATTGTGAAGCTTTATATAGAGAAGCAACAAAACAAAGACATGTAAAAGAAGACAAACCGGCTACATCCCATTAGGTAAGACTATAGTGGGGACTTTTACTAATAAAATAGTCCTGATAATAGTCATAAGGTACCGTCACCTAGGAGATTAAATATAATCAACCAACTAGGTGTGTTCCTCTGAATTGAACTAAGCATACAAAAAAGGGAGGGAAGAAAAGAGGTTTCCCAATAGAATTCTTCAGAGGAACTATTTGTGTTCACAAGTATAAATTTACTTTATTGAAAAAATTCCACATAATTGATGAAACCACCCTCCACCACATTCATATAAAATTAGACAGTTGTCTAAGGATACAGGTGGCCACCACACACAGACATACAGGCCTCTGTGTTATCATGCGCAGCTGGTTCTCTGTGTTGAGTCCTATTCCAAACACAAATTGGGGAAAAGCTTGAGGGGATCAAAGCAGTTCATTTAGTAATTTTAGCAGATTGTTAATAAATGTAAAGTCAGACCTCCAGGACATCCGTCCAGTAACTTAATGTTTAATAAAGTCCGCTTGATGTATCAAGTATTGCCCCTAGTAGCATAGTCCATTAGGTTAACATACGTGCACCCCCTACAATAACGAACATAAATTACCCAGTTAGCACTAGCAGCTATAGACTGGCTAATGGATCCTATAGGACAAAGGTGAGAATAATAAGTTGTTTGGATAACTCCAGGTAAGTATTGGAAAGGTCTCACCACTTGTTCGTGTGTCCAGGATCAGTCTCGTCCAAGTCCCTTAGTACAACTGTTTTTGGCTGGGTCATAGTCTTAGAAGGTGGGGGGACACTTTCCTCCAGGGTCTGCGTGTCTCCTATGCACGCTGAACAGCGTGTAAACACTGTCAAGCAGCTGTAGCGTAAACTGGGATCTTGCAGGTCCTTTGCGGGAGCTTAGAGAGACATGAGCCGACATAGGAGGAATGGTCTGAATAGTAGCTTATCCGTATCCTCACATCCGACAGCGTGGTGACATCATGCTGACATGTTTAAAAATGGTAGACTGCCCTTAATCCTCATTAATGGGGGATCAACGTGTACAGTGATTTCACATCGATCCCCATGAGGAGGGCCCCATGTGGGGCAACATTGTTGTCAGGCGTATGTAAGACATCTCTAGTGTCTTGGACAAAGGAGGGAAGGTCACGTACTAATTCCTTAATTAGGGCATCCACAAATCTACCTTTGTTTTCCAGGGGACCCTTTACTGCCGACACAATGGGTCTGCCCACATGGGGATTAAGGGCAGTCTACCATTTTCTTGACCAAAATATTCCCCTCATTGGGGCTCAGAATGAATTTACTGTGGACATCCTTGAATTTATGCTGGAACACAAGTGTTTTCAGTTCCTTGGTGTAAATTACCAACAGATCAGGAGTAGCTCGATGGGCGCCCCTTGGGCTCTCTCATACGCCTGCCTTCACCTGGGCCTATGGAATGAACAGATTGTCTACACCTCGTCCCTGTACCTCAGCCACAGTCTCATGTGGCTGGCTGAGGTACATTGATTATGTGTTGATGATCTGAGGTGGTTCACAGCAGGAACTGACTGTGTTCATTGATGAATTAAATCAGAACAATAGGAACATTAAGCTTGCGTTCTCCTACCATTCAGAAACACTCTCCTTCCTGGACCTGACTATTGAGCTAAAAGACAACATAGTAGCTACTAAGACCTTCTGTGGGGAAACTGCAGCTAACACCCTGTTGCTGGCCACTAGACATCACCCCAGGTCACTTATCCGGGGAATACCAGTTGGCCATTTCCTCAGAACTAAAAAAAACTATTCACATCAAGATGAACAGAGGCCATAGAATTATATGGTAGATTCCGAAAAAGAGGATACTCACACACCTGTATTAGAAGTGCCAAAAGGAGGCAAACTATAAGTGCATGGTGCATTGGCATTTGACACCAGAGAAAATCAATACATTTCAGCCAAATAAGTCCCCACAGTGTTGGAGGAATTGTAAACAACTAGGAACAACATTGCACATATGGTGGGAGTGCCCAGAGATAAAAGAATATTGGCAGGGAATATTAGAATATACGGAGACGATAACAGGGGAAAAGATCCCACAACACCCCTGGAATTGTCTGCTCCATGGGACAAGTAAAACAAGGAAACAATATAAGAAAACGTTTTTTCCGTTTCTGCTCAACGCAGCAAAAGGACTTATTCCAAAAATATGTTTGTGCACTAGGAAGCCAAGCATAAAATAGTGGTTACAGAGAGTGGATCATATTAGTAACATGGAGTACCTATGAGCAGGGACAGATCGAAAGTCATATAGCAATCTGGGCGAAATGGAGCGTGTTTAAAATGACAGAAAACTACCGCAGAGAATGATTGAAATAGGCTGAGGAAGAAAGGTAATGAGGATAATAGATTGGGTAGGGAGGGTAATGGGTTTCTGTGATAAGAGGTATAAGTGAATGATGTTAAGAGGCAATTTGAATATTTGTGCTATGTATATCCATAAAAAATTTCTAATAAAAGAATAAATTATATAAATATATATATATATATATATATATATATATATATATATATATATATATATATATATATATATATATATATATATATATATATAGAAAAAAAGAAGTGCCAAAAGGAGAGCAATTCTAACTGAAAGGAAAGATCTTCTGGATAAAACTAAAAGTAAAAGTAAAAGGAAGGATGCTAAACGCCCGTCAGAATAATTACTAAATTCGGTGCACAATGGGATCAGGTAAAAAGCATCTTAAGCCATCACTGGCACCTCCTATCAGAAGCACACGTTCTGGGTGAGATTGTCGGTGATCGACCACTACCAACTTCTAAAAGATCACCTAACCTTAAAGACAATCTCATCCATTCCAAATATGTAAGATCAACCAAGCCTAATTGGCTAACTGATCTGCCACCTCTGAAGGGTATGTACCCTTGCGGTAGATGGGTGGCCTGTAAATTTGTTGACAAGACCGATATGTTCACTAGCTCTGACGGTACAAAGCATTTTAGAACAAACAGCTTTATTAACTGCTCCATTACGCGGGTTGTCTATATGCTAACTTGCCTGTGTGGCACAATTTATGTAGGCAAAACTAAAAGACAACTGAAAGTCAGAGTTGGTGAACATATCAAGACCATTTGCAAAAAGACGATGAATGTCCCATATCTCTTTACTTTGTTAAATTCCATGACAGGGACCCCAAGGGACTTCTATTTAAGGGAATCTATAAATTTAACCTGCCAGCAAGAAGAGGAGACTTTGACAGAATCCTATATCAAAAAGAAAAAATGTGGATTTTTAACCTTCGAAGTATGCAGCCTCTAGGACTTAATAATGAATGCAACCTGTCAGTGTTCCTTGAACCCTGTCACGTACCTAGTGGCTTGAGCCCGAATTGCAGAGGGAGGCCTCCCTTACGGCTCCCACTCGCGGCCCCTGCTAAGGTAACAGAAGGCACAGGAGTGAGGAGTGGCATGAGTGCCTGGCAGGATCAACAGCAGAGAAAGTCAAACCAGAAGTCCAGGAATTCCTTGCAGGGGACAGGAGACCGGAACAGGAGGCAGGCTGGGACTGAAGCACTGGACTGGAACCAAGAACAGCTGATAGGCAAGCAGGCTGGAACTGGAACACACTGGACTGGAACCAGGAACAGCTGACAGGCAAGCGGGCTGGAACTGGAACACACTGGACTGGAACCAGGAACGGCTGACAGGCAAGCAGGCTGGAACTGGAACACATTGGACTGGAACCAGGGACAGCTGATAGGCAAGCAGGCTTGAACTGGAACTTGGGGACCCCTGCAGAGACTCGGGGCTATTGGCCTCAGATTCAGGGCTTTAACCACAAAAGCCACCCCCTAGCAACGCCCCTGGCTGTGACAATCCTAGGGACAACATAAATATTTACCCAAACAGTGATAACTCCAAGTTGTGATATTCTCAATAATGCCTAACCTTGTATGAGTTTGAAATCAGGCAAAGTTAGAAGTAAACACTTAACCAACCATGGTACACTACCTATTGGGATAATGGAGTTGACATTATATTCTTGTAAAGTCTCGCAGGTCTTGTTGGCCAAGATATGTTTCTATTTTTCAATGTTTTCGGAATGTACATTGTATTTTCTACCTGTAAAACTCAATAAGCATTATTGAAAGAGAAACACAGGGTGGATTTTCAGTGAATTCAGAAGTTTTAGTTCATAAGCAACTTCATTGATTTTCCTTTTAACAGGGAATGGGCCTATGAACTTGGGGCCCAACTTCCTTGAATAGCATGCCATCTTCAAGTTCACCATGGATAGCCACACCAAGTCACCAGGTGCCAGTATAAATTCACCTCATCTTCTTTTGTCGAAAGTTTCTTTGTTTTCTTCCTGAGTCCTGGACATGGTTTCCTGTAATAGCTGATTATTGGAGGCAAAGAAATGTATCTTTTCCTGAACTGCCGGCACCCTACATTCAGGAAGGGAATTGGGCAGAAATGAAGGATGAAACCCATAGTTAGCAAAAATGGCTTTTGCTTGGTAATGGAGTGGGTGGAGTTGTTGTAGGCGAATTTGGCCAATGGGAGAAGGGAAATCCAGTCGTCTTGAGCAAGAGAGGAGAAACCGTGCAGGTATTGCTCAAGGGTTTGATTAGTCCTCTCTGTTTGCCCATTTGGTCTGAGGATGATAGGCGGAGGAAAACGATAATTTAATATCCAAAGCTTTGCAAAGGGACCTCCAGAACCGGGAGGTAAATTGTACCCCCCGATCTGAGACAATATTGGCTGGTACTCCATGGAGTTTGACAATTTCCTTGATGAGTACCTGTGCCATTTCAGATGCTGAGGGGCTGCCTTTCATTGGAATAAAGTGTGCCATTTTTGACAGTCGATCTACTACCACAAACATAGCGGTATGATCTTCTGCTGGGGGTAGCTAGACAATGAAGTCTATGGATAACATCTTCCATGGTCTGTCTGGGACAGGCAAAGGTTTTAGTAGCCCCCAGGCCTTGGCTCTACAATTCTTGTTCCGAACGCAAGTTGTGCAGGACTCCACAAACTTCTTGCAATCTGCTCGTACTTGGGGCCACCAAAAGGTACGCTGTACCAAATCAATGGTCTTGGTTATGCCGAAATGCCCAGCCAGGGCATGATCGTGGCAAAGTTCTAATCTAGACACTCGTAGTTCTTCAGGTATGTAAATTTTGTCCTTGTGCCAAAACAGGCCATCTCTAGCCAGTAGTTCCGGTCCAATGGAGGGCGTCTGTCCTCCGGAAGCTTCCTTCATTCGAGAGAGCAGGTTTTCTTGAAGCAGGAGGAAATTTCCAGGAGAAAGGATAGTGTCCGGAAGAGAGGTTTCCTTAGATTTGTGGAACATCCGGGAGAGGGCATCAGGTTTAACGTTCTTGGAGCCTGGGCGGTAAGTTACATGGAAAGAGAACCTGAAGAAAAAAAGTGCTCACCTGGCTTGTCGTGGCTTCAATCTCTTTACAGATGTTAGATACTCCAGGTTCTTATGATCGGTGAAGATCAGAATTGGATGAGCAGCTCCTTCCAGCAGATAACGCCACTCTTCTAGTGTGGATTTTAATCGGTAGTAATTCTTGGTCTCCCACATCGTAGTTTTTCTCCGCTGCCAATAATTTGCAAGAGAAGAAGGCTTCAGGATGAAGCAGGGCCCTGGTCTTTGGGACAGTATTGCTCCCACAGCAATTTCAGAGGCATCCACTTCAATTACAAATGGTAGGGAGGAGTCCGGATGTTTCAAAACGGAAGCGGAGGTAAAGAAACCCTTGAGAG
The DNA here is from genome assembly GCA_037952925.1 of Lithobates clamitans. Classification (NCBI taxonomy): domain Eukaryota; kingdom Metazoa; phylum Chordata; class Amphibia; order Anura; family Ranidae; genus Lithobates; species Lithobates clamitans. The sequence continues at coordinate 981,226 of JBBGZY010001101.1, read as the reverse complement.
CCTCGAAGGCCGTTTGGGCCTCAGGAGACCAATGAAAGCGGATTCCCTGTTTAGTTAACTGGGTGATTGGAGCAATGATGGCCAAGAACCCGTTAATTTTTGATAGAAGTTGGCTAATCCAACGAAACGTTTGATTCCTTTCTTGTCTGCCGGGACTGGCCAGTCTAGAATTGCAGCAATATTCTGGGGATCCATCTTGATACCTTCACTGGAGGTAATTAGTCCCAGGAACTGAATACTTTCCTGCTCAAACTGTCATTTCTCTGCTTTCGCATACAGGCTATGTTGTTGAAGCCGGGCCAACAAACATCTGACGTGCCTGCGGTGGGAGTCAAGGGAAGAAGAGAACATTAGAATATCATCTAGGTAGACGATGATGACTAAGTCCAAATAGTCTTGAAAAACATCATTGATGAAGTACTGAAACGTGGCAGGGGCATTGCACAACCCGAAGGGCATCACCAAGTACTCGAAGTGCGAGTGCGGGTACGGAAGGCAGTTTTCCACTCATCCCCTATCCTGATACGGACCAGGTTATAGGCTCCTCGGAGATCAAGTTTTTTTTTTTTTTTATAATTTTTTCTTTGTTTTTTCACGTCAGTGAGCTAATTTGAGAGGGTTATTTCAACTTCGCAGTTCAAATTTTTGTTCCTTCTCATTTTCACATAATTGTGGCATTTTCCATTTATTTAAACAATTATTTAGACATTTTATGTACTTCATGTAAAAACTACAAATTAACCCCCTTTCCCTGCCTTCTCCCTCCCTCCCTCCTCCAATCCCCACCTCCTATCTCCCCCTCTGGTTTGTTTCAGTCTTTCCCCAAACATCCTACCTCAGGGCCCTGTGCCTTCCAACTTCCGCCACTATTTGTCTGAGGTTTTATATTTTTTCCACACTCCTCAGATGCTATTATATTTTTCTATTTGATCTTTGTCCCTGCTGCTTGGGAATTCCATTTTACTATAGTAATCTATTTGTTTAAACCAATCTCTTATATCTGGTTTTTCGCTGTTTAGCCATTTTTTTGGGATCAATCCCTTTGCAGCGTTCAGAAGTTTTGGGATTATTGTTTTCGTATATTGGTTCCTTGGGGTTTTGGAGTCGTGAAATAGGCATGTCAACATATTGTTGTCAATCTTCTCACCTGTTATCTCATTTATAAGGTCAACTATTTCCAACCAGTATTCTTTTATTTTCGGACATTCCCACCATATATGTGCCATCGTGGCTCTTTGTTTGCAACACCATGGTGATCCGTCCGGTTGGTATTTCTGGATTTTCTCTGGCGTTAAATACCACCTAGCCAAGAATTTATAATTCATCTCGATAGTATTCATATCCAAAGCGTGGTTGTATCCTGCTCTTATCATCCTCTCGACTTGCTGTTCTTCAAATTTAATGTCCAGTTCTTTTTCCCACCTTTCTATGTAGGAGGGTCTTCCTAGTCCTCGGAGATCAAGTTTGGGAAAAATAGTAGCGGCCCCCAGTCTCTGAAATAGCTCCGGTACCAAGGGGAGGGGGTAACGGTTCTTAAGCATAATTTTGTTTAGCTCGCGGTAGTCAATGCAAGGTCGAAGGGTGTGGTCTTTCTTTTCCACGAAAAAGATGTCTGCGCCTGCTGGAGATGTGGATGGGCGGATGAACCCCTTTTTCAAGTTTTCGTCAATGTATTCCTTTAATGCCCCCTGTTCCACCTCCGTTAAAGGAAAAATCCTACCAAAAGGAACTTAGGCTCCAAGAAGCAGCTCAATGGGGCAATCATAAGCTCAGTGGGGTGGTAGAGTTTCTGCCCCTTGTTTACTAAATACGTCCAGGAAATCATGGTAAGTCTTAGGAATAGATTGACGTATTTCAGCTTCCGTGTCCAGGCATAGTAGAGTAGACGTCCTATGAGGGTCTTGTGAGCCACAGAACTGCTGGCAGTAGGGTGAAGAAAAGGTGACCTCCCCTGTGACCCAATTGATGTTAGGGTTTTGGGCCTGTAGTCAAGGCATACTGAGAATCACAGAAAACAAGGAAGAAGAGATTATGTCCATGCGTAAAAGTTCTCGGTGTGAGCTCCATGGGCCTTAGGAAGAAGAGGAATCCGGTGTTGGGCTGCGAAGGATACATCCATGAAGCAACTACAGGCTTCACAGTCAATAATAGCGGGTATTTGCAAAGTCTTTCCTGGGAGCTGTAACGAGACAGAGAGAGCAAGATGAGAGGTGGTCTTGGCCAAGGAGGTTACAACATGCAGGGGATATAGAAAGGCACTTACGGAGCTTTACAGGGCAGTTTCTGACATAATGTCCAGGTTCTCCGCAGTAGAAACACAGATTATTCATCCGGCCACGTTGACACTCCCCCGGAGTAAGGGGAGGACAAAGTACCCCTAGCTGCATGGGTTCGGATGTATACGGCGTGGAGGTTGGTGGTGCAGAGGGTGCCGGGTGTAAGTGGCTGGGGACTCTTGGTAGCATCCATGTTGGAAGAGGAAGTCCTCCTGTTCTCTCAGCCCTTCTTTCCCTCAAGCGCTGATCAATCTGTATGGCCAGATCGATTAGGGTGTCCAGAGTCTGAGGGATGCCAACTCAAGCTAGTTTGTCTTTTAAAGGATCAGATAGTCCCATGCAGAACTGGTGGCGGAGAACAGCATTGTTCCAGTCTGTATCTGCGCTCCATAGCCTAAATTCAGTCACATGGTCCTCTGCTGCCCTGTGTCCCTGCTGAAGGGTACCCAGTGCGGCCTCTGCAGTTGCTGAAAGCTGGGGGTCTTCGTATAGCTGTGCCATTGCATTGAAAAAGGTGGTAAGATTGGTTAGCACCTCCGCCTTCTGTTCCAAGAGGCGGTGGGCCCAGGTTTGGGGGTCACCAGAAAGCAAGGAGACCACAAAGCCCACCTTGGTAGCTTCCAGGGAAAAGGTACGTGGCTGAAGAGCGAAGTACAGTTCGCAAGGCCCTGAACTTTCTTCGGTCTACGGAAACATTTTAGAGGGTAGGAACTCTGGGTTCTGGAGGGAGGTGTAGACAAAGTTCCTCCATAGGAGGGGCTCCCTGCTCGGGCTCAGACATGGCTGTCTACTACTGTCACGTACCTAGTGGCTTGAGCCAGAGGGAGGCCACCCTTACGGCTCCCACTCACGGCCCCTGGTAAGGTAAGAGAAGGCACAGGAGTGAGGAGTGGAAAGATTGCCTGGCAGGATCAACAGCAGAGAAAGTCAGACTAGAAGTCCAGGAATTCCTTGCAGGGGACAGGAGACCGGAACAGCAGGCAGGCTGGGACTGAAGCACTGGACTGGAACTAGGAACAGCTTATAGGCAAGCAGGCTGGAACCGACTGGAATGTAACCAGGAACAGCTGACAGGCGAGCAGGCTGGAACTGGAACACACTGGACTGGAACCAGAAACAACTTCTAGGCAAGCAAACTGGAACTGGAACACACAGAGTAGTCAGGCAGGCCGGGTCGGATATCAAGCGGGCAGCAGAGGGGCCAGAGGAACAGGCAGGAGAATAGTCAAGAACAGGCCGGAGGTAAGATGCAGGCGGATAGGTGGGATAGTCACGGATAGCCGGATATTCACAGGTAAAGTCTCAGATCAGGTAAAGGCACACAGAATGCTGTAGAGCAGACAGCGAAGTTTGTATGTGACAGGCAGGTTTAAATAGCCCGCCTGGCGCAATGGTGCTTGTGAACATGCGCCCGGAGTACCTGTTAATGGCAGTATCTTCCTGACACCCTGGTTCCTTCCTGTCTTCCTTTGCTCCTTGGTTCTTGATGCTTTGCGTTATTGGTTTTAGGTTATGCTTTTATTCCTTTCCTTCACTCATTTTTCTTCCATTCATGTTTTATTTGTTTTGTTTTTTATTTAGGCTAATCACCATAGGGAGGTTGGTAATGGTTTGCTCACACTCCAGGGTTGTCCCCTTTTGTATTATTGTCCGGGTGTGAATGGCTGATTAATGGGAAGGGGGCATCAGTGGAATCAGCCGGTGACTCTGATCACGCAAACCTGTATTTAAAGATCCATACTAGACACTCGCGCTTGCTCTGAAGGAACTTGGATTGCAAGTGAAACATGTCAGCATGATGTCAGCACTCTGTCTGATGTGAGGATACGGATAAGCCACTACACAGACCACTCCCCCTGTCCCGGCTCACATTTCTCTGAGCACTCGCAAAGGACCCATGAGATCTCCGCTTACTCTACAGCTGCTTGACAGTGTTTACATGCTGTTCAGCATGCATAGGCGACACGCGGACCCTGGAGGAAAGTGTCCCCCCACCTTCTAAGACTATAACCCAGCCGAAAACAGCTGTACTAAAGGACTTGGATGAGACTGATCCTGTACACACGGACAAGTGGTGAGACCTTTCCAATACTTACCTGGAGTTATCCAAACAACTTATTATTCTCACCTTTGTCCTATAGGCTCCATTAGCCAGTCCATAGCTGCTAGTGTTAACTGGGTAATTTATGTCTGTTATTGTAGGAGGATGCACTTATGTTAACCTAATGTCAATACCAAAGTGGACTACTAGGGGCATTACTGGATACATCAAGCAGACTTTATTAACCATTTAGTCTCTGGACGGATGTCCTGGAGGTCTGACTACATTAATTAGCAATATGCTAGAATTACTAAATGGACTGCTTTGTTCCCCTCAAGCTTTTCCCCAATTTGTATTTGGAGTAGGACTTAACACAGAACGACCAAAACATTCCCCTAGAGCGGGACTTTTGAGGCACTACCATCAATGATGCAATGTAAGTAAAAAATATATAATTTTATTACAAAATTCAAAAGTACAACAAAAAATATATACAAAAATACAAATCAAACACAAACACAAACACACATAGTATCAACGAGGCATCCTCCTCCGAACTGATGAAGGATTCCCCGAAACGCGTCGGTTCAGTGAGACTTCTTACATTTCCACTTTTGGTTTTCCTCTCAATGTGATGCAGTTGTGTCCAAATTACATGTCCTTGCTTTTTGATGTATCCCATTGTATATATTGTTTGTGTTTGATTTGTATTTTTGTATATATTTTTTGTTGTATTTTTGAATTTTGTAATAAAATTATATATTTTTTACTTACATTGCATCATTGATGGTAGTGCCTCAAAAGTCCCGCTCTAGGGGAATGTTTTGGTCTTTTTGGAATGTGGCACACCCTCTGCTTAGTACTACTCCCTGTCAGAGACCTCTTTTTCTTAACACAGAGAACCAGCGTCCATGATAACAGAGAGGCCTGTATGTGTGGTGGCCACCTGTATCCTTAGACAACTGTCTAATTTTATATGAATGTGGTGGAGGTTGGCTTCTTTATTTCATTAATTATGTCATTATGTGGAATTTTTTCAATAAAGTAAATTTATACTTGTGAATACCGATAGTTCCTCTCTGAAGAATTCTATTGGGAAACCTCTTTTCTTCCCTCCCTTTTTTATATACAGAGAAGCAGGCTGGAAGGCGGACCAGGAAGTGAGAGAAGGGAAAAGAATATAAATCCACAGTGGAGCAGGCAACGTCCATAGGTGAACACAGAAGCCAGCAGCACATGTGACTAGAACCACAGGTCCAGCTGAACCACTGCAGCAAGAAGGTAAACATTTCACAAGCAGGAAACTGCTACCTAAAAAAAATATCACCTATTAACCACTTCAGCCCCGAAAGGATTTACCCCCTTCCTGACCAGAGCACTTTTTACAATTTGGCACTGCGTCGCTTTAACTGCTAATTGTGCAGTCATGCAATGCTGTACCCAAACGAAATTTGCGTCCTTTTCTTCCCACAAATAGAGCTTTCTTTTGATGGTATTTGATCACCTCTGCCGTTTTTATTTTTTGCGCTATACACGGAAAAAGACCGAAAATTTTGAAAAAAAATGATATTTTCTACTTTTTGTTATAAAAAAAATCCAATAAACTCAATTTTAGTCATACATTTAGGCCAAAATGTATTCGGCCACATGTCTTTGGTATAAAAAAGGTCAATAAGTGTATATTTATTGGTTTGCGCAAAAGTTATAGCACCTACAAACTAGGGTACATTTTCTGGAATTTACACAGCCTTTAATTTATGACTGCCTATGTCATTTCTTGAGGTGCTAAAATGGCAGGGCAGTACAAAACTCCCACAAATGACCCCATTTTGGAAAGTAGACACCCCAAGGAAATTGCTGAGAGGCATGTTGAGCCCATTGAATATTCATTTTTTGTCCCAAGTGATTGAATAATGACAAAAAAAAAAATTACAAAAAGTTGTCACTAAATGATATATTGCTCACACAGGCCATGGGCATATGTGGAATTGCACCCCAAAATATATTCAGCTGCTTCTCCTGAGTACGGGGATACCACATGTGTGGGACTTTTTGGGAGCCTAGCCGCATACGGGGCCCCGAAAACCAATCACTGCCTTCAGGATTTCTAAGGACGTAAATTTTTGATTTTACTCCTCACTACCCATCACAGTTTTGAAGGCCATAAAATGCCCAGATGGCATAAACCCCCCCCAAATGACCCAATTTTGGAAAGTAGACACCCCAAGCTATTTGCTTTGAGGCATGTTGAGTCCATGGAATATTTTGACACAAGTTGCGGGAAAGTGACAAATTTTTTTTTTCTTTGCACAAAGTTGTCACTAAATGATATATTGCTCACACAGGCCATGGGCATATGTGGAATTGCACCCCAAAATACATTTAGCTGCTTCTCCTGAGTATGGGGATACTACGTGTGGGACTTTTTAGGAGCCTAGCCGCGTACGGGGCCCCGAATACCAATCACCGCCTTCAGGATTTCTAAAATTTTTGATTTCACTCTTCACTGCCTATCACAGTTTCGGAGGCCATGGAATGCCCAGGTGGCACAAACCCCCCCCCAAATGACCCCATTTTGGAAAGTAGACACCCCAAGCTATTTGCTGAGAGGCATGGTGAGTATTTTGCAGCTCTCATTTGTTTGTCAAAGTGAGGTCTGCAAAATACTCACTATACCGCTCAGCAAATAGCTTGGGGTGTCTACTTTCCGAAATGGGGTCATTTGGGGGGGGTTGCCACCTGGGCATTCCATGGCCTCCGAAACTGTGATAGGCAGTGAAGAGTGAAATCAAAAATTTACGCCCTTAGAAAGCCTGAAGGCGGTGCTTGGTTTTCGGGGTCCCGTGCGCGGCTAGGGTCCCAAAAAGTCCCACACATGTGGTATCCCCATACTCAGGAGAAGCAACAGAATTTATTTGGGGGTGTAATTTCACATATTCCCATGGCATGTTTGAGCAATATATCATTTAGTGACAACTTTGTGCAAAACGTTGTCTCTTTCCCGCAACTTGTGTCACAATATAAAATATTCCATGTACTCGACATGCCTCTCAAATAGCTTGGGGTGTCTACTTTCCAAAATTTGGTCATTTGGGGGGGGGGGTTGAACTGTCCTGGCATTTTATGCACAACATTTAGAAGCTTATGTCACACATCACCCACTCTTCTAACCACTTGAAGACAAAGCCCTTTCTGACACTTTGTTCACATGAAAAAATTATTTTTTTTTTGCAAGAAAAAACTTTGAACCCCCAAACATTATATATTTTTTTAAAGCAAATTCCCTAAAGATTAAAATGGTGGGTGTTTCATTTTTTTTTCACACAGTATTTGCGCAGCGATTTTTCAAATGCATTTTTTGGGGAAAAAAAAACACACTTTTTAAAATTTTAATGCACTAAAACACTATATTGCCCAAATGTTTGATGATATAAAAAAGATGATCTTGGGCCGAGTACATGGATACCAAACATGACATGCTTTAAAATTGCGCACAAACGTGCAGTGGCAACAAAATGAATACATTTTTAAAAGCCTTTAAAAACCTTTACAGGTTACCACTTTAGATTTACAGAGGAGGTCTACTGCTAAAATTACTGCCCTCGATCTGACCTTTGCGGTGATACCTCACATGCATGGTGCAATTGCTGTTTACATTTGACGCCAGACCTACGTTTGCGTTCGCCTTAGCGCGAGAGCAGGGGGGACAGGGGTGCTTTTTTTTTTTCTTTATTATTTTTTTGCTTTTTTATCTTATTTTTTAAATTTTTTTTTTAAATCATTTTTTTGGTTATCTCAGGGATTGTAAATATCCCCTATGATAGCAATAGGTATTGACAGGTACTCTTTTTTGAAAAAATTGGGGTCTATTAGACCCTAGATTTCTCCTCTGCCCTCAAAGCATCTGACCACACCAAGATCGGTGTGATAAAATGCTTTCCCAATTTCCCAATGGCGCTGTTTACATCCGGCGAAATCTAAGTCATAAAATGCTCGTAGCGTCCGATTTCTTAGGCCATAGAGATGTTTGGAGCCACTCTGGTCTCTGATCAGCTCTATGGTCAGCTGGCTGAATCGCCGGCTGCATTCTCAGGTTCCCTGTTGAGACAGGAGAGCCAGAAAAAAACACGGAAGACGGTGGGGGTCATTCCCTCCCACTGCTTGTAAAAGCAATCTAGAGGCTAATTAGCCGCTAGGATTGCTTTTACATGAAAGCCGACCGCTGGCTGAAAAGAATGATACCAAGATGATACCTAAACCTGCAGGCATCATTCTGGTATAACCACTCAAAGTCGTGAATGGCGTACCTGAAGACAAAAAAATGGTTAACAATAAAGCACAGTAAACGGTAAAGTATAAAAAATTGCATACCTGAAAAGCAAACATGATAAAACATAATAACAATAAAACATTGCAGAATAGAATACAGTAAAAAAGAGCAGAATAGAGAGAGAATAGAGAGAGCGAGAGAACAATAAAACGACAACTATTTTTTAAAATTTTATATTTTTGTTTGTGTGTTTTTTTTGTTTTGTTTTTTTTTTACACTTTTTTTTGTAACTGTAACTTTTATAACTGTAACCGGTTCCAGGTTCGGGTCTCTCAAAATGCGATGGCATCTTGGGAGACCCTGTGAAAGTGTGCCTAGTCTGTGCAATGCTGTACCCTACGCTAATACTCAACTAGTGCATGGTAGCGTTCAAAACATTCACCAATGCAAAGACCAGGATTGTCAGGACAGGAGGGACAATAATAGCGGGTGTCACGCCTATATCCGCGCTTGCTGCAGACACGACATCTTTTTTGGAGGGGTTCGTTGGGTAGGGGTAGCTGATACTTAATATGCACAGGTTGGCCATTAAGAACTCTTCTAATTCACCTATGTTGCCAGTCATTGGCAACCCTGACTTTGTCCCTGGCAGCTCTGTCCTGAAATTCCACCCATTCTTACACACTAATGCCCCGTACACACGGTCGGACTTTGTTCGGACATTCCGACAACAAAATCCTAGGATTTTTTTCCGATGGATGTTGGCTCGAACTTGTCTTGCATACACACGGTCACACAAAGTTGTCGGAAAATCCGATCGGTCTAAACACGGTGACGTAAAAACCGTACGTCGGGACTATAAACGGGGCAGTGGCCAATAGCTTTCATCTCTTTATTTATTCTGAGCATGCCTGGCACTTTGTCCGTCGGATTTGTGTACACACGATCGGAGTTTCCGACAACCGATTTTGTTGTCGGAAAATTTTATATCCTGCTCTTAAACTTTGTGTGTCGGAAAATCCGATGGAAAATGTGTGATGGAGCCTACACACGACAACAAGGTCCTATCACACATTTTCCGTCGGAAAATCCGACCGTGTGTACGGGGCATCACACTTTTGGGCTGTTGGATTTTAAGACATTTGATGTCTGGAAATCCATCTCTGCAATCCAATCAATGATTGGCCCTCCCCTGTCTTTTTAGCAGGCCCTGTAAATGAGGTATTTTCTTCTATCTACTGTATATGTCCTAAATGACTAAACCCTCTAGATCCCTCAGCTTTTGAACTTACCTGTAAGGACCCTGCACCACTTCAACAGGGTCTCTCTATTACACTGCACTTATTTCTCCTCCTAAAAATGATGCACCTACTTTTCTGACTGAATGGGAAAAGGATCCAAATCAGCAATTTTTCACCTGAGCAGCAGTATCCTCCAATTTGTGCATAAATCCTCCATTTTCTCTAGGCTCCAGGCAACTGGTTATAAGCTTCTGACCGGATGGTATAGGGTTCCTGTGTGATTGCAGCAAATATTTCCAAATGTTGACCCTACTTACTGGAAACGTGGAGCTGCTCCCTCACACATTGACTTTGATGTGGAGATTTAGCTATGCGCTATACGTAATCAATCTCACTTGCACTAATACGCGCCCTTTCAGTATAATGGTATAATGCATCTTACCTATCACTCTATTTCCCACATATGTCCAATGAAGCAGACATGACCACTGCTTACATCCTCATCTCAGCACGACTGCCCTGTCGAGCGGTACACTGGCTCTTTTATTCAAAGACAACAAAAGCAATCACAAACAGGAAGCCCTGGCCCCAACAGACAATCGCTTCCTTCACAGGATATGACCTCACAGGATATGACCAAACAGGATATGAGTTTATACAACAACCAATGATTACCGTTCCTGCTGATGGGAGATTATCTGCAGGTATACGCCATGGCACCCCAAATATGTTGATCAGGCATACAGGGGTGACACGAGCGCACATCCGCTAAACCGATAATGTCTTTGCAGAGTGAACACATCCCCCCCAGACGAATGTCTGTGCATCGCACAGGGGTCCTTTCACCAGCGGACATATCCCCACTTTGCGAACACCTCTTTCCAACCTCAGGAAGTTTTCCACTACCAAACGGAACTCAACCAGCGTCAGTCTGCCCCAGTCAGCTCTTTAGAGCGGGTTGCGGGAGAAATAACACTGGGAGACACTATGACAATACATATTAAAAAACATCTTCATAAAATTTCCACAACAGTCCATCCTCTTGTCATATGCCCCCATGTGTCCCTCAGTGAATCTTGATCTTCTTATACCTGGAAATGAATCAGTCCTCAAAGTCCATATGAGTCCATAAAAAGGAAAACATGACTTGACATGTAGACTCTGTTCTTCAGGAAATGGAATTGCAAAGGAATTGGGACTTTGTAGGTGCAATTAAATTAAAAAAATATCAAATATAGTGTATAAAAAAATCTTTTATTTTGAGGAGCAAAATAAGAATTCATTCATTAAAAGAAGGAAAAGGGGGAGATACAATGATGGCTAGTACAATTAATTATGATTTCAACAACACAGCAATATGTGATGGACTTCCCAACATGTTTCGCCCATGTGTCGGGCTTCCTCAGGGGATGTTGGTCGTTTGCAAAGTACAATGCCTCCTATCAAGAAACACAAACAATTGAACATATTAGGTTGTTTGAAAAAATCACACACATTTACATCTAATATTTTTATACATATGCGTCTCCTCTGTCAGGGTACCACTGCTTACCTATATCTCCTAAGAAAGGGGGGACCAAGAACTGCCGGGATGGCTAGGTGTTTTGCTGCATCTAAAGAACCATGCACTAAAAGTGACCATAGATGGTAAACAAAGACCAACTGAAAAAAGGAAAAAAATGATAATGCCCCTTAATATCTGAAGGAAAGATGGAATATCCTTCCTGACATCAAAAGGACAAAAAACTAAAATAGGGTCAACTTACAGTACCTGACCGCGAGATTGTGTTTCCAGCGCGATCCTATCGTGCTGGGTCTCGGCGACAGGGTACTGTGCATGTCGCACTGGCTCGCTCATTGGGAAAGGAAAACGTTTTTTTTCCTTTCGCGATGAGCGACAGGCAGTGCTGACAGCTGTCTGGTATGAATCATGAGGGGGAACGCTGCGCCAAATTTTAAATAAAAAACCGACATGGGTTCCCCCCAGGAGCATACCAGTCCCTTAGGTCTGGTATGGATTATAAGGGGAACCCCCCTACGCCGAAAAATCGGCATGGGGGTCCCCCCCAAAATCCATACCAGACCCTTATCTGAGCACGCAGCCCGGCCGGTCAGGAAAGGGGGTGGGGACGAGCGAGCGCCCCAGCTTCCTGAACCATACCAGGCCGCATGCCCTCAACATGGGGGTTGGGTGCTTTGGGGGAGGGGGCCCCCCACCCCAAAGCACCTTGTCCCCATGTTGATGAGGACAAGGGCCTCTTCCCGACAACCCTGGCCTTTGGTTGTCGGGGTCTGCGGGCGGAGGGCTTATCGGAATCCGGGAGCCCTCTTTAATAAAGGGGCCCCCAGATCCCGGCCCCCCACCCTATGTGAATGAGTATGGGGTACATGGTACCCCTACCCATTCACCTAGGGAAAAAAGTGTCAATAAAAAAAAACACTACACAGGTTTTAAAAGTTATTATTAGGCAGCTCCCGGGGTCTTCTTCCGACTTCGGGGTCTTCTTCCGACTTCTCCGCTCTCTCCGGCCTTCGGCCTCTTCTCCCGGTGTTCGGCCTCTTCTCCCGGTGTTCGGCCTCTTCTCCCGGTGTTCGGCCTCTTCTCCCGGTGTTCGGCCTCTGCTGCCGGGCTCCTCCGCTATCTTCTGCTCTTTTGCCGCTCTTTTGCTAGCGGTGGCCCAGTCTTCGCCGTCTTGTTCTGCCGTCTTGTGTCGTCTTGTTCCTTCTTCTCTTCTTCTTCCGTCGTTGACACGATGCTGTCTTTCGCTGTTATGCTGTGTGAGCGGTGCGCGATCACTTATATAGGAATGGGGCGTGTTCACCGGGTGATTTCACCCGGTGACTCCGCCCCCTTATGACGCCACAGTCCCTGTGCATGCTGGGGCTGTGACGCCACAAGGGGGCGGGGTCACCGCCTATATAAATGGTTGCGCAGCTCTCACACAGCATAACAGCGGGAGACAGCATCGTCAACATTGGAAGAAGAGAAGAGGGGACAAGACAGCGCAGAAGACCGGGCCACCGCTAGCAAAAGAGTGGCAGAAGATAGCGGAGGGGCCCGGCAGAAGAGTCCGAACACCGGGAAAAGAAGCCGAACACCGGGAGAAGAGGCGGAACACCGGGAGAAGAGGCGGAACACCGGGAGAAGAAGCCGAACACCGGGAGAAGAGGCCGGAGAGAGCAGAGAAGTCGGAAGAAGACCCCCGAAGTCGGAAGAAGACCCCAAAGTCGGAAGAAGACCCCCGGAGCTGCCTAATAAATTCCTTTTAAAACCTGTGTAGTGTGTTTTTTTATTGACACTTTTTTCCCTAGGTGAATGGGTAGGGGTACCATTTACCCCATACTCATTCACATAGGGGGCTCCCGGATTCCGATAAGCCCTCCGCCCGCAGACCCTGACAACCAACGGCCAGGGTTGTCGGGAGGAGGCCCTTGTCCTCATCAACATGGGGACAAGGTGCTTTGGGGGGGGCCCGCAGGGCCCCCCCAAAGCACCCAACCCCCCATGTTGAGGGCATGCGGCCTGGTACGGTTCAGGAGGGGGCACTCGCTCGTCCCCACCCCCTTTTCTGACCGGCCGGGCTGCGTGCTCAGATAAGGGTCTGGTATGGATTTTGGGGGGACCTCCACATCGATTTTTCGGAGTAGATGGGTTTCCCTTACAATCCATACCAGACCTAAGGGCCTGGTATGCCCCTGGGGGGAACCCACACCATTTTTTTATTTAAAATTTGGAGCGGCGTTCCCCCTCATGATTCATACCAGACAGCTGTCAGCACTGTCTGTCGCTCATCGCGAAAGGAAAAAAAGTTTTCCTTTCCCGATGAGCGAGCCAGCTCGGCACTGGCTCCCGCGACAGGGCTCGCAGGTGTCAAATCTCGCCGATAACAGCGGCGAGATTGACACAATATCGTGGTCACCTACTGTACAAAGACAGGTTCTGCAGCTGGCTTGATGCCAAGGGCCACATACCTCCAGATATACTAGTTGTTTAGGGGGTATCTAGTAAACACAATTGAAATGACACAATGTAACTTGCTATATAATGCCAGCAGGGCAAGATAATAATCATCAAAAACATAAGAGTCACGATTGCTATTATGAAATTACAAGAAGAACCATATTCAAAATATGGGCTAGCTAACATTTACCAGGATGAGAGAGAGTAGCGTGCATGTGTCCCTTGATTCCTGCAGCGTCTCCATGCTGCATACAGCGGCTTTAAATACCATCCATCCAGTATGAAAACCGGATGCGGATGTAAGAACTGTGCTGTGCATGCGCGAACCTCGCCATTGTAGCTCGCTCGTCCATTCCTGCCGGGTCCTAAGACTCAGTCGGATAAATGGAAAGAGAGCTCCCTCTGGTGGATACAACAGTTAACCAAAGAAGTGGAGGAGATGAGTTATCCAAGGTCTTCCTCTGACAACCTATCTCCACAACTGAGAAAGGCTTTAGTATCCTTGCAAAATAATAAGGAACTAATAATCAAATCAGCTGACAAAGGTGGCAAGCTTGTAGTCATGGATCGCAGAAATTACGAACAAATGTGTTTACATATTCTTCATAACCGTGAATGGTACAAACCCATTTCACAGACAGTTATTGAATCATACTGTAGAGAATACAGAAACATTATAACTAAAGCATTATCTAGAAATTTAACTGACAAACAGACTTGACCTATCTTAATACTCAGGAACCGAAAGTTCTGACCTTCTATGCTTTACCAAAGGTCCACAAATCCTTAACCAATCCCTCCGGTCGATCTATTATTTCAGGGTGTGGATGTTTGACGCAAAATGCCAGTAGCCTAATAGACACCTATTTAGGCCCTCATGTTATATCTTTGTTTTCATTTGTCCAAGACACGATTGATCTTATTAAATTGATTGAAGGTATCTCAGTCCCTAAAGATGCATGGCTTGTCACTATTGATGTAGAAAGTTTATACAATACAATCCCACACAAACTAGGACTGAGGGTTGTAACTGAGCATTTACAGGAACATGGTCACACTGCTGACCATTATAATGAATTCATATTGGCTTTGCTAAAATTCATTCTCACAAGGAATGTGTTTATGTTGCCTCCTCCCACGACCTCCAGGTGCAGGGGGTTGTGATGGGGACTCGTTGTGCCCCATCGTATGCCAACCTGTACCTGGGGGGGAGGGAGAGCAATTTGTTCGCAAGAGAGGATATTAAAAAATATTTGGATTTTGTGGTGACTTCCCATCGTTATATAGACGACATACTGCTGATATGGTCAGGTACTCAGCAAGAATTGATGGAATTTATGACTATCATTAGTGATAACACTTACAATCTGAAGTTTACCATGTCTTGCAACAAAAAATCTGTTAACTTTCTTGATATTCAAATTTTTGTGGAGTCTGATGGCTCCCTGGGTACTACCCTATTCAGGAAGCCATCAGCAAGCAATGCTGTTCTGCATGCATCGAGTTCCCACCCCAGGTCCTTGATTAATAGCATCCCCTACAGTCAATATCTAAGACTGCGATGCAATTGCAGTAGGTATAGTGACTTGTCGTGTCGTTTGTGTTGTTTCAATTGAGTTTACTAGATACCCCCTAAGCAACTAGAATATCTGGAGGTATGTGGCCCTTGGCATCAAGCTAGCTGCAGAACCTGTCTTTGTAAGTTGACCCTATTTTAGTTTTTTGTCCTTTTGATGTCAGGAAGAATATTCCATCTTTCCTTCAAATATTAAGGGGTATTATCGTTTTTTTCCTTTTTTTCATCATCTATGGTCACTTTTAGTGCATGGTTCTTCGGATTCAGCAAAACACCTAGCCATCCCGGCAGTTCTTGGTCCCCCCTTTCTTAGGAGGTATAGGTAAGCAGTGGTACCCTGACAGAGGAGACATATATGTATAAAAATTATATTAGATGTAAATGAGTGTATGATTTTTTGAGTCAACCCTAATATGTTCGATTGTTTGTTTTTCTTGATAGAAGGCATTGTACTTTGCAAACGACCCGCATCCCCTGAGGAAGCCCGACACATGGGCGAAACATGTTGGGAAGTCCATCACATATTGCTGTGTTGTTGAAATCATAATCAATTGTACTAGCCATTATTGTATCTCCCCCCTTTCCTTCTTTTAATGAATGAATTCTTATTTTGCTCCTCAAAATAAAATTATTTTTTATACATTATGTTTGAAATTTTTTCAATTTAATTGCACCTACAAAGTCCCAATTCCTTTGATTTTCCATTATCTAATTTCAGGATGTGGTGCTAAAAAAAAAAAAATTGGTGTGTTCGTGTTCACAAAAAACCTTTCCATTCTGTTCTTCAGGAGGAATGACTTAGAGGAGGACATGAAGGCCGGTCAGTCTGGGATCCTCTGTGTTTTGTACTTGGGTTGGGCTTCAGGGCGTCGGGCTCTGTTCACTCATCCAATCAGGCAACAGTAGCACCTCATCACGGCATATAGAAGAAATAGAAACAAAAACATCATAAGTATATATATACACCCCTACTTCCTTCAACTATGATCCGCTGAAAAATAAAAAATAAAATCCCCAAAGATTCCCAGACCCTTAAAAGGACTTCTACCTTCACTAGCTATAGCTCTGGCTTTGCCTTGCAGGGATCTAAACCTTATGGGCCTGAGCTTTGTCACTAGTATCCCCGATCCAGGTATAACAATCTTTTCCTATGAATTCACAGAAACCCCCCTTGGATGCCAACAGAATCATGGGCCACCTTTTAATAAAAAAAGGTCTTGATTTGCCATCATTCCTGTGGGAACTTCCTTGTAGCTTCAACATTTACATGAAACATCCCATCCTCAATAAATGAGAAATTGTTCAATCGTTTCATAAGCTCAAGCCCCCACCGTGTACAAGCAGGAAACCATGCCCAGACCTGGTCGAGGTTGGTGAACAATTTTCTTCTAGTTGTCCCCGTCTCTAATTACCTTCTCTCGTGCCATCAGATCCTCACGTTCAGGCTGCAACCCAAGATGCTGGGACGAGTTTCACCAGCACACATGAACCTCTTGCATTAGGGGAATTACCTTATAAGCCGTAGATCCGCATTAATACTAAACTAAAGTTGAAGCACACGTGTGGGCTATCTAGTTGTCCCGATACCAAAGCTGGCAAGAACCAAAGCTATTGTTTTACCCTCTAGAAATGTATTGTTAAATTCTATTGACAAGCGTCTATTTGGATTTTTCTAGTTTGTCAAAACTCCTCATACCAATATGAACATCACATATAGCATGTACCGCCATCATTGCTGGGGCACTAGAGCTCGGTGGAGACTCAGAGTAGACCCAACCATGTGTCCTGTTCACTTTCTTAGCTAGTTGGAAAACACACTTTGAAAATATAAATAAACAAAGATACTCCTCATCCTTTGGTGTAGTTGAGCAGCTTCTTGCAGTGGCTGGCATGGATCCAGTTGTCTCATCCCTCAAGCTTCTTTACAAGGACCCAGTCACCTGGTTGGAAAGAATGTAAACCGGTTATTGCGTCAGGGTCCATGAGGGACTCATGAACTCTGTGGTGAACCTTTTGAAATTCATGTTACAGTGACTGCACCCACCCCATCAGGTGAGAATGTAGGTGACAGCTGCTGAGGAAAGTACAACTCGGACATGTGGGAACTTAAATGACTGTGGTCACTGCATAACCTGTGCGTGGCTTACCATCTGGGGTGTAATACCTGGAACCATTGACAAAAAGGTTCTTATGGGAGCATCCTTCACCAGACTGCTGATTCAAATTCCATCAAAAAAAGACAGTCGTTGAACCTGTCGTTCCTACTAGGTCACAAATTTGGCTAGAATTAAAACAGTATTATTGGTTTGAAAATTTGTCATTCTCACCACTATCATCCCCCCATTTTCTTCCTCACTGGAGGAAGACTCGCAGGATTTACAATGGTGCAGAAAGGGGGGCCTGACCAGGACCAGCATGTGAGAAGACGTGTGTCTCACAGCTCCGCTCCAGCACAGCCAAACAATCCTCTCCCAGCAGCGATCCGATGGTAAAACGCGGCTTTCCAGCTGGCTACCGACCCCCGCTCACCCTCCCGGTCCACCCACCAGCCCTCTGTACCCATGGGAAAGCGAAGAAAAAGGAGGAAAATATGACCTTCGAAATCCAAGATGGCACCGCCACGGCCCTGGCACAGCGCACACTGAGGGGCAATGAAAAGGCCAAAGAAGGGACCAGCAGAAGGACAGATGCACCAGGGTAAGGACTACCCAAGGGACATGCTATATTATGCTCAAAAGCTGGGGGGACACCAGGATCAGGGCACAGGGGGGTCTGCTGAGTCGCCCCACATGGCAGCCCAAGAGACATTAGAGCAGATTACACTGAACACTGGCTGGCAGGGAGAGCTTGAAACCCCAGCAGAGCAGCCTCCCTCCATACAGACACTGACGATCCTGAACAGCCAACTCTGGCTGAAATACTTAGGGCTGTGCATGTTTGCACAGCCTCAGTGAACACCCTAAAAGAGCAATTTGGTGGGCTGAGAGAAGATGTTTCTCTGCTGAGGCAGGACCTACAAAAGATTAGATAACGACTGCAGTGGAAAGCAGGGTGAGCGAAATAGAAGACAAACTCCCGCCAGTTGCTCGGGAGGCCCATGCCGCCTACCAACTAGCCAAGGACACTAATAATAGAGCCGATGACATGGAGAATCGCCTGCAACAAAACAATATCCGCATAGTAGGATTGCCGGAGAAAACAGAGGGGAGAGTTACTACTACTGTTGTGGAGACCTGGCTGACTGAATTTTTGGGAAGGAGGCCTTTTCCCCATTCTTTACAGTTGAGCAGGCGTACCACACACCAGGTCGCCCACCACAACCAGGAGCTCCCCCAGACCCATTTTGGCCTGGCTCTTGCATTACAGAGACAGAGAAGCGGTACTGAGACATGCAAGAGAGAAGGCCAACGTTCAGGAAAATGGAGTTAGCGTGTCATTCTATCCGGACTTCTCTGCAGAAGAATAGAAATGCAGGGCCAAATTTTCGGACGTGAAGAGGCATCTGAGGGCTCTGCAGCTACCCTATGCCATGCTGTACCCCGCCAAGCTAAGAGTTACAGCCAACAGACAGGCCCACTTCTTAATCGGCTAAGGATGCGGCCATGTGGCTGGACCACAACGAACAGGCCCTACATCACCGCGGTAGAGATGAGGAAGGAGATTGACCAGTCTTGTGCACCTGATACTGAGAACCCTCGGAGACCCACACAAGTGCCTCAAAGAAAGTTTGTTTGAAGCTCACTTATTGCCCCCTTGATGGATTGTTGTTCCCCCCTTGATCCTACATATTCCTGTTTTTTCCCTTTGTCATATCCATTTATTTTTCTATTTCCCCTGGATCTCATTCCTATGACAGGAAGTTTACACATATGGGGAATTTCCATGCCTTATGCTGCTGGGAGTCTTAATATTACCACGTGAACCGTGAGCTATCTTGTGAAGTTGGCAAGAAAAAATGTGTTCTCTCTATGCGAGCGGTAAATCAAGAACACCATGTTGGCTTCTGTTTCAAGTTCAACTACAATGGCTTGTCCTGTCAACGGCCTGGTTTTCTGTTTTTTCATATGTACTTTACTTAAAACAAAAGCTACGTATGCATGATGCTGGATTCTGGAACTGCTGTTCTGCAAACACAGACATACCCGAGATGAAGGGCCTCTGGCTCACGATTAAATCCCCTAACCGGTCTGCACTAGCCCCACCCAGCCCCCTTGAGAGGGGGACCCCCGAGACTACTCAGCCCCATGGGCCCAGAGCTGTACTGGAATCATGCTCCTCACTAAGGTTGTATAATGTATAATTGTTCCTAATGGCTGAATTACCAATAATTTTCTGTAATGTTAGGGGCTTAGGCTCCCCACTTAAGCGTATCATGATTTCTACTTGTCTGAAAAAGTATCATTCTATGATTTTATGTATGCAGGAAATGCATTTAACTAATGAAACTCAAAGTTGCCTTAAATATGCTTGGATAGGAAAGGCCTACCATTCCACTCATACCTCCTACTCGAGGGGTAAGTGTAATGTTACATGGATCAGTGGACTTCCAAGAATTTGATGTTTGTATAGATGCAGAGGGAAGGTTTATTTTCTTGCACTGTCGGGTTGGGAGGGTGCAATGTATCCTGGCTTGTGTATATGTACCCAAACCGTTTACTGTGGCAGTACTCCGGTTATTGCTAGCTTATTTGGAGAGCCGACCAGATTTGCCGCTGCTGGTAGTGGGGGATTTTAATTACTGGTTGAGTCCCTCCATGGACAGTTACCCGAGTTCGGGGGTCTCTGCCGCATCGAGGGACTCGCCTTTGCGGAGACTGCTTAATGAGGTGGAATGTGTTGGTAAATGGAGACACAAAAATTCTTCCGATAAACAATGCTCCTGCTTCTCCAAAACTCACGGGACACTATCCAGAATTGATCTTGCTGTAGGTAACCTTGCCATGCTCCCATCCATCTCGGAAGTGATATATAAGCCCCGTAGTGTGTTGGATAACTCACATTTGGTGATTAGCTTAATTATATCCCCACTATTTAGGCTTCCAAGAGCTCCATGGAAATTCAATGCCTTTTGGCAGAAATTATTTTTGACTTACATTGGGATGGAGCGGAGCATGAGGGAATTTCTGGATGGCCGTGAATTTGCAGAATCCCAAGTGACACAATGGGATGCCTTTAAGGCTATATGAGGGGACTGTTTAAATCAGAAATTGAAAAGGTAAAGAAAAACTCATCTAGACACAGAGATGAACTTAAAAAACCAGTGCAGGAACTGGAGGAGAAATATGTACATACCCAGACAGACTCGGTCAGGAACCTACTCCCTTCCTTTGTCCGTGATAGCAGAGACGTTTTGGTTAAACTACAACATTTTGTCATACCCCCAGAGGCCCTTTTGGTGGGTATCGACGTGGAGAGCTTGTATACGTCGATACCACATCACTGTGGTATCGAGGCTACAATGCATTTTCTGGACTTTCATCATCCCCAACAGGGTGCTCAAAATGAATTTATTGGGGAACTCCTTGAATTCATGCTTAATAACAATTTCTTCCAATTCCTTGGTCACTATTACCAGCAGATTAGAGGCACCAGTATGGGGGCACCATGGGCTCCCTCATACGCATGCCTCCACCTGGGACTTTGGGAGGAAACTATGGTCTACAAGTCCTCTCTGTACCTCAGCCACTCCCTCCTGTGGCTGAGGTACATTGATGACGTCTTGATGGTGTGGGGCGGTTCAGTTAAACAACTTGAGGACTTTATGTCCGAACTGAACAGAAACAACTATAACATACGTCTGACCTACTCACACCATCCTGACATACTCCCCTTTTTAGACCTATCCATACGGAGATCTGGGAATGAAATTGTTACTAGCACCTATAGGAAGAAAACAGCAGCTAATACCTTGCTGTCTGCCCAGAGTCATCACCCCAAATCATTAATCCATGGGATACCCACAGGACAATTCCTGAGGATCAGACGGAATTGTTCTGTGGAGGAGGAATTCCATAAGGAGGCATACGAGATGTATCAAAGATTTAGACAAAGAGGTTACTCACATAGATCCCTTAAGAAGGCCAAGAAAAAAGCCACCCTTAAAAATCGTGATGAACTCCTAGTACCCCCTGCTAATTTTTCTCAAAATAAAAACAATGAGTCAAAAGGAAATTCTGAAAAGAATTTCCCTAGGATCATCACTAAATACGGATCCCAATGGAAACTGGTCCAAGGAGTCCTACAAAAACACTGGCATATCTTAAAATCAGCCCCCTTAATTTCGGAACTTGTGAGTCCAAAACCCCTTTTGACAGCTAAAAGATCAAATAATCTTGGTGACCTGTTGGTTCATTCTGAATACACCCGTACTACCCAGAAGAACTGGTTAAGTGACTCTAGAATTTCCCCAGGCATGTATAGATGCGGACACTGCAATATCTGCAAATATGTCCACCAGACAAATGTGTTCCCGAACCCCCGTGGAGGTGCAGATTATAAGATTAAACAGTTTGTAAACTGCTCCACTACTCGAGTGGTTTATACACTTACTTGCCCATGTAATAAAATCTATGTGGGTAAAACTAAAAGAGCCTTAAGGGTAAGGATTCGAGAACACATTGCTGGTATCAAAAAACTGAATGATGAACGTCCCATTTCACTCCACTTTGCTAAATTCCATAACCGTGACCCAAGGGGCCTAATAGTAAAGGGTATCTATAGGTTGAATTTACCTACAAGACGTGGCGATTTTGACACCATCCTCCTTCAGAAGGAAAAAATGTGGACCTACTACTTGGAGGCGATGGCCCCCAATGGGTTAAATACCGAATGTAGCCTTCAGTCTTTTTTGGAGAAATGATCTTCTATTTCCCCTGTAGCTACCATTTACATATAAAAAGTTTTTCTTTTTCTTTTGCTCTATATTTTTGAGCGTCTTTCTACCTTTATATTGATGCTCTAATTTGCCATGCCTTATCTTTAGGTTGCTTTTTGTCCTCTGTTTTTTGTTTTTTGTTTTTTGTTTTTTGCTTTTCGTTTTCTGCCTGGTCTCTATGTTACTGTATATATCCACCTTCATCAAATGTTTCTCTGTATCACAATGTAGCACTGTTTGAGGTGCTTGCTTCTGAACAATTGAGTGAAGCTACTTTTGTGAAGCCATTTATGAGATACTACCTTTGCTGAAATGTCTGTGATGAGTGGTGACTGTGTGCGACATCTGGTGGACATGTGTTGTAATTACACCTTTATTGGTTAGTCTATTTAACCTTCGCTCACGGACCCCTCCTTTGCTCTGAGGAAACCAGCGGTGATTGGCTGGTGAAACGCGTCAGCACGTGACGTCAGCACGTCATCTCGGAGCCGCGATCACAGGGCGTTTGAATGCCTCACTGGGAACTAACAGCTGACGACCGGCTTACACCATCTGATAGAAGGCACTGACACAGCGGAACTTTTTCAACCAGACGGCACAAGCAAATGCAACTGCTTTCATCAACAAGTAATTACCTGGGGTAGAGCCTGCGATCCTGAGAGCTGCTGATCCGTTTGGTGAGAGTATCACTCCTATTTTAATATCAATGCAGCCCTGTTTCTATCTGCTCCCCCTCACTGCTTGCTATCTACATGAACTGCTTTGCTTGTATGCCCTGAGTTACTATCGCCTACAATAGTTGTTGCCGGTCACTGTGATCAGCCTGCATACGTCATATGTTCAGCTCCCGGACTGTCATCAACTCTCTATTGGTGTTCTCACTACAGTGAAACCTTTTGTGATAATCTAAAGTCAACCTGCATTCATCCACCCACCCCCACACCGCCATACCTTCCACACTGTTGATTTGAGGTTTCATATTATCCCATTACTTGGTTATTCAGTAGGAATCTGCTGTTGTGATTGGTGTGTGTATGGGGTATGCTTTGGCCGCGGCTCTGTTGTTTTTAATGATAACGTTATCAATTTTATTAGTCATTTGATATCTTCCCTAAATTGCCCAATATTGTCTCCATTTTGTATTTTTGTGTGGTGTTTATAGCCTATTAAATAAATTTGTTTTTTTGACAGATTGTGTTTGGGTTTCTGCCTCCTTTTGGGGAATCTCTTTTTCCTTGTT
The DNA here is from genome assembly GCA_037952925.1 of Lithobates clamitans. Classification (NCBI taxonomy): domain Eukaryota; kingdom Metazoa; phylum Chordata; class Amphibia; order Anura; family Ranidae; genus Lithobates; species Lithobates clamitans. The sequence continues at coordinate 957,747 of JBBGZY010001101.1, read as the reverse complement.
ATTTTTGTATGCCTTTAAAAGGCGACCCAAACTGCATCCACTACTTTCCTGGATGAATATCTGTTCATACGTAATAAATCAGTACTATTTTTCCTTGGAGGTTGATCCGGGCTAAAAGCATCTTTTTTTCATAGACTCGGTCAGGGAGGCATGGCAGTCGGCCCAATCTGCTTATGAGCGACTGCTATTCTCCACGGCGGAGAATAAACAATTTTTCTCAAAGTTAGCGTTCTTTGAAGAAGGAGAAAGCACAGGGCACCTTTTGGCTAGGATAGCTAAATCACAACAACGTTCCCCTGCTATTGGAGCTATTAAAATACCAGAGGGCAAGATAGTAAGCTCTCCTGATCTAATTCTATCGGAGTTAGCCAGATTTTATGAGAACCTGTACCTTCCAACGGGGCAATAAACCCCAGAAGAATGTACAGAATACCTTCAAGGCATCGACTTCCCACAACTCACGTACGACCAAAGGAAGGCCCCTAGGCGCTCCGTTCACTATAGAAGAGCTACAGACGGCGCTGACGGCGTTCCCTAACTGTAATACGGACGGGTTACCCATGGAAGTTTACAAGCATTATGCGGAAATACTTTTACCAAAACTTCTAATGGTGTTTAATGCAACCAGGGAACAGCGGGCTTTGCCTCCCTCTATGTCCACGGCCAACATTGTACTCATATTGAAACCCGGAAAAGACCCTGTAGACCCAAGCTCATACAGGCCCATATCTCTGCTACAGAGCGATATTAAGCTCTTGGCCAAAATCCTGGCGATTAGGTTGAATGGTGCCATTACAGATATTGTACATCCGGATCAGGCAGGATTCATGCCCAACAAGTCGATGGCAGTAAATCTAAGGAGGCTTTACCTGAATATGCAGTCCCCGGCAGATAATGTGGGACAGAAGGCCCTGCTTTCACTGGACGCTATGAAGGCCTTCGATAGCGTCGAGAAGAAGTACCTGTGGGAGAGCCTTAGGCAATTTAGATTTGGAAACGCATACATTTCATGGGTGCGTCTGCTATATCACAACCAGCAGGCAGCTATTCGGGTGTCTGGGGCTATGTCACACGCCTTTACTCTAGGTAGGGGCACGAGACAGGGGTGCCCATTGTCACCCCTGCTCTTTGCATTAGCCATAGAACCCCTAGTGATTAAAGTAAGAGCCCACCTGGGTATTACCGGCTTTAGATATGGGGACAAACAGGAGAAACTTATGTTATACGCAGATTACACTATGATCCTACTTGGAGATGTGGATGGCTCCCTCTCAGAATCCATGTGTACCATAGTGGAATTCGGCAGATACCCTGAGCTTCAGATTAACTGGACCAAATCCTCCCTGATGCTCATTGACGAAGGGGGGGTGCCCCCCACCACTAACTACCTTGTTTAGATACTTGGAGATCCAGATGACACCTAAGATCCGTGACTATGGGAGATTAAATATATCCCCGATGCTACAAAAGTTCATGGATCTGATTAAGGCTCGATTCACATCTATGCATGTTGCTTTTGAGCTTTTTTGGAGTTTTTATTTGTGATGCTTGCCACGTTTTTGAGCAGCGTTTTTTTAGCGTTTTTACAGCGTTTTTGCGGCATTTTGCGTTTTTTTTTTTACAGTTTTTTTTTAGACTGTATACAGTCTAAAAAAAAATTAAAAAAAACCCGCCAAAAACGCATCAAAAACGCTGCACTTGCGTTTTTGATGCTGGTCCATTGAATTCTATTACATGCAAAACGCTGCATTTTGCATGAAAAAAAGTCCCTGACCCTTTCCAAAAATGCAGAGGTACAAAAAGGCATTGATGTGAACATGTTCCATAGGAACCCATGTTAAAAAATTCCCATGCATTTCTGCAAAATGCATCAAAAAACGCGCTAGTGTGAATGGAGCCTTAGAATGGTGCAGAAAAAAAAACAATGAGACAGTGAAATAGCCTATGATACTTTTACCTTCTTAGGTGTGTGTATTTATTCATGTGTACAGCTATCTACATACACTTTCAGAAACTCCTTGGACCTGAAAAGATACTTATAAACAGAAGTTATTACTCTATCCTTCATATTTAATAACCTGCAAAGAATGGTAAACAATACAACATTCGTGTACACTGGTAAATTGTCACTGACATTCCTCAAAACTGTCAATAACCTAACCCTCTGTAAACCTTACTTTCATGTCCCTACTAAAATAAAACAGCCACGTGTCATGCGTGTCGCAAGAGGACTATTGTGGTAGGTTCAAACATATTTTTGTTACTACATACACACAATGAAAAGACTAAAACATGAGACAAACATTTAGATACAAATGTGGGGGAGATATATCATAGTTCCCAAAACAAAATTGAAAAAAAAACAACCAGACTGAATGCTGCCTTCACTCTTTTAGTAATAGAAAAAAAACACAATGGGAAAGACATGAGAGCAGCTCGAAATCTTTGCGCGGACCTGCCACACAAAGTCCAAAAACAGGCATGAGAATTCTTAAACACACAAACGTGTACTGCACATCCATCAACTCACTCATCATTACAGATTTCTGAAACCACAGCTGAACTACTTCCAAGGTATTTTTAATCTGGGGTCTCGTACCTCCAGACATCAAAAGTACCTTCCAAATGAATACACCTTACTGTACCCTCTGACCATATATGCCAATCTTTAAGGGGTTTAATGGCCTTTTCCCCAAAACTAGACTTCATGTACTGTGCAACCGTCTGACTGCATCCCTTCCCTTGCACGGATTGCTCGTTACCCATGGCGATTCGAATTGGCTTATTGTCTTACTCCTGCATCCAGGGAAACCATTGCACCCATTTAGGAGAGCACTGCCCTGTGCCTTCTTTTACGGTGGATTGACGGACTACAACCACTATATCTGGTCCAGTCCCCGAACTAGAAACCCTAACCGTGGCGTCAACTCTATGGCTTGTTGTCCCAACACTTTTGGCACAGAACTACAGAGTACCACTCCTTTAACAACCAACTATTACCTATGCCAAATGATTAGTCAACAACCACAGATCACCCCCCGAATTATGTCTCTATCCCTCACAGTGTATGCATACACAAGCGCATTGCGCTGTACGACCGTACACTGCGTCGCCAGACTAAACTGCACAGCACACCTATGCCCGCTTTCTCTCCAGAACAATGTGGCTTCTCTCTGTACCTAGATGTTACAACAATAACATGGATGCCTCCTGTTTACTCTCTACCCAAAACTGTATTACAGTAAAAAAACTTCACAAAACTGGAATTAAAATTTACTTCCAAACAGGAGTCAAAAGACCTCCAGCTCCCCCCACCAACTTCCTGTTGCATACTTGCAAAGAACTTCCTGTCTGAAATATCAATGAACAGGAAGAGGGAGGGGGAGGGGAAGCCTAGTTTCATATTATGTCTATCAAGACATTAAAAAAATCTATGGAACAACAAAAGCCAAAAACTGAAACTCCTGCAAAAAGATGGCTTAAGGAGGTCAACCAAATCCTTTTTCTACTGCAGGCTATACAATACAAATCTCAGCTAAAAGGGCATGGCTACACACACACACAAAGGAATTGGAGCAGCTTCCACTCTGAGATGACCCACAGGCCAAACAGCAAAAAATCCTTAAACTGCGCCTCTACAAACTAAAATCACATTTTTAAACCTGGCCCAAAAGCAGAGCCATTCCACCCATAACACAAAACACAGCAGACACAAAATGGTAGTTGCAACAAATGAACATCACGGCCGCACGGTGACCACAAGAGCCATGCAGATGGCAGACAGCAAAATGGCGACAACAAAAGGACCACATGGCAGACAGCAAAATGGCAGACAAAAAGGGCCACACAAAACACCAGCACATGAAGCTAAAACCAAGATTTCTTCACTAAAACACCAACGCTTTCTCCCCACAAAACTACACATTTGAGACACCATATGAACTCTTACAAACATTTTAGGCTATATACTACTAGGAACCTTGGCCAACCAAACACAGGCTCCCCAATCAAACAACAACGTTACATAAAACACAAAATAACACGGCTCAAACATACACTCTTGTTCCAAAATCCATAGAAACAAGCCATTTCAGCAGTGATGCTTGCATGCATGATCTTTTCATCTCAAAACAAAAAGACCTCCCCCTCTGCTATTGTCCACAGGGAGTAGATAACAGTCTCCATTGTAAATGATGTAACAGCCATGCCTGGCAGCCCCTCCTCCGCCAAGCCACATGGCAGCCCCAAAACAAATTCAATCATCAGCCACCCAAACAAATTGCTCAGTCACACACACATTCCAGGCTGCACCCAATGGGTCCCATAGCAGAGGCAAATATCCCAATTTATACATTTCTATTTCTCATATACATCACAAACTTATTACACAACATAAGATTACTTACACATAACAAACATACAATAAAAATCCCAGCATTATACCAAAAGACGAAAAATTTGTTCTTTTGCAAAGCAGAACCTTCCTAACGCATCAGACAGCCTACTGATCTGATTGTGGAGGAGGTTCTGTTCACTCCTAAGGTCCCGACCCGCCAGCCTGACGTGGAAATTTAGCTATACGTAATTAATCTCACCTGCGCTAATACGCGCCCTTTCAGTATAATGGTACAATACATCTTACCTATCACTCTATTTCCCACATATCCCCAATGAAACAGACATGACCACCGCTTACGTCCTCATCTCAGCACGACTGCCCTGCCGAGCAGTGCACTGGCTCTTTTATTAAAAAAAAACAAAAGCAATAACAAACCAGAAGCCCTGGCCCCAACAGTCAATCGCTTCCTTCACAGGATATGGCCTCACAGGATATGACCAAACAGGATATGAGTTTATACAACAACCAATGACTACCGTTCCTGCTGATGGGAGATTATCTGCAGGTGTACGCCATGGCACCCCAAATATGTTGATCAGGCATACAGGGGTGACACAAGCGCACATCCGCTAAACCGATAATGTCTTTGCAGAGTGAATACATCCCCCCCAGAAAAACGTCTGTGCATCGCACAGGGGCCCTTTCGCCGGCAGACATATCCCCACTCTGCAAATACCTCTCTCCAACCTCAGAAAGTTTTCCACTACCAAACGGATCTCAACCAGCAACAGTCTGCCCCAGTCAGCTCTTTAGAGCGGGTTCCGGGAGAACTAACACTGGGAGACACTATGACAATACATATTAAAATACATCTTCATAAAATTTCCACAACAAATTTCACTTGCGAATGACCTGCAAGAGACTTGTTTGCTGCACCTTAGCACACTTTCAAAGGGGTAGTACCATTGCATCATAGTGATTTACCTTATTAACGCTGCCAGGGCCTGCATTCCCTGTCACTAGAAATCCTGTCTGACACCCATGATTGGTCAGTGGATTAAGGCATTTATATTATGACTGTGGAAGACCTTACAAAGTCATAATATAAATGCCTTTTCTTTCCAGAGACAAGAGAACAGTTTCTGTAAAACTTTGTTTTATTAACCACTTCAGCCCGGAAGGATTTACCCCCTTCCTGACCAGAGCGTTTTTTGCGATTCGGCACTGCGTCGCTTTAACTGACAATTGCACGGTCGTGCGACGTGGCTCCCAAACAAAATTGACGTCCTTTTTTCCCCCACAAATAGAGCTTTCTTTTGGTGGTATTTGATCGCCTCTGCGATTTTTATTTTTTGCGCTATAAACAAAATAAGAGCGACAATTTTGAAAAAAACGCATTTTTTACATTTTGCTATAATAAATATCCCCCAAAAATATATAAAAAAACATTTTTTTTCCTTCAGTTTAGGCCGATCGTATTCTTCTACATATTTTTGGTAAAAAAAAAATCGCAATAAGCGTTTATTAATTGGTTTGCGCAAACGTTATAGTGTTTACTAAATAGGGGATAGTTTTATGGCATTTTTATTAATATTTTTTTTTTTTACTAGTAATGGCGGCAATCAGCGATTTTTATTGTGACTGCGACGTTATGGCGGACATGTCGGACATTTTTGACACATTTTTGGGACCATTGTCATTTTTACAGCGATCAGTGCGATTAAAAATGCACTGATTACTGTGTAAATGACACTGGCAGTTAAGGGGTTAACCACTAGGGGGCGGGGAGGGGTTAAGTGTGTCCTAGGGAGTGATTACTAACTGTAGGGGGATGGGCTGTGTGGGTGACGTCACTGATCTCTGCTCCGATGACAGGGAGCAGAGATCGAGTGACACTTGTCACTAGGCAGAACAGGGAGATGCTGTTTACAACGGCATCTCCCCGTTCATCCGCTCCGTGAGGCGATCGCAGGTATCCCCGCGGCGATCGAGTCCGCGGGACCCGCGACCCGACTCACGGAGCTCCCGGCTGGCGCGCACGCACTGGCACGGCGGGAAATTCAAATGGACGTACAGGTACGCCCATTTGCCCAGCCGCGCCGCTCTGCCGACGTACATCGGCGTGCGCCGGTCGGCAAGCGGTTAAACCCAATTTCAGATCTCACACAAATACAAAAGAAATAATGGGAGCTTATCACTCCTAGGCGACAGACATGGGGGGCCTTATTCCACTTCCTTGCCCTGTCCCTTCCCCTACCTAATGCCCCTTCTTTTTTCTCTGTACCCTACTTTTGCACATCTTTTCTTTGTTGTGTCTACCCCCTAATTTGTACAAAAACTTTCCATGCAGGACTTTCCACCTCATCTCGGTCTGAAAAGCCTTGATAGCCTACTCACTCACAGTCAGCTCTACTATTCCTCAGCTATGACTTGATTGTCAAACTCATTCCAGGGTAAATACACTGTGCTCCTGGTAATTTTGATTTTGTTAATCTGAATATATTATGATTGGCTGTACATCTCTATTTCTATTGTGTGGAATTGGTTAAATAAAGAATAAAAAAATAAATAGACTTAAGTCGTTTTCCCAGGTTCCTATGGATCAAAATTCTCCCCTTTGGGTAATTCAGTATTCTTCACGAACAAGGTAAGAAAGACTCCCATACAGGTCACAGCTCCCTCAATAGGAAATTCAATCTTTCTTTCAAGAAATGAGAGAAAACGAGCCACATTGTGTAAAACCATACATCCCGCTTTATTAAAAAGATTAAAAGCCACTTCCACGGAATACGTTTTGCAGAGCATGCTCCAGAAAGCGTATGTTGCAGATTGCAAAGTAAAACTTCAGTCTAGGCAGTTTGTGTATTTGCACTAATGCACTACAGTCCATTTAACATGGTTTCCTATGAGACACGTTCACATCTATGCACTTTTCAGACGCTGCGTTTTTTGAAAGGGTCAGGGACATTTTTCCCGCAGCCGATTGCATTTTGCGTGTTATAGATTTCAATGGATCCACACCAAAAACACAAGTGTTGCGTTTTGATGCGTTGATATGTGTTTTGCATTTTTTTTTCCTTAACAAACTGTGAATAACCAGTTAAGTTACAGGTGGCCGCCACTTCTTTAACAACCGATGAGTCATCGGTTTTTACATCATACATCATGATGAATGTAAAAAAAAAAGAATTCCCTGCAAAGAAAAAAAATAAGAAAAAAGAAAAAACGGCATGGGGTCCCTGCCAAATGCATACCAGGCACTTCTAAAAATAAAGAATATAAAAGGGTCTAAATATTCTGTGATGATAATCCAATATGGGAGAGGGTATTACTTACTTATAAGGAATCGTGTGCTGGTGGTATATTGCTGGGCACCGCAGGCCATCCAAAAGACACCATGGTCAAAAGCTGTGGTGGGAATAGTGACCACCAGTGATAGCGACCACAGATGGACAGCATCCCAGGTGGCTGTGAGTCTAAGGCACCCAGGTGGAAATTGCAGTTGAGTGAATCAGCCAAAGGGGTCTCTGTAAGGGAATGTGATAAATAGTAATGAACAGGAAGCTCATCCTGGTGGGGCCAAAATAGAGTGTAGTGTTGAAAACAAGTGTCAATAGGAACTATCCAGTGAAGGAAGTGATAAGGAAGAACCAAGTGAGTATACTACCAATAACCAATAAGAAACCCAAAGGAAGAACGCGAATAAGCAGGAAGACCAAGGAAAGTGACTAATGGGAACCAGAGTGCCTGGTACTAGCAAAAAGAGAGGACCTGAGTCCAAGGTGATGCATAGGGTCCGGTGTGAAGGTTCGCGAGTGCCTAGTCCACCCAGGGGAGCTGCCTATGTAGGCACCAAAGGGAGGACAACCCACCAACGTCATGTGTGCATGCACAATGTAGTAGGGTCGGAGGCACCTTCACCTGGGCGGTAATTCGCCTGGTAATCGGCACCAACGCTACCTCCCAGCTTGCCGTGAGTGTAGAATTACCACGCCCGGCATAGCAGCATCACAGGGACGCCGCACATCCGGCGTGGATGCATGACATCGATGCGCAGTGACAATGTAACTGCCCCACTCGAGCGTGGATAGCAGAGGAAGGGAGGATGCCCGCAGTGTGCATCCCAGCTCCCGACCTTGATGAAGAACAGGTGGCCCGACAAAGCCACAGCACAACCACCAATGAACACCAATTGATTGTAATCATAGCCTGATAAAAATAAAAGTAATTACAAAAGCACTAAGAGTATATATATATATCATTGTTGCTCTGATAAAAGGTTATAAAGTGAGCTAAGAGAGACTCACATAGAGCCAACTGATTGCAGGAGCATGGTAGAAAAGTGGTACCAACTTAGAGCTATGACGTGCTTCCATCCCCAAATTAGTAATACAAGGAGAGGGGGGTATTTTGGGACTTTAAATTAATCCAGGACCTTCAAGAGGGTGGGACTTCAGGCAAGAGGGTGGGACTTTAAATGAACCATGTAGTAGCAATTGAATAAATAGGTGGATATGTGGAAAAAAATATTTATTGGTACACAACATAGGTAGATATACATAGTATGCGTAAGATTGGAAGTAAACTTCAACATAATAAACAAATACTAACATGTATAAAGTTCAAGTTACATCACATAATACATTTCCGGAATCCACCAAATCGGTATGTATACACACAATAAGTTATAGGGTAAAACCTGCATGGCCTATGGCCTCACTGTTCCCTATCATAGCCGATAAGGGTATGACATAAGTACATAAAAACCGATAACCACATGATTGATACAAAACACGGCATCTAGTCGCTCTACCCGTTGCATGGAGTTATAGCCATCCATCAGGAGCAGGCACGTGATGGGTCTAAAAATACATAAAAAGGTCTAAATATTCTGTGATGATAATCCAATATGGGAGAGGGTACACCCTACCACATATTACTTAAAAGGAATTGTGTACTGGTGGTATATTGCTGGGCACCTCAGGCCATCCAAAAGACACCATGATCGGAAGCTGTGGTGGGGAATGTCCAGTGATAGAAACCACAGATGGACAGCATCCCAGGTGGCTGTAATTCTAAGGCACCCAGGTGGAATTTGCAATTGAGTGAATCAGCCTGTAATAGTAATAAACAGGAAGCCGAGCCTGGTGGGGCCAAAATAAAGTGCAGCGTTGAAAACGAGTGTCAGTAAGAACTATCCAGTGAAGGAAGTGATAAGGAAAAACTAAGTGAGGATACTACCAATAACCAATAAGGTCCTGGCTTCATTTAAAGCCCCCCTCTTTGTATTACATACAAAATCTAACATAAATGGTATTTTGATAAAAAGGCAGATAAATTGGACGGAGAAGTCCTTCGGCTGGAGTGGACCTTTTATTTTATTTTTTTCGGGTCTGTGTTGTGATTTACAATGGATTTACTTCAGGGGACATTGTTTTTTAATACATGAATTGTCAAAATCTGTCTCTGTGTGTTTATTTTTTACACTTTATTTACTTTTCTTTACAATGTACCCCATGCTCATTCACATGGGGGGCCAGGATCTGGGGGCCCCCTTGTTGAAGTGGCTTTCCAGATTCTGATAAGCCCAGAGACCCCCAAACCACCAGCCAGGGAAGGGGCCCTTCTCCCCATCAAAGTGGGGACAAGGTGCTTTGGGGTGGGGGCAGAGCATAGCCCCTCTGCCCCAAGGAACCCCAGATTTTGCGGGTATGTGGCCTGGTATGGTTCAGGGAGGGGGGCGCTCGCTCGCCCCCCCTTTCCTCGGCTGCATGCTCAGATAAGGATTCGGTATGGATTTTGGGGGGACCCCACACCATTTTTTTTTTTTGGTGTGAGGTTCCCCTAAGATCCATACCAGACCCTAAGGGCCCACGCTGTCTTGTTTGCTAATATTTTCTTTGCTGGTATTTCTCTTTTTTACATTCAGCTGGCAGCGGGGAGCAAACTAGATCTCATAACACATACAAAACCTAACATAAATGGTATTTTGATAAAAAAGTCAGATAAATTCCCTGACATCTCCCTCTAACTGCCTAATCTTAGTTTAAATATTTATTTTTCTAGTTCATATTTCTCCTGATTTATGTACCCAATTTACTGCAGAAAAACCTAATTTTGCTTTGTTAACTACTTAAGGACTGGGCCTCTTTTTTAGATGTGTTGTTCACAAGTTAAAAACAGTTTTTTTTGCTATAAAATTACTTAGAACCCCCAAACATTATACAATTTTTTTTCTAACACCCTAGAGAATAAAATGGCGGTCATTGCAATACTTTGTCACACCATATTTGCGCAGCGGTCTTACAAGCGCACTTTTTTTAAAAAAATACACTTTTTTGAATTAAAAAAAACCCACAACAGTAAAGTTAGCCTATTTTTTTTAATATTGTGAAAGATAAATGTTAAGCCGAGTAAATTGATACCCAACATGTCACGCTTCAAAATTGCGTCCACTAGTGGAATGGCGACAAACTTTTACCCTTCAAAATCTCAATAGGCGATGTTTAAAAAATTCTACAGGTTGCATGTTTTGCGTTAGAGAAGGTCTAGGGCTAGAATTATTGCTCTCGCTTTACTGATCGCGGCGATACCTCACATGTGTGGTTTGAACACCGTTTTCATATGCGGGCGGGCTACTCACGTATGCGTTCGCTTCTGCACACAAGCTCGGCGGGACAGGGCATGTTTAACCACTTCAATACCAGGCACTTAGAAACCTTCCCGCCCAGGCCAATTTTCAGCTTTCAGCGCTGTCGCAATTTGAATGACAATTGCGCGGTCATGCTACACTGTACCCAAACAAATTTTTTATCATTTTGTTCCCACAAATAGAGCTTTCTTTTGGTGGTATTTGATCACCTCTGCAGTTTTTATTTTTTGCGCAACAAATAAAAAAAGACTGAAAATTTTGAAAAAAAACAAGTTTTTCTTGGTTTCTGTTAAAATTTTTTGTAAATAAGTATGTTTTCTCCTTCAATGACAGGCACTGATATGGCTGCACTGACGGGCACTGATATGGCTGCACTGACGGGCACTGATACGGTGGCACTGATGGGCACTGATGAGGTGGCACTGATGAGGTGGCACTGATAGGCAGCACTGATGGGCACTCATAGGTGGCTCAGATGGGCACTCATAGGCAGCACTGATGCGCACTTATGGGTGGCACTGATAGGTGGGCACTGATGGGCACAGATGGGCACTGACAGGTGGCACCGATGGGCAATGACAGGTGGCACAGATGGGCAATGACAGGTGGCACAGATGGGCAATGACAGGCGGCACCAATAAAACATATTGGGGGCATTGCTGGGCAGATCTGGAACATAATGGTGCCAATCAGTGCCCATTTGTGGGCACTGATTGGCACAGATTTGGCACATGTTGCCCCTTCCCTGGTGGTCCTAGTGGCGATCCCTGGTGGTCCAGTGTGGTGATCTGAGAGGGGCTGCGCTGATAAACAATCAGCGCAGACCCCCCTGTCAGGAGAACCGCCGATCGCCTGTCCTCTACTCGCGTCTGTCAGACGCGAGTGAGGAAAAGCCGATCAATGGCTCTTCCCATTGACAGCGTGATCAGCCGTGATTGGACACGGCTGATCACGTGGTAAAGAGCCTCCACCGGAGGCTCTTTACCAAGATCGGTGTAGCGGTGTGTCAGGCTGACACACCACTCCACCGATCGCGATGCGCGCCCCCTTTTATTTTTACACTGTTTTAAAAAAAAAAAAATTTTGTCACTTTTATTCCTATTACAAGGAATGTAAACATCCCTTGTAATAGAAAAAAACCATGACAGGACCTCTTAAATATGAGATCTGGGGTCAAAAAGACCTCAGATCTCATATTTACACTAAAATGTAATAATAAAAACAAATTGTCATTTAAAAAAAAAATTTAAAAAATGGTCCTTCAAGAGCTATGGGCGGAAGTGACATTTTGATGTAGCTTCCATCCTGCAGTGTCATGGAGACGGGCGGGGGCCATCTTCCCCTCACTTGTCTTCATGCACAGCCATGGGAAGGATCCGATTGCCTCTGCCGATGCCGACGGCTCTGGTAAGTGGCGGAGAGCACCGAATCGTGGCAGGAGCCCCCTCTCCTGCCGCCGATAAAAGTGATCTTGCGGCGAATCCACCGCAGAGACCATTTTATCTTGTACCGGACCACCGGCCGAACACGGGGATACCGGGGTTATGGCAGCTAGCTGCTTCCATAACAACGATATCTGTCCTCAAAATGAGGACGTACATCGGCGTGCAGCGGTCCGAAAGTGGTTAAGGCTAAAAAAATAAATGTGACAAAAAAAAGTCTTTAGTTGATTCCTCTGATGTAACTTTGACAGCTAGTCCTCCATCAGACTCCACTACAACACCTAAAAACTCATACAATGTTCATACATAATATGTCTTCAGGACCATCGCAGTCCACATGACAAGAAACTTCTGGTAGGTGTGCAGATCTTTTTGCAATCATAGCAAACTGAGCTTTGACTTTTTCACAGACAGCTGACATAATAAGTATTAACCTCCCTGGCAGTATGATTATGTCATATTTTTGATACTGAAAGCGGTACAATTGTTTTGCATGGAAATTTGGCGTTTTATATTGTAGGCCTGTAATTCTTAGGAATAACTCACTTAAATCTGAATCTAGTAGACATCCCGGGTATGATAAAGTTTGAAACCAAAAATCATAAATTATAATATAAATAATAACAAATAATATAATATTAACCACCTGACAACTGGGCACTTAAACCCCCTTCGTGACCAGACCAATTTTCAGCTTTCAGCGCTCTCACACTTTGAATGACAATTACTCAGTCATGCAATACTGTACCCAAATGAATTTTTTGTCCTTTTTTTCATACAAATAGAGCTTTCTTTTGGTGGTATTTGATCACCTCTGGGTTTTTTATTTTTTGCGCTATAAATGAAAAAAGACCACAAATTTAAAAAAAAAACGCATTTTTCTTAGTTTCTGTGATAACATTTTTCAAATTAGTAATTTTTCTTCATAAATTTTGGCCACAATTTATACTGCTACATATCTTTGGTAAAAATAACCCAAATTAGTGGATATTATTTGGTCTTTCTGAAAGTTAGAGAGTCTACAAGTTATGGTGCAAATCATAAAAATTGATCACATCTGATGCACTGACGGCCCATCTCATTTCTTGTGACCCGAACAAGTCAGGAAAGTACAAATACCCCCCAAATGACCCCTTTTTTGAAAGTAGACATTCCAAGGTATTTAGTAAGATGCATGGTGAGGTTTTTGATGTTGTCATTTTTTCCCACAATTCTTTGCAAAATGAAGATTTTTTTTTTTTTTTTTCCCCCCCACAAAATTGTCATTGTAATAGGTTATTTCTCTCACATGGCATGTATATACCACAAATGACACCCCAAAATACATTCTGCTACTCCTCCTGAGTATTACGATACCACATGTGTGGGACTTTTTCACAGCCTGGCCACATAGAGAGGCCCAACATGCATGGAGCACCATCAGGTGTTCTAGGAGCATAAATTACACATCTAATTTGTTGACTACCTATTACACTTTTGAAGGCCCTGGAGCACCAGGACAATGACACGTGACACTGACGTGGCACTGATGACAAATGGCACTGATACGTGGCACTGATGACAGATGGCACTGATACGTGGCACTGACGTGGCACTGATGACAGATGGCACTAATACATGGCACTGATGACAGATGGCACTAATACGTGGCACTGACAGATGGCACTAATACGTGGCACTGACAGATGGCACTAATATGTGGCACTGATGACACATGGCACTAATATGTGGTACTGACGGCATGTGGCGCTGATGACAAATGGCACTGATATGTGGCACTGATGACATGTGGCACTGATGAAAGATGGCACTAATACATGGCACTGATGACAGATGGCACTAATACGTGGCACTGATGACAGATGGCACTAATACGTGGCACTGATGACACTGATGACAGGTGGCACTGATACGTGGCACTGATGACACTGACAGGTGGCACTAATACGTGGCACTGATGACACTAGACACTGATGACAGATGGCACGTGACACTGACAGGTGGCACTGATGACAGATGGCACTATGTGGCACTGATGACAGATGGCACTATGTGGCACTGATGACAGATGGCACTATGTGGCACTGATGACAGATGGCACTTATACGTGGCAGTGGGGACAGATGGCAGGGGCAGATGGTAGGGGCAGATGGCAGGGGCAGATGGCAGGGCAGATGGCAGGGGCAGATGACAGGGGCAGATGACAGGGGCAGATGACAGGGGCAGATGACAGGGGCAGATGGCAGGGGCAGATGGCAGGGGCAGATGGCAGGGGCAGATGACAGGGGCAGATGGCAGGGGCAGATGACAGGGACTGTTAACAGCGGGACACCTTTTTTTTTTTTTTTTTTTACACTTACCGCCGCAGCGGTTCCGCTCTCCCTCCTCACACGCTGTCTCTGTGTGAGGAGGGAGAGCCGGCGATGAGAGATGATCTCATATGTTTACATATGAGATCCTCTCTCATTGGCACCGCCGATCGCACCGTAAACGGCCGCTGTCATTGGCCGTTTACGGTGATCTGTGACTGGCTGTGTCCGAGGGACACGGCCAGCACAAAACTTCCGCGATGCGCGCTCGCGGGAGCGCGCAATGCGGAAGTAAACAGGACGACGTCCAGGGACGCCCTCCCGGCAATTGGAGTCCGCGCTGTAGCCGTCTTTCGGCTATAGCGCGGACGCCTAGTGGTTAATACATTTTATTCAATAAACTTTAGTCAATAATATAATCAAATCAAACACTAAAAGCATTTTTGTCCAAACAAGGGTACAATATAGTAATATTGTACCCTTGTTTGGACAAAAATGCTTTTAGTGTTTGATTTGATTATCATATTGCTTCAGCAAACATCCCGGGTATGATAAATTTTGAAACATGGGACTGCACAAAGTCCGACGTCACAATCAGGACAATGGAACCTGGTTTCCTTTCGAATTATCTTTCCACTGTCATGCTTTGTGAAACAAACCATGCACATACTTGTGGGTGCTGACTTTCTCAATTGGTGGGATGTAGCCCATGAAGTGACGACCAGTCAGGCGTTCCGGGTTGACAATACCAGTAGCATGACATCCAGCTCTATTTACAGCCATTGATGTTTGGTGGTTCAGAAAGATCAGTTCAGTAATTTTCCAAACAAAGTCAGCATGAAGCACAGGCTTGTCACTCTTTTTTTTAGCAGAATGTAGGCATTCCACAAGCATTGCTCAAGAAGATGCCTGAAGATCTTCTTGTTGTTTTCTCATTGATGGATAAAATGTCATTGCTTGGTCATCTCTGTCAAAACCTCCCATGGTGTTGTTGTAGTCTTTCGCTACCTGTGGCTTCATGATGTCTTTCCCACCTTTTGTGCGTATCATGACAGTGGAGGTATTATAGATTGTAGTCATTAGGCACACATCTTTTTTGTCACGCCATCGCAGTGCCATCATTTTGCCTTTCTGCTAGGCAACCATTTCTACAGTCCTGAGCTTCTTATTGACAAAGATTGGCAGCATGTCACACCAGTTAGCCCTAACGGTTCCATAGGCATCCGTTTTGTTCTGCAGAAGGAACTCAAAGTTCAGGAGATGTGTAAAAGTTGTCTGTAGTTACACAACAGCCCTGATTTAGCAATGGCTCAATCAGTGAAAGAGCAGAAGATGTTGCCATTCCATAATTATTGTATTTTGGTTTGAATTTGGTTCCTTTCCTAGTGTATAGGACAGAATTCCAAATGTAACCAGCTGTCAATTCACATAGCATAAAGGATTTTACGCCAAATCGTGCTCTCTTTGATGCCGTATATTGTAGCCAGCTGAGCCTTCCCTTGTAGGCCATTAGACTTTCATCTATGCTGATGTCTCTATCTGGCACATAGTTCAGTTGGAAATTCTACAGAAACATTTGATATACTTCCCAAATTCTCTTGAGGTTTGGTGCTGGATGAGTAGTTATATCAAATTCTTCATTGTTTTCAAAGTGAAAATACTTCATTATCAGGGAAAATGTGTTCACTGACATGACTGTGCCAAAGAATGGAGTGGAAAGTAATTTTACTGGTTGTCCAATACCATTTCTGCAGGGGTTTCCCTACCACTCCCTGAATAATTATTAGGCCCATAAGTTTCCAATTGTCCTCTTTGGTCACTGGTTCCCACATTCTACTTCTTGAAAACTTCTGATGCGTAGCAGCTTGTTGCTCTTGGTACCGTTTGTCTCTGTAACTATTTTTTCAATAACCTTTTCAGTCAAAAATTGTTGTAGGTATGCCACATCCACTTTCATACCAGGTGCTCCAGTAAATGTGAATCTTGGGTGCGCAGCGTCATCCGTACCGCAGTCAATAGAGCACCAAGTCCACACATCACTGAGCTCAGTCGCAGGATCATCGCTGAAATCACTTTCTGTGTCTGATGACGAATTTCCCCACGAATCGCTATCACTCAATTCTGCAAGTGATTCTGTATCGCTATCGCTGTTTTCCAGCAGGCCATAAACTACTTTTGATGTAGAGGCACGCTTTTTGTATGCCATGGTCGTTCTCCAATTTCCAGACAGAAAGAACAATAAAACTGCAGGCAAGGGCACTGGACAAAGCACTGGGGGGCAAACTGGGGTCAAATGATTTGATTACAGTAATGCAATCCAATAAGATTACAATGTATTGTGTGTTGCGATTTATACATATTAAAACTGCCGCTGGTTCCACCCCCCTACGTCGTGACTCTTCCAAGGAAGGGAAGCCGAAACACACAGAGCATCAGACAAAAGATCCCGCCGCTGGACACAGTGGGAGCACATCGCGGGATTGTTGGGACAAGGTAAGTCTCCCCTTTCAGGATCCAGCAATGGAATCCTGAGTGTGGCTCAGGGTTACTGTTAATGGTACTGAAATTTCACCCCGAGCCACACTCGGGAATACCGCCAAGGACGTTAAAGTTCTTCAGATATTAAAAAGCTTTTGAAAGCACTCTTCTCCATCAATGCTGTTTGTGGCTGATGTCATAAAGTGCATCTTCAAAATAATTTTGAAGATGGCGTCACTCAAATTGTTAGTCCAACATTAATTAGATTAATGTTAGATTATTACCAAAAATGCCCATAAAGCCGTTGAGTTTTTTTTTTTTTTTGCTGAAATAAATCTATGCGAATAATTAGAGGTCTTGGGGCCGAAACGATCTCAACCTATTCTCAAACTTTGAATGGGTAAGAAGCCCGGCTCGCTGGCCTGGAGCTGAGCGTAGAATGTGAGCGCCCAGTGGGCCACTTTTGGTAAGCAGAACTGGCGCTTAACCATCATCCAAACTAAACTGTCTACACTTTTCTGAATTCAATGAAACATTTATCTCAAGGACCTATGACGTATGGCTTGGATCAGCGACTCTACAGGTGATCAAAAACATGTAAGTACAGAGACAAGAGACTTGGAAAGCACAGAATCCAGAACCTACAAGAACGGCAGGAGTATAGTGCAGCACTGAGGTTCTGGTCTTACAGGCAGTCAGGAAACAAAATTCTAGTAAGAACAGCTTGCAGCCCTGGGGTTCAGGGTTCACAGGAAGGCAGGTACACAAGATACAGTTGAATAAAATGATTCTAAGACAGGAAGGATACCTGGGATATCTGAGAAGAACACAGCATGTCCAGAGATGCAACAGTGGTGAGGGCCCTTGGAAGGCTGAGGTGCAGAGTCTAAGGAACTGCCTGGTCTTCTCTAGAGCTCTTGAAGGTAGAGATGGGTTGGGCTGCAGACAGATCCCAGGTTGCAGCCCTCTTACTCACCCAAGCAGGCAGCTACCTAGAACTAAGGGTCAATAGACAAATAAGAATACCTTGTAAGGTGATGTGATCACTAAACAGTAAGGAGTAAAATTCAAGCTTACAGGTGTGTGCATGGAAACACACAGACACTGGGGACAGATACACAACAACACACAAGACAGCTAGAAGTGAATGGCCATGCGAACAGGAATCTATAAGAGCAGGTAGAGTTGCATGGTGACACCGAACAGGAAACAGGCTTGAAATACACTTGGAGACACAAAAGAAATCTGCTAGGACCATTAATATGCAAAGCCTAGGGCAATAAGCCACGTTAAAAAAATGAAGTGATGGCCTGGCTGGCCATGTAGCTAATTTAATTAACAACATAAGGTTGACTAGTTGTGGGACAACAGGTAACAGCAGAACCTTATAAGTTAAAGCAATGGAACTACATGTACCAGGATACCTGCTGATCTTTGGGAATGGAGCAAAGCTGCAGATCTGTGACCTAATTTAAAATCTTAATAATACCTTTGTAATCTTAACAATCAATGTAGTAACACTGACATACATTCATTATATATCTTAGCATACTATAGGTGTTAAAATAGAGCACATATATTCAATTCAATCTTAAACAAACTTCCATCTCACAATAATATAAAAACTATATAAAAGACAGGAGATGCTGAATTATCTGGGGCATAGAAACTGGTTAAATGCCAAAGCTCATACATATCAGATTAGAAGAACACAACAAAGATCTAGCACCCAATAAATAGGAAACTAGAAACTGCTATAGGCAGTACAGACTCAAATGACTGCACCAATATTAGCTAATGGGGAGGGGGGATCCCATAAATCATAGTTGCCAACATTGTGAAACAATGTATAGGTACACTTTTTTGTCTGTAGACAGAGTATTGCTACACTTAGGGGGAGTGGCATTCATTTAAAGGTAGGACGTATTGAGAAAAGAAAAATGCAGAGGGCACTGTGGTGAAAAATGGGTGTGGCTCAAAGGGGGTGTGGTTAGAGTCTGAGATGAACGAGGGATGGAGGGAGAAAGTAAAGGGGAGAGAAAGAAAGAAATTGGGAGCCAAGGAGAGAGAAAAAAGGAAAGGAAGAGGAATGGAGGGACAGCAGGCCCAGATCCTACACCACGATAGTTTAACAATCAGAAAGTTTAACAATCAGCAGATAAAGATACTGCAAACATCTGGTGTTAGCGCTTCAATCATCACAGCACCATGGTTGCTATGGTGTCAGGATGATTGAAGTACATTATTTCTATTATTACATTGTAATATAAAATGAAATGGTTCAACTCGCCATAATGCCGAGTCCCTCCTTACATCATGTGCCCCCAGCAGAGTCCTTCCTTACACCGGTGTCCCCAGCAGAGTTCTTCCTTACACCGGTGTCCCCAGCAGAGTCCCTCCTTACACCAGGTGTCCCCAGCAAAGTCCCTCCTTACACCAGGTGTCCCCAGCAAAGCCCCTCCTTACATCAGGTGTCCCAGCAGAGTCTCTCCTCACATCAGGTGTCCTCAACAGAGTCCCTCTTCACATTCAGGTGTCCCCAGCAGAGTCCCTCCTTACACCAGGCATTCCCCGAAGAGTCCCTCCTTACATCATGTGCCCCAGTGGAGTCCCTCCTTACATCAGGGGCCCCCAGCAGAGTCCCTCCTTACATCAGGGGCCCCCAGCAGAGTCCCTCCTTACATCAGGGGCCCCAGCAGAGTCCCTCCTTATACCAGGTGTCCCCAGCAGAGTCCTTCCTTACACCGGTGTCCCCAGCAGGGTTCTTCATTACACCAGGTGTCCCCAGCAGAGTCCCTCCTTACATTAGGTGTCCTCAACAGAGTCCCTCTTCACATTCAGGTGTCCCCAGCAGAGTCCCTCCTCACATCAGGGTGTCACCCCCCCGCCACTATAGTCCTCCCTCAGTAAAGACCCCCCTCCCGCAGTACTGACCCCCCCGAAGTACAGAACCCCTCCCGCAGTATAGATCCCCCTCACTAAGTGCAGACCCCCCTACCATAGTGCAGACCTCCCTCAGTGCGGACCCCCTCCCTCAGTATAGACCCCCTCAGTGCAGACCCCCTCTATTGGTACAGATCCCCCTCAGGATAAACCACCCCCTCCTCCATCAGTAAAGACCCCTCTAGACAAACCACTCCTCTCCTCCTTCAGTACAGGCCCCCAAGGACAAACCCCCCATCAGTACAGACCCCCCAGGACAACCCACCCCCCTCCATCTGTACTGACCCCCCCAGGACAACCCATCCCCCTACATATTTACAGACCCCCCTAGGACAACCAACCCCCTCCATATGTACAGACCCCCCTAGGACAACCCCTCAGGACAACCCACTCTCCTCCATATGTACAAACCCCCCAGGACAACCCACCCCATCAGTACAGACCCCCCTAGGACAACCCACCCACCCACATCAGTACAGACCCCCAAGGACAATCCACCCCCCCCTAGGACAACCCCCCCATCAGTACAGACCCCTCCAGGACAACCCACCCCCCTCCATATGTACAGACCCCCCTAGGACAACCCCTCCTTCCATATGTACAGACCCACCCCCCTCCCCTCATGCACTGGGCAGCGAGCGGAGGATTCACTGTGCAGCCACCCGGAGAGTTGCTTGCTCAGGCTGTCACTCTTGTGACAGGAGGCAGCCACAGTGAGACAGAGCAGAGTCTCACTTAGCCGGAAACCAGGGCTCTCCATCACAGGAGACCAGCTTGTGGATGCCAAAGGGGAAGAACCAAGAGGTGAGTGGCAATGAAAGCGGCTGCCAATAGAAATGGAGCTCCATTTCCATTGGCAGCCGCATTCATTGCCACCCGGGCTCCGCCTCTTGTTTCTTCATCATGAGCTGGACTTCGGTAAAATGGCGACGAAGATGGAATTAACCAGTGCTGGCCGTGGACCTCTAGCGTCGGCGACGGCGGGAAAAAAAAAAAAAAAAAAATCAGGAAAACGCAGATTTCCGGGACATTTCCCGGGTAACTGTAAGACCGGGACAAAGGTCTAAATCCCGGGAATGTCCCTGGAAATTCAGGACAGTTGGCAAGTATGATATGTATATACATATGAAAACAGACTAATAAACCAGAAGGAAACCATTTGGAACAATACTTCCATTTGGTGAATTGTCTTTGAAGGCTGTGATCTGATTTTGTTCTCATTTTCTTTCTTAGATGTTGACGTCAAAAAATTGTTGACGTCAAATTAATTCTTACCACATGGATTTTATTGTATAATTATTGTTCACCATGGCTAAAAATGAGCAGCTCAAAACAAACAGTTTACTTAGTTCCCATTTCTCTACAAGAAAGTTATACTTCACCTTGCTGAACACTGAAACTGTTTCTTCTAAGTAAACAAAGATTACAGTTAATCAAGGCAGTCTTTAATGCAGAGCAAAAAGGGCAGCTGCCCTGGGCCCTGTCATTGTTGTGGGGCCCAAAGCATCTGCCTCATACTTGCCAACTATCCCAGTTTAAATTCCTTTGTCCCTTGAGGTTTTAGTCCCATGCTGTGTCCTGATATCTCAGTGTGAGGTTCTGTTACTAATGCTGCCCAGCTCTGCCCTATTGTGTACAGATGACTCACCTGCAGACCCTGTGTTTACACGTAAATACTGGCATTGATATGTAAATAACGGCGGACCAGCAGCATTGATATGTAAATAGAGGCGGTATTCATATGTATATCATGCCCCCCTGAGGTCGTATCCACCATCACCTATACTGAATGCTACCCACTGGGGAGGTAAAGGGGCATGCTTGAAAGTCCTGCCTGCAACTGTGGTCATTAAGCCTACCATCAGCCTGTTCTGCAAAGGTAAGCAAATTAGTGGGGGGGAGGGGGTAGTGTGGGGTGTGCAGAGGTAGACAGAGAAGAAATTACAGTTTGGGGTGCACAGGGGAGCAAGTAGGGGAGGTATGGAGGTAAGGAAGGTGGGCGCAAAGATGAGCAGAGGAGGCAGGTAGAGTTAAAGGGGAGGAAGATTGGAGTGGAGAGGATGGGGGAGGTTTGGGGTGCAGAGGTTAGCATGGGTTTTAGGATGCAAAGGTGTACTGACAGGGTGGATAAAGATGTAGGTCACGTGTAGGGCAGCCTATTCATTTCAATGGGCTGCTCTATGCGCTACAAATGCGGAAGAAAGTCCCGAACCCTTTTTCAAAATCACACAAAAACAATTAATGGCACTGCTGTGTATCTGCTAAATGCCAGTAGTTTGTCGTGTCAGGAAAGCGATTTTGCATGCGTTCTAAACACACACAAATGTGAGTGCAGGCTAAATGTCTCAGTTACATTGGTGGTCAGTGTATATCTCATTACATTTGTGCTTGGTGTGGAATCCTTCCATTCACACTAGTGGCCAGGGTCAATGCCCCCCTTACATTAATGGTCAGTGTAAATCCCTCCTTACATTGGTGGTTACTGTGAATACTTCTATTATATTAGTGGTCAGTGTAAACCCCTATTGCATTAGTGGATCAGTGTAAACCCCTATTTTATTGGTGGCCAGTGTTGAAACTCCTCTTTATATTGGTAGTCGTTGAAAAAAAAATCAGCATTGCCATTGATCACACCCTCCCCTTCACCCAGCACTGCCACTGATCCCAGTAGTCCTGGGATCCCTAAGAGTTTTCTGTCCATTAATGGGTCCCCTCACCTCCCCAGTCCATGGTGTGCAGGCAGTGAGGCGATGATGTGTTGTAACCTGTAGCAACCAATTAGTGAGCAGTATTGGTGTACAGTAATCTCCAGCAACCAACAAGCAGGAATCATGGGCTATAACCTCTAGCAACCAGTCAGGGAGTGGTAATGATACGCTGTAACCTCTGGCAAACAATTGCAGTCGCTGCCTGATTTGATGCAGTAAACGGATTTTGAGTCTAGTTGCTGTTTATTGTATGTCTCAGAGCAGGTGGAGAGCGAAACTGCATGGAGGGGGGGGGGGGGGGCCCAAGAAATTGTTTGCCCAGGGTCCAATCAATATTAAAGACGGCCCTGCAGTTAATACACATACATATACACTATTAAGGGGCGTTTTACTTTTCTTTTAAAGTTCACTTAGCTCAGGCAATTTGCATGACAATACAGCTGTTCACACTCACAGGCCGTGCAATTAAACTGTGCCAGAAGAAGGGGGTGGGCTTTAAACTATGAGACAGAACTTTTACATTTTAAACAGTAAAAAAGGCCTTTTTTTTTTTTTTACATGTCACTAATTCTTTAACTAGAGGCGTTGCTAGGTGGCAAAAAGACCAGGGGCTTCAGCCCGAAGTCCAACAACCGGGGGGGGGGGGGGAAGTCGCGGCTTTTTTTTTGGGCGGGATGGTGGGGTTGTGTGACTTACCAATGACCATTACACTGACGTACATACACTGACCTACATTATGCACTGACCTACATAACCTACATTATACACTGACCTACATACACTGACCAGCCTGACCTACACACACTAACAGTGACCAGCCTGACCTACATACACTAACAGTGACCAATGACCTGCCTGACCTACATACACTGACCAGCCTGACCTACATACACTGACCAGCCTGACCTACATACACTAACAGTGACCTGCCTGACCTACATACACTGACAGTGACCTGCCTGACCTACAAACACTGTGTGTCTGACCTACCTCAGCTCAGCCGTGGTGTGTGGTCACAGCAGGTAGTCAGTCACTCGTCACCATCAGAGAGGAGCCAAGCCGAGGAGGAGAGGTGAGACAGCCGCCCGCCTGAGCAGGGATGTAGCGTTCCCACCTTCTGGAGCCTGCAGGCTAAGATGGACATCACGTCACACGTCCCGCTGTCCTGACATTGGCGCTGCAGGCTCCAGAAGACGGGACCTGTGGCACTCGGCCACTTTCAGTCGCTATGGCAGTCGTTTTTTTCGGACGCACTCGACCGCTCTGGCAGTCGGATACTTTCGGCCGCACTCACAACCAGATCGGTCCTGGCGGCCGGCGCTCGGGGCTAACAACGGAATTCAGCATTCCATATACTCGGGGCTTTTGGGGGTCACATTCGGGGCTTCAGCCCCCCCAGCCGCCCCCTCCCGACGCCCCTGCCTTTAACATTGCACTTTACTTCTTTTTATCAATTGTATTAACTGCATTGGGTGTGGCTCCAATGACCACATGATTAGCCACCTCAGCAAGTGTTTATATTCAGGATTTTCAGCTCACAGTTTCCCTAGATTTACTTTTTTCAGAATAAGCAATATAATATTTTCGTTTTTTCCATATTAAATTTACCACAGTGCAAAATGACTATACATTGCATACGATTTTACAATTTCAGGTCAATAGTTACCCCAATTATATAGATCAAATTATTCACGATTTTAAGTCAGAAATAACATTTTAGTCTTTTTAGCCCTGGTTCACACTGACTGCGGGAATGAAATTGAGTGAGTTCAGCTTAACTCGCATAAGTTTGGCTGAACTTGCACGTCAGTCCCGACTTCGGGGGCGTTTTCAGAGACATCTGTGTGAGTTTCTGCACAGATGTCAAAGGAAATTGCACTCCGAAATCGCCAAAAGTAGTACAGAAACTACTTTTGGGAATCGGTGCAGGCGCTGCAAATGCGGCGGCGCACAGTTTTGGACGCTGCCATTGCCGGAAATTGCCTCCAATTTGGCATGCAATTTCACATGTCAAATCGCATGCCAAATCGCATCAATGTGAACCAGGGCTTAAGGTCACACTTTACACATCAAATATTTTTTCCAGCTTCAAAAAGTTGCCATGACCAGCATGGCACTGACTTGTTACTTTTTAGTTGTACTTGTGGCAACGTCACATCACTTTAAAACATAAATAACAAACACAAAACAAATCATTATGCAACCAATATTCAATCAGTGTTATCCAATGTTTTGCTGATACAGCACTTTAGGCACATCAATACAACATAACAATCCATGGATCTTACACACCTCTACACGAGAAACATACTCTCACAATTAGCTAGCTAAAATATTTGCACATTTCTCTAAAAAAGCTGGACTTTCTCTTTTTCTGGACTGTACCTAGTTAAATATAGGTCTCATCTTTCCTCTCTTTTTTTTTTGGTGTACACTTTTCACAACCGTGTCTAATCCATGCCCCTACTTAGGTCATTAGAAGTAGGCTGGGTGGCAGTTTAGGGCATAATGTGCTTACAGTTATCTCAGCAATGTTATTATTAGGTTCATATTCATATACAGTACAGGACAATAAGTCTCTTTTGTTTCCTATTTCAAAATTTTTAGTTTACAGATTTCACTCACATTTGTGTTTGTCTTAGATTTGAAAGTATCTTGGTTTTATTTATATATTTTTTTTTACATTCTTTCCAAAGCTTAAAGCGGAGTTCCGCCAAAAAGAAAATCAACTAAAAGTCAGTAGCTACACATATTGCAGCGGCTGACTTTTAATATTAGGACACTTACCTATCCAGGGCGCCCGCGATATCCTCACCCAAAGCCGATCTGTCCCTCGGCTCCCAGGTGTAGGTGCCGGCATCTTCAGTAAGGGAATCAAAAAGTGAAGCCTTGCAGCTTCACAGTCTGGTTCCCTACTGCGCATGTGCAAGTCGCTGCTGTCTTCTGGGACCTGTGTGTCTCCCAGAAGACAGTGGGGTGGACGGAGGAGGGACATGGCGTAGATCGCAGCGGAATCTGCGGTGATCTATCGCCAGAAGTGGGAGCAAATACCTGTATTAAACGGGTATCTGCTCCCCCCGACCCCCTGAAAGGTGCCAAATGTGATACCGGAGTGGGGAGGAACCGTAAAAGAGGAAGTTCCATTTTTGGGTGGAACTCCGCTTTAAGGTCAAATTTCTCTTCTAGCGGTACAAAACCCCCGCGTGCCTTGGTTCCATTCCTTGAGGGACTCGGCCACACCTGTTCCAAAGTTATATATAATATAATCTTTGGCAATCCAGGAGAAGATCTCGGTGGGATCACACAGATCCCCATCTGAGGTGTACACGGTGGTAAAACTCCCTATCTTACATGGTAGGGAGACTTCCTCAAGAATTATGTAATTAGGTTAGGTTGAAAAAGGAACGATTGATTGTTCCGAAACGCGTCCCTTTTTGATGACATCACATCCTCGCCCAGGCTGTTTGTTTGCGGTTCAGGCTGGTTATCGAGCCGCCCAGTGGATGACATCACTTCCGGGTTCGCCGTCTTTCCAGCTGATGACGCCGGCCTCACAGCGGCTTCCTGTGTCCTACACCGCTGTGTTCAGTGATCACATCCTTCCCATCTGAAGGCTTCCTCTGACCGCAACCCCCTCCAATGCAGCTTACACTATGATGTGCCTGATTAGCACTTCCATTCTGTAAGTGTTTTTAACCCTTTTTGGGGCATTAAAATTGTTAATCTTCTGCACTTAGAGGCGCCTTTGTTGTTTCTTTGTGTAACTATGTAATTAACCTATTATTAAGCCACTACGGTCACACAGACATGATTTACTTAATAGAAGAAATTTACAACTAGGCCGATCCAGATAAACAACGACACCTCATTTACAGGGGGGGGGGGGGGGGGGTTTAGTCACACAGACTCTTAAAAGGGGGTTCAGAGGTTTAGTCACACAGATTGAAGAAGGTAAATCAGGATTTAAAATGTAAAAAAAAAAATCACTTCTTTCTAAATAGAGTCAGTCCACTTATAAGCACATAAAAGGTTCAAAGCAGTGCACCACAGTAACCAAAAATATCAATAGGAGAAGATTATAGAATCTGTTAGAGCGTATGGAATCTGACAGTTCTGTTTCCCTAAAAAGTCTTCCACATCAGTTTATAGATACTGTTGCAGAATAGAGAAGACAGTCCTACTTATGATGTGACTTTATGGGGAGCCATGCAGAAGAGAAAAAGAAGACAGGTTTCCATTCGAAACTGGTACTAAGGTTTCAATCAGTGCTGTTTTTTTAGTTCAACTCTGATTTTTATTGAAAATTATTTTTTACATTTACATAACATTTACATAAAACATTATCCATATACTATAGCTAATAATAAACAACCTACCACATTACAATAATGTATAAACATCAGACATATTACATATAAACATATGCCAACACCCTGCTGGAGCCCCTACAAAAAGGGAGAGGGGAAAAAAAAAAAGGAGAAAAAAAAGAGAGAAAAAAAAAAAAAGGAATTAACACATGGGACAGTCAATAAACTCATATGCTATGAAAAAAAAAAAAAAAAACACATGGTGATACTTTAGACCAGGGGTCTCAAACTCAAATTGCCTGAGGGCCACATGACAAGTTTTCATATCCCATGGGGGGCCGCATGCAAACTTTTAAAACTTCAAAAGCAATGAACTATACCAGCAATAATAAACTATACTATACCCAGCACTGGTGTCAGCAAACGCATTATACCCAGTACTGGTGTCCGTAAGCGCATTATTAACCCAGCATTGGTGTCAGCAAACGCATTATTAACTACCCAGCATTACCCCTTCCACACTGCACAAATAGCCACACACTGCACAAATAGCCACACACTCCATAAAATACCCCCCACACTCCATAAAATACCCCCCACACTCCATAAAATACCCCCCACACTACACAATTACCCCCCACACTGCACAATCACCCTCCACACTGCATAAAATACCCCCCACACTGCACAAATTTCTACCCCAGTCACCCCACTAAGGACTTTGCCTCAGTGTGATGGCTCACTCACCTCTCCTGGCAGTCAGGATCATCTGCCTCCCAAATCCTCTCCTCCTGGCTTCCATACAGGCCTAGTGACAGGGGACCCAGAGAACACAATCTCCCGCCCTGAGGTGGCAGCAGGACCCTGGTTTGGAGCTCTGGTCGATCGTCAATGCCTAGGTGGGCGGATCGATGAGCGGATCCTTCCTCCGCTCTATTCTCAGCTCTGTTCTCTCTCTGGGCTGCAGCAGCGTGCAGCGGAGAGGACAGAAGAGATGGAGAGGTAAAGCCGATGGCCGATATATGATGACGATTTTTGTGGCCGATATTTTAGGCCGATTTGAAAAAAAAAAAACCTCACCCACTCCACTCCTCCCTGCTTGCTCCTGTCACTCTACCAAACACTTGATGTCCTCAGTACAGATGGCACTGGTTGGCTTAGGCAGGTGGCACTGGCAGGTGGCACTGTCTGTCACTGGTAGGTGGCACTGGCAGGTGGCACGTTGCACTGTTTGGAGGGTGCACTGATTGGCACTGACAGATGGCACTGGCAGGTGGCACTGATTGGCAATGGCACTGGCAGGTGGCACTTATTGGCAGTGGCACTGGTTGGCACTGGAAGGTGGCACTGGCAGGCATTGGCAAGTGGCACTGGTTTGAAACTGGCAGGTGGCACTGGTTTGGAACTGGCAGGTGGCACTATTGGCACTGACAGGTGGCACTGATTGGCGTGGCACTGGCAGGTGGCACTGATTGGCGTGGCACTGGCAGGTGGCACTGATTGGCGTGGCACTGGCAGGTGGTGGCAGGTGGCACTGGCAAGCACTGGTTGGCACTGGCAGGTGGCACTGATTGGCGTGGCACTTGCAGGTGGCGGAAGGTGGCACTGGCAGGTGGCTTTGATTGGCAGGGGCACTGGTTGGCGGTGGCACTGGCAGGCACTGGTTGGTGGTGGCACTGATTGGCGGTGGCAGGTGGCACTGGCAGGTGGTACTGGTTGGAGGTGGCAGGTGGCAATGGCAGACTGGTTGGCACTGGCAGGTGGCACTGATTGGCAGTGGCACTGGCAGCTGGCACTGACAGATGGCACTGATTGGCACAGGCAGGTGCCACTGGCAGGTTTCACACTGAGCGGAGTGTAACAGTGTGTGAAACTGACAAGGAGCTGTCCACACTCAGCGCTTGATGCTTGTGTGAAGCTGACACGTAGCACAGAGGAGAGAGACAGAGGGATCTGTCAGAATTGAGGTTGATGTCGGGGTGGGCGGGACCCGGCCGAGGTGGGCGGGGCCAGCAGCTGTCAAACACCAGCCAATGATTGGGCTGCTTAAGAAAAGGGGCGGGCCACATACACGTAGCTGCCCGCCCAGATCCCATTGGCTGGTGTTTGATATTGGCCGGGTCCCGCCCACCCCGGCCGGGTCCCGCCCACCCCCGACATCAACCTCAAATCTGACAGATCCCTCTGTCTCTCTCCTCCTGTTACGTGTCAGTTTCACACAAGCATCAAGCGCTGAGTGTGGAGAAGGAAGGAAGAGCAGCGGCCAGTGCTATATATCGACCTAATGGCCAAATATCGGTCGACCTCTAGTCCTTTATCAGCCCTGCCTGCGGGCCATTTTTAACCGGTCCGCGGGCCGCAAATGGCCCGCGGGCCGGTACTTTGAGACCCCTGCTTTAGACCATTCAGATTTTTAAACCCCAAGGCCCCTTTCACACTGGGGCGGTTTGAAGGAGCTATTGCGCTAATAATAGCGCCTGCAAACCGCCCCGAGGGCTTTCACACTGGAGCGGTGCGCTAGCAGGGCTGGAAAAAAAGTCCTGCTAGCAGCATCTTTGGAGCGGTGTATACACCGCTCCTTCACCGCTCCTGCCCATTGAAATGAATGAGACAGCGCGGCTATACCGCCAGCAAAGCACCTCTGCAGAGGCCCCTTGCGGTGGTTATTAACCCTTTCTCGGCTGCTAGCGGGGGGGAAAAAAACGTCCAGCTAGCGGCCGAATACCAACGGTAAAGCGCCGCTAACAATATTGACGCTTTACCGCCGACGCCGCCACAGCCCCAGTGTGAAAGGGGCCTTAGAGAAATAACCCTGCCTTATCATCCTTCGTCCAACTAGATAAAATATATAGTTTCCTACTCCCTGTCTTCAACTCCCACAGTGGTGTTGGGTATATCACACAAAACAAAACAACACTAAACAAGCACCAAAAAAAAAAAAAAAAAAAAAAAAAAAAAAACCTACCAGAAATAGCTAAACAAACCAAAATCACCTCGCTCACCCCAGCTCTGCACCAACTTTATGTCATACCGTCAACCCATATATAGATTCCGCAGTTCAAGGGATTCTCTTAGCACCTTCCAAGGGAGCCAAATTTGGCAACATTGTTCATAAGTGTCCAATTCCTGTTACAGAAGAGTGTCCATCTTCTCGATATGGTCCATCTCTGTAACCCACTAAATCAACGATGGGACATACGCCGACTGCCAATGGCGCGGTATAACCGCTCTTGCAGCTGTCATCCAATGCCTTAAAAGGCCTTTTTTTAATGCTTTTGTAGCGCTGACAGATTTTTGATCAAGCGCTTATATGTAAATTTAGTGGGTCATCTGTTTTGTACGTAGTTCAGATTTAATCTACGGCTAAATTAGCATCTGTTCCAGCATTGGCTGTGTTGTGTGCAGTTTCACACTGTCGCCTGTAGGTGTCGTTGTCACCATAGGTCAGTGTTGAAAAGCAACAAGCTGAAGCGTATTGAGTGCTCTTCTTTCCCAGAGGTAACTCGGCAGAGGTGGTCCACTGCTATGCGTTCTGGGAGAGAGTATTTATGGGACAGATGCCATGTGCTAGGGAGGAGTTTTACTTTGTGGCCCTCCAGGCCGGAGGGCTGCGTTGCTGCAGCCGTGCAAGTAGGCCCAGAAGCCTGTCTGGGGCCTACTATTACAGAGATGGTCCTGTGCTGTCTGTCCTGCAGAAGAAGTCAGACAATTGAGAAGACCCAGGGGAGGACCCATCTTGGAGAGGACCGCGCGGAAAGCTGGTGTCTCAAGAGGGGCCTGGTGACTCAATTGGAGGATGCATCCTAATCTAATCTACCGCACAGTACTGCCGGGTCGGCTTAAAGGTTCTCGTGCTGTGTTGCTGTTCATCTAAAACTACTTCTTCCTGTGGTAGAGGATTGTACAGTTATATTGCTCTTCTCAAGTCTGTGGCAGAGACTTTCTTTTTGTTCGTGCTGGGCTCCGGCTGCTAGGTCAGTGAGAGAGACCTATCCGGGTGGGCAAAGATTTATTCTTGGACTGAAGGTATATTCGTCCCCGAGATTTCAATTCCTCAGTGACCTAAAGAAAAGGTATTTGAACTTTCCTGCAACTCCTCTTCTACCTCTTTCCTGCTACTTCTTCAAGCTAATTCTCGTTAAAGCATTGGAAAAGTACTAAAGTGACTGGTGCCTACATTGTCAGATACAAAGCTCAACATGGACTCTAAGTTCTGGTATTGGTGAAACTACGGGTAAAGGGGTGACGGTAACAGGCTGATATAAATCAGCAGCTCCTTCGGGGGTTAGTCAGGGCCGGATTTCCCACAAGGCCACCGAGGCCAGGCCTCGGGGCGGCAGTGGTACAGGGGCGGCGCCGCGCCTGCCCACAGACTATTTTTTTTTTTTTTTGGAGGATGGGGCACGGCCGCAGCGGGGTGTGTTATCAGAAAGCCACTACGCTGTGGCATTCTGGGAGCTGTAGTCCAGGCGAGCGCCCTCTGATTGGCCGAACAGGGTCATGTGAGGGCGGCCGTCATGGACACCTTTGATTGGCTCAGGGGAGCTGGTCACTGTGGAGGCGGGGCTGGTCTGTGCGTAAACGCGACCACTTGCTGCGGGAATCCCGCCTCTCTGCCTGGCGTGCTGTATGTCTTCTGAGGTCTCGCTCTCTCTCCCTCTCATCTACCCCCTCACAGTCAGTGTACCCTCTCTCTATCAGCCCGTCCCTCTCTCTATGCCCCGCCCCTCTCGGTCAGCCCGTCCCTCTCTCTATGCCCCGCCCCTCTCAGTCAGCCCGTCCCTCTCTGTCAGTGCCCCCCCTCTATCAGCCCACCCTTCTGTCAGCCCACCCTTCTGTCAGCCCCTCCTCTCTGTCAGTGCCCCCCCTCTATCAGCCCACCCTTCTGTCAGCCCACCCTTCTGTCAGCCCCTCCTCTCTGTCAGTGCCCCCCCTCTCTGTCAGCGCCCTCCCTTCTCTGTCAGTGCCCTCCCTTCTCTGTCAGTGCCCTCCCCTCTCTGTCAGTGCCAGCCCTCTCTGTCAGCCCCCCCTCTCTGTCAGTGCCCAGCCCTCTGTCAGCTCCCCCTCTCTGTCAGTGCCCTCCCCTCTTTGTCAGTGCCCTCCCCTCTCTGTCAGTGCCCAGCCCTCTCTGTCAGTGCCCAGCCCTCTCTGTCAGTGCCCAGCCCTGTCAGTGCCCTCCCCTCTCTGTCAGTGCCCTCCCCTCTCTGTCAGTGCCCCCCCTCTCCGTCAGTGCCCCCCCTCTCCGTCAGTGCCCCCCCTCTCCGTCAGTGCCCCCCCCTCTGTCAGCGCCCCCCCCTCTGTCAGCGCCCCCCTCTCTGTCAGCCGCAGCAGAGTGCACCATGCCACCCACCCACCCACTGACCCACAGCAGAAAAACAGCCAGCCACAACAGGAGTCACCCATGGTGACCCACCCACACCAGGGAGCCAGCCAGCCAGCCACAGCAGGGTGCTGACCAGCCACCCACTGGAACCAGCCACAGAGGACGTGGGAGTCAGACACCAACAGGAGCCAGCCAGCCACCAACAGCAGCCAGCCACAGAGGACACGGGAGCCAGCCAGCCACAAAGGACACAGGAGCCAGCCAGCCTCCAAAAGGAGCCAGCCAGCCACAGAGGAACGCGGGAGCCAGCCAGCCACAGAGGACGCGGGAGCCAGCCAGCCACCAACAGGAGCCAGCCACAGAGGACGCGGGAGTCAGCAACATCTGCAGTACCCATAGTTGAGGTAAGAGGAGCGCTACACAGTGCCAATTTTATTTTTACTTTGTGAGAGGTTGGGGCAGGGGTGAGAGTCATGGCACAAGGAGGGTGTCCCATGAGGAACAGAGTGAATGAAGGTGTTCACTGTACACTCTGTTAGATAGAGGCCCCCTCCAGGTCCATTATACTCCTTTTCAGTCTCTAATGGGACCTGGTGGGGACTCTTTCTAACAGATTCTATAATGGACACTGAATGGGCCTCTGTTAGAGAGACTCCCCTCCAGGTCCCATTAGACTCCTTTTGAAGTCTCCAATGGGTCCTGGAGAGGGGCTCTCTCTAACAGAGACTTTCTAATGGACACTGTTAGAGAGAGAACCCCCCTCCAGGTCCCATTAGACTCTGTTGTAGTCTCTAATGGGGCCTGGAAGGGACACTTTCTAACAGCAGGGAGCCAGGCCAGCCACCTGCAGCAGTGTGCACTGTGCCTGCCAGCCACCCACCCACTGACCCACAGCAGGGAGCCTACTGGCCGCTAGCCATGGCCTGTGCGTTCCGCTGGCCTGTGGGTCTTGCTAGCCATGGCCAGCTCCCAGCAGGATCAAGAGGTCATGACCAGCTCACAGCAGGACCCACAGTGTTGAGGGCTATTTTTAGACTACTAGGTGGGCACTGGCCTGGGGCAGGGTAAATAGGGTGTATGGGGGGGTAGATGGTATGTGGGGTTCAGCTGCGGGTGTCAGAGTCTCTCACCCCAGCGATGGCAGCTGCCTGTGCCAGCTCAGCAGGTCCCTGCGCTGATGGGCACTGGTGAGGCTGCGCTGATGGGCACTGGTGATGATGAGCTGATTCGGTGGTTCAGTGGGCCACTTTACTGGACTTGCCCCCCAGGCATAAGGCTGCCAGCCCTGCCCTGTCGGCCGCCCCCCCCTCTCCACACTAACATAGCAGCATGGCAGGTCCATGCCTTCTCTAATATCACTGCACTGCCCCCTCCCCACACTGCCTTTCTTATTCACACAAAACATGAAGCGCGGCCGCTCTAGACAAAGGGCAGGACTCCATGTCTTGTGTGAATAAGATAGGGTTCTTTGGGGAGGGGGGAGTTCTGTGCTGTAAAGAAGTTTGATATTGAGAGAGGACTGTGATGGGGGTCAGTCTGTGATTGAAGGGGTCAGTCTGTGATTTGGGGGGTCAGTCTTTGATAGGGAGTCTGTGATGGGTCAGGACCAGTTTGTGATGGGGGTCAGTCTGTGATGGGGGGTCAGTCTGTGATGAGGGGTCAGTCTGTGATGGGGGCTCTGCTATGGGTCAGGTCAGTCTGTGATGGGGGGGGTCAGTCTGTAATGAGGGGTCTGTGATTTGGGGGGTCAGTCTATGATGGGGGGGGTCAGCCTGTGATGGGTCAGTCTGTAATGAGGGTCTGTGACGGGGGTTTGTGATGAGGCAGGGGGGATGTGATGTAAGGGGGGGCTAAGGACACTGATGTAAAAGAGGGTTGTGATGTAAAAGGGGGTATGTGATGTAAAGGGGGGACTGAGGACACTGATGCAAAAGGGGGTCTGCTGTGATGTGATGTGAAGTGGGGGGGCTGAAGACACTGATGTAAAAAGGGGTCTGTGATTTCTGCACTAGCAAAACACAGGCCTCTCCAAGGGCAATAGAAAACAATTGTTTTCTATGTGTCCTGTTCACACTGCAACAGCGCCACTGCGTGCTGAGCAGTGTGGTGCAAAATGCATACTGTTTCTATGCACTGCAACTGAGCTGTGGTGCATAAAAATGAATGAAATGTATTTGCATAAAGAACTATTTACGATCATCTTTGGGTCAAGAAAGACTGAACAGTTTAGCTTCACTTGCCATTGAGTCAGAACTTTTAAATACTTTGTCCTACGAAGATATTATCGATGAGTTTGCCAAAAGAAAAGTTAGAACTAAAAAAATTGTAGGGAGTTTCTTACTGCTCTAATCTTTAAAAAGGCATTGTCTGCATTACAGAGTATTTTTAGTCTGTACAATTAAAGCAAGTTATTTTCAGTGTTCTCGTGTGTGGAGATATGTTTTTAATTGATCTATTGTAGCAGTCATTGATAAACGACAAGAATGGTGGTGTGGGTGTGTGCGTGTGGGGGAGGGCGGCATTGAAGGACCCGGCCTTGGGGCGGCAAAGGGAGTAAATTCGGGCCTGGGGTTAGTGCTACACTTTTATATGGGCCGGGTAAGATAGATAGCAATGTAATTTGTGGCATGTTGGGAATAGTTACCCCAGTTACACAAGTATGAAGCTGGAGTATCATATCCCAAAAATTATGTACAGATGGACAATCCCACCAGATATGCAATAGTGAACCCTTAGCGGAGAGACAGCGCCAACAAAGGTCTGAGACGTTTGGATATATCCAGTGAAGCAACAGCGGGCATCTATACCAACGAGAAAGAAGCTTGAAATTCATCTCATGTGCCTTAGTTGCTAACAACATACTATGTGTAAGGATAAATGCTTTTTCCCATTCCTCTGATTTAATTTGGACGTTCAGGTCCATATTCCATTTATTTGTAAACTCCGGGAGGCATGGATGGAGTCTAAGAATAAGAACCCTATACACTGCAGACAGAATGTGCTCTGGTATACTATCTTGTAACAGAAGAGACTCAAAGGTATCTGGCTCTCTATTAAATACATCCCAGGAAGGAAAGGAGAAGAAAAAAAAAAAAAAAAAGAGGATAGTTGTTGATGTTGGCCAAGAATGTTTGTGTCTAATCTGCTTTCCATGTTAATGTGTAAAATGAATAATATTTTTTTCTTGTTTGACTCCACAGTTTCCTTCCAACCCACAGGAATGGCAGACTGTGACCTCCCACTTTGCCCAGCGGTGGGACTTTCCTAACTGTGGAGGGGCAATTGATGGGAAACATGTCCACATCGTCCCACCATCCAACTCGGGGTCATACTATTACAACTACAAGGGGTTCAATAGTATTGTGATGTTGGCGGTGGTGTTTGCTACTTACGAGTTCCTGTATGTGGACATGGGGAAGAATGGCCGGATGTCAGATGGTGGAGTCATCGCCCAGACGGAGTTCTACAGGCATCTCCAGAATGGCAGCTTGGGCTTGCCACCTCCAGAAGACAATGCGGAAGGACTCCCATTCGTCTTCGTTGCAGATGAAGCGTTTGCGCTGGGGGACCCCATGAGGACCCTCACCCCGGACCAGAGGGTTTTTAATTAACGGCTGGCCAGAGCCAGAAGAGTGGTGGAGAACACGTTTGGAATAATGGCCAGCCGGTTCCGCCTATTTCTTACACCCATACACATGGCGGAGTATAAACTCAATCATATCATCCTGGCTTGCTGTGTTCTCCACAACTTTTTAATGAGAAATTCTGTGAACTATGCTGGCTCAGTTGGGCCTGAATACGGAATTAATGTCAATGAACCAACCCTGACGGTGCTTGAAGCTGGCCGTCCTTTCTTGCCCCCCCCCGAGTGCCTGCGAGGTCCGTCTAAGATACATGGAATACTTTGCGGGTAGGGGGGCCATCAATATGCCAGACAATGTCTGAGCCTTTTTGAAAATAAATTAAAAATTTTTAACTTACAAAATATTTGCTTACATTTACTGCTTGTTTGTTTCTTTTAGCTGACCAGGACTGAAATTTCAGCAGTCCTGAAAATGGCGTGATTGTGTTAAATTATAAAGCACTGTTGGGTGTTATTTACTTAAGGCAAAGACACTTTGCACTACAAGTGCACTTGAGACTGCACTGAAATTGCACTTGTAGTGCAAAGTAGATTTTCCCTTAGGAAATAACCCCCATTGTCACAGAAAACAACAATGTTCACAACAAAAAAGGTTAGGAGCATTGAAAGAAGAAGCCACACATTGTTGATTCTAAATTTTTAATCCAAGCACAAACACATGTGCATTTAGAAAGGCTTTTTAAAACAACCAACATGTTTATTGTATACAATATTTATAGGTGACATTAATAAAAGTAGAAATGTCCTTTTAAGGTAAAACAGGCATGTTTCAAACCAACAATAAATACACAAATCTGGAACTTACAAAGTTCAACTTTGGAAGAAATTGAAGGCAATATCAGACAGGAGTAGGGATGAGCTTCGAGTTCGAGTCGAACTCATGTTCTACTCGAACATTGGCTGTTCGCAAGTTCGCCGAACAGCGAACAATTTGGGGTGTTCGCGGCAAATTCGAATGCCGCGGAACACCCTTTAAAAGTCTATGGGAGAAATCAAAAGTGCTAATTTTAAAGGCTTATATGCAAGTTATTGTCATAAAAAGTGTTTGGGGACCTGGGTCCTGCCCCAGGGGACATGGATCAATGCAAAAAAAAGTTTTAAAAACGGACGTTTTTTCAGGAGCAGTGATTTTATTAATGCTTAAAGTCAAACAATAAAAGTGTAATATCCCTTTAAATTTCGTACCTGGGGGGTGTCTATAGTATGCCTGTAAAGGGGCGCATGTTTCCCGTGTTTAGAACAGTCTGACAGCAAAATGACATTTGGAAGGAAAAAACTCATTTAAAACTACCCGCGGCTATTGCATTGCCGACAATACACATAGAAGTTCATTGATAAAAACGGCATGGGAATTCCCCACAGGGGAACCCCGAACCAAAATAAAAAAAAAAAAAATGATGTGGGGGTCCCCCTAAATTCCATACAAGGCCCTTCAGGTCTGGTATGGATATTAAGGGGAACCCCAGCCAAAATTTAAAAAAAAAATTGACGTGGGGTTCCCCCTAAATTCCATACCAGACCCTTCAGGTCTGGTATGGATTTTAAGGGGAACCCCGCGCCAAAAAAAAAAAAAAAAACGGCGTGGGGTCCCCCTAAAAATCCATACCAGACCCTTATCCGAGCACGCAACCTGGCAGGCCGCAGGAAAAGAGGGGGGGACGAGAGTGCGGCCCCCCCCCCCTCCTGAACCGTACCAGGCCACATGCCCTCAACATTGGGAGGGTGCTTTGGGGTAGCCCCCCAAAACACCTTGTCCCCATGTTGATGAGGACAAGGGCCTCATCCTCACAACCGTGGCCGGTGGTTGTGAGGGTCTGCGGGCGGGGGGCTTATCGGAATCTGGAAGCCCCCTTTAACAAGGGGACCCCCAGATCCCGCCCCCCCCCTGTGTGAAATGGTAAGGGGGTACTTACCCCTACCATTTCACTAAAAAACTGTCAAAAATGTTAAAAATGACAAGAGACAGTTTTTGACAATTCCTTTATTTAAATGCTTCTTCTTTCTTCTTTCTTCCTTCATCTTCTTCTTCTTCTGGTTCTTCTGGCTCTTCTGGTTCTTCCTCCGGCGTTCTCGTCCAGCATCTTCTCCGCGGCGTCTTCTATCTTCTTCTCCTCGGGCCGCTCCGCACCCATGGCATGAGGGGGGAGGCTCCCGCTCTTCTCTTCATCTTCTTCTCTTCTTCATCTTCTTCTTCATCTTCTTCTTCTTCTTCTTTCTTCTTCTCTTCTTCTCTTCTTCCTGTCTTCTCCGGGCCGCTCCGCAATCCATGCTGGCATGGAGGGAGGCTCCCGCTGTGTGACGGCGTCTCTTCGTCTGACGGTTCTTAAATAACGGGGGGCGGGGCCATCCGGTGACCCCGCCCCCCTCTGACGCACGGTGACTTGAGGGACTTCCCTGTGACGTCACGGGGAATGCCACAGGGAAGTCCCGTCATGTCACCGTGCGTCAGAGGGGGGCGGGGTCATCGGGTGGCCCCGCCCCCCGTTATTTAAGAACCGTCAGACGAAGAGACGCCGTCACACAGCGGGAGCCTCCCTCCATGCCACAGCATGGATTGCGGAGCGGCCCGGAGAAGACAGGAAGAAGAGAAGAAGAGAAGAAGGAAGAAGAAGAAGAAGAAGAAGAAGAAGAAGATGAAGAAGAGAAGAAGATGAAGAGAAGAGCGGGAGCCTCCCCCCTAATGCCATGGGTGCGGAGCGGCCCGAGGAGAAGAAGATAGAAGACGCCGCGGAGAAGATGCTGGACGAGAACGCCGGAGGAAGAACCAGAAGAGCCAGAAGAACCAGAAGAAGAAGAAGATGAAGGAAGAAAGAAGAAAGAAGAAGCATTTAAATAAAGGAATTGTCAAAAACTGTCTCTTGTCATTTTTAACATTTTTGACAGTTTTTTAGTGAAATGGTAGGGGTAAGTACCCCCTTACCATTTCACACAGGGGGGGGGCCGGGATCTGGGGGTCCCCTTGTTAAAGGGGGCTTCCAGATTCCGATAAGCCCCCCGCCCGCAGACCCTCACAACCACCGGCCACGGTTGTGAGGATGAGGCCCTTGTCCTCATCAACATGGGGACAAGGTGTTTTGGGGGGCTACCCCAAAGCACCCTCCCAATGTTGAGGGCATGTGGCCTGGTACGGTTCAGGAGGGGGGGGGGGGCCGCACTCTCGTCCCCCCCTCTTTTCCTGCGGCCTGCCAGGTTGCGTGCTCGGATAAGGGTCTGGTATGGATTTTTAGGGGGACCCCACGCCGTTTTTTTTTTTTTTTTTGGCGCGGGGTTCCCCTTAAAATCCATACCAGACCTGAAGGGTCTGGTATGGAATTTAGGGGGAACCCCACGTCAATTTTTTTTTTAAATTTTGGCTGGGGTTCCCCTTAATATCCATACCAGACCTGAAGGGCCTTGTATGGAATTTAGGGGGACTCCCACATCATTTTTTTTTTTTTTATTTTGGTTCGGGGTTCCCCTGTGGGGAATTCCCATGCCGTTTTTATCAATGAACTTCTATGTGTATTGTCGGCAATGCAATAGCCGCGGTAGTTTTAAATGTGTTTTTTCCTTCAAAATGTCACTTTGCTGTCAGACTGTTCTAAACACGGGAAACATGCGCCCTTTTACAGGCATACTATAGACACCCCCCAGGTATGAAATTTAAAGGGATATTACACTTTTATTGTTTGACTTTAAGCATTATTAAAATCACTGCTCCTGAAAAAACGGCCGTTTTTAAAACTTTTTTTTGCATTGATTCATGTCCCCTGGGGGAGGACCCGGGTCCCCAAACACTTTTTATGACAATAACTTGCATATTAGCCTTTAAAATTAACACTTTTGATTATTCATGTTCGTGTCCCATAGACTTTAACGGCGTTCGCGTGTTCGAACGAATTTTTTTCCTGTTCGCATGTTCTGGTGCGAACCGAACAGGGGGGTGTTCGGCTCATCCCTAGACAGGAGTATTTACAAACTGTGTTTGATATTGCATTCAGATGGGGTGAAGTCACCCCTGGAAAAGCCAAATTTTGAAGATGCACACAAATTGTTGAATGTCAACATGTGTTAGCTGCCATCATGGGGGATCAAGGGACGTGTTTTGGGGGTGCAACCCCTTCCTCTCAGCTACTTTATTATTGAGGAAGCGGTTGCACCCCAAAAACGCCTACATTGATCTCCTGTGATGGCATATAGCACATATTGACACTGTGTGCATCTTGAAAATTTAGCTTTTCGAGAATATGTAAAAAAAGTGCAACAAATTTTTGGCCAAAAAAGCCAAATACATTACGGATTTCGAGGGGTTTTAAACTCTCCCTAAAACATCAATGATGTTCTTCATTTTGTTTTTAACATCATTGATGTTTTTCTGTATGTTTTCCAAGTCCCTATTACACCCCATGATCTCCCCGATCAGGATCTGGGCACTTTCACTGGTGAAATGACCTTCACCCACAACATCACGATCACCTAAAAATATATATAAAAAAACAAAAAAACACACCATGTATTATAAATATGCCGCCATCCATCTCTTACCTGAGCCTATGGTCGCAGACACTCACCTGTTGTGGTGACAATTTCCACCACATCTCCCTCCTCCTCCTCCTCTGCTTGGCTTTTGGGGATTTCCCTTTCTTCCCGAGGTGGGTGGTCTGTTGTCTCCTCTGATGAGTGGTGTCCTCCAAGTCTTTTCTCCCCTATGTAAAAAAAAAATAGGTATAATTAATATATAATATAATTCCTTAAAATAGGAATATGTAACATTGCTTGGAAGTGAGGTACAATTGTCTATTTTCGCAGAGTTGCAAGGTGAAGAAATATTTGTTCCCTTTGTCAAACTTGAATACTTACCTGTTTTGCACAAGCTTCACAGATGGAGACACCCCTATAGTATACACTGG
The DNA here is from genome assembly GCA_037952925.1 of Lithobates clamitans. Lineage (NCBI taxonomy): Eukaryota > Metazoa > Chordata > Amphibia > Anura > Ranidae > Lithobates > Lithobates clamitans. The sequence goes on along the minus strand of JBBGZY010001101.1, from coordinate 916,714 downwards.
AGCACCTGTGTGGGCCCCCTAATAAAAAGGGTGTTCTGGTGTCCCACACTAGTGCTCCAGCGTCCAGATGTGTAAACAGCTGCTGAGTGTCCTCTTACACAGAATCTAGTTTGCATTTCATTCTAGTTACCAACCCATCTAGACCACAAAATTATTTTAAGAGAAGTAGGCTAGCAAATATGTATTGAAATTCACATGGCCAAAACATGGTGTTTTCTAGGCCGAACGAACAATGTTTCATACGAACGAATAATGTGCCCATAAACATGAAAGTTGCCATTTTAAACTGTACTACAGTTAAGAAAAGCACATGGAGCAGCACGAACGTTAGAAAAATAAAGAATAGGAGCACAGCACAACCACTTACTTTTTTGCAGCACTCTCCTGATCCTTCTATACTGATCGTGCTTCCTTAATTTGAGGTCCGACCACAGCTTCATCAGTTGATCCTTGGATCGACGTTCCCCAAAATTCTTCTGCAGACTCTTCACAACGTTCGCCATGATCTTGGCCTTTCTGACATTGGGGTTGGGGTAAGGTCCATACTTCCAGTCATAGTCGGCCCTCTTCAGGATGTCGACCATCTCCAACATCTCCCCAAAGGACATATTTGAGGCCTTAATTCGTCTCCTCTGGGATCGGGATGTTTCTGGCTCCGGGCTTTCCTCCTCCTCCTCCTCGTTGCTGTAATTAGCACGCACCTGCTCTTTCTCTGCCATGTGCTCTTCCCCACTGCGCCGAATAAGAAGGGGCGGGGAAAAGACTAGAAAAAACGTCAGGGGCGGGCGGAGTTTCACGCATGCTCAGTGTATATAAAGCGTAACACGCGTGCGTGGTACGTACAATCTGTGAGCGAAGGACGGAGTATCGGAGGTGCCGATTGTGATAGCGAAGGTAAGATTTAAACTTGGGCCTATACTGCTTCTAGATTGAGGCCTGTATTGTGACAAGATTAGGAGACTTTAGCCTGACATTAGGGTTTGTCTTGTGTTGTGTCTTGCAGAGAAAATGGATATCTTGAAAGATCAGGAGTTTATCAACATATTCATAGATATGTTCAGGGAGCTGCCCTGTTTGTGGCAGGTAAACCACCCTGATTATAAGAACCAAACAAAGAGGAAGGCAGCGCTGGATAATTTGCTGCAATTTGTGATGCCAGTGATCCCCATGGCAGACATCCCCTATTTGAAGGCCCTAATTGTTGGCATGAGAAGCACTAATTTAAAGGGAGCGCAAGAAGGTCCAGGATTCCCAGAGATCAGGAGCTGCAGAAGACATTTATCTCCCCAGGCTGTGGTACTATGACAGGCTGCATTTTCTGTCAGGTCAGACTGAACCCAGGCCAGCACTCTCCACTCTTCCTTCCATGCTTCCTCCCCCCCCCCAGCTGAGGCTTCTGACGCCCAACCGGGGCCTTCCAGGCAACAACATGTGGAGGAGTCCAGCTTGAGCCAGGTATAGCATTCTTCTAAATATTTCTGGTTGTCCAATTAATGATGTGAAATTTATGTTAGTTTGGAGTACTAATTTATGATTGTGATTGATGAACCAAAAACTAAAACGATGTCCCTTTTTCATACACAGGGAAGTCTCAGCCAGGAGGTGGCCGGGCCAAGCAGGCTGCCCAATACCCAGGTCCCTCCCCTCCGCCTTCAAAGAAAAGGTGGCAGGAAGAGGAGTTACCTGGAGGAGGCTGCAATTGGCCTATTTTGGAAGGCTACTGAGGCCCTCAGAACACCCCACAGTGTTGAAGACGATTTTGCAGACCTAACAGCCTGCAAAATGCTGCAATTGGAGGAGGGCCAATGCCTTTTATGTGAGTTTGTCATTTTAGAAGCTCTACATAAGGGGTTGAGGGGCCAACTCACATGCGAAAGCCACATTTGTGAGCTCACCCATGGTCCTCCTCCTCCTCCTCCTCCTGCCACACTTCCAACACCAGAGCCACAGCCGGGAAGGAAGCGTCTAAGGAAGACCAGAGAGTGATGACCTGGGTTCAGTCTAGTCAGACAAAAGATGCAGGCTCTTGTATGACCACAGCCTAGGGACAATACATGTCATCTGCAGCTGTTCATGATCTCTTGGACTTCTGGACCAGATTGAACTCCCTTAGATAAGGACTCCTCAGGCCACCAATTTTGCAGTAAAATAATTGAGGTCTGCCCTGGGGGCCAAAGGCTTCGCCAATTTCTGATGTCTTTCCAGCGTTGCCTTCCTCTTTGTTTGGTTATGAGCCCTCAATAAAGACATTTTTGGTTCAATTAGACTTGCCTATGTATGTTTTCCTTCAAAAAGGAAGGTTTGTTTGTGAGGAGGCAGGTACATTTCAAAAATTCAATGTGAAATTAACAAGAGACACCAACACCAAACAATCTCCTTGAGATTAATAAATAATACAAGATAATAATGGTGTTGTGGTAACTTGACATGCAAAACACACTCAAAACTATTCTGTAGTTAAAAAAAAAGAAACAAGATCAGGCTTGAAAAAGATACAAAAAAATATGAAAGTTTTATAGTTAGATGTGACAAATCAAAATATATTGATGAAATCACGGTAAATAATAAAGAAAGAAGTTTGTGAGAAGTCTGTGTGAATATTGAGCAGCAAAAATACTTAATTCTTCTAGCATTATAAAGAAGAACAGAGTGCGCTGCATTAAACAATTTAAAACATTGCAGCCTGACGAAAGTGCTCTATCCATTCCGAACACTAATTTTACCAGACCAAGCAGTTCCGTCTCGGAATTTATTCTGAGCATGCGTGGCACTTTGTGCGTTGAAAATGGCCAAACACGGTCGGAATTGACGCGATCGGATTTTGTTGTCGGAAAATTTTATAGCCTGCTCTCAAACTCTGTGTGTCGGAAAATCTGATGAAAAAAGTCCGATGGCGCACACACACGGTCGGAATTTCCGACAACAAGCTCCGATCGCACATTTCCCGTCGGAAAATCTGACCGTGTGTACAGGGCATAATGGTATGCTTGTAATACAAGGGTTTTGTCGAAGAGCTGTTACCAGATATTCCATTACTAAGATGAATAGAAAGCGAAACAGCGGACATCCCTGACGCGTACCATTTTGAATAGGAAAGTTAGAAGACAATGATTGATTAATCCGTATTCTAGCTCTTGGCTAGGGATGGGCTGTTCGAGTCGAACAGGAGTTTGACTCGAACATTGGCTGTTCGCCCATTCGCCGATCAGCGAACAATTTGGGGTGTTCGCGGCAAAATTCGAAAAGCCGCGGAACACCCTTTAAAAGTCTATGGGAGAAATCTAAAGTGATAATTTTAAAGGTTAATATGCAAGTTATTGTCATAAAAAGTGTTTGGGGATGCGGGTCCTGACCCAGGGGACATGTATCAATGCAAAAAAAAGTTTTAAAAACGGCCGTTTTTTTAGGGAGCAGTGATTTTAATAATGCTTAAAGTGAAACAATAAAAGTGAAATGTTCCTTTAAATTCCGTACCTGGGGGTTGTCTATAGTATGCCTGTACAGTAGCGCATGTTTCCCGTGTTTATAACAGTCTGAGAGCAAAATGACATTTCTAAAGGAAAAAAAAGTCAAGTAAAAGTGCTAGCGCTAGTATAAGCTATTAATGAATTGCTGATCCCGACAATACACGTAAGTCATTGAGAAAAAAAATTTAAAAAAAATATGCGTGGGGGTCTCCCAAAATTCCATTACCAGGCCCTGCAGGTCTGGCATGGTTATTAAGGGGAACTCTGCGCCAAAATTTGAAAAAAAAAAAAAATTGCGTGGGGTTCCCCCAAAAATCCACACCAGGCCCTTATCCGAGCACGCAACCTGGCAGGCCGTAGTAAAAGAGGGGGGATGAGAGAGCGCCCCCCCTCCTGAACCATACCAGGCCACATGCCCTCAACATGGGGAAGATGTCCCCATGTTGATGGGGACAAGGGCCTCATCCCCACATCTCTTGCCCGGTGGTTGTGGGGGTCTGCGGGCGGGGGGCTTATCGGAATCTGGAAGCCCCCTTTAACAAAGGGGACACGCAGATCCCGGCCCCCCAATGTGAATTGGTAAGGGGTACATTGTACCTCTACCATTTCACAAAAAGAAAGTGTCAAAATGTTAAAAAAAAAAAACACAGGAGACGGCTTGGGACAAGTCCTTTATTAAAAATAAAAAATAAAGAGATTCCAGCGATGTAATCCAATAAATCCATGCTCCTACTCCAGCGATGTAATCCAATTCTCAATCTCCAGCGATGGATGATCTCCAGCGACTCCAGCGAGGAACACGCACAGGATCCTGCCTCCACCGGAGGCACCTAGTCAATGACGCGGCGCCAGCTTGACAGTTCTTATGTAGCTGAGGGCGGGGCCACCCGTCACGTGACCCCACCCTCCTCTGACAAGGGGAAATGCCGGAGTTTCCCTGTGACGTGTACGGGTGACCCCGCCCCCTCTGATGCAACGCAGGATTCCCGATGTTAAAGATATAGGTCGATAGCTAGAACACAATTTTAAATCCTTAGGTTTAGGAAGTAATGTGACCGCTAGTGTCTGGGGTGAAAACCCATTAATAGCAGATATTAATCTGAATTCACACCTGAAGCATGAACGTGTTATATGTTCTTTATAGGTCTTATAGAATTTCGAAGTAAAACCATCAGTAACAGGACTTTTACCCGATGGTGTATTAGTAATCACTTCCAATAATTCCTCAAGTAAAAAAGGGGAATCCATGGAGTTCCCACTATTTTCGTCTAATTTTGGGCTAACAGTTTCATACACATATTCCTGTATACGATGGCCAGGAGAATCGGAGTCGGAAGATGATAGGGGGTGTAAGATTGTACAAAGTTGTAAAATAATCACAAAAGGCCTTTTGGAGAGCCTGTGGGTCTGAGGTGATTTCCCCAGATGGTAATGCAATACTAGGTATAAAGGTCTGTGAGGAGCAGGGATGCAATGACCTCGCAAGTGGTCTCCCAGACTTGTCTCCATATCGGTACCTTCCTAGGGCATATCTATTTTGACTTTTACTATGAGACACCTCTAAAGATTGTAGTAAAGATGACCGTATCAAAGATATTTTAGCCAATAGCTCCGGGGTCGGAGACTTTTTATGTGAAATCTCCAGAGCCCGAAGTCTTGATAGAGGGTCCTGTATTCGCTGATCTTTATTTTTTTAAGCGGGCTCCATGTTGAATAAACAATCCTCGTAATACCGCTTTTCAAGGCTTCCCATTGTAAAGGTAAAGGGGTCTCATCGTGCTCATGGTCAGCAATAAAAATTTTAAGCACTACCAAAATTGCCTGATGATATAGTGGATCTGACAAAAGTATAATGTCTACCCTAGCTTTATGAAGGGCATATAGAATTTGGCCTCTTTTGGACTGATTACCCTTTATTATTATTATTATTAAGGATTTATATAGCGACAAAAGTTTACGCAGCGCTTTACAATATAAAAGGGAGACAATACAGTTATAATACAATAAAATACAAGAGGATTAAGAGGGCCCTGCTCAGAAGAGCTTACAATCTAATAGGGTGGGGCAGGTGGTACAAAAGGTTGTAACTGTGGGGAATGAGCCGGTGAAAGTGGTAGGAGATTAGTTGGAGACGTGATAGGCTTTCCTGAAGAGATGAGTTTTCAGGGATCGCCTGAAGGTAGCAAGAGTAGGGGATAGCCGGATAGATGGAGTTAGCGAGTTCCAGAGAATGGGAGAGGCTCTGGAGAAATCCTGGAGACGAGCATGGGAGGAGGAGATGAGAGAGCTTGAAAACATTATATGAACAGAGTTTCAATGAAAAGATGTCGTGTCTGTAGGAAACTCAGATACAGGCGTGACACCTGCTTTTATTGTCCCTCCTGTCCTAACCAACCTGGTCTCTGCATCGGTGAATGTTTCCAACGCTACCACACACTAGTGGAGTATTAGCGTAGGGTACAGCACTGCACAGTCATAGGGCACACTTACACAGGATCTCCAAAGATGCCATCGCATTTTTAGACACCCAAACCTGGAACATTTACAGTTACAAGTAAAAGTGTAAAAACAAAAAAAACAAAAAAAGAGTAAAAAAAAAAAAGTAAAAAATGTATAAAATAAAAAAGCTAAAAGTAGTTGTCATTTTATTGTTCTTCTCTCTCTATTGTTCTGCTCTATTTCACTGTATTTTATAACTGCAATATTTTAATGTTACTATGTTTTATCATGTTTACTTTGCAGGGATGTAATTCTTTTATACTTTACTGTTTACTGTGTTTTATTGTTTAAACAGTGCTGCCATTCAACTGCAGCACTGATTTATTTATCTTGACAGCAACAGCGTTTGCTCTCACGATACGCAAGTCAGTGACTCCAGTGCTGTAGGAGGTGAATCCACCACCACAGTTAAAAAAAAGAGCATATATGCTGAAGCATGGGGGCATGTGCGGATTGCCCCCATGCTTCGGCATATATTTTTTAGGCATAGATTGCAATAAAAAAAATAAGTTGTTTTATTGAGTTAATGTTTTATCATTACCATTGTTTACTTTTCAAGTATGCCATTCAGCTGCAGCACTGATTTATTTATCTTGACAGCAACAGGGTTTGCTCTCACAATACGTAAATCAGCGACTCCAGCGCTGTAGGAGGTGGTTTCACCACCACAGTTAAAAAAACACAGTGCATTTATGCCCATCATTAGAAATGGGTGGATGCAGGGCGGTATTCTAATGGTGGGCATACCCACTGATCAATCTCTTTTTTTCATTCAGCCCACAGGCTACATGAAAAAAAAGAACATTACAATATATGCCCAGTAAGGACCAGCAACGAACTGAAATGTTGCTGGACTTTGAGTGGTTATACCAGAATGATGCCTGCAGGTTTAGGTATCGTTCTTTTCATCCAGCAGTTGGCTTTCATAATTAGCCACTAGACTGCTTTTACAAGCAGTGGGAGGGAACCTCCCCCCCTGCCGTCTTCCATGGTTTTCTCAGGCTCTCCTGTCCCACCGGGTAACCTGACTATCAGGCTCCTACTTACCAGACTGGCGAGTCCTGTCGGGCAGAGGGTAGGCTCCCTTACCCTCCGACTATCGGCCCCCTGGTAGAGTAAACAGAGGGTACGAAAGTACGGAGTGGTATGAAGGCCTGTATTGCTGTCCAGGTATTGCAGTCCAGATGTCGCAGGGTTAATAGCTGGAAAGACTGGAGTAGGCTGGAGCACCGTCACTGAGCTGAGCAGGCTAGTGTGGACAACAGGCAGGAAGTCTGCAGACAGGCTGATAGGATCCTAGGGAGCAGACAGATGGATGGTCAGGAGGCAGGCCGGGTTTGGCAATAGGCAGATGGCAGAGGTACAGTGGAGCAGGCAAGCGGAAGGTCAGACAAGCAGAGGTCGGTGCAGGCAGAGTTCAGAGAGAGGTCGGGGGACAAGGCCGGGTCAACAGGTATAGCAGGAACAGACAAGGTACACGGTCGGGCTCAGGAACGACTAGCTGTTGATTAGGCAGCACTGGTCACAAGAACTCACTGGCTTAAATGGGGCTTTTGGCGCCAAACGACGTGCACGCGCGCGCCCCGACACACAGGGGCACGCGCGCCCGCCAACGCCCGCGCGCGCGCCCCCGCACACCGGCGTGCACAGTGGAACGATCCTGGACACACACACCGGCGCCGCGAGGAGCTCGCACGGCGAGGTCCGCAGGAACGCGCGCGCCAACGCACCCTGACGCACACCACCGCGGGCGCCCCGCCTGCGGAGGTAAGGCCCCTGACAGTGCCCCCCCTCAAGGGCAGCCTCCGGATGCCCAGCTGGGCCAACCTGGGTGCATGGGAGTTCTTGAAGGCTCGTAGCAATTCGTTGGCATGGAGGTTACCTTCGGGTTCCCAAGAATTATCCTCGGGTCCATACCCCTTTCCACTTAATGAGGTACTGGAGCTGATTCTGCCTCTTCCTACAATCCAAGATTGCCTCGACTTCGAACTCCTCCTCATTGTTGACCAAAACAGCCTCCGGTGGCTTGGCCTTACGGTCAGGAAAAGGATCGTGGATAACTGGTTTCAGTAACGAAACGTGAAAGACCGGGTGGATTCTAAGGGACTCTGGCAGACTAAGTTCAAAGGCAACATCATTCACCCTTCTTTTCACCCGAAACGGGCCCAGGAACTTAGGTCCTAACTTCTTGGAGGGACAAACCAACTTTAGGTTAGTTGTAGAGAGCCACACTTGGTTGCCAGGCTCAAGGACGAGTTCTCCTCGCCTTTTCTTGTCGAACATCCTCTTGAAGGAAGCCTGGGATTGGGCCATGGTTTCCTGCAAGATCTTACAGTTACTAGAGAAGAACTCCATTGTTTCCGTTACTGCGGGTAGAGTACATTCTGGGATAGAACTGGGAAGGAAAGAAGGGTTGAATCCATAATTCGCAAAGAAAGGAGTCTGGTTGATGGCAGAGTGTAGGGAGTTATTATACGAGAATTCAGCGACTGGTAACAAGGACACCCAGTCATCTTGCGTAAATACAGAAAAACAACGGAGGTATTGCTCCAGCGTCTGGTTAGTTCTTTCTGTCTGGCCGTTCGTCTGAGGGTGGTAGGCCGAGGAGAACGCTAATTCAATTTCCAAAGCGGCACACAGTGCTCTCCAAAACCGGGAGGTAAATTGAACACCCCGGTCGGATACAATATTCGCGGGTACCCCATGTAACCTTACTACTTCCTTGACGAATATCTTCGCCGTTTCTACGGCTGTGGGAGTACCCTTCATAGGGATGAAGTGTGCCATCTTGGATAGCCTATCGATCACCACAAAGATGGTTGAGAAACCTTCAGAGGGGGGTAGCTCCACAATGAAGTCCCTTGATAGCATTCTCCAAGGTCTGTCAGGAATCGGTAAGGGTCTCAATAAACCCCAGGCCTTTGAGCGGTTGCATTTATTCCGGGCACAAGTGTGGCAAGAACCCACATACCTCTTACAGTCCTCCAGGAGACATGGCCACCAAAAGGTGCGTAGCACCAATTCCGAGGTTTTCCGGGCTCCGAAGTGACCCGCCAGCTTGTGGTCATGACATAGTTCCAGTACCAGTACCCTAAATTTTTCAGGTACAAAAATCTTGCCTTCATGCCAGAGCAACCCATCACTTAAACTGGTTCCAGTAGGTAGAGGAATTTCAGAGGAGGCCTGTTTAATCCTGGAAATTAAATCTCCCTGGAGAAGTAAGAAATTTCCTGCTGGCAAAATAGTATCAGGAGGAGTACTTTCCTTGGAATCGTGAAACATTCGTGATAGGGCATCAGGTTTTCCATTCTTGGATCCAGGTCTGTACGTGATATGAAAGGAGAAGCGGGAAAAAAAAGTGCCCATCTAGCCTGTCGTGGTCTGAGTCGCTTGGCTGCTCTTAGGTATTCCAAGTTCTTGTGGTCGGTAAAGATGAGAACCGGATGTACAGCACCCTCTAGTAGATAGCGCCATTCTTCCAGAGCCGCTTTGATGGCCAACAGTTCCCGGTCTCCCACATCATAATTTTTCTCAGATGACGAGAGTTTACGGGAAAAGAATGCTACAGGAAACAAGAGGGCTTTGGGGCCCTGGCGTTGAGAAAGTACTGCCCCCACTGCGATCTCAGAAGCATCCACTTCCAGCACAAACGGTAACGCAGGGTCCGGGTGCTTGAGAATAGAAGCAGAAGTAAACAGTCCCTTTAATTTCTCGAACGCTGCCTGTGCTCGGGACGACCAACAGAATCGTGCCCCCTGTCTAGTAAGTTCCGTTATTGGTGCAATGATCTTAGAGAAGTCTTAAATAAATTTCCTGTAGAAGTTGGAAAATCCTACGAAACGTTGGACCCCTTTCTTGTCTGTAGGAGCAGGCCAGTCCAGGATGGCCGATACTTTTTGTGGGTCCATTTTGATTCCTTCAACAGAAATAATGAGTCCCAAGAACTGGATACTCTGACGTTCGAACTCACACTTGTCCAGTTTAGCGTATAAGCCATGTTGCCTGAGTCGGACGAGAACATTCCTGACGTGCCTGCGATGATCAGCCAAAGAAGAGGAGAAGATAAGTATGTCGTCCAGGTAAACGATGACGTAGAGGTCCAGGATTTCTCTAAAGATGTCGTTCACAAAGTGCTGGAACGTAGCTGGGGCATTACAAAGACCGAAGGGCATGACCTGGTACTCGAAATGCCCAAAACGAGTGCGAAACGCAGTCTTCCACTCGTCACCCTCTCGGATGCGGATTAAGTTGTAAGCACCCCGGAGATCCAATTTAGTAAAGATTCTGGCAGTGCCCAGCCTTTGGAATAACTCAGGTACCAGAGGGAGCGGGTAGCGATTTTTAATCGTTATCTTATTCAATTCGCGGTAATCGATACATGGCCGCAGAGAATGGTCCTTCTTTTCCACAAAGAATAAGCCCGCACCGGCCGGGGAGGTGGACGGGCGGATAAATTTCTTCTTTAGATTTTCATCTAAATACTGCTTCAGGGTGTCCAGCTCCTGCTCAGTCAGGGGGAAGATCCGGCCAAAAGGTACCTCGGTTCCAGGAAGCAATTCAATTGGGCAGTCGTAGGGCCTGTGTGGAGGCAGCAATTCTGCCCCCTTTTTGCTAAACACATCCGCAAAGTCTTAGTAAGGCTCAGGGATAGCTTGAAGCAGATCAACATCTGGATGTAGACAGAGGAGTTGGGTAACCTCACGGCCTGTCCCTTGCATACAGTGTTGAAGACAATATCCAGAGAGGAACTCGACATTACCAGAAGCCCAGTTGATTTGGGGGTTGTGTACCTGTAGCCAAGGTATTCCAAGAATGACTGGAAAGAGGGGGGGACGAGATGGCGTCCAGACAGAGATATTCACGGTGTCGCTGGCCTATGATGGCTTCTAAGGGGACGGTCTCCTGAGTGACCGGACCGGAGCGGAGAGCAGAACCGTCAGCAAGATGAACAGCAAGGCTTTGAGTTTTGGTTTGGAGAGGAATGGCATGTTGAGAGGCAAAGGTCCGGTCGATAAAACAGCTGCAGGCTCCAGAGTCAATGATAGCTGGGACTTGGATGGCCTTTCCGGGAAGCTGTAAAGTGACAGAAATGGTTAGGTGCGTGCCAATAGTGGGTACAATAGTAGCACAGGTACGAACATCAGAGCGACACTTACGCATCTTGTTGGGGCAACCGCTGGCGTAGTGCCCCGATTCCCCACAGTAGAGGCAGAGGTTGTGTGCCCGTCTACGTGTCTTCTCCTCTGGGGTCAAAGAAGGGCGGAATAGACCGAGCTGCATTGGTTCAGGTGCATCATAGGTCGAGGCAGGTGGAGGAGCGGGAGATCTGCTGGGAGGACAGGGTACTTGTGGAATCATCCAGGTGGGACGAAAGGTACTGGTGGTTCTTTCAGTACGTCGCTCTCGCAGTCTACGGTCTATTTGGATGGACAGATTGATAAGCTCTTCCGGGGTCTGTGGTACCCCTACTCGTGCCAACTCATCTTTGAGGGGTTCTGACAACCCCATCCTGAACTGATGGCGCAACGCGGCGTCATTCCATGCCGTGTCAGAACTCCAGCGTCTGAACTCGACGGCATAGTCTTCTGCTGCTCGACGGCCTTGACGAAGGGCCTGTAAGGTGGCTTCCGCGGTGGCAGTGAGCTGGGGGTCTTCGTATAGTTGGGACATGGCTCCAAAGAAGGCCTCCAGACTATCCAAGACGACTGATTTTTGCTCCCAGAGTCGGTGGGCCCATGTTTGTGGTTCACCAGAAAGTAAGGAAATAACAAAGCCCACCTTAGTGGCTTCAAGGGAGAACGTGCGTGGCTGTAGGGCAAAGTAAAGGTTGCAAGCATTCCGGAAGGCACGATACCTACTTCGGTCTCCGAGAAATCTTTCGGGTACTGGTACTTTTGGCTCAGGAGGTAACATGACCACAGAGGGTGCTGAGGTGGCTGCTGCGGACCCTGGTGGACCGGAAGGTGCGGACAAGGCCTGTACACGCTCTTCCAAGCTGGAATATCCCTCTTGTAGGCTTTTCACAGCCTGGGTTAGACCCGCCAGATGTCGGCAAAGTTCGTCCATGGGGGAGGCCCCCTGCCCGGACTCGGTCATGGCTGCCTAATACTATCAGGCTCCTACTTACCAGACCGGCGAGTCCTGTCGGGCAGAGGGTAGGCTCCCTTACCCTCCGACTATTGGCCCCCTGGTAGAGTAAACAGAGGGTACGAAAGTACGGAGTGGTATGAAGGCCTGTATTGCTGTCCAGGTATTGCAGTCCAGATGTCGCAGGGTTAATAGCTGGAAAGACTGGAGTAGGCTGGAGCACCGTCACTGAGCTGAGCAGGCTAGTGTGGACAACAGGCAGGAAGTCTGCAGACAGGCTGATAGGATCCTAGGGAGCAGACAGATGGATGGTCAGGAGGCAGGCCGGGTTTGGCAATAGGCAGACGGCAGAGGTACAGTGGAGTAGGCAAGCGGAAGGTCAGACAAGCAGAGGTCGGTGCAGGCAGAGTTCAGAGAGAGGTCGGGGGACAAGGCCGGGTCAACAGGTATAGCAGGAACAGACAAGGTACACGGTCGGGCTCAGGAACGACTAGCTGTTGATTAGGCAGCACTGGTCACAAGAACTCACTGGCTTAAATGGGGCTTTTGGCGCCAAACGACGTGCACGCGCGCGCCCCGGCACACACAGGCACGCGCGCGCGCCCCCGCACACCGGCGTGCACAGTGGAACGATCCTGGACACACACACAGGCGCCGCGAGGAGCCCGCACGGCGAGGTCCGCAGGAACGCGCGCGCCGACGCACCCTGACGCACACCACCGCGGGCGCCCCGCCTGCCGAGGTAAGGCCCCTGACACTGACAATGCAGCCGGTGGTTTCGCCAGCTGACCATAGAGCTGATCAGAGACCAGAACAGCTCCAATCATCTCTATGGCCTAAGAAACTGGAAGCTACGAGCATTTCATTACTTCAGTTTCGGTATAAACAGCGCCATTGGGAAAGCATCTTCTCACACCATTCTTGGTGTGGTCAGATGATTTGAGGGCAGAGGAGAGATCTAGAGCCTCCAATATAGACCCCAATTTTTTTTTTAAAAGAGTACCTGTCACTACCTTTTGCTATCATAGGGGATATTTACATATCTGCTAGGCTTGCTTTTATATGAAAGCCGACTGCTGGCTGGAAGGAATGATACCAAGATGATACCTAAACCTGCAGGCATCATTCTGGTATAACCACTCAAAGTCCAGCAACATACCAGTACGTTGCTGGTCCTTGTTGGGCATACATTGTAATGTTCTTTTTTTCATGCAGCCTGTGGGCTGAACGAAAAAAAAAAGATTGATCTGTGGGTATGCCCACCATTAGAATACCGCCCCTCATCCACCCACTTCAAATGATGGGCATACAGTACATGCGCCATTTTTTTTTTTAACTGTGGTGGTGAAATCACCTCCGACAGCGCTGGAGTCACGGCTTTATGTCTCGTGGGAGCAAACGCTGTTGCTGTCAAGATAAATAAACCCATGCTGCAGCTGAATGGCATACCTACTCAGCAAATGATGGTTAACAATAAAAAAAGTAACATTACAGTATAACAGTAAGACTTACCATACCTGCAAAGCAAATACAATAAAACATAGTAAAAATAAAACATTGCAATCTGTGCCTAAAAAAATATATGCCGAAGCATGGGGGCAATCCGCCCCTAATGTTAGGAGCAAATCGCTCCTCCACCCCTGCCCCCATGCTTCAGCATATATGCCCTTTTTTTTCACTGTGGTGGTGAAATCACCTCAGACAGCGCTGGAGTCACGGCTTTATGTATCATGGGAGCAAACGCTGTTGCTGTCAAGATAAATAAACCCTGCAGCTGAATGGCGTACCTGCTAAGCAAATGATGGTGTTGCAGTAATACATTCATGACCTGTCTGTCTCTTACCTGGTCTGTGTATCAGCCTTGAGGCTTATACTCTCACACCTGCATGCTTAAGTAATCTTCCATCTGTATGGCTCCACCCTAGCCTCAACAGGAACCACTATTTAACACTGTATTCTCCAAGCCTGCCTTGTCGTGCAATATTGTGTGTTTGGCTTCCTGTTTGCCATGCCATGCTAAGTTTGTCTCTGTCTCTGTTACCGATCTTGGCATGTTCCCGACTATCCCTGTCTGCTTGTGACCCTGACCTTTGGCGTGTTCTCGACTATCCCTGTTTGCCTGTGACCCTGACTTTTGGCGTGTTCTCTGTTATCCTTGTCTGCTAGTCGCCCCGACATTTGGCTACCTCCTTACTATCCCTTGCTGTCCTGGGCTGCTGTTTCCTCTCCATCCTCCTGTAGCCTACCGTGAGCTGGCAGACCCTAGGGGCCGCGACCTGGAGCCAGTTGCAGCCCAGTCCATCCTCACCACTAGAGGCTCTGGTGAACACCTGCTGGCTCTTAGACTCCGCTCCCTGGGGAATCTATGCTCTAACTCACTGTGGGATCCGTGTTGGTGCTCCAGGGGACCTGCCTTCCTGAACCACTTCGAGTTCCATCCGCAGCAGTCAGCCCTAGGGTCCACTATCATAGCGGTGCACTCCTGACCCCAACGGGGTGCATCTGTCACCTGGATACAGGTGACCTGACAGTTTGCACGGCCATGGACCCGTCTGATGTGCCCCTAGCTGCCGATGATCAGCTGCAAGGCATAGTCCACAGACTGGAGACCAAGGAATCTAATCAGACCCAGGTGATGCGATTCCTTCAGGATTTGGCTTCCTGCTTTGAACTTCAAGCCTCCTTAGGTTCCCCGGTTCCACAACTGCAATCGGCTGCCGTATCAGCTCCGCTAACCATTTGCACTTACTAGCTCCATCCCGTTACTTTGGGGATTCCAGGGCCTGCAGAGGGTTCCTTAGCCAGTGTACCATTCATTTCAAACTCCAACCCCAAAACTTCCTGTCTGATCGGGCAAAGGTAGCCTATATTATTTCTCTCCTGTCCGGCAAGGCTTTAGCTTGGGCTGCCCCTATGTGGGAGAGGAAAGACCCAGTGGTTTCCAGCCTCTCTAATTTTCTGAAACTCTTCTGGAATATCTTTGAGGAACCAGGTTGTGTCTCTTCAGCGGCCAGCGCCCTTTTACGTCTCCGCCAAGAGTCTGCTTCTATGGTACAGTATGCTCTTCGTTTCCGCATACTGACGGCTGAGCTGAGCTGGAACAATGAGGCCTTAGTCGCAACCTTTCTGCATGGCCTTTCTGATAGAGTGAAGGATGAATTAGTAGGAAGAACCATCCCCACTGATCTGGACGAAGTTATCTCCCTGTGTAACCAGATTGACATTCGTTTTCAGGAAAGGACCCTAGAAAAGCAACGCCAGCACTCCTTGGTCCTTAGTCAGCCCGAGCTCCCCTCTTTTCGTCCTGTGGAGCATCTCCTGCCAACTAAGGAACCCATGCAGCTGGGCCAGACCAGGCCATCCCCCGAGGAACGTGCTAGGCGCAGAACTCTGGGCCTGTGTCTCTGCTGTGGGGGCAAAGGTCATTTTCGTGACACATGCTCATTTCGTCCAGGAAAAGCTTGGGTAATACATCTGGAAGGTGGAGTAATGGACCCAGAAAAGCCATCTTCTTCATGTTGGTGTTTCCTCCCACTCGGCCTTGGCTTATCTGGATTCGGGAGCCGCTGGCAACTTTATGGACTGCGGAACTGCATCTTCCATGAACCTTACAATTTTACCCCTCACCACTCCATTAATGGTCTCGACGATTGATGGCACTGTTCTTCCAGGGGGCCCTATCCGCTTCCAGACCCCTCCTGTTAAGATGTCGGTAGGGATACTCCACCAGGAGTGGATATCCTTTCTTATCCTTCCTAAGGTCTCAACCCCTATCGTATTTGGGCTTCCTTGGTTGCAGCTCCACTCTCCACACATTGACTGGACTTCTGGGCAGATCCTGGTTTGGGGTCTCTCCTGTTTCTCTTCCTGCCTACTCAAGGTTGCCCCTAAGGGGAGACTTCCCGTGGCTACCACCTCAGTATCCTCTGCCCTTCCCGCTGCATATAGCGATTTCCGGGATGCGTTCTGTAAAAAGTCAGCTGAGGTGCTTCCTCCTCACAGGTCCTTTGACTGTGCCATTGACCTTGTTCCCGGAGCAGCTCTACCCAGGGGTCGTACCTACCCTCTGTCCATCCCAGAGACACAGGCCATGTCTGAGTATGTTGCGGAAAATCTAGAAAAAGGATTCATCCGGAAATCCTCATCGCCTGCAGGAGCAGGGTTCTTTTTTGTTGCCAAAAAGGATGGTACCCTAAGACCCTGCATTGACTACCGAGGCCTAAACACAGTAACGATCAAAAATCGATACCCCCTACCCCTAATATCAGAACTATTTGACAGGTTGAAAGGTTCTTCCATTTTTACCAAGTTGGATCTCAGGGGTGCATACAATTTGACCCGAATACGGGAAGGGGATGAATGGAAAACTGCGTTTAACACTAGAGATGGACATTACGAGTACTTGGTCATGCCCTTTGGTTTGTGTAACGCCCCAGCGGTGTTCCAAAACTTTATTAACGAAATCTTCAGGGATCTGCTTTACCAATTTGTCGTCATCTACCTGGATGACATTCTCATCTTTTCGGATAGTCTGTCGGTTCACAGAGACCATGTCCGGATTGTACTTCAGCGCCTTCGAGAATATAATCTGTACGCCAAGCTGGAGAAATGTTCTTTTGAATGTTCTGAAGTCCTGTTTCTGGGATGCTTTCTCTCTAACTTCGGTCTTCGTATGGATCCTGGGAAGGTCTCGGCCATTATCAACTGGCCTCTTCCTGCCGGCCTCAAGGCCACGCAGCGCTTTCTTGGGTTCACTAATTATTACAGGCAGTTCATTAGGAATTACTCCTCTATTGCTACGCCAATTATCGCCTTGACCAAGAAGGGTGCTAATGCCAAGGAGGGGTCCCCCGAAGCTGTCTCTGCCTTTCATGATTTGAAACAGGCCTTCATTTCTGGACCTTTGTTGAGGCGACTCGACCCGGGGGATCCATTTTTTATTGAAGTGGACGCTTCCTCAACTGGGGTGGGAGCTGTGCTTCTTCAATCCTTTGGGAAAAACGTCTACCATGTGCGTTTTTCTCCAGAAAATTTTCTCAGGTGGAGAAGAATTACGCTATTGGTGATCGGGAACTTCTTGCGATTAAATTGGCGTTAGAGGAGTGGCGTCATCTCTTGGAGGGTTCCCTACATTCCATAACAATTTTCACTGACCATAAAAATCTGCAGTACTTACAGAATGCCAAACAATTGAATCCCAGACAAGCCAGATGGAGTCTCTTCTTTTCCCGTTTTAACTTCACCATTACATTCAAACCTGGTTCCTGCAACAGTTGGGCTGATGCACTCTCTAGATCTTTCGACATCCAGGATGAGGAGCCTACCATTGAACCTGAACCGATTATCCCTACTTCATGCATCCTTGCCCATTCAACCACCCTGAAGTCAAAAATTCCTGCTGGCAGGACCTTCGTCCCCACTGAGCTAAGAGCTAAGATCCTTCATTGGGGACATGACTCCAAGGTGGCAGGTCATGCTGGGTTTCTTCAATCCCTCCTCATCAGTCGCCACTGGTGGCCTACTCTCCATTCGGATGTCAAAGATTATGTTAAGGCTTGTCATGTCTGTGCCCAGTCTAAGTCCTCCACGCAGGCTTCTGCTGGTCTTCTCATGCCCTTGCCCATTCCCAAGGAGCACTGGTCTCCCATAGCCATGGATTTCATCACCAATCTTCCACTTTCTGAGAAGAATACGGTCATTTGGGTGGTAATTGATCGATTCTCCAAGATGGCCCATTTTGTTCCTCTTCCTGGTCTCCCTTCTGCTCCTGCCTTGGTTCCCATTTTTGTACGAGAGATTTTCCGTCTTCATGGTGTTCCTTCCCATGTCATTTCGGACAGGGGTGTTCAGTTTACTTCTCGCTTTTGGAGAGCCTTTTGCAAATGCCTCAACATTACCTTGGATTTTACCTCTTACCATCCCCAATCCAATGGCCAGACTGGAAGGGTTAACCAGGAGTTGAAGGTCTTTCTCCGTACCTTGGTCTCGGCTCATAACGATGATTGGGCATCATTACTCCCGTGGGCAGAGTTCTCCCACAACAATTATGTCAACGTCAGTTCTCAGAAGACACCCTTTGTCACTGTTTATGGAAGACATCCTCAGCTCCCTCTTCCTATGACCTGTTCTTCTGACATCCCAGCTTTGGCTACTGTTCAGGAATCATTCAATTCCTTGTGGGTTGACATTCATGATTCTCTCCAGAAAGCTGCCAACAAGTTCAAAAGTTTTGCTGACCGTCGCAGGCATAAGCCGCCTTCTCTACAGCCAGGAGACAAAGTCTGGCTTTCTACCAGGAACATCAGACTCCGGGTTCCTTCTCTCAAGTTTGCCCTGAAATTCATTGGTCCTTACAATATAATTTCTAAGCTGAATCCTGTTTGTTTTAAACTCCAGATCCCTAAAAGCCTCAGGATCTCAAACTCCTTTCATGTATCCCTTCTGAAACCTTTAGTTTTCAATAAGTTCTCTCGACCTCTCCCTACCTTGGCTCCAGTGTCTGAAGATGATCAGGAGTACGAGGTTAGTCAAATTTTGGATTCTCGCTTCTATAAAGGTGTCCTTCAATATCTCGTGGATTGGAAAGGTTTTGGTCCTGAGGAGAGATCTTGGATTTCTGCATCTGAAGTCTTTGCACCTCGTCTTCTGAGGAAGTTCCATTTGAAGTTTCCCTCCAAGCCTGGTCCAAAGCGGGGGAGGGGGAGGCCTCGTAAGAGGGGGGGGTACTGTCATGACCTTGCAGTAATACATTCATGACCTGTCTGTCTCTTACCTGGTCTGTGTATCAGCCTTGAGGCTTGTACTCTCACACCTGCATGCTTAAGTAATCTTCCCTCTGTGTGGCTCCACCCTAGCCTCAACAGGAACCAATATTTAACACTGTATTCTCCAAGCCTGCCTTGCCGTGCAATATTGTGTGTTTGGCTTCCTGTTTGCCATGTGCTCTAAGTTTGTCTCTGTCTCTGTTACCGATCTTGGCGTGTTCCCGACTATCCCGGTCTGCTTGTGACCCTGACCTTTGGCGCGTTCTTGACTATCCCCGTTTGCCTGTGACCCTGACTTTTGGCGTGTTCTCTGTTATCCTTGTCCGCTAGTCGCCCCGACATTTGGCTACCTCCCTACTATCCCTTGCTGTCCTGGGCTGCGGTTTCCTCTCCATCCCCCTGTAGCCTACCGTGAGCGTGAGCTGGGAGACCCTGGGGGCCGCGACCTGGAGCCAGTTGCAGCCCAGACCATCCTCATCACTAGAGGCTCTGGTGAACACCTGCTGGCTCTTAGACTTCGCGCCCTGGGGAATCTATGCTCTAACTCACTGTGGGATCCATGTTGGTGCTCCAGGGGACCTGCCTTCCTGATCCACCCCGAGTTCCATCCGCAGCAGTCAGCCTTAGGGTCCACTTAGGGTGCACTCCTGACCCCAATGGGGTGCATCTGTTACCTGGATAAGGGTGACCTGACAGATGGTTAACAATAAAATAAAAGTTACATTATAACATACCATACCCGCAAAGCAAATACAATAAAACATAGTAAAAATAAAACAGAGAGAGAACGATAGATATAGAACAATAGTGAGTGAACAGTAGAGCGGACAGTAGAGAGGGAGCATAAGAGAGCAATAGAGAGAGGAGAAAAATACAACCACAACTATTTTGGGATTTTTTATTTTATTTTTTTGTGTTTTTTTTACTTTTATAAAAACTGTAAAAAAAAATTGTAAACTGAACGTTGCAGATTAGGGTCTCTCAAAATGTGATGGCCATCACATCTTTCGAGACCCTAAGACCCTGTGTTAGTGTGCCTAGGACTGTGTGGTGCTGTACCCTACGCTAAAACTCCACTAGTGTGTGGTAGCATTTGAAACATTCAACAATGCAGAGACCAGGCTGGTCAGGACAGGAGGGACAATAAATGTGGGAGTCACACCTAAATCCGCGTTTGCTGCAGATCGACATCTTTTTTGGGGGTTTCTTTGGGTAGGGGTACCAGGTAGGACAAAAGGAAAATGCCTCTCATGCTCACTGCATTTAGATTGGGAAGTTGGGCAAGAGCACCGTCTGGAAACAGAAGGGCTCTGACGATCTCTTCCTGGAATTTAAGGAAGGATCTAGTCCGTCCTGAAGCTTTGTATAGCACAAAAGCGTTCAAAGCCAATTGAAATAAATAAACAGACACTTTTTTGTACCAGGGTCTGGCCTTACGGGCAATTACGGTGCCAACAACTGGTCATTGAAGTCCACCCATCCCATGTTACGGTTGTATTCGTGGACACAGAGGGGTTTGTCCACAACACCAGTCGCTGTAGGAATTTGGACTGCCGTGTCTGCGTGAAGCGAGAACGGAACGAAAACATTCAGTGAATCCCTCCACTTCACTGCTAACAAATTATTACACCTCAAGCAGGCTCGTTGGGGGAAGCCCCGGCGATTAGATCGCACGGTGCCACATGCACCAATTCCATAATCAAAAAGGTGACTAAAAAGTGGCACGCTCGTGTAATAATTGTCCACGTACAAGTGATACCCATTTCCGAATAAGGGTGACACCAAGTCCCACACTATCTTACCAGCGCTCCCTATGTAATCTGGGCAGTTCTCCGGCTCTACGTGACTATCTCTTCCCTCGTAAACCACAAAACTATATGTATAAAAAATAAGAGAATTGCGCTAAAACATGTACAAAATTACATAAATGACATAAGTGAAAAATATTTTGACGATATGTATAAACAGGGATAAATGTGGGTAACAACTGAATATAGTCCAACAAAATGTCCCATCAAGTGAAAATTAAATATAAAATAATAGTGACTCCAAATAGCCCGCAGATAATAAAAAGTCCAAGTGATAGTTGATAAATGATCTGTGACTAAAAAGGAGGATCCACCACCGAGAGTAGAAGGGGTTGGTTCTTACCAGATGGCCATGACCCCCCACTACAGAGGATCACAGCAAGCAGGCAAACTTGTAAGACAAACAATGGAAGCTTCTACCGGCATCCACTAGAGGTCCTCACACCGTCAGCCAAACCCACAGAACTTGTGGCAGGGATACACCATAGAATACAAAAGGGGAGCTCACATAGTATAAAATCGTAGAGATTTACTTAAAATTGAGTACATAAAATGAACACTTACAAAACGTTTGAAGATAGAATAGCCTTAAGTCCGGTTCCTTGGCCACTCCAGGGTATGGTTCTTGGAAGAGAAGCGCTACTTGTACCAGTAGATACGGTAGAGTTCATCCTGGCTGTCTTAATCACTGCACTGTATCCTCCATAATAATCTTACTAAATTTCACAAGACCTGGGACTCCTAAAGATAAGTATATCTCCCCTGTGGACTGAGAATGGATGGGTCCCCTTATCTCTTCTTCTTTTTTTGGGCCCAAAAAAAGAAGAGATAATTGTCCACGTACAAGTGATACCCATTTCTGAATAAGGGTGACACCAAGTCCCACACTATCTTACCAGCGCTCCCTATGTAATCTGGGCAGTTCTCCGGCTCTACGTGACTATCTCTTACCTCTTCCCTGCGATATCAGCCATACTATCTGTATGGCTGATATCGCACCGCACAGACATTGCATGTAATGTGAACAGCCGTGCGCTGCGAATTACAAGCGATGTCGCACAAGTGTGAACCGGGCTTTAAAGGACCAAGCCTATTTCTATTTACAAGTTAAAATCTGTATTTTTTTGCTTGAAAATTAATTAGAACCCTCAAACATTATATATATTTTTAGCAGAGTACAATGGATATCATTGCAATATTTTTTTCACACTGGGGCGGTTTGCAGGCGCTATTGTGCTAAAAATAGCGCCTGCAAACCGACCCCACACAGCCGCTGCTGCCCCCCCAGTGTGAAAGCCCCGAGGGCTTTCACACTGGAGCGGTGCGCTAGCAGGACGGGAAAAAAAGTCTGCTAGCTGCATCTTCGGAGCGGTGAAGGAGCGGTGTATACACCGCTCCGTCACCGCTCCTGCCCATTGAAATCAATGGGATAGCGCGGCTATATTGCCAGCAAAAAGTAGAAAATATCATTTTTTTTTCAAAATTTTCTGTCTTTTTCCGTTTATAGCACAAAAAATAAAAACGGCAGAGGTGATCAAATACCATCAAAAGAAAGCTCTATTTGTGGGAAAAAAAGGAAGCAAATTTCGTTTGGGTACAGCATTGCATGACCGCGCAATTAGCAGTTAAAGCGACGCAGTGCCGAATTGTAAAAAGTGCTCTGGTCAGGAAGGGGGTAAAACCTTCCGGGGCTGAAGTGGTTAAACTATTGGGTACAAGGTGCTTTTTGGTTGGTATTGGGCTGAGCCCAACATGCCCCAAAGGCAGCCAGCTATGTTGAGTGCATGGGGCCTTGGTTCGGGAGGGAGTTGGGCGATCGCTCTTCTCGCCCCTTTCCTAGCTGGCCCTGTTTGCTCTGAAAAAGGATGTGGTTTGGATTGGTGAAGGCAGCTCACAGTCTTTGGAGAATGGAGTGTGGAGTTAAAAGCAAAAAACTAGCCCAAGGAAATCATATGCATTAGAGGGGGAAGGTAAATGCCCTTTTAGGAGGAGCTAAAGAAGCGAGAGTTTTTACATAATTTTAACAAGGTACATGTCACATGTTAGCAATGTAACACGCTAACATGACCTGGGTGCAAATATCCCACAAAAAACACATAAAAATGAACCAGCATAAAAAAAAAAAAAAAAAATGTCAAGTTTATAGTTGCACCCGTTCAACCCACGCAAATGCATTTACGTTGCTTGACATTTACTAAGATTTTGGCTGCGCAGTGAACCAACGCATTTGAATGAGAGGAAATGCCGCTTGCGCATGCGCAGTGCTTAAATTGACCTCACACAGTTCTAAACGTACTTGCAGGCAAAGCAAACTTGTTCAGAAAAAGTTACTTTCTCATTCTATTTTGGACATATTTGTTACTTGGGCAGTTATTACTATACTTCTTCACATCACCCCCATAATACAGGCACTTCCAGCTTCTTTTAATTTTGAGTTGAAGATGTCCTGTGCCATGTCATTAGTGGCGTAATGATCGCCTCATCCCATGCGCCGAGATTATTACAGTAAATGGGGAATATCGCTGTGTTACCGGCGCAAACGTTTCATAAATACCAAAACGTACGTTGCGCCTCAATTCATGGCGCAAACGGTTCGTAAATCAGCCCCCGTGTATGGGGAAATGAATTGCTCAGACAAATGAGTGTATTTAAACATCTAATCAGATTGCACAGTGTATGGGGAAAGAATTGCTCAGACAGATGAGTAGATTTATACGTTATCCAATCAGATTGCATAGTGGGGTACTGAATTGTCCAAATGCACAATTACACAGACATGTATTGAAAAGATGTTTTCATGGAAATTTCGGCTCCACCAATGATTATAGACTATCACCATAAAATGCACAATTACAAGTCCAGGGAACATCCGCACAGTTGTTGATAGGAGGAAGATCTCTAGAATGAATATTGAGTTGTTTCAAAAAGAAATTAATGAATGGAATAAAACTGGAAGCAATATTCTCCATGTGATAAGGAAACGCTCATTAACATGATTAGAACTACAATGAGCAAGTGCCCAATGTATAAGCAGTTGTGCACGCTGGAGAACGCCGATGCGCCTGTGTGCAACACACATATTTAACAAGCTAAAGCGCGTGCGCCCTGTCAGACGAGGATGAAATGGTGTGCTTTGACAATGCGCATGTGCATTTTAGTAAGTTGAAAGAAGGGTGTAAAAAGGCTTAATTAGTTGTAAGACATATCTACATGTTCTGGACAGAATTTGTGCATTTAAACAATATTATATACATACTTTTTAGCCTGGTAACAGAAGATGGTAAACTGTAGTAAAGTTATCCACAGTATTCAGACAAAAATGTAGAAAGATTACATTGGCTGCGCTTGCTAATGGTAGGCGCGAAGGATTGCGCAAGTGCGCAATAGCGCTTCCTATGTATGGTTTGGTGCATATAAGTGCACCATAATTTTTGATAAATGTCTTGAGTCCCGTTTTTTTGTGCAATTGCTCCAATTTCTCCACTGCACCACAGGCGCAGGTCTTTAGTAAATCACCCCCAGAATGTCAGGACCAGGCAGATAGTGTCTTTATTGAATGGGTGACATCTCCCTCTAACTGCCTAATCTTAGTTTAAATATTTATTTTTCTAGTTCTATTCCTTAAAAATAAATGTGACAAAAAAACCTAATATCAAAAAATTACGTGTTGGTCTAACAGTGTATGAACACTAAGGGGGTTATTTACTAAAGGAAAATACATTTTGCAGTACTACTGGAAGTGCAGTCGCTGTAGATTTAAGGGGGGCATGCAAAGAAAATAAAAAACAGCATTTTAGCTTGCACATGATTGGATGATAATATCAGCAGAGCTCAGGGGCGGACTGACAACTCATGGGGCCCCTGGGCAATAGGAGATCCTGGGGCCCCCTGTCCCCGCTCATGTGTTCCCACCCACACTCAAGCCACACAAATCCCCACCTACATTTTGCACTGCCCACACTACATGCATTCGTCACAAAATTTCTCTGCACTATGTTCAAAATAAATGTTTATTAATCACTTCAGCCCCAGAAGGATTTACCCCCTTCCTGACCAGAGCTCTTTTTACAATTTGGTACTGTGTCGCTTTAACTGCTAATTGCGCGGTCATGGAATGCTGTACCCAAACAAAATTTGCGTCCTTTTCTTACCACAAATAGAGATTTCTTTTGATGGTATTTGATCACCTCTGCGGTTTTTATTTTTTGCGCTATAAACGGAAAAAGACCAAAAATTTAAAAAAAAAATATTTTCAACTTTTTTTTGTTATAAAAAAAATCCAATAAACTCAATTTTAGTCATACATTTAGGCCAAAAATGTATTCGGCCACATGTCTTTGGTAAAAAAAATGTCAATACGCGTATATTTATTGGTTTGCGCAAAAGTTATAGCGTCTACAAACTAGGGTACATTTTCTGGAATTTACACAGCTTTTAGTTTATGACTGCCTATCTCATTTCTTGAGGTGCTAAAATGGCAGGGCAGTACAACCCCCCCCCCCCCCCCCCAATGACCCTATTTTGGAAAGTAGACACCCCAAGGAAAATGCTGAGAGGCATGTTAAGCCCATTGAATATTACATTTTTTTGTCCTAAGTGATTGAATAATGATAAAAAAATAAAAATATTTTTTTTTTACAAAATGTCACTAAATGATATATTGCTCACACGTGCCATGGTTATATGTGGAATTGCACCCCAAAATACATTTAGCTGCTTCTCCTGAGTATGGGGATACCACATGTGTGGGACTTTTTGGGAGCCTAGCCGCGTACGGGGCCCCGAAAACCAAGCACCGCCTTCAGGATTTCGAAGGGTGTAAATTTTTGATTTTACTCCTCACTACCGATCACAGTTTTGAAGGCCATAAAATGCCAAGATGGCACAAACCCCCCCCCCCCAAATGACCCCATTTTGGAAAGTAGACACCTCAAGCTATTTGCTGGGAGGCATGTTGAGTCCATGGAATATTTTATATTTTGACATAAGTTGCGGGAAAATTACAAACTTTTTTTTTTTTGCACAAAGTTGTCACTAAATGATATATTGCTCAAACATGCCAAGGGCATATGTGAAATTACACCCCAAAATACATTCTGCTGCTTCTCACAGTTTCGTAGGCCATAAAATGCCAAGATAGTAAAAACCCCCCCCAAATGACCCCATTTGGAAAGTAGACACCCCAAGCTATTTGCTGAGAGGCATGGTGAGTATTTTGCAGCTCTCATTTGTTTTTGAAAATGAAGAAAGACAAGAAAAATGTTTTTTTTTTTAAATTTTCAAAAATTTGTGACAAAAAGTGAGGTCTGCAAAATACTCGCCATACCTCTCAGCAAATAGCTTTGGGTGTCTACTTTCCAAAATGGGGTCATTTAGGGAGGTTTTGTGCCATCTGGGCATTCCATGGCCTCCGAAACTGTGAAGCAGTGAAGAGTGAATTCAAAAAAATTTACACCCTTAGAAAGCCTGAAGGCGGTGCTTGGTTTTCGGGGTCCCGTACGCAGCTAGGCTCCCAAAAAGTCTCACACATGTGGTATCCCCGAACTCAGGAGAAGCAACAGAATGTATTTTGGGGTGTAATTTCACATATTCCCATGGCATGTTTGAGCAATATATCATTTAGTGACAACTTTGTGCAAAAAACAAAACAAAAACATTTTTGTCTTTTTCCCGCAACTTGTGTCACAATATAAATATTCCATGGACTCTACATGACTCTCAGCAAATAGCTTGGGGTGTCTACTTTCCAAAATGGGGTCATTTGGGGGGGGGGAGTTTTGAACTGTCCTGGCATTTTATGCACAACATTTAGAAGCTTATGTCACACATCACCCACTCTTCTAACCACTTGAAGACAAAGCCCTTTCTGACACTTTTTGTTTACATGAAAAAATTATTTTTTTTTGCAAGAAAATTACTTTGAACCCCCAAACATTATATATTTTTTTAAAGCAAAGGCCCTACAGATTAAAATGGTGGGTGTTTCATTTTTTTTTTTTCACACAGTATTTGCGCAGTGATTTTTCAAACGCAGTTTTTTGGGAAAAAACACACTTTTTCAAATTTTAATGCACTAAAACACACTATATTTCCCAAATGTTTGATGAAATAAAAAAGATGATCTTAGGCCGAGTACATGGATACCAAACACGACATACTTTTAAATTGCGCACAAACGTGCAGTGGTAACAAACTAAATACATTTTTAAAAGCCTTTACAGGTTACCACTTTAGATTTACAGAGGAGATCTACTGCTAAAATGACTGCCCTCGATCTGACCTTCGCGGTGATACCTCACATGCACGGTGCAATTGCTGTTTACATTTGACGCCAGACCGACGCTTGCGTAGCGGGGGGGGACAGGGGTGCTTTTTTATCTGTTCCTTTCCTTTTTTTTTAGCATTTTTATTGTTATCTCAGGGAATGTAAATATCCCCTATGATAGCAATAGGTAGTGACAGGTACTCTTTTTTGAAAAAATTGGGGTCTATTAAACCCTAGATCTCTCCTCTGCCCTCAAAGCATCTGACCACACCAAGATCGGTGTGATAAAATGCTTTCCCACCAAGACGGGCCTATGTTCGTCTTCTTGGTGGCAGCGGGACACTACTTGTGCTTGCCACCTCGCCAGCTTGAACTGCACTTATGGGACTCGCCACGTCACCACGTGATACTGCAGTGCTGGATGTATGACCAGGGTGTACTAGGCCGCTGGTGCTTGCCAGTTCACCAGAAGGAATAGCGGCGCTAGTACTGCTTTGCTCCATACGAGAGCCCTGCGGTTCTTGCACATCAAGGACAGAAGAAGAAGTTTGGGGTCTGGTACGTCTGACCTTGGCAGGGACCACAACCCCGTTGCCAGAGCTATCTGTCATGGAGCCGCTGTTGTCTATAGGATCGTATTCTGAGCCTGAATCTGACATATGAGTGACTTCCTCTTCACTAACTGTCATGCTTAGAAACGTGTAGGCCTCTTCACTAGTGTACCTTCGATTTGCCATTTCGGGCTCTAAATTTAGTGGTACACTAGTGACTCACGGGCAAAAAAGCTCCTGACTGTCAGCGACTGTATCAAAATGCTACCAAAAAACTGTTAGCGATCGCAGGGATCAGGCCTGACTCTGCGAACGCTGCAGTTATGTGTTTAGTGTTTTGTAAGTGACAGTGATCGATCGATACTGCACTTGGGTGGGCTGGGCTGGGCCGAGGGGCAAAACGCAGGTGATAGCAGGTATCTGGGCTGATCCCGCTAACACTGCGTTTTTGGGAACCTTAAACTGCTGGAGACGCTAGTATAGATCTGATCAGATCAGATATTGATCTGTTCAGATACTATACACTAAGGGAGGTGTATGCTGTGTGCGTGGGTGTTAGCGTTACTGGCAATAGCCTGACGCTGCCTGGGGCGACGCAGACCTTATCTGACCCTAAAACTTAACTTATATCACCGCCGGGCGATCAGGGGGCTAAACCTTTATTAGGTAATAAACGGCGGGTGCCCTAAAACTATAAAAAACAAACTAACTAACCAGTGTCACCCGTAACAGTTATACGGTGATCACTGGTGAAAGGGTTAACTATGGGGCAATCAGGGGGTTAGAACCTTTATTAGGTAGTATATGGGGGTCCCTGTCGCTATAAAACACTGACGGCGAACCTATATACTTACCTCCCTAACTAGCGTCACCTGTGACACTAATACAGCGATCATAAAAATGATCGCTTAGTGACACTGGCGATGGGGGGTGATAACGGGGTTAAAACTTTATTGGGGGTTAGGGGGGTACCCTAGACCTAAAGGGGGCTAACCCTAACTGCCCTACCACTTATAACTGTGACAACCTGACACCAATGCAATAATCAGAAAAAAAAAAAAAAAAAAAAAAAACAGCTTTTGGTCTCACTATGACAGGGGGTACAGGGGGGTGATCAGGGGGTGACTGGGGGGTGATGGGGGGTGAAAAGTGTGCCTGCGTGTTCTACTGGAAGTGTAGTGTTGGTGCAAGCTTACTTGATGTCTTCTCTCCTTGGCGCCGGAACGAAAAGACCGGCTCAAGGAGAGAGGACATCACTTCCTCTGCTTCTGTTTACATTACAGAAGCCGAGGAAGCAATTCATTCGCCAGGAGCTATCGCGAGGGGGGGCCACGAATGAGGGGGGTCACCTTTGATTGCCCCTGACAATAATCCAACCGCTGCAGGCACCGGGGGGGGTCCGATCGGACCCCCCCGCCCGTGGGCAGGCAAGGACGTACAGGTAAGCCCTTATGCCTGCCCGTGCCACTGTGCCGACCTACATCGTCGTGCGACGGTCGGCAAGTGGTTAAAGAATATAAAGAAAATGGTACATTTCCAAAATTAAAGTGATTCTCGACTTCTGGGGTCCCCCGGTGGCTCTCGCGGCTCCTCCCCGCATCAGATAACCCCCTAGGAGAGGCGCTCTCCCGGGGGGGTTACCTTGCGGGTGCGCTCCCGTGTCCAGCATTTGCGTCTATAGACACATGTTTACATACATGTGCTCGTCCTACATAAAGCTTTTAATATAGTGTGTGCGGGGGTCATGGGGGTGCTTTACATTTTTTTTTATTATTTTTATTTACTTTATATAATTTTCACTGATCACCAATGTAAGGGGCATTCTTCTCACTGACCACCAATGTAAGGAGCATTCTTCCTGCTGACCACCAATGTAAGGAACATTCTTTCTACTGACCACCAATGTAATGAAACATTCTTCTTACTGACCACTAATGTAAGGAACATTCTTTCTGGTGACCACCAATGTAAGGAGCATTCTTCTCACTGATCACCAATATAAGGACTATTCTTCCCACTGACCACCAATGTAAGGGACATTCTTCCCACTGATTACCAATATAAGGAACATTCTTCCCACTGACCACCAATGTAAGGAACATTCTTCCCACTGACCACCAATGTAAGGAGCATTTTTCCCACTGACCACCAATATAAGAAGCATTCTTCCTTCTGACCACCAATGTAAGGAACATTCTTCTTACTGACCACCAATGTAAGGAACATTCTTCTTACTGACCACCGATGTAAGGAACATTCTTTCTGGTGACCACCAATGTAAGGAACATTCTTCTCACTGATCACCAACATAAGGACCATTCTGCACACTGACCACCAATGTAAGGAACATTCTTCCCACTGACCACCAATATAAGGACCATTCTTCCCCCTGACCACCAATGTAAGGAACATTCTTTCTGCTGACCAGTAATGTAACAAACATTCTTTCTGGTGACCAACAATGTAAGGAACAATATTCTCACTGATGGTTCTTTCTGCTGAAATGTACAGATATTAGTGTATAGATGTCAGTGTTATATATAAGGAATAGCTCTCATTATACAGATATCAGTGTTAGGGAAAAGCATTCAGTGTATAAGTCAGTGTTATGCCGCGTACACACGAGCGGACTTTCCGGCAGACTTGGCCTGGCGGACCGGACTCCGTCGGATAATTCGATCGTGTGTGGACTCCATGCGGACTTTTTTTTCCCAAAATATCGACGGACCTAGAAATGAAACATTTCAAATCTTTCCGACGGACTTGGCTTTCTAGCGTACAAGCCGTTCGTCTGTGTGCTAGTTCGACGGACCAAAACTAACGCATGCTCTGAAGCAAGTACAAGACGGAAGCGATCGGTCTGGTAAAACTAGCCTTCGTATTGAAACTAGCACGTTCCTCACGCTTCTAATTCTGTGATCTTTTATTACAGTGCATTCTTTTCTTCTTTATAATGAGAGAAGAATGAAGTTGTGTTTCTGCTTATATTCACACAGAGTTCTCACAAACTACGGTACTTTCTTCATAATTTATCCTCATGTCATGACTAATATTATAGTTTTTAAAAGCCAGATCTCCATAAATAATGTAGCAAATTATTTATTTGACTCATGTTTTTAACTTTTATATTTCAACAATATATATTTTACAATTTGTGAAAAATTATCAAAAATCTATTGAGTTAAATGTGTATTTTTTTAGGAGTTTCAAGTTACCACAATAACATTATCTTGTATTGTTTATGAACCTTAATGAGGTTGGTGTTCCTTGTCAATTTGACATAGGGGGGTTATTTTCAAAAGGCAAATTCATTTAGCACTACAAGTGCAAAGTGCACTGAAAGAGCACTTGGAAGCGCAGTCGCTGTGGATATGAGGGGCACATGCAAGGAAACCAAAAAAAATAATTTTAGCTTGCACATGATTGGATGATAAAATTAGCAGAGCTTACTCTTATTTCAGATCTTCCCCTCAGATTTACAGCGACTGCACTTCCAACAAGTGCACTTGCAGTGCAATTTAAAGTGAAATTTGCACTTGTAGTTTGCCCTTAAATTGCAAAATGATTTTGCCTTTTGTAAATAACCCCCATAGTCTTTTTGACATGTACCTGCCTACTCACAAACAAAATGTCCTTTTTGAATAAAAACACATAGTAGATAATTTTAGGTAAATAAAATAGCCATTTATTCTGGGAAAAACATGAATGAGGAAGGCAACACTTGAACTTGAGACACTTTTGGAATTTGTGAAGCCTTTTGTCCCCCAGGGCACACATCAAGTCAGTGGAAATCAAAATTGGGATCTTGCGGAGTCCATAGAATAGGGAGCACAATCTGCGACTTCTGTCAGACCAGACTGAAGCCAGGCAATCACTTTCGACTCTTCCGTGGAGCCTTTCCTGCACGCTTCTCTGCAGCCTTCATTGGAGGCTGTGCCTCTGGTGGTGTACTTGTGGCAGGAGGAGGAGGGGCTTCATCCGAAATATGGTTTGAGTAAGCTGGCCTCTCAGCCCCTTCTGAAGGGCTTCATAAAAAATTCCCTCAAAGAGGAGGCGTTGCCCCTTCTCAAGTTACATCAACCTTGTGGCCAAATAAGTACCATAGGCCTCTTCAGCAGAGGGGGGTTACTCAGCATTTGGCTGGCTTCCCAAAGGAGGGCAAGTGATTCCTCCTCTGTTTGGATCATCTTCCTGGGCCTATTGGTGGTAATGCGGAGGGGAGGCACCTGGCATTAGGTGAGGCTTCTACTGGGCCCAGCCACCTCCTGCCTACCACTGGGCATGGCCTCCTCCTCTCTACCACTGGGCATGACCTCCTCCTGGCTGAGCTCATCCTGTGTATAAAAAAAAGGAACATAGTTGTAATTTTTGCTTCCTCAATCACACTCAATTTTCAGCTCATGACTTGAAAATATAGTTTTAGACAAACAGAAAAGGCTATCATTTTGACCCCACCATTATTCTAGCTGTTCATCAATCTTTGAAGTACATTTTTGGCCACTACTGTCTAGTGATATGTATACATAATAATAATTGTCATTAAATCATTGATTTGTAAGCAATGCAAACATTTTAGTTTACATCATTAATATTTACACAATCCAAAATTACCAAAAAAAGTATACCTGGCTGCAGCTGGGCGCATCCACTTCATCAAGGATGAAAGGGCCCGGTTCTTCCAGGGATGCCTCAACTGGGGTAGAGGGAAGGGTGGAGGTGGAGGGAAGGGTGGAGGGAAGGGTCGAAAGCGATTGCCTTGCTTCTGTCTGGTCATCCAGAAATCTCAGTTTGGGGTAGTACCAAAGCTTGGGGACATAAACCTTGTCTGCTGCTGCTCCTGATTTGAGGGAATCCTGTATCTTCTTGTGTTCCTGCCTGTACATATTCTGAAAAATCCCAATTTTATTTTCCACTAACTTAATATCTGCCTGGGGGACTCGAGTCTTTACAAACTACAGAAGTCTCCCCAGTGTTGCCTGCCTTGCTTGCTTATTGAAATACAAGGGGTGCTTGACCTCCCACAGGTTTCGGTTCTCTTGATAGAGGTCAATAAAATGACCCAAAAAAAATCCTCCTCCTTAAAGGGATTCATTTCATCTGAAAGACAAGACACAAGATAAAAACTGTAATGTCAGTCCAAACTCCCAGTATTATTGTTTACAGAATATAGGGTGCGCGCGCGCACGCACACACACACACACACACACACACACACACACACACACACACAAAACACACACCACGTTTAAATCTTTACCTTTGTTTATGACGCTCGCTACTTCCGTTCAGACATATGTAGGCCAGCGTATTAGCTTTATATACACTGCGCATGTGTCATGCTCCGCCTGCATCGCCCGCCCCTGACATTCTTTAGGATGATTTTTCCCCGCCCCTTCACTCTTCGTTGCGCAGTGGGAGTATATAGAGAGGCGGAGAGATTATCTGGAACTAGCGTGGAGGAAAGCCCGGAGCCACAAACATCCAGATCCAAGAGGAGATATAAGGCCACCAACATGGCCTTTGAAGAGATGGTGGAGATGGCGGCCATATTGAGGAGGGAGGACTATGATGGCAAAAGAGGACTGTACACCAGACCCAATATGTGGAAGGACAAAATAATGTCCTCAGTTGTCACCACTATTGAGCAAAAATTTGGAATTAAACGGGCTAAAGAACAATTGAGGAAGCGCTGGTCTGACCTAAAAACTAGGGAGCCAGAACAATTTTGCTGAATCAAGAAGGTGCTTAACCACTTCAATACCAGGCACTTATGCACCTTCCCGCCCAGACCAATTCTCAGCTTTCAGCGCTCTCACACTTTGCATGACAATTACTCACTCATGCTACACTGTATCCCAACAAAATGTTTATCATTTTCTTCTCACAAATAGAGCTTTCTTTTGGTGGCATTTAATCACCACTGGGGTTTTTCATTTTTTGCGATATAAGCAAAAAAACCAGCGAAAATTTTGAAAAAAAAAAAACTTATTTTTTTAGTTTCTATTGTAAAATTTTGAAAACAAGTCATTTTTCTTCACAAATTTGTGCCAAAATTTATACTGCTACAGATCTTTGGTAAAAATAACCCAAATTAATGCATATTATTTGGTGTGAAAGTTATAGAGTCTACAAACTATGGTGCCAATCACTGAAAATTGATCAAACCTGATGTACTCTCTCACCTGAAGGCCTATCTCATTTCTTGAGACACTAACAAGCCAGGAAAGTACAAATACCCCCCCAAATGACCCCTTTTTGGAAAGCAGACAGTCCAATGTATTTACTAAGAGGCATGGTGAGTGTTTTGAAGCTGTAATTTTTTTTCCACAATTCTTGGGAAAATTAGGATTTTTTTTTTTACAAAAACTGGTCATATTAACAGGTTATTTCTCTCACACGGCATATGCATAATTGCAACTACACCCCAAAACGAAAAATTGCATACTCACCTTTCCATAATTTTCCTTTTCTGGTGCATCTTCATGGCAGCATACATATGGGTTGTGACTCCGCCCCCACAACCTGATAGGACTGGTTAACTATAAATCAAAGACAGACCCGGCTCACAGCATTCTCTGTAACTCACCATTTGGGTGGGTATCTGTATGCTGCAATGAAGATGCAGCATACAGGAAAGGAAAATTACGGAAAGGTGAGTATACAATTTTCCATTTTCCTGGAGCATCATGGCAGCATACATATGGGGACTAACTCGCCATACGGGAGGGTGCAAGAAAAATTTTGTAAATCATCAGTAGCGCAAGTATGCACCATGAATTTTTCCAAATTTTACTGTCGCTAGCCGGGTTCACCTATGAAAGTGTAATGAAGGTGTCCTGGGAGGACCATATTGCTGACTTGCAAATAACCTCAGGAGACACTCAGCGCTGAGCTGTCCACAGAGCTGGCACTGCCCTAGTTAAATGTGCTCTTAAGACCTCCAAAACAGGAAGGCCTTGAGGAGTAGGCTCTTTTAATTGTTTGAACAATCTAGGATGTGACTGAACGTGTTGATGCTGACTGACCCTTCCTTAAGCCACGCTGGAACCAAGTTCATATTTCAGCTTTCCTGAATGAAAGGGTAGCTGCCAAGCAGGTCACCAGCGTTAGCTCAACCTACAGGGGATGTGGTTCCCACTCAACCCAGAAAGATGGGAAATTGACTTCCTGGTTAAATTGGAAGGAGAAAGACACCCCATGGATAAAAGCAGTCTGGAGTTTTAGGACTATTCTGTTCTGTCCGGGTATAATGTTAAGTGAGGCTCCTTGAGTGCAAAGCCTGTAGTAGTTCTGACATCCATCACAGAGGTTGTAGCAACCAGAAATACGGCCTTTAGTGTTTGCAGAGTGTAGTCAATTCTGTAGGATAGAAATGAGTCTTTGATAGAAATGGGGACCATAAGCAAGTTCCACATAGGGAACAATGGTTTCCTGGTAGGCCTATAACTTCATGCAAGCCTTTTAAGAATTGCATCACTTAGGGTTAAGGACTCCTTAAACCCCTGCAAGTGCAGACAAAGGTGAGCTTCAAACTTTAAACATATTTGAACCTAGGCCCCTGTTCAGCCCCAGTTGTAAGAACTGTGGAACCTTGGCTGGTTTAGGTGATAAAGGACTCCAGGCCTTTGCTGTGTGAGATCTGTATAATTTTCCCATATTCTTAGGTAAATCTTCATGAAGACCTCTCTGGTTTGACACAAGGTAGGCACTACCTGCACTGAGCATACTTGACTTGGTAGCCAATGCCTCTCAACTTCCAGGCCGTCAAAAGTAGTCTCTTGGAGCTGGATGGCAAAACTGTCCATGAGAGCGCGAATCTGTCATCACTGGAAGGGGCAGTGGTGATTCAATGCTTAAGAATAGGAGAGAGAGACACTAGAACCTCCTAAGCCAAAATGGTACATTTGCAATTATTGATACAGGAAGCTCCACTGACAGCCTAAGAATTCTACCCTTCCACTGCTTCCTAGGCACAGTACAAATCTTGCTTCTCTTGCTAAAAGGAGTGAATGACAGAAGTGCTTTGAACACTACTCGGTTCAAGAAATTCCATACTATTCCTCATAAGCTTAACATCCATGACCTTAAGCAGCCTGGTCTTTGAAATGAGTCCCCCAACCTTTCTAGCTGGGGTCTGATGTGATAATGTTCCATCTGAAAATAATTGGTCAGTTACGAAGAGCCAAGGATATTCCGGCACTGTTCTGCTGGAAGAGACTTCACTCCCAAAGTACCTTTGGCTTTCTCTATCAGAGGATGCAAATTCCCTTGAGGATGAATTGGGACAAGTGGGTGTCTGATAAACTTACAGGAGAATCCAGTCTCCCAGATTTATGAATATTATAATTGATTGGAGGTTTTCCATCTTGCACGACTCTAACTTCCTGTGCTGCTTGTCAATTTTTTTTTTACACTTTGTCACTGGGCACAGATTACCTGGTTTTCATTTTTTATTTTTGCTAGGAACAGAGGTGAACCGAATCCTCATCTCCCATGGGTAACTGGAACCTTTACAATTGCTTTTTTTTTTTTTCTATCCAGCTACAAACGGGAACAGAATTTTTTACTTTCCCATCAACTCTGGTAGCCTGGCTGACTGGAAGAGATTGAAAAGTGGACTTCCCACCTGTCAATGTTATATGATCGGTATGCTCACTGAATTATGCCCCTGGGTGGGTTTGTCATGTTATAATTTTTCAATAAAATTATTGTACCAGAAAAGCGGACCTCCCTTAAACTTCTGCCAATGTCACGCCAATATAGCTGATATGGCCCACTGATCCTGAAGGTTTTCCCTCCAGGTGTGTGCATAAAGCTTTGCACAGGCACCCCGTGGATTAGTGCACCCTTAAAAGGGACTTCCACTGTTCTAAGACAGGAGCCTTAGAGCTTTAAGGCTTCAATAATGAAGATTAGGTACTTCTCCGGTTCGTTTACTAATCTTTTTCCCGGTCTGTAGGATCTTGCCTCCTGGTGTCTACTTCTGTTTTTTGTCAGATGATATTCGCCCTGACCTGCTAATGGTCACCCTTGAGGTGGCTGTATCCTGTCTACTCCCAAATAGATTGGATCTGTGTTCTGGTGTCTTGCACCATTTTTTTTTTCGGTGGGATCCACCAACCATGGCTTCAGCCATAATGCACTCCTTGCCCTGACCGCGGGGAACACCGCTCTTGAAAAACATCAATTAATGTCTGACACATCCACCACAGGAGTATGCCACCAATTTCAGCTCTTACAAAGCTGTTACCACCTTGTCTCTTCACTTCTTCAAGACGGGCTTATTTAAAGGGTTACACCACTTTTTTTTTTTTTTTTGGGCTGCAGTTTTCTGTAAATTGCAATTAAACATGACCATCTGGAGGTGCTCTGCACACAGAATGTGTACATAACTACCCCCTAAACATAATTTCCCAGAAGTCTGCACCAAGATAAAAGTCAGATTCCTTGGCATACACAAAATATAGCAGTGCAGCGCTCAATACAGGTCAGATGTATACACATAAAATGTGCATATTAAACGTACATAAATAAAACACATGCGGCAAAGTCCCAAAAAGTATATCTTAGTCCGAGGAGATCAAAAGCTGCCCACTTGCAGAAGGGGGATCCCTCAGTTGGCAAGGAAAGGGTGCAGTGATAGGATAAGATTGTATTCGTTGTATCACCACCAATGTGAACCTCCACCAAGGGTCTAGGCTGCTCACCTTATTGAGTGGACCTTCTGCGTTAACAGCAAGGTCACTCATGCATTCCCTTCCACAGGGTAGATTATGGAGATAGGGGTCCACAGGCAGTATCCCAAATTCAGTCTCATCGGTTGATATATATCATGTTCAAAACAAAAATAACAGGACATAGTGCTCTCCATACGAAAAGGTATAAAATTTATTAAATAAGAAAAATATTACTCACAAAGCAAGCACTGTTTCCCAGTGCAGGAGTATACAGCATAAAATGAACCAGATGGGTGACTGTACTGACATCACAGAGCCCCTCGCACGCGTATCGTCCGTGTGGACTTCCTCAGCGAATCTGATTGGGGGCCCGTGTGTCAGCTCTTATATCTAATCCTGGTTCTACATACAATTCATGATGATACTGGAAACCCCGCCCACTCTCCAATAATACACAGGTGAATGGACTTAACTACTAAGTAGTAGAATATCAGGAGTGGCTAAAAATCTAATAGGGCACAAGAAAGCTGAATACACTGATAACTTACTGATAGGCAGCCACCATTCCTCCCATGTTATGAGCTAAAGCACTTCCAGGTCAAATCCTTATCTTCCAATAGCAGTGAACACTGCTGTGTCCTGAAAGACAGCCCGCCCCCCTTTCCGGGTCACAAAAAAAAAAAAAAAATTTTAAGCACACGGCACCTGGTACTCCCAGGCGGTCTCCCATCCAGGTACTAACCAAGCCCCACCCTGTTTAGCTTCCGAGATCAGACAAGATCGGGCGCTTTCAGGGTGATGTGGCTGTAGGCAAATCCATCTCGTTCAATGGCAGCTAACGCTGCTGCATCCTGGGAAGAAGCCCGCCCTCTAAAGGGACGTTCGGTATGGAGACGGGGATGGGGGGCAGGAGCACAACATACAAATTGCCCCTTTCATACACGTCGCTCACAGACTAAGTGAACGGCAACAGGGTGTGCAGACGCAATGCGCGCTCCGCCCCCCCCTTCCACGTCACCCCCTGGACAGATCGAGATGCAAACTCCAGTCTCCTTGGCAACGACATGAAATCACTCCCAAGAGCGCCTCCTTCATTCCTCTGGCCTGTCAGCGTAGGTAATAACATTCACCCACAATGGCAAGCAGGCCAACATAAAATTAGAAACTAATCAGAGACATAGGGAGCAGAAACAAGGCTAATGTTAATAAAAAAATAATTATAATAAAAGTAAAAAAATTATTATAAAAATAATGTAATATAGTTATAAAGCTAAGAGGAGGGAGACTACTCAAAAAGTACCTATGGGGCATCCACCACAATAAAAATTTCATTTTTGATAAGATACTCCCAAAAGGGAATCACATCTAAAGGAATGCAGACCCTGCCACTTTCCTCAGAGTCCTGCAGGTAGAGCAGCTGGTTGACAATTATGAAACCACTATCATTAAGACTCATTCAGTGCATGAGCTGGTTATTGCTGGTGTGCCAGCACCTGCAGATGCTACAGTATGAAGTAGCACTTCAGATTTAATTTTCGGACTAGAGCCTCCTTGAATGTGCCATGTCTTGCCAGCTACATTCATGATGCATCCATCATCGGAGAAGACTGCAGCAGGTTGACCTTTAGCTTTTTCAGGGTATACAGTTTTGACAGCCTGTTTATAAGGGCATTTTTCTCTGACCCCTTCAATTCTTCCTGGATTAACTCTTTGAGTTGTTCAGTGAAGGAAATTAGTACTTTCTAACCCTGTGGAGAGTTTCCTCTACTTCAACCCAGGCAATTGGTTCCTTAGCGGTCCTTGCAAAAAAAGTCTCTATTGGGAAATCTTCAAAGCTTGTGCAAGCTTTCCTATTTGGACACCACCTACTGGTTCTGGTTGGAAGTGCTAGGCAATTTATGCACTGTAGCTTGTCAAGCAATGACTTTCCACCACGAATGCAGTAACCATTAGGGCTGGTAATCTGTGGTGTTAGTAAACGGGGAGCAAACAAAATGAGAGGTGAGAAGATGATGTTGATCAATGTTGCCTGTATGTCTGTGTTTTGAACGGTGGTTGTTCTGGCTTTAAGCAGGGTCTCTTCACCTTGAGGTCCTTGCAGGGCTGTATAGTGCTTGCTCCAGTGAGATTTGACATACTAGCTTGGCAGGCAAATTACCTTCCACCACAAATGCAGCGACTATTAGGGCTGGTAACTTGTGATGTTTGTAAACGGGGAGCAATGATAATGAGGGGTGAGTTGATGAGTTTAATCAACATTGCCTCGATGTCTATTCTTAGATGGTGACTTTGTCTTGACCGTCAAAAGGCTCCCTCCATCTTGTAGTCCTTTTAGGACTATAGATGTTGACTCTCCTTTTCTCAAATCTTCACTACTTACCTAATCCCTATACCTTAAAAGCAATGGGTGGTCTGGCTGGACAGCGTTTCCCATAGAAACAGAGCAAAGCAGCAGACTGAAATGAAAAACAGCATAAGCTAAGTCTCCACTATTGTGACCTGAAAGTCGCAAGATTTTGCTGCAATTTGATGCGACTTGAAGCAATGCCTGTGTATTCCTAAGGTCTATGAATACAGATATGAACGGTACTCATTGGAAATCATGGGGTACGGCTTGTCATGCGACTTTGCAGTGACAAGTCGCACTAGTGGAAACTGCCCAACACAGTGATCCCAGAGAAAGCATAGAAAAGGGGATAGGAAGAGCCCAGGTGAAGACCATAAATAGCATAATGATCCTAGAGCAACACTGAGAAGGAGATAGGAAAAACACAGGAGAATGCCATAAAAAGGGAAAACATTCCTGCAAACAATGACCACATAAGCATCCAGCATGCATGAGTAGAGAGCTCCACCATTTGTTGCCCAAAAATGCCATAAAACCATTTAGAACTCACATTTACCATTAGCGATGATATCAGTGCCTGAGCATGATCAGATCACCATCCTGGAAAAGCTCTAACCAGGAAACAGAGGCCGCATCACTTCCTGCCTCTCATGTTCAGAGTGTACTTGCACTGCTGCAGCCATCTTGGAAATGGCAAACGCCCATAACACAGAGAAAAGAAGTAAAAAGCATATGGAAAGCAAAAGGAAACGCTGTCACTTACGTCCAAGCTTGTTTAAAGCTTTCTTTGAGAAGCCTGCACCACCAGAATGGGGCTCCAACTATCTAGCTCATTTAGAGGCTGTACAGGAAGGACTTCTGCCCAGGAGAGGCTGAAATATGCCCCCAGACCACCAGAATGGGGCTCCAACCATATAGCTTAGTTTAGAGGCTGTACAGGAAGGACTTCCACCCAGGAGAGGCTGAACCTGGCTGGGGCGACAAGCGGTAAGGGATACCTCGCGCCCACTGATCCTGAGGTGAGGAAAAAAAGGAGAATGCTGTGAGCCGGGTCTGTCTTTGATTTATAGTTAACCAGTCCTATCAGGTTGTGGGGGCGGAGTCCCAACCCATATGTATGCTGCCATGATGCACCAGGAAAATACATTCTGCTACTCCTCCTGAGTATAGCGATACCACATGTGTGAGACTTTTACACAGCCTGGCCACATACAAAGGGCCAACACTGAAGTAGCACTTTCAGGCGTTCTACAAGCATAAATTGCACATATCCTTTCTGAACCACCTATTAAACTTTTGAAGGCGCTGGAGCACCAGGACAATTGAATTGTCCACAAAATGACCCCATTTTGGAAAGCACACACCCCAACGTATAATCTATGAGGCACAATGAGTCTTTTGAATGGTTCATTTTTTTCCAGAAGTTTTTGGAAAATGTGAAAAAAAAATGAAAATGCATTTTTTTTACACAAAGTTGTCCATTTATAAGATATTTCTAACACATAGCATGTACGTAGCAAAAATGACAACCCAAAATGCATTCCTCTACTCCTCCTGAGTATGGCGATACCACATGTGTGAGGCTTTTACACAGCCTGGCCACATACAAAGGCCCAACATTGAAGTAGCACTTTCATGCGTTTTACAAGCATAAATTGCACATATCCTTTCTCAACCACCTATTACAATTTGAAGGCCCTGGAGCACCAGGACAATGGAATTATTCACAAAATGACCCCATTTTGGAAAGCACACACCCCAACGTATAATCTATGAGACATAATGAGTCTTTTGAACAGTTCATTTTTTTCCAGAAGGTTTTGGAATATGTGAAAAAAAAATGAAAATGCATTTTTTTTACACAAAGTTGTCAATTTATAAGATATTTCTAACACATAGCATGTACATACCAAAAATGTCACCCCAAAATGCATTCCAATACTCCTCCTGATTATGGCGATATCACATGTGTGAGACTTTTACACTGCCTGGCCACATACAAAGGCCCAACATTGAAGTAGCACTTTCAGGCGTTCTACAAGCATAAATTGCACATCTCATTTCTCAAAGACCTATTACATTTTTGAAGGCCCTGGAGCACCAGGACAATAGCATTGTCCACAAAATGACCCCATTTTGGAAAGAAAACACCCCAACATATAATCTATGAGGCATAATGAGTCTTTTGAATGGTTCATTTTTTTCCATAAGTTTTTGGAAAATGTGGAAAAAAATGAAAATGCATTTTTTTTTACACAAAGTTGTCCCTTAATAAGATAACGCATAGCATGTACATAGCAAAAATGACACCCCAAAATACATTCTGCTACTCCTCCTGAGTATGGC
Source organism: Lithobates clamitans (assembly GCA_037952925.1). Classification (NCBI taxonomy): domain Eukaryota; kingdom Metazoa; phylum Chordata; class Amphibia; order Anura; family Ranidae; genus Lithobates; species Lithobates clamitans. The sequence continues at coordinate 874,903 of JBBGZY010001101.1, read as the reverse complement.
GATACCACATGTTTGAGACTTTTACACAGCCTGGCCACATACAGAGGCCCAAAATCCAAGTAGTACCCCCAGGCATTCTAGCAGCATTAATTACACATATCATTTTCTGACTACCGATCACATTTTTGAAGGCCCTTCATATTTCTAACACATAGCAGGTACATACCAAATAACAAAATATTACCTGTGGTTTTAGAAGTGCAGTGGTCCACAGAGGAGAGCATCGGTCCAGGCAGCAGGCAGGAATGAGGTCAGCGACAGCAAAAGCAATCATCCAGGCAACAGGCAGGAATACTGTCCATAGTTCGTACAGGCAGAGATACTGTCAGCACAGCCAAAGCACAGGTCCAGGTAGCAGGCAGAGGTGTCCCAGATATACTGTCCAAAGTCAGTAGAGGCAGCAGGCAGATATATGGTCAACACAGCCAAAGTATTGGTCCAAACAGCAGGAAGAAACATGGTCCATAATGTCATGGGTCTTTACAGGCAGCAATATGGTCAGCACAGCCAAAGTATTGGTCCAGGCAGCAGGAAGGACCATCTTAGGGCCAGGGGGACAGGGGTAGAGGCTTCTCCCACCCAAATCGCTTTGAAGCCTCTGGGCAACCAGACCCTGTTCTGGGAGCACAGAAAACGAAAAACTGTTTTTCTCTACTCAGCCCGGGTTCACACCTATGCGAATTAGATGCGGCTTACAACGCATCCAATTCGCAGGACATTTTAAACTAGGTTTATTTGAATGAGCCTGGTTCACATATGTGCGATGCATTCACACTGCGCATTGCACAAAAAACGTGTGCGTTTTCTGGTCATTGCGGTGCGAATTAGAAGGCCATTATCTTCTATCGGCACGCACCTGATTCGCAGCTGTGTTGCGTTGTGAACAGAAATTATCTCCCCTCCTCCTACACCTCCCCCTCTTCCAGTTCCTCCCCTGTCTGTTTTGGTGTGGTGACCGGAGCAAGCATGGCCAAAAGGGGTAGAAAAGTTTCAGCAAAGGCGAAGGAATCCGTGGATTGTGAGGAGCAGATCAGACTTGTGAGGGATAAACCGATGATTTATGACACCCGGCATCCTAAATATAAGGACAACGTTGTGAAAAAACATGCATGGCTGGAAATTGCCAGAATCATCTTGCCAGAGTGGAGCATGTGCTCATCCCAAGTTCAGGCTGCCAAATGTAAGTTTTTTATTCCCTTTTACTACCCGTAGATGCTGTCCTATTGTTTAGTTATGTTGGCCATTTTTATTCTAATATTATAATAAACAACAGCGTGTGTTTGCCCACAAATCCATACCAGGCCACATGCCCTCAACACTGTGCACATAACAGCGTCAGACAGCGACGGAGGGGTACCTAAATTAACTACTAAGCTAAGATTCGCTTAGGCTAGCAAAAGAATATACAATGCAAATGTCAACAACATTATTTTTATTTAACTAAACCAAAATTATGAAAAAAGCATTATTTGTTACAGCACACTTAACTTTGTCAAGGCCCTGATAATATAATGCAAACCAATACACACTTTTTCTGATTAGATAGAATTCATCTGCCAAGGCACCTCCCCAGCTGGCGGCATAAAGAAGCTTTGAAATTCACAACGAATATGTGTATCACTAGTGGTGCCCCTAGTAACATTCCACTGTGCCGCCTCCATGTTATGGCTCAGGGAATCCTCAAATAGATATCCGTCAGGTTCACGCACATAGTTGTGCAGTGCACAGGGTGCTTTAACAGCACTGATAGCATGGTCAATACTCAGATTTATTGAAGTATGCATGAATCTCCACTTATTGCTTAGTATCCCAAATGCACATTCAACTACTCGTGCCCTAGTGAGCCTATAATTGAACACTCTTTTTTCTGTTGTCAAAGAGCGACTAGAAAAAGGCCTGAGCATGTGCTGTGCAAGTGCAAACGCTTCATCTCCTACAAATACATGTGGGAGGGAAGGATCTGTTGTTCCGGGCAGGGGAGAATGACTGGGCAAGTCTAGTGTATTCTCACGCAGCATGCGGCCAAATGAGGAATGTGAAAATACACTAGAATCCGAGCTGCTGCCATAAGAACCCACATCAATATAAAGAAATTTATAATTTGCGTCTGCCACTGCCATTAATACCAACGAAAAATATTTCTTATAATTAAAATATTGGCTACCACTAGCTGGAGGCTTGAGGATGAGGATGTGCTTCCCATCAATGGCTCCCAGACAGTTGGGGAAGTTGCAACGCTGCCAGAATAGCTCCGCTACCTGCAACCATTCTTGTTTGTTTGGCTTCTTCATAACCAAATCCTTCAGTTCTTCCCATATGACTAGGCAGGTTTCATGAACAATGCCACTAATAGTTGATTTTCCAACCTTAAATTCAAAGTGCAAACTTCCAAATGAATTTCCTGTTGCTAGGTACCTAAAAGCAGACATAAATAAAATGAATTTTATTTTTATTTTTTTCAGTGCATTACTTCAGACAAGGTGGCGCAGCATGCGTGATGCTTACCGCAAATATATACGCCATCTCAAAGAAGCAAGGAGTGGCTCGGGGGCAGCGCCTAGGGTACCCTATATGTTTGCCAAGGACTTAGATTTTCTGCAACCCATTGTGGAGATGAGGGAGTAAGTTTTCATCTATATTATCTATGTATCTGCAAACCTCTTAACTTTGATTATGCCTAGTTAAGTTACACTCTTTATTTTCTTAACAGGACAGAAGCTAGTTGGGAGGAACAAGATGTGATGGATGACCAACTGGAGGCACAACCGGAGGCCCAAGCCCAGATTAGTTTGGAAGAAGGCCCAGAGGATTTGTCACAAATCCAAAGCTCCTCGAATCTGTGGGAAACCAACCCAGATGAGCAATCTGCAGTGGCAGAGGCTATCCCTGGGCCCTCTATCTGCTCCTGCACACATTGCTCTGCCAGCCAAAGTGCCACGGAGGCGACCACCTCTATCGCAACCTGACATAAGTGAGCGCCTACTTGAAATGTTGAAAAACATGTCTGAAAAGGTGGATGCTTTTTTATGTCCGGATACTATACTGGCGCTCAGTTTTGTCCCTCTAATAAAGAAAGTCAAACCTGAGTGCTACTTTGAAATGCGAAGCACTATCGAACAAGTGCTGCACTCCTTCTCAGAGCCACGTGAGGAAGCTTCATTTCAAGTGCCATATGTGCCACCACCAAGACCTCCCCTGAACTACCCCCGATACGTCCACTACCCAGAACAACACCAACCTTACCCCTATAATCCCCCATCCTATCCTTCTAGCTTTGAAAAGCCAACCTCCATATATGAAGTTAGACACAGTAACATTCCCTATCCCATAGTACTAAGTATAAAATTGATGCGCTTTAAATAAATAGTGCACAATATGCTGCTGCGACTAAGCTTAAATCCAGGAATAAAAAATGCATACATGTGAATAAAATAAATTAATACATTAATCACACACACATAGGTTAGACTTGATGGACCAGTGTCTTTTTCAAACCTCCCCTACTATGGAAATATGTTTTTAAAATTATTGTTTGTCAAAAAAATTACTCACCTAGTTATTGACATGCGCGTGTAATTAAAAACTTTTTCTTCATGCCCACGGAGGTCTTCATACAGGATCATGAACTGGCCTCTCTCATCCCTATTTGCTAGTATGGGATGCACCCAGTATCTTCTTCTCCTCCTCCTTCTCCTCTTCTCTACTTCAAGCAAGATTGCTGCTGTTACAGCAACAACTGTTGGCACACATTTTGCGAAACAAAAATAACCCACACAATACACAATACAGACTCCTGGACAACCAGGAAGTGTCCGGAAAAATCAAGCTTTTTATAAGCAGCCTCACAAATAGATAACAAGTGATTGGCCTGCTCTAAATTCGCATCTATCATTAGACACTCACTGGTTACTTCCGAATTCGCAGCTGATCCGCACCTAAAACACTGACGAACTGCTGAACAACTGATTTTTCTATGCGCAGTGAAACCGCAGCTTCAATTCGCACCGCACATGTGTGAAACCGGGCTCAGAACGCTATTCTGAAGCTCCTCACATATGTGAGACCCCTGTGTACTAAAGTAGATGGCCAAAAGATCAGTCCAAGTGGCAGGCAAAAACATGGTCGATTAACAGGCCAAGGTCGGTGCACGTGGAAGTCAGAAACGTTATTTAAATCTGCAGGCAGAGGCATCATCGGTAAACAGGCTGAGGTTGGTGCACGTGGAAGTCAGAAACGTGGTTTAAATCGGCAACAAAGACATCGTCGGTAAACAGGCCAGGGTCAGTTAATTAACATGGTAGCAGGCAAATGGGGAAATGGCAGTCTGGTGATAATACAGGGAACTAATATTGGATGGATGGATGATAATTTTTGAAGCAATCTCCGATGCACAGGCCAGGTTGGGAGGGACATTGGGGACAATAATAGCTGGAATCTCTTCTTACTCCTCCTCTGCTGCATACACGGCATTTCAATTGGTGTTTTCTTCCAGATTCTGTGGGGGGAATGCTATAGGGAAAGTGTTGCTCGTGAAGTCGACTCACATTATCCGAGCGAATGCTTCCTGGGGCGGGACCTTGTTGGTAAATGAGGGCAGTGACGATATCTTCAATATACTTTAGGTAGGTGACTTGTTGGTTTTGAGTTGCTTTTTGGTAGCAGACAAACGAATTAAAAAGGGCCATGTGAAACAGGTGAAAGGCAACTTTCTTGTACCAGTAACGGGACTTTCTGTTTGATATATAGGGCTGTAGCATCTGATCATTTAAATCCACCCCTCCATATACATATTGTAGTCGTGGACACATTCGGGCTTTACAATGGGGCTGCGTCTTCTTTGGATCTCCACCCTAGTGTCATTGTGGATGGTAGAGAGGATGTGGACATCTTTCTTGTCCCTCTACTTCATGGCCAACACCTCCTCGTTCCTCATGAATGCCGATTCTCTGTTTTGTAATTTTTTTGCCAACAGATTTTGTGGGAATCCCTTACGTTTTTTTTTAAGGTACCACAGGCCGGGGTTTTTTTTACTATAAAGGTGACGAAAAAGGGGCAGGCTGGTATAACAGTTGTCGACATATAAATGGTACCTTTGTCGAACAGGGGGTATGCCAGCTCCCAGACAATTTTCCCACTGGTTCCAATATATGTGGGGCAGTCACGGGGCTGGAGCTGGGAGTCTTTGCCTTCGTAGATCCGGAATGTGAAGACATATCCAGTGTCTCGATCGCATAATTTATTTAACTTCAGCCCATACCTGGCTCTCTTGCTTGGTATATACTGCTTGAAGTGCAGTCGGCCAGTGAAATGTATGAGGGACTCGTCCACACAAATTTTTTGGTCTGGGATGAAAACTTCTCTAAATCGCTGGGAAAAGGAATTGATTAAGGGGCGTATCTTGTACAATTTGTCATGGTTGGGATGATCTCGGGGAGGGCACTGTGAATTGTCATTGAAGTGGAGAAAACGCATAATCATGTCGTATCTTGTCCTGGACATGACAGCGGAATATATGGGCATGTGATGGATGGGGTTGGTGGACCAATATGCATGGACTTTGTTTTTTTTTGTAAGCCCCATATTGAAAGTTAGGCCCAAAAACAATTTAAATTCATCCAGTGTGACACATCGCCACTGGAACATGCGGGCGTAGGAAGAATTGGGGTTGGCAGCAATAAATTGGGATGCATACAAATTAGTTTGATCCACCATATCCTGCAGAAAATCTTGTGGGAAAAATAAAGAAAAATAATCGAATTGAGAAAAATTTGTAGTGTCGGGCTGCACACCTGACTGAAAGGGGGATGATAGCGGATCCTGAGTTGGCAGGCAACCATAAGGGGTTTGCCAGGGCATCGGGAAGGTAGGACTGGGGCTGGGTTTTTCGGGTTGGGCAGGTAATTTCAGTACTTGTACTGGGCTCCTCTTCCTGGGGTCTGGCGCTGCTGGTGGTGGGCAGATCTCGTGATCTTGGTCCTGATCTTGGTCCTGATCTCATTCTTTTGGGAGGGATGGTTTCCTCCGCGGACTCGGACTCTGATCCACTATCCTCCACTGGCTCGTATTCCGAACCAGATGATGTGAGCTCCCCGCTGCTCTCATCATCCGACATGGCAAGAATCTCATATGCCTCCTCAGGTGTGTAAACCCTTTGGGACATTATGGCAATGCTTATTGGCGGGCCTGTGTAATGGTACTGCTGGTGGTAGTGGTACCGATTGAGGTATTAGTGGCGGGCCTGTGTGGTGGTACAGATGGCGGTACGGGTGGTGGTGGTGGCGGCGGTACCGGTGGTGGTACGGGTGGTGGTGGTACCGATGGCGGTACAGGTGGTGGTGACGGCACAGGTGGTGATTGCGGTACCGGTGGCGGTACAGGTGGCGGTGGTACCGATGGCGGTACAGGTGGTGGTGGCAGTTCGGTGCGGTACGGGTGGTGGTGGTACCGATGGAGGTACAGGTGGTGGTGGCAGTACCGGTGGCGGTACGGGTGGTGGTGGTACCGATGGCGGTACAGGTGGTGGTGGCAGTACAGGTGGTGATTGCGGTAACAGTGTCGGTACAGCTGGCGGTGGTACCGATGGCGGTACAGGTGGTGATTGCGGTACCGGTGGCGGTACGGGTAGTGGTGGTACCGATGGTGGTACAGGTGGTGGTACCAATGGCGGTACGGGTGGTGGTGGTGATGGCGGTACAGGTGGCGGTATGGGTGGTGGTGGTACCGATGGCGGTACTGATGGTGATACGGGTGGTGGTGGTACCGATGGCGGCACTAGTGGCGATACTGGTAGCGGCCTGTGTGGCAGTATAGATGGTGGGCCTGATAGAGGTACTAGTGGCGTTACTGGTGGTGGTACCGATGGCGGTACTGGTAGCCTGTGTGGCGGTACCGATGGCGGTGGGCCTGTGACAGATGGGCTGGTTGACAGATGGGCTGATTGACAGATGGGCTGCGTGACAGGTCCTCTTTATTGGGGGGGCCGTGTTGTGCACAGTACTATTGTACAATAATGTCAGACAGACACTGATTCCTCATCACGATCGGTGTGTGAGGAGAGAGCAGGGATCAGCTGGTAACCGCTACTCGATGTTTACATTTGTGACCGGCTGTGATTAGACACAGCCGGTCACATGGTAAACAGCCAATTTCATTGGCTGTTTACCCTGATCGGGGAAGCGCTGTGTCCAAGGGACACTCGTCTTCCTCGATCCCTGCTCTGGATGCCTTCGGCGGCACGCACGGAGCGCGCCGCTGAGTTTGTTGTGACAGGTGATCGGCTGTGAATTTGACACAGCCGATCACGGGGTAAACAGCCAATAAATTTGTCTGTTTACCTAGATCGGGGAAGCGCTGTGTCCGAGGGGCACACGCCCCCCTGATCGCCGAGCTGCGCGCCCCCGCGGGCGCGTGCCGGCATGTTATCCTGCTGGACGTCATATGACGCCCAGTCAGGATAATGAAACCACTTCCCGGATGTCAATATGCTATTGACTGGGCGGGATGTGGTTAAAAAAAGTAAGTACTTGTTGTGTGTTCCTATTGAGATACTTAACTTGCATGCTGATCCATATGCTTTTTGTTTATACAGCATCGTTCGTAAAGATTGTTCTTTTGAAACTACATATGATTATAATAAAATGTCGTTCTTTTGGCAAGAAATACGATGGTACAGGGTTTCTCATACATTTAGATCTTGATAATTTGTCGTATTAAAAGAAGTTCTGGATGTTGTGTAGATGTGTTTGAAACTAGAATGCTTAATAAAAAATTATTTAGTGTAATGTAAGGACAGGACACAGCAGCTGTTTCCACATCTGGACTCAGGAGCACTAGTGTACTGTGTGACACCAGAGAACATTTTTGAGGGTAATCCACACAGGGGCTCCAGGGGATACTTGAGGTGTCTCCATCTGTGAAACTTGGACAAAAATGTTAAGTATTGCAGTTTTGTTAAAAGGGAATTTGAATCCTGTCTTAAAATATATTTTTTTTTACAAACAGACAATTGTCCACCACTTCAAAGCAAGGTTTCATATTCCTATTTCTGGCCTGAAATATCACTGTGTTAAGTACCGTATGTACTCGAGTATAAGTCGATCCGAGTATAAGTCGAGGCCCTAATTTACCACAAATAAATGGGAAAAACGTATTGACCCGAGTATAAGACGAGGATGAGAAGTGCAGCAGCTACTGTAAGTGGAAAAAGAGGGTCAACAATGCCCATCTGCAGCTGTATACCTCCCTGTGTCCTGTGCATGTGTCCTGTGTACATGTGTCATGTGTCCTGTGTACATGTGCATGTGTCATGTGTCCTGTGTATATGTGCATGTGTCATGTGTATATGTGCATGTGTCATGTGTCATGTGTCCTGTGTATATGTGCATGTGTCCTGTGTATATGTGCATGTGTCCTGTGTCCTGTGTCCTGTGCATGTGTCCCTGTGTATGTGTGCATGTGTCCTGTGTCCTGTACCTGTGCATGTGTCCCTGTGTATGTGTGCATGTGTCCTGTGTATGTGTGCATCCTACCTGTGTCTTGTGCATGCCTCCGTGTGCCGCTCTGCATCCACTGATCAGCGTGTGCTATTACTATTCGGCGGCCATTCACTGTTCAAAAGTCGTGCCTCCTCCTCGTCCGTGATAAGCAGAAAACTCCATTTCCCATCAGTCAGCCTATCACGGACATTCTCTCATCCTCATACAATGGACGAGGATGAGAGAATGTCCGTGATAGGCTGCTGGGAAATGGAGTTTTCTGCCTATCACAGACGAGGAGGAGGCATGGCTTTTGAACAGTGAAAGGCTGCCGAATGGTATGTAGCACACGCTGGCTGCCGTCTGCCTGCATGACACACTGATCATGTAGGCAGATTACGGTGACGCGAGTATAAGTCGAGGGGGGCATTTTCAGCCTCGAGTATATACAGTATACTTTTTGTTTCATTCTCATAGGGGAGAAAAGACTCCAAAAGTCACCAGCATGAATCCGGAATTACCCCAAGCCCAAGACCATGCCCACCCGAGGATCTAGAGGAAGAAGAGGTGGAGGAAGTGGGCGAGATTTGCACCCCACCAAGTGAGTGTCTGACACCCCAGCTTAAGGTAATCTATTTAGGCATGCATATTTCTAAATACATTTTTCTCCACAAATTTTAGGTGATGTTCTGGTTGTGGAAGGCCAAGCGGCGGAGCCATTTAGCACAGTCAGTGCACAAAGACTCATTGGGCAGATAATGGTATGGAATGGCCAAATTGATGGAATGCGAAAAAAAAATTGACAGCATGAGAAATCGGCAGGACAGCATGCAACAGGAAATGAAGAACATGATTGATGTTTTGGGAAGAATATAATCACTTTTTGCCTAAAACATCAATCACGTTCTTCATTTCATTTGAAAATTTTCTATTTTTTAGTTTTTTCAAGTTGTTAAATAGTAAAAGCCAAATTTAGCAGATGCACATGGTTTGTCATCATGTGCTATATGCCATCAGGGGATCTCAATGTACTTGTTTTGTGTTTGAAACCCCTTCCTCATAATGCTAGTTTGTGAGAGGAAGGGATTGCACACACAAAACACGTCCATTGATCCCCCATGATGGGAGATAGCACATGTTGACTTTACCCATTTGGACTCACAATTTGTATGCATCTGCTAAATTTTGCTTTTACATGGGTGACATCACCGGCACATTTTCTGACATGTTGAACTTTGTAAATTCCAGAGTTGTGTTTTTTATTATGTGTGACAAAACCCTGTTGTAAAAAAAAAATTGTCTAAACAAATATTTTTTGATAAATATGCCTAAAATAACTAAAAAAAAAATTATATTGATAAAAAAAAAAAAATGATAAAAAAAAAATTTAACCACATCAGCTCCGGAAGATTTTACCCCCTTCCTGACCAGAGCACTTTTTGCGATTCGGCACTGCGTCGCTTTAACTGACAATTGCGCGGTCGGGGGACGTGGCTCCCAAACAAAATTAATGTCCTTTTTTTCCCACAAATAGAGCTTTCTTTTGGTGGTATTTGATCGCCTCTGCGATTTTTATTTTTTGCGCTATAAACAAAATAAAAGCGACAATTTTGAAAAAAACGCATTATTTTTTACATTTTGCTATAATAAATATCCCCCAAAAATATATTAAAAACATTTTTTTTTCCCTCAGTTTAGGTCGATACTTTTTCTTCTACATATTTTTGGTAAAAAAAAATTGCAATAAGCATTTATTGATTGGTTTGCGCAAAAGTTATAGCGTCTACAAAATAGGGGATAGTTTTATGGCATTTTTATTAATAATTTTTTTTTACTAGTAATGGCGGCGATCAGCGATTTTTATTGTGACTGCGACATTATGGCGGACATGTTGGACATTTTTGACACATTTTTGGGACCATTGTCATTTATACAGCGATCAGTGCGATTAACCAGTTGATGACCGCCTAACGCAGATATACTGCGGCAGAATGGCACGGGCAGGCAAAATCATGTACCTGGTACGTGATCTGCCTCCCACGGGCGGGGGGTCCAATCGGACCCCCCCGGTGCCCGAGGCGGTCGGCTTCTGTCTAGGAGCGATCAGAGGTGAGGGGGAGACCATCGTGCCCCCCCTCACGATCGCTCCTAGCCAATGAGATTCTTCCTCTGCTGCTGTATAGTATACAGCAGCAGAGGAAATGATGTCATCTCTCCTCGGATCGGTATTTTCCGTTCCGGCGCGAGGAGAGAAGACATCTGAGTGAGTTGCACAACACAACACACACACAGTAGAACACGCCAGGCATACCTTCACCCCCCATCACCCCCTGATCACCCCCTGATCACCCCCCAATCACCCCCCCTGTCACACTGATACCAAGCAGTTTTTTTTTTTTTCCTGATTACTGCATTGGTGTCAGTTTGTGACAGTTAGTGTGGTAGGGCAGTTAGTGTTAGCCCCCTTTAGGTCTAGGGTACCCCCCTAACCCCCCTAATAAAGTTTTAACCCCTTGATCACCCCCCATCACCAGTGTCACTAAGCGATCGATTTTCTGATTGCTGTATTAGTGTCACTGGTGACGCTAGTTAGGGAGATAAATATTTAGGTTCGCCATCAGCGTTTTATAGCGTCAGGGACCCCCATATACTACCTAATAAAGGTTTTAACCCCTTGATTGCCCCCTAGTTAACCCTTTTACCAGTGATCACCGTATAACTGTTACGGGTGATGCTGGTTAGTTAGTTTATTTTTTATAGTGTCAGGGCACCCGCCGTTTATTACCTAATAAAGGTTTAGCCCCCTGATGGCCCGGCGGTGATATAAGTTAGGTTTTAGGGTCAGATAGGGTCTGTGTCGCCCCAGGCAGCGCCAGGTTAGCGCCAGTACCGCTAACACCCACGCACGCAGCATACACCTCCCTTAGTGGTAAAGTATCTGAACGGATCAATATCTGATCCGATCAGATCTATACTAGCGTCCCCAGCAGTTTAGGGTTCTGAAATGCAGTGTTAGCGGGATCAGCCCAGATACCAGCTAGCACCTGCGTTTTGCCCCTCCGCCCGGCCTAGCTCAGCCCAGCCAAGTGCAGTATTGATCGATCACTGTCCCTTACAAAACACTAAACGCATAACTGCAGCGTTCGCAGAGTCAGGCCTGATCCTTGCAGTCGCTAACAGTTTTTTTGGTAGCGTTTTGGTGAACTGGCAAGCACCAGCGGCCTAGTACACCCTGGTCGTAGTCAAACCAGCACTACAGTAACACTTGGTGACGTGTTGAGTCCCATAGGTGCAGTTCAAGCTGGTGAGGTGGCAAGCACAAGTAGTGTCCCGTTGCCACCAAGAAGAAGACAAACACAGGCCCATCGTGCCCATAATGCCCTTCCTGCTGCATTCACCAATCCTAATAATTGGAAAAATGCATTTGAAAAATTGCTGCGCAAATACTGTGTGAAAAAAAATGAAACACCCACCATTTTAATCTGTATGGCATTTGCTTTAAAAAAATATATAATGTTTGGGGGTTCAAAGCAATTTTCTTGCAAAAAAAATAATTTTTTCATGTAAACAAAAAGTGTCAGAAGGGGCTTTGTCTTCAAGAGGTTAGAAGAGTGGGTGATGTGTGACATAAGTTTCTAAATGTTGTGCATAAAATGCCAGGACAGTTTAAACCCCCCCCCAAATGACCCCATTTTGGAAAGTAGACACCCCAAACTATTTGCTGAGAGGCATGTCGAGTCTATGGAATATTTTATATTGTGACACAAGTTGCGGGAAAAAGACAATTTTTTTTTGCAGAAAGTTGTCACTAAATGATATATTGCTCAAACATGCCATTAGAATATGTGAAATTACACCCCAAAATACATTCTGTTGCTTTTCCTGAGTACGGGGATACCACATGTGTGAGACTTTTTGGGAGCCTAGCCGCGTACGGGACCCCGAAAACCAAGCACCGCCTTCAAGGTTTTCTAAGGGCGTAAATTTTTTATTTTACTCTTCACTGCCTATCACAGTTTCGGAGGCCATAGAATGCCCATGTGGCACAAAACCCCCCCAAATTACCCTATTTTGGAAAGTAGACACTTCAAGCTATTTCCTTAGAGGTATAGTGAGTATTTTGCAGACCTCACTTTGTGTCACAAAGTTTTGAAAATTGAAAAAAGAAAAAAAAATGTTTTTTTCTTGTCTTTCTTTATTTTCAAAAACAAATGAGAGCTGCAAAATACTCACCATGCCTCTCAGCAAAAAGCTTGGGGTGTCTACTTTCCAAAATGGGGTCATTTGGGGGGTTTTGTGCCACCTGGGCATTCCATGGCCTGTGTGAGCAATATATCATTTAGTGACAACTTTTTGTAAATTTTTTTATTATTTTTTTTTGTCATTATTCAATCACTTGGGACAAAAAAAAATAATATTCAATGGACTCAACATGCCTCTCAGCAATTTCCTTGGGGTGTCTACTTTCCAAAATGGGGTCATTTGGGGGGGTTTGTACTGTCCTGCCATTTTAGCACCTGAAGAAATGACATAGGCAGTCATAAACTAAAAGCTGTGTAAATTCCAGAAAATGTACCCTAGTTTTTAGACGCTATAACTTTTGCACAAACCAATAAATAAATGCTTATTGACATTTTTTTTTACCAAAGACATGTGGCGGAATACATTTTGGCCTAAATGTATGACTAAAATTGAGTTTATTGGATTTTTTTTATAACAAAAAGTAGAAAATATCATTTTTTTCAAAATTTTCAGTCTTTTTCCGTTTATAGCACAAAAAATAAAAAACACAGAGCTGATCAAATACCATCAAAAGAAAGCTCTATTTGTGGGAAGAAAAGGACGCAAATTTCATTTGGGTACAGCATTGCATGACCGCGCAATTAGCAGTTAAAGCGACGCAGTGCCAAATTGTAAAAAGTGTTCTAGTCAGGAAGGGTGTAAATCCTTCTGAAGTGGTTAAAGAAATAACCATCATCCCACCCATGCTTATTTTAACCCCTTCCCGCCGAACGTACGCAGATGTTTGTACTCGGCTTTCGGGGGTTATACCGGGATGATGCCCGCAGCTGCAGGCACTGTTTCCCGGTACTCTTTTTTAGAGCCAGCGATTGGCTTTTCTGGTATAACAATCAATGCAGCTAAAAGCCACTCGGCTGTTATACCAGAGGAGCGGGAGGGGACGTCCCCCCTCCCGTCGCATCCTGCCGCCTCCCGCTGCTCTTACAGGGCCTCCCGTTCCATCGGGAGGCCCGATGACCAATCGGCCACCTCCGACAGCTGGGGACGGACTGGAATGAAGCCGTTAGTGGCTTCGTTCCAGCCTCCTAATCGTAAACACGGAAGCGATGTCATGACGTCACTTCCCGTTTACTCGGCTGCCAATGGCGCCGGTTTAAAAAATATACAGTATTCAGAATCGCTGTTTTCAGCAATCTGAATACTTTGAAGTGCAAAGGAGGGATCGGGGGTCTTTTAGACCCCCGATCCCTCCATAAAGAGTACCTGTCACTACCTATTACTGTCACAGGGGATGTTAACATTCCTTGTGACAGCAATAAAAGTGATCAAAAAATTTTTTTTAAAAAACACAATTTATAAATATTACAATAAATAAAATAAATAAGAAAAAAAAATTTTTTTAAAGCGCCCCTGTCCCCGCGAGCTCGCGCAGCAAAGAAAATGCATTTGGAAGTCGCCCCCGCAAATGTAAACGGTGTTCAAATCACACATGTGCGGTATCGCCGCAATCATCAGAGCAAGAGCAATAATTCTAGCACTAGACCTCCTCTGTAATGCCCCGTACACACGGTCGGATTTTGCGTGTTGTCGGACATTCCGACCGTGTGTGGGCTCCATCGGTCATTTTCCATCGGATTTTCCGACACACAAAGTTTGAGAGCAGGCTATAAAATTTTCCGACAACAAAATTCGATCGCGTCAATTCCGACCGTGTGTGGCCTGTTGCTCAGAAGAAATTCCGAGACTGAACAGCTCGGTCTGGTAAACTTAGCGTTCGCAATGGATACAACACTTTCGTCACGGTGCAATGTTAAAAATGGTTTAATACAGCGCACTCTCTTCTTCTTTATAATGTGAGAAGAATGTAGTAGTTTTGCTTCTCATATTCACACAGACTTCTCACAAACTTCTTTCTTTATTATTTATCGGGATTCCCTTAATATATTTTGATTTGTCACATCTGACAAAATATTTTTAGTTTTTTTTTTTTTTTAAAGGCAGATTTTTTTTTTTAATTTTAGGTTTGTATTTTTTCCAAGGCTGATCTTTGTTTTATTTTAGTTTTAGTTTTACTCCAGAATATTTTTGTGTGTGTTTTGTGTGTCAGGTTACCACAACACCATTATTATCTTGTATTATTTAATCTCAAGGAGATTGTTTGGTGTTGGTGTCCCTTGTTAATTTCACATTGTATTTTTGAAATGTACCTGAATCCTCACAAACAAACTGTCCTTTTTGAAGGAAAACACACATAGGCAAGTATAATTGAAACCAAAAATCCTTTATTAAGGGCTCAGAACCAAACAAAGAGGGAGGCAATGCTGGATAAACAGCAGAAATTAGCGAAGCCTTGGACCCCTAGGGCAGACATCAATTCTTGAACATCAAAATTGGTGGCCCGAGGAGTCTATATGTAAGGGAGTGCAGTCTGGTCCAGAAGTCACAGAGATCCGGAAAGCAGCAGATGACATCTGTGTCCCCAGGCTGTGGTACCACAAGAGGCTGCATCTTTTGCCAGACCAGACTGGATCCAGGGTCATCACTTTCTGGTCTTCCTTCCACGCTTCCTTCCTGGCTGTGGCTCTGCTGTTGGAGATATGGGAGGAGGAGGAGTAGGACCTGGAGGAGGAGGAGGACTAGTAGGACCTGGAGGAGGAGGAGGAGGAGTAGTAGGACCTGGAGGAGGAGGAGGAGGACTACTAGGACCTGGAGGAGGAGGAGTAGTAGGACCTGGAGGAGGAGGAGGACCATGTGTGAGGTCACAAATGTGGGTATCAGATGTTATTTGGGCCCTCAACCCCTTATTGAGAGCTTCCAACATTAATGACTCACACATGAGTTGTTGGCCCTCCTCCATCCGCTGCATACAGGCAATTATGGCAGCAAAGTCCTCCTCCACAGTGTGTGGTGCTCCCAGGGCCTCTGTAGCCTTCCAAAAGAAGCCTATGGCAGCCTCCTCTAGGGTACTCCTCTTCCTGCCACTTTCTCTTTGCAGGTGTAGGGGAGGGACCTGCATATCAGGCAGCCTGCTCGGCCCGGCCACCTCCTGGCTAAGACTTCCCTGTGTATGAAAAATGGACATGGTTGTAATGTTTTGCATCATCAATCACAATCATAAATTAGTACTCCAAACTAACATCTAGTTAACATCATTAATTGGACAACCTGAAATATTTAGAGGAATGCTATACCTGGCTCAAGCTGGGCTCCTCCACGTGTTGCTGCCTGGAAGGCCCAGGTTGGGCGTCAGAAGCCTCAGCTGGGGGGGAAGGAAGCGTGGAAGGAAGACTGGAGAGTCTTGGCCTGGGTTCAGTCCGACCTACCAGAAAATGCAGCCTGTCATAGTACCACATCCTGGGGACATAGATGTCATCTGCTGCTCCGGATCTCTGCGAATCCTGGACTTTCTTGCGTTCCCTTACATATGTGCTCCTCAGGCCACCAATTAGGATCTTCAAATAGGTGATGTCTGCCATGGGGATCACCTGCTTCACAATTTCCAACAATTAATCCAGTGCTGCCTTCCTCTTTGTTTGGTTCTTATAATGTGGGTGGTTGATCTCCCACAGACAAGGCAGCTCCCTGAACATGTCAATGAATATTGCCATGAAGTTGGTATCGTTCAAGATATCCATTTTCACTGCAAGACACAACACAAGACAAACTCTAATGTCAGCCAAAACTCTCCTAATCTTGTTACAATATAGGCCTCAATCTAGAAGCAGTATAGGCCCAAGTTTGTCTCTTACCTTCGTTCTTACGATCGGCGCCTCCGATGCTCCTTCCTCCGATCACAGATCGTACGTAATACGCACGCGTGTTACGCTTTATACACACTGCGCATGCGTGTGACTCCGCCCTCCCCTGACGTTCTTTCTAGTCTATTCCCCGCCCCTTTACATTCTGTGCAGTGGGGGAAGAGCACATGGCGGATATACAGCAGGTGCGTGCTAATTACAGGAACGAGGAGGAGGAGGAGGAGGAAAGCGCGGATCCGGACATGTCCCGATCCAGAAGGAGATTTAAGGCCTCAAATATGTCCTTTGGGGAGATGTTGGAGATGGTGGACATCCTGAAGAAGGCCGACTATGATGGAAAGTATGGACCTTACCCCAACCCCAATATCAGAAAGGTCAAGATCATGGCGAAAGTGGTCAGGAGTCTGCACCGGAATTTCGGGGTACAACGATCGAAAGATCAGTTTAGGAAACGGTGGTCGGACCTCAAATTGCGAGAACATGAGCAGTACAGAAAGATCCGGAGAGTGCTGCAAAAAAGTAAGTAGTTGTGCTGTGTTCCTATTCTTTATGTTTATTACGTTCGTGCTGCTCCATGCGCTTTTCTTAAAAGTGTACATTTTAAAATAGCAACTTTCATGTTCATGGGCACATTATTCGTTCGTATCAAACATTTTTCGGCCTATAAAACACCATTGTTTTGGCCATATGCATTTGGCCACATTTTTTACGCCCTACTTGTATGAAACTAATTTGGTTGTGTAGATGGCTTTGTTACTAGAATGAAATGCAAACTAGATTCTGTGTAAGGAGAGGACACTGAGCAGCTGTTTTCACATCTGGACACTGGAGCACTAGTGTGGGACACCAGAACACCATTTTTATTAGGGGGTGGGGCACACAGGTGCTCCAGTGTATACTATAGCGGGGTCTCCATCTGTGAAGCTTGTACTAAACAGGTAAAGTATTGCAGCTTGACAAAGGACACTGAAAATGCTACATTTTGGAACTCTGCCAAAATTGACAATTGTACCCCACTTCCAAGCAATGTTTCCTATTTATAGTTCTGCCATCAAATATCTGTGTGCTAAGTATACCATTTTTGTTTTACATAGGAGAGAAAAGACTCGGAGGACACCCCTCATCCGAGGAGACCACAGACCCCCCACCTCTGGAAGAAGGGGAAATCCCCCCCAAACCAAGAAGAGCAGGAGGAAGAAGATGTGGTGGAACTAGTCACCACAACAGATGAGTGTCTGCGACCACAGGCTCAGGTAAGAGATGGATGCCAGGATATTTTTGATACCTGTTTTTGTTTGGTTTCTCTCTTTTTAGGTGATCGTGATGTTGGGGATCCAGATCCTTTCACATCAGAAAGTGCCCAGGTCCTGATCAGGGAGATGATGGGGTGTAATTTAGAATTGGAAAACCTCAAGAAAAACATCAATGATGTTATTCAAAAAAATAAAAACATCATTAATGTTTTGATGCGAGTTTAAAACCCCTCCTTTTGTGTGCTACAAAGTTCAAAATGTTTTAGCGATTTTTAGAAAAGCCAAATTTGGAGGACGCACACAGTGTGCCAACATGTGCTATCTGCCATCACGGGAGATCAATGTAGGCGTTTTGGGGGTGCAACCCCTTCCTCAATAATAAAGTAGCTGAGAGGAAGGGGTTTCTCCCCCAAAACACGTCCCTTGATCCCCGTGATAGCACATGTTGACATTGGCAAATTTGTGTGCATCTTCCAAATTTGTCTTTTCCTGGGGTGACTTCTCCCCATCAGAACGCAATATCAAACACAGTTCCTAAATAATCATGTCTGATATTGCCTTCAAGTTCTACCAAATGTGAACTTTGTAAGTTCAAGATTTGTGTCTTTCTTGTTGGTTTTACACATGCCTGTTTTATCTTAAATGGACATTTCTATTTTTGATAATGCCATCCCAAAAATTGTTATACAACAAACAGGTTGGTTTGTTTTAAAAACCTTTTCTAAATGCACATGTGATTGTGCAGGTATTAAAAAGATTGTTAATCAAGAATGTGTGGATTATTGTCTCAACGCTACAACACTTTTGTGGTGATGTAATTGCTGCTTTCTGTGAAAATGGGGGTTATTTCCTAAGGGAAAATCCTCTTTGCACTACAAGTGCAGTTTCAGTGCAGTTTCAAGTGCACTTGTAGTGCAAAGTGTCTTTGCCTTTAGTAAATAACACCCAACAGTGCTTTGTATAAGGTTACACAATCACGCCATTTTCAGGACTTCCCACATTTCTGTCAGGGTCAGCTAAAACAAACACAAGCAGTAAATGTCACCAAAGATTTGCTTTTTCTTGGATTTTATTTGATAAAGGCTTCACAAATTGTCTGGCATATTGATGGCCCCCCTACCCGCAAAGAACTCAAGGTATCTTAACCGGACATCACGGGCACTCAGGGAGGGCAAGCCAGGACGGCCACTTTCAAGGCCGTCAGGGTTGTTTCATTTATCATTCCAGCCTCAGGCCCAACTGAGCCAGCATAGTTGGCAGAATGTTGGCGTAAAAAGTTATGTAGAACACAACACGCCAGGATTATATGATTAAGTTTATACTCCGCCATATGGATGGGTGTCAGAAATAGGCGGAACCGGCTGGCCATGATTCCAAATGTGTTTTCCACCACTCTTCTGGCTCTGGCCAGTCATTAATTAAAAACCCTCTGTTCCGGGGTGAGGGTCCTCATCGGGAATGGCCGCATAAGATGGTCCCCCAGCGCAAATGCTTCATCCGCAACGAAGACGAATGGGAGTCCTTCCACATTGTCTTCTGGAGGTGGCAAGTCCAAGCTGCCATTCTGGAAATGCCTGTAAAACACCGTCTGGGCGATGACTCCACCATCGGACATCCGGCCATTCTTCCCCACGTCCACATACAGGAAGTCGTAATTAGCCGACACCACCGCCAACATCACAATACTATTGAAACCCTTGTAATTATAATAGTACGACCCCGAGTTAGGTGGTGGGACGATGTGGACGTGTTTCCCATCAATTGCCCCTCCGCAGTTAGGAAAGTCCCACCGCTGGGCAAAGTGGGAGGCTACAGTCTGCCATTCATGTGGCGTGGAAGGAAACTGTTGAGGAAAACAAAAAAAGTAGTATTTTTGCACATAAACATGGAAAGCAGATTAGACACAAACATTCTTGGCCAACATCCAGATAACATTTATTAAGGGTAATTTTACAACACCAAAGTATAAGGTACACCTATCATATTCCCCCTCCCCCCCTCTCATGGGCCATTTCTAACATTATAGGGGGGGAATCTTGGACAGGTAACCCTCTTCACTTCATTGAGAGATGAATGCCTAAATACAGGGTATTACTTGGAACAGCCCCTCCTTAGTTACACTATTGGCAGCCCACTGGACAGATAAGAAGTGTCATAATACAAAGATATAAATACACACTGTACACATTTGAGGACATTTGGACATTCTGCTATTACCTATCAAGATAATAATAGGATACAAAAACTTTAAACAGTACCATTTGAAAGTATACAGGCAGGCCCTTGCACTACATGCTTTGGGGAATTCATCCATACATCTGACCACAAAAGAGGTGGGTATAGTGTGTATGGGTTTGGCAAAGTCAGCAGATGGAGGATTGAGGATAGATAGAGAATTCGGATCAGATGACTTAGCAGTTGGGGGGAGGGAGGGTTAATATAAATGATTTGGGGACACTACAAAAAAAGCCTCTGGCACTCTGCCTGAATTTAAAGCACAAATCAGATTTCTAAACATTTTAGGGGGTGTTTGGGGTAAAGCATTACTATGAAGCTGATAAAATACATTGTTAAGTGACTACATGAGGTGAATATAGGGCCAGGAGAACATCCTGGGGAGGTTAGTGAAGGCAAATATGTATGAAGGACAACAAAAATAATTACATAAAAATCCAGCATGCATGAGAACAAAGGGGACATTCACAGCATATTACAATCATGGTAATTAGGGAATGAGGAAAGAAATACAATATATTAGCAAACATTCAATACAATAAAATGTGATATTAAAGGATAAAAATCTTACCTTCATATACTCCTTCTGCAGGAACTGGATGATGGCAGAACAGGTCTCTGGGATAATGATCCCCAGAGCCTGGGGGGAGATGCCTGTCGAGAACTTCAAGTCCTGCAGGCTTCTCCCTGTCGCCAAGTACCGCAGGGTAGCGACTAGCCTCTGCTCCGGAGTTATGGCTTGCCTCATGCAGGTATCCTGCCTGCTGATATGGGGGTTCAGCGAAGCCAACAAACTGTGAAATACGGGGTCCGTCATCCTGAGAAAGTTCCTGAAATCATCAGAATTATTCTCACGGATCTCACGGAGCAAAGGCATATGAGAGAACTGGTCACGCTGAAGCAACCAATTCTTGGTCGATGAACTCCTCCCCACCCTGTTCATGGACTGGACTTGTGTCAAGGTCAGGACCCCAACACCAAGCCCCCGCACAGCACGAACTCTACGAGGAGTATGTATACGCAACATGGCTAGAAAACGGTCGGCTGCTCAGAACGAAGTAACAGAACGCACTGAAGAACAGCAAGGCCTGTGAAGAGCGACCTGAAAAACAGTAACGAACGAACAAGAACACAATGACAAAGTCACGCGTAGCTTGCTTGCACGCACTGAAGAGCAGATACAAACCCACAAGCACAAACTGAACCGCAGAAAACGATCTGAAAGCCACGAGTCTGAAAAAGCGCGAATCGTCTCTCACCAAACTTTTACTAACACGAGATTAGCAAAAGGAGCCCAAAGGGTGCCGCGCTTGGTTCTGAACTGGCCTTTTCTAGTCTCATCGTACGTGGTGGACGTCACCGCGTTGTTGGCGATCGGAAATTCCGACAACTTTGTGTACACAAAACAAGTTTGAGCCAACATTCGTCGAAAAAAAATCCTAGGATTTTGTTGTCGGAATGTCCGATCAATGCCCGACCGTGTGCACGGGGCATTACTCTAACCTAGTAACCGTAAAAAAAAATTGAAAGCGTCGCCTATGGAGATTTTTAGGTACCGTAGTTTGTCGCCATTCCACGAGTGCGTGCATTTATAAAGCGTGACATGTTTGGTATCTATTTACTCGGCGTAACATCATCTTTCACATTATACAAAAAAATTGGGCTAACTTTACTGTTTGTTTTTTTTTAAATTCATGAAAGTGTCCCTTTTCCCAAAAAGTTGCGTTTAAAACACCGCTGCACAAATACCCTGTCACATAAAATATTGCAACAATCGCCATTTTATTCTCTAGATTCTCTGCTAAAAAATATATATATAATGTTTGGGGGGTCTAAGTAATTTTCTAGCAAAAAATACGGATTTTAACTTGTAAACACCAAATTTCAAAAATAGACTTAGTCATGAAAGGGTTAAGGAGGTACTTTTTATACCTCTAAAATTCTTCCGTGATCCCTCCCTTTCTTTGCAGTTCAAAATGAACTATATTCATCTACTATCCACCAAATGTGCATATACATTCACTAAATTTCGTTCATGCCAAACATAATGTAAACCTTCAGTCAAAAAACAAAAAACAAAAAAGAAAAACATACCTATATCAATTATATAAATGAACAAAAAAACATACATGTGCACCTTATTTAGTGAATACAGTGGGGCAAAAAAGTATTTAGTCAGCCACCAATTGTGCAAGTTCTCCCACCAAAAGATGAGAGAGGCCTGTAATTGTCATTATAGGTACTGTATACCTCAACTATGAGAGACAAAATGTGGAAACAAATCCAGACAATCACATTGTCTGATTTTGGAAATAAGTTATTTGCAAATTATGGTGGAAAATAAGTATTTGGTCACCTACAAACAAGCAAGATTTCTGGCTCTCACAGACCTGTATCTTCTTCTTCTTTAACCACTTCAGCCCCGGACCATTATGCTGCCTAAGGACTAGAGGACTTTTTCCAATTTGGCACTGCGTCGCTTTAACTGCTAATTGCGCGGTCATGCAATGCTGTACCCAAACGAAATTTGCGTCCTTTTCTTCCCACAAATAGAGCTTTCTTTTGATGGTATTTGATCACCTCTACCGTTTTTATTTTTTGCGCTATAAACGGAAAAAGACCGAAAATTTTGAAAAAAAATGATATTTTCTACTTTTTGTTATAAAAAAAATCCAATAAACTAAATTTTAGTCATACATTTAGGCCAAAATGTATTTGGTCACATGTCTTTGGTAAAAAAAAATGTCAATAAGCGTATATTTATTGGTTTGCGCAAAAGTTGTAGCGTCTACAAACTAGGGTACATTTTCTGGAATTTACACAGCTTTTAGTTTATGACTGCCTATGTGATTTCCTGAGGTGCTAAAATGGCAGGGCAGTACAAACCCCCCCCAAATGACCCCATTTTGGAAAGTAGACACCCCAAGGAAATTGCTGAGAGGCATGTTGAGCCCATTGAATATTTATTTTTTTTGTCCCAAGTGATTGAATAATGACAAAAAAAAAAATTTACAAAAAGTTGTCACTAAATGATATATTGCTCACACAGGCCATGGGCATATGTGGAATTGCACCCCAAAATACATACTGCTGCTTCTCCTGAGTACGGGGATACCACATGTGTGGGACTTTTTGGGAGCCTAGTGGCGTACGGGGCCCCCCGAAAACCAATCACCGCCTTCAGGATTTCTAAGGGCGTAAATTTTTGATTTCACTCCTCACTACCTATCACAGTTTTGAAGGCCAAAAAATGCCCAGATGGCACAAACCCCCCCCAAATGACCCCATTTTGGAAAGTAGACACCCCAAGCTATTTGCTGAGAGGCATGTTGAGTCCATGGAATATTTTATATTTTGACACAAGTTGCGGGAAAGTGACAAATTTTTTTTTTTTGCACAAAGTTGTCACTAAATGATATATTGATCACACAGGCCATGGGCATATGTGGAATTGCACCCCAAAATACATTTAGCTGCTTCTCCTGAGTATGGGCATACCACATGTGTGGGACTTTTTGGGAGCCTAGCTGCGTACGGGGCCCCGAAAACCAATCACCGCCTTCAGGATTTCTAAGGGTGTAAATTTTTGATTTCACTCTTCACTGCCTGTCACAGTTTCGAAGGCCATGGAATGCCCAGGTGGCACAAAACCCCCCCAAATGACCCCATTTTGGAAAGTAGACACCCCAAGCTATTTGCTGATAGGAATAGTGGGTATGCAGCTCTCATTTGTTTTTGAAAATGAATAAAGACAAGAAAAAACTTTTTTTTTCAATTTTCAAAACTTTGTGACAAAAAGTGAGGTCTGCAAAATACTCACTATACCTCTCAGCAAATAGCTTGGGGTGTCTACTTTCCAAAATGGGGTCATTTGGGGGGGTTTTGTGCCACCTGGGCATCCATGGCCTCCGAAACTGTGACAGGCAGTGAAGAGTGAAATCAAAAATTTACACCCTTAGAAAGCCTGAAGACAGTGCTTGGTTTTCGGGGTCCCGTACGTGGCTAGGCTCCCAAAAAGTCTCACACATGTGGTATCCCCAGGAGAAGCAACAGAATGTATTTTGGGGTGTAATTTCACATATTCCCATGGCATGTTTGAGCAATATATCATTTAGTGACAACTTTGTGCAAAAAAAAAATGTGTCTCTTTCCCGCAACTTGTGTCACAATATAAAATATTCCATAGACTCGACATGACTCTCAGCAAATAGCTTGGGGTGTCTACTTTCCAAAATGGGGTCATTTGAGGGGGTTTGAACTGTCCTGGCATTTTATGCACAACATTTAGAAGCTTATGTCACACATCACCCACTCTTCTAACCACTTGAAGACAAAGCCCTTTCTGACACTTTTTGTTTACATGAAAAAATTATTTTTTTTTGCAAGAAAATTACTTTGAACCCCCAAACACTATATATTTTTTAAAGCAAATGCCCTACAGATTAAAATGGTGGGTGTTTCCTTTTTTTTTTCACACAGTATTTGCGCAGTGATTTTTCAAACGCATTTTTTGGGGAAAAAACACACTTTTTAAAATTTTAATGCACTAAAACACACTATATTGCCCAAATGTGTGATGAAATAAAAAAGATGATCTTAGGCCGAGTACATGGATACCAAACATGACATGCTTTAAAATTGCGCACAAACCTGCAGTGGCGACAAACTAAATACATTTTTAAAAGCCTTTACAGGTTACCACTTTAGATTTACAGAGGAAGTCTACTGCTAAAATTACTGCCCTCAAACTGACGTTCGTGGTGACACCTCACATGCATGGTGCAATTGCTGTTTACATTTGACGCCAGACCGACGCTTGCGTTCGCCTTTGCGCGAGAGCAGGGGGGGACAGGGGTGCTTTTTTTTTTTTTCTTTATTATTTTTTTGCTTTTTTATCTTATTTTTAAACCGTTCCTTTCATTTCTTTTTTAAATCATTTTTATTGTTATCTCAGGGAATGTAAATATCCCCTATGATAGCAATAGGTAGTGACAGGTACTCTTTTTTGAAAAAACTGGGGTCTATTAGACCCTAGATCTCTCCTCTGCCCTCAAAGCATCTGACCACACCAAGATCGGTGTGATAAAATGCTTTCCCAATTTCCCAATGGTGCTGTTTACATCCGGCGAAATCTAAGTCATGAAATGCTCGTAGCTTCCGGTTTCTTAGGCCATAGAGATGTTTGGAGCCACTCTGGTCTCTGATCAGCTCTACGGTCAGCTGGCTGAAACACCGGCTGCATTCTCAGGTTCCCCGTTGAGACAGGAGAGCCAGAGAAAAACACGGAAGACGGGGGGAAGACATTCCCTCCCACTGCTTGTAAAAGCAGTCTAGAGGCTAATTAGCCGCTAGGATTGCTTTTACATGAAAGCCGACCGCTGGCTGAAAAAAATGATACCAAGATGATACCTAAACCTGCAGGCATCATTCTGGTATAACCACTCAAAGTCGTGAATGGCGTACCTGAAGGCAAAAAATTGGTTAACAATAAAACACAGTAAACGGTAAAGTATAAAAAATTGCATACCTGAAAAGCAAACATGATAAAACATAGAAACAATAAAACATTGCAGAAAAGAATACAGTAAAAAAAGAGCAGAACAATAGAGAGCGAATAGAGAGAGAGAGAACAATAAAACGACAACTATTTTATTTTATTTAATATATATATTTTTTTTTTTTACACTTTTTTCTGTAACTAACTTTTATAACTGTAACCGGTTCCAGGTTCGGGTCTCTCAAAATGCGATGGCATCTTGGGAGACCCTGTGAAAGTGTGCCTAGTCTGTTCAATGCTGTACCCTACTCAACTAGTGAATGGTAGTTTTCAAAACATTCACCAATGCAAAGACCAGG
This sequence comes from Lithobates clamitans, assembly GCA_037952925.1. Classification (NCBI taxonomy): domain Eukaryota; kingdom Metazoa; phylum Chordata; class Amphibia; order Anura; family Ranidae; genus Lithobates; species Lithobates clamitans. The sequence continues at coordinate 849,085 of JBBGZY010001101.1, read as the reverse complement.
ATTGTCAGGACAGGAGGGACAATAATAGCGGGTGTCACGCCTATATCCGCGCTTGCTGCAGACATGACATCTTTTTTGGGGGGGTTCGCTGGGTAGGGGTACTCGGGAGGACATAAAGAAAATGCCTCTCATGCAGCCGACTGCATTTGGTTGGGGATGTGAATGGGGGAATTACGTGCGCTGCAGAAGTGGTGGGTTGTCAATTAGGATTGGCGAATGCAGCAGGAAGGGCACTATGGGCACGACAGGCCTGTTTGTCTTCTTCTTGGTGGCAGCGGGACACTACTTGTGCTTGCCACCTCACCAGCTTGAACTGCACTTATGGGACTCGCCACGTTACCAAGTGTTACTGCAGTGCTGGTTTGACTACGACCGGGGTGTACTAGGCCGCTGGTGCTTGCCAGTTCACCAAAACGCTACTAAAAAAACTGTTAGCGATCGCATGGATCAGGCCTGATTCTGCGAATGCTGCAGTTATGCGTTTAGTGTTTTGTAAGTGACAGTGATCGATCGATACTGCACTTGGGTGGGCTGGGCTGGGCCTGGCGGAGGGGCAAAACGCAGGTGCTAGCAGGTATCTGGGCTGATCCCGCTAACACTGCGTTTTTGGGAACCCTAAACTGCTGGGGACGCTAGTATAGATCTGATCGGATCAGATATTGATCCGTTCAGATACTATACCACTAAGGGAGGCGTATGCTGCGTGCGTGGGTGTTAGCGGTACTGGCGCTAATCTGACGCTGCCTGGGGCTGGTGCTTGCCAGTTCACCAAAATGCTACCAAAAAAACTGTTAGCGATCGCAGGGATCAGGCCTGACTCTGCGAACGCTGCAGTTATGCGTTTAGTGTTTTGTAAGTGACAGTGATTGATCAATACTGCACTTGGGTGGGCTGGGCCGGGCGGAGGGGCAAAACGCAGGTGCTAGCAGGTATCTGGGCTGATCCCGCTAACACTGCGTTTTTGGGAACCCTAAACTGCTGGGGACGCTAGTATAGATCTGATCGGATCAGATATTGATCCGTTCAGATACTATACCACTAAGGGAGGCATATGCTGCGTGCGTGGGTGTTAGCAGTACTGGCGCTAATCTGACGCTGCCTGGGGCGACGCATATCAACGCCGGGTGATCAGGGGGCTAAACCTTTATTCGGTAATAAACGGCGGGTGCCCTGACACTATAAAAAATAAACGAACTAACCAGCGTCACCCGTAACAGTTATACGGTGATCAGTGGTGAAAGGGTTAGCTAGGGGGCAATCAAGGGGTTAAAACATTTATTAGATAGTATATGGGAGTCCCTGTCGCTATAAAACGCTGACGGCGAACCTAAATATTTACGTCCCTAACTAGCGTCACCAGTGACACTAATACAGCGATTAGAAAAATGATCGCTTAGTGACACTGGCGACGGGGGGTTATCAAGGGGTTAAAACTTTATTAGGGGGGTTAGGGGGGTACCCTAGACCTAAAGGGGGCTAACACTCACTGCCCTAACACACTAACTGTCACAAACTGACACCAATGCAGTAATCAGAAAAAAAAAAAAAACTGCTTGGTGTCAGTGTGACAGGGGGGGGAGGGGTGATTGGGGGGTGATCGGGGGGGATCGGGGGTATAATGTGTGCCTGGCATGTTCTACTGTGTGTGTGTGTTGTGCACTCACATTGATGTCTTCTCTCCTCGGCGCCGGACGGAAACTGCCGAGCCGAGGAGAGATGACATCATATCCCCTGCCTCTGTGTACTACACAGAGGCAGGGGAAGAATCTCATTGGCTGGGAGCGATCGTGAGGGGGGGCCACGATCGGATGGCCTCCCCCTCATCTCTGATCGCTGCCAGACCAAAGGTGACCGCCGCTGGCACCGGGGGGGGGGGGTCCGATCGGAAGGCAAGGACGTATATGTATGTGCTTTTGCCTGCCCGTGCCGCTCTGTGGACGTATATCGTCGTGCGGCTGTCGTCAAGTGGTTAAGAGGCTCCTCTGTCCTCCACTCATTACCTGTATTAATGGCACCTTTTTGAACTTATCAATATAAAAGACACCTGTCCACAACCTCAAACAGTCACACTCCAAACTCCACTATGATGAAGACCAAAGAGCTGTCGAAGGACACCAGAAACAAAATTGTAGACCTGCACCAAGCTGGGAAGACTGAATCTGCAATAGGCAAGCAGCTTGGTGTGAAGAAATCAACTGTGGGAGCAATAATTAGAAAATGGAAGACATACAAGGCCACTGATAATCTCCCTCGATCTGGGGCTCCACGCAAGATCTCACCCTGTGGGGTCAAAATGATCACAAGAACAGTGAGCAAAAATCCCAGAACCACACGGGGGGATTCTAGTGAATGACATGCAGAGAGCTGGGACCAACGTAACAAAGGCTACCATCAGTAACACACTACGCTGCCAGGGACTCAGATCCTGCTGTGCCAGACGTGTCCCCCTGCTTAAGCCAGTCTGAGGTTTGCTAGAGAGCATTTGGATGATCCAGAAGAGGATTGGGAGAATGTCATATGGTCAGATGAAACCAATGTAGAACGGTTTGGTAGAAACACAACTCGTCGTGTTTGGAGGAGAGAGAATGCTGAGTTGCAAACACCATACCTACTGTGAAGCATGGGGGTTGCAACATCATGCTTTTGGGCTGTTTCTCTGCAAAGGGAACAGGACGACTGATCCGTGTATATGAAAGAATGAATGGGGCCATGTATCGTGAGATTTTGAGTGCAAACCTCCTCCCATCAGCAAGGGCATTGAAGATGAAACGTGGCTGGGTCTTTCAGCATGACAATGATCCCAAACACACCGCCCAGGCAACGAAAGAGTGGCTTCGTAAGAAGCATTTCAAGGTCCTGGAGTGGCCTAGCCAGTCTCCAGATCTCAACACCATAGAAAACCTTTGGAGGGAGTTGAAAGTCCGTGTTGCTCAGCGACAGCCCCAAAACATCACTGCTCTAGAGGAGATCTGCATGGAGGAATGGGCCAACATACCAGCAACAGTGTGTGACAACCTTGTGAAGACTTACACAAAACGTTTGACCTCTGTCATTGCCAACAAAGGATATATAACAAAGTATTGAGATGAACTTTTGATATTGACAAAATACTTATTTTCCACCATAATTTGCAAATAAATTCTTTCCAAATCAGACAATGTGATTGTCTGGATTTGTCTCCACATTTTGTCTCTCATAGTTGAGGTATACCTATGACGACAATTACAGGCCTCTCTCATCTTTTTAAGTAGGAGAACTTGCACAATTGGTGGCTACTAAATACTTTTTTGCACTAGCTGGAGGATGGAGATGGAAAAAGAAGAAGGGAATAGGTTGGTAAATGTGTAATGTGTAAGTAGAAGAAAGGACCCTAGGGCTATTTACCTTATCCATTGGACAGATAAATATACATATGTAATGTTCAGATTAATGGATACTTCATCATCTCATATCAACCTAACAGAGATGTAATATCAGTAATGAAAATGTATGATCACATGTATATATGAAACCTGCTGCTCCTCCTATCCATATAGTTGTTTATTATGGTGATGCTGTGTGCTTGTATTGCATTGTCCTTGCCCACGTTGGGCGTTAATAAAAACATTTATTTTTGAAAAAAAAAATACTTTTTTGCCCCACTGTATATCATTATTTACTAACCCCTCTCCAAAAAAAAAAGGCGGGGTTATGGGGGGGGGAATTCCACCCCTCTAACACTCCCCCTCCCTTCCCACCAACTATTTCTCTTTCACCTTCCCTCTTATCTACCAGTTGGCTGAACGGAAGTCCTTTCCGTATGGGAATCTTTTAACTAAAATAATTTGACCAATTTGATGGGCGGTGCATTCAAGGGGGGTCTATTACTCTATATACAATAACCAATATGAGGGGCTCACTACTCACCCTAATCAACTAATATTTCTCCTGAATAATACATCCATCCTGCCCATGTTTCTTTAAACGTATCCTCTTGATCCTTCACTATGGAGACCCATATTTCCGCCTCCATTATTATGTTAACCTCTTTTTTCCACTCCATCAGGGAGGGGCCTCTCTCTTGTTTCCAAAACCTTGATATCAGTGTTTTTGCTGCATTTAATAAATGCGGTGTAATGCTTTTCCTATAGAACTTTTTGGAACACGGCATACCGTGGAACAAGGGTTGAAACGGATCAACTTCTATGGGTCTAATTGTCAGTTTTTTAATCCATGGTGCTATTGAGTCCAAAAAAATGTCTTGATCTTGGGGCATGTCCACCATATGTGGACATATGTGCCCCCTTGTCCACATCCTCTCCAGCATTGATTGTCTCTTGCCGAATATATCTGCGCTAAACGCACCGGGGTCCGATACCACCTGGATAGAAATTTATATGACATCTCTTGTATTCGAGAGCTTATAGAAGAGGAGTGAGTCCCTTGAATCAGTCTTTGAACTTGTAAAGGAGAAAAATTGCATCTCAAACTCAAGGTTCTAACTCTAGGTCTCAATCTCTCAAAAAAGTCTGTCATCTGGCGATATCTCCATGCGGCCAGGGGTATATTCCCAAGAGACGATGTTAGCTCCAGTAGAGGGAGCAATTCTCCCCCAGGGGCGAACTTCGCACATGTCGTATTCCCATCTGTACCCCATATTCCCAAGTTTCTAAGTTTTTCCCCTATGAGAAACCATGGGTATTCACCCGATGGGGCCATTGGTGATGTCTGCGGGGCCAGTTTACCCTTTGCACTCATTCTATGCCATATCGACAAGGATGCCAGCGTTAGAAGGGATGTCCATTCTGAAAGACCCCTTGAAATTCTCGGGATCCAAGGTTCCCCTGCCAAGTTCTTACCTGCCATTGTCTTCTCCAAAGAAACCCATATTTTATTTGTTGTATCATGACATCAATTCAAAATATGCACAAGCGACATAGCTTTATAGTATAAGGCAATGTCCAGAAGCCCAACCCCTCCCTCCCATTTAGGTCTACACATTATATCATAGGCCATCTAGGGTGCTTATCGTTCCACGCAAACATCAAAAAAACTCTACGTATCTTTTTAAAAAAGCTTTGTGGGATTGCAATCAGTATTGTATATAGGGTATATATTAACCTAGCTACTATTATCATATTGAGGGCATTCACCCTCCCAAACCATGTCATTTTATATCCCTTCCATTCCTGCAAATCCTTAATTTTTCCTCTCAACATCGGATTATAATTAAGCTTATATAAGAGCCTTAAATCCGGAGTTATAAACACTCCCAGATACATTAAGTAATCTAAATGCCAAAGAAAAGGAAAGGAACATTGCAGGAATGTTGCCAACGCCGGTGGCACATGAATCGTTAGGAGCACAGATTTCTCAAAATGTATCTTGAAGTCAGACATATCTGTCCACCTCGAACATCAATGCCTCCAATGACATCCGAGGGTCGGAGAGATAAAATAATAAATCGTCTGAATAAGCTGACACCTTACGTTCTACAGTCAGAATACAAATCCCAGAAATCCCCTCCTTTCCCCTCACCATACACACAAAAGGCAAACAGCAATGGGGATAGGGGACACCCCTGTCTCGTCCCATTGCCAATGTCAAAATAGTCCGATAATGTACCGTTCACCTTTACTCTTGCTCTTGGGCCTGTATACAATGCTGATACCCACCCCATCATCCTGTCTCCTAGTCCTATCCCCCTCAACACCTCTCGCATAAAGGCCCAATTTACCCTGTCAAATGCTTTCTTAGCATCCATTGACAATACAACTGGTAGGATCTGTTCTGGACCCTTTTGAGCCCAATGTAGAATATAAAGAGCACGGATTGTATTGTGTCTGGCTTCCCGATTCTTCATACAGCCAGTCTGGTCTAAATGAATTAATTTTTACCACTTGGTCGTGTAATCTTAGAGCCAATATTTTAGAAAAAAAATTTGTGTTTGAATTCATAAGGGATATAGGCCTATAATTGGCGCAATGTTGTGGATCCTTCCCTGATTTTGGAAGGACCACAATATGCGCCACTATAGCTTCTGGTTGTAACGGGTTTGAGGCAGTCAAAGAGTTAAAATACTCGCACAGAGGATGTAATAGGGTTGAAAGGAACTTTTTATAATAAACATTCATAAAGCCATTTGGCCCAGGACTGTTACCTAATGGTAGTGTGGCTATTACTCTGCCTAATTCCTCTGTAGTAATTGGTTGTTCCATCATTTCCAGAGCTGCTGGTGGCAGCACGGGCATTGCAGCCTCTTTAAAATAGGCTTGCATGACCTCTAGCTGTTCTCCTCCCGCCACACTCAAGGGGGGAGGGGAAACATTATATAGAGATGCATAGAAACGATGAAATTTCGCCGCTATTTTTGGGTATCTAGTACTTGTTTTTTATTTACTAATAAGGAGTGTACATGTTGAGCTTCTTGTTGTTTCCTTAGTTGTCTTGCCAACAACCGACCTCATTTATTCCCTTGCTCGTAAAAACGATGGTCTAAACCTGTCCTTGATTTTTTGATCTAAACATTGTGACAGCTTCACTCGTATTGTCTCCAACTCTTGGGCATCTGTGGGTTTGAGGTGTGTCTTATGTCTGACTTCAAGTGTGTGGATTCCCTCCCGTAGATCTTCAGTCTCTTTCTGTTTCTCCTTTTTAATACGTGAGCCATGAGCAATTAGTTTGCCTCTAATAACCGCCTTATGGGCCTCCCATACTGTTTGACTGGACACATCCCCAGTATCGTTCTCTTCAAAATATGCTGTTAATGTTTTGTAGCAAGACCTCTAAAATCTCCTTTCTATCTAGTAGAGTTTCTTTCATATGCCATATCCGCTCTCTAGATCCTGCCACAGCCGGACGAATCGTCATTGTTACCGGAGAATGGTCTGAAATTGTATTAGATTCAACTGTGGTCGAGCAAACATTACTCAAATAAAATTGATCAATCCACAGAAGATCAAGCCGGGAGTATGAATTATGTACTTTGGAGTAGCTATAGTCTTTCTTCTCAATATGTAGAGCCCTCCAGCTGTCTACAAGGTGCAGAGAATGTAAACATTGTTTAATACATTTTAAGGCCCTGAAGGAGAATGAGGTCTTGCCTGATGATGTGTCCAGCTTGGGGTCCAGGACTAAATTAAAATCCCCCCCCCCCAATACTAGAAAACCCTCTCTAAATTTTCCCAACCTCCCCATTGTCTTAGATAGGAAATTCACTGTATTCACATTGGGGGCATAGATGGAAGCAAAAGTGCAACAATGGCCCTGTATTTTTCCTTTAATAAACAAAAAGCGAACTTTCCGGGTCGCACAGAATCAAGAGACGGGGCACAATTTTCAAAAAGCAATGGTCACTCCCCTGGTCCTTGGGATAGGGGACACCACATGGAACCACTGATCATAAAACTCCAGATGCATACGTGGGATTGATCCTGCCACAAAGTGCATTTCCTGCAGAAAGATAACATCTGCTGCCAGCCGACGCAGTTCGTGCCATAGACGACACCTCTTATATGGCGAGCTCAAACCTCTCATATTATATGAGACAATTTTTAGTGTATCCTTAATAATAGGGTCTAAAATTTATATATATTCCCCTATCTTTAGTACCCCTCCCCATCACATGTTCCCCATCATCCCCATCCCCCAGATGCTCCACACGTTTTTGTACCCCATTGAAAAAGGAAAAAAAAAAAAAGCGAGAAGGAAAAAAAACAAACACAATACATGTATACAAAAAAATGTATACAAAAATTTCCCACCATGTAGGATATGCCAACTAAGGGTTGGAGGAATCCACGAAAGGGTATATCAGACATACCCAGATCCTCCCCCCTGACTGCAAACTTGCAGAATGGAGAAGAAAAAAAAAAAAGAAAAAGCCAGTTCAAGCAAAGTCTCATTTCGCGACAAATTAACAACCCCTCTTTAGCACTACTACACTCTTTTACTTAGACTCTATAGGGGGGGACTGAACCCTTTTCCCATCCTTTTGGTTCCTGTACCTATCTCTTCTTGGAACTTGCTGCCAACATTCTGGGGGCTGTATATGTGGCATTGAACTGCTCATTCTCCAGTCTGTAAATTCGATCATAGGTAAGTCTAGTGTTTCCACAAAATATTGTAAATCATCTTTTGTCCGTAGAACTGCCTTCTTGCCATTCCTAGCCGCCATTAGACAAAATGGGAATCCCCATCAATAGTTGACATTTACTACCCGCAGAGCTTCTAATAAAGTTTGCACTGCTCTCCTTTGCATAAGGGAGCGCCTTGACAAATCCATAAATAAGGAAATCTGACCTCCATAGTCAATAGTAGGTTTACTCTGCGCCGTTTCATAATGGCCTCCTTTATTAAATATTTATGTCATTTGCAAATAATGTCTCTTAGGCCTTTCACTATTAAGGGGCGTTGCCATTAGGGTGCGATGTACTCTATTTAGATCTCTCCTGGTATCAAATCTCCCAGGATCTGTCGGAATAGACCTTGTACTGTTTGGTGTAGATCATGAGTCTCCATTATTTCTGGTACCCCTCGTATGCAAATATTCTGCAATCTCTGTTCTCATAGTCATCTAAACGATCCATAAGGGAGTTTATAGCCATTTCATGATCTTTAATTATCTCTTGAACTTCTACCATCACATGCCTAATGTCATCTTGGCTGTTTTCTACTATCTTCACTCTCTTTCCCAAAGCCACTGTATCTTCTTTGAGTCCCTCTACTACTTGCATACAAGAAAGGTCCACTGCAGCTATCAATTGTTGAATTTGTAGGGAGAGCTTTTATATGTTTTCTCATATCCCAAACTATGTCTCCATTATCTTCATCTATTTGATTCACAGAATTATCATCTTCCATATTATGTACATTTGCATTTAGATACTGCACCTTAGTAGTGGATCCATTTTCTTGTTCAATATCTTTGGATCCCTTTTCCACAGGGAGCTGCCACAGGTTCTTAATAAGGCACCATTAGTCTGTGCTGGAGATCTCTCTCCTCCTTGTCCATGAACCTGGATATCCCCTCCACCCGCTGTTGTCTCTGGCTCTGTCAGCACAGTTTTTCCACCAGCCATCACAGGTTCCCTCCCCTGTCCTGGAGAGCCACGGCCGGATCCCTGTGTTCCCCGATCAGCTGGGAAACCATGTCCGGCCGCTGGGGATCTACAACCGCAATCACCGCCTCCTCTTGTCACCGCTACAGAGCAGCCGGCTTCCAGCGTGGGTCCGCTGAGCTTTGCTAAGCACCCTTTCGCTTTTCCCTCCTCGTGGTCTGGAGCCATTCTACCTACTTGCTCGGCGTCTGGGGAGTGTGTGGAGAGGTAAGCCCATATCCCTCCCCTTGTGTTTTTTTTCTCGCTTGCTGGTTGTGAAGCTGCTCTGCGGCGTGTAGTCATGCTTCAGCCAGCATGAGAGGCTGTTTTCCCTGCTAAACACCGCTTGTCATCCCAGGGAGCTTGGCTTTCTAAGAGCTTTCAGCCAAGACGTCTGCTCTCCATGGGCCTTGGATATTCCATTTAAATACTAGAATGCTGATGGGGTTAAATTTTAACTATGATTAAAAATATGAGCTATAGTACATGATTTCCATCCAATCCCTCTCATGCACTGGCCTATTTGTTTAGGACATTTTTTTACCTTTTGGCATATTTTGGCTGGCTTGCCCCCCCCCCTCTTTTTTGTTTCATTTGGTTCCATTCCACTCTACATAACCATTTCCTCCTTTCAAATATATAGTTAAGCACCATACAGTGATTTAATTTATTATAATTATTTTTATTTTCTGCCTCATTATCATAACATGTTAGGTTTATAACAATATTTAAAAAAGCTTGAGGTGCCAATAATACTTTAAGTTTTGGAGCTACGTGGATATATGGACCATGGGGGGATATACATTTACATTTACCTGGCCGGGTCCGATATTGGGAACGGTGAGGATTCATGTGCACTCCTCCCATATTCTACATAAAACAGCATGTTCCTGATTTGCTTTTTCCATCATGTAATAGGGCGTACACACGGTCGGACTTTGTTCGGACATTCCGACAACAAAATCCTAGGCTTTTTTCCGTCAGATGTTGGCTCAAACTTGTTTTGCATACACACGGTCGCACAAAGTTGTCGGAATTTCCGATCGCCAACCACGCGGTCACGTACACCACGTACAATGAGACTAGAAAAGGCCGGTTCAGAACCAAGCGCGGCACCCTTTGGGCTCCTTTTGCTAATCTCGTGTTAGTAAAAGTTTGGTGAGAGACGATTCGCGCTTTTTCAGACTCGTGGCTTTCAGATCGTTTTCTGCCGTTCAGTTTGTGCTTGTGGGTTTGTATCTGCTCTTCAGTGCGTGCAGTCAGTTCGTATTGGAGTTTTCTGTGTGATCTTGCCTGCTCGTTGCTGTTTTTCAGGTCGCTCTTCACAGGCCTTGCTGTTCTTCAGTGCGTTCTGTTACTTCGTTCTGAGCAGCCGACCGTTTTCTAGCCATGTTTCGTATGCGTACTCCTCGTAGAGTTCGTGCTGTGCGGGGGCTTGGTGTTGGGGTCCTGACCTTGACACAAGTCCAGTCCATGGACAGGGTGGGGAGGAGTTCATGGACCAAGAATTGGTTGCTTCAGCGTGACCAGTTCTCTCATATGCCTTTGCTCCGTGAGATCCGTGAGAATAATCCTGATGATTTCAGGAACTTTCTCAGGATGACGGACCCCGTGTTTCACCGTCTGTTGGCTTCGCTGACCCCCTATATCAGCAGGCAGGATACCTGCATGAGGCAAGCCATCACTGCGGAACAGAGGTTGGTCGCTACCTTGCGGTATTTGGCCACAGGGAGAAGCCTGCAGGACTTGAAGTTCTCGACAGGCATCTCCCCCCAGGCTCTGGGGATTATTATCCCAGAGACCTGTTCTGCCATCATACAGGTCCTGCAGAAGGAGTATATGAAGGTAAGATTTTTATCCTTTTATATCCCATTTTAGTGTATTTAATGTTTGCTAATATATTGTATTTCTTTCCTCATTCCCTAATTACCATGATTGTAATATGCTGTGAATGTCCCCTTTGTCCTCATGCATGCTGGATTTTTATGTAATTATTATTTTAGGTCCTTTATACATATTTGCCCTTCACTAACCTCCCCAGCATGGTGTCTCTTGACCCTATATTCACCTCATGTAGTCACTTAACAATGTATTTTATCTGCTCCATAGTAGTGCTTTACCCCAAACACCCCCTAAAATGTTTGGTAATGTTATTTTTGATTTAAATTCAGGCAGAGGCTTTTTTTTGTGGTGTCCCCAAATAATTTTTAGTAACCCTCCCTCCCCCAACTGCTAAGTCAGCTGATCCCAATTCTCTATCCTCAATCATCTATCTGCTGACTTTGCCAAACCCATACACACTATACCCACCTCTTTAGTGCTCAGATTTATGAATGAATTCCCCAAAGCATGTAGTGCAAGGGCCTGCCTGTATACTTTCAAATGGTACTGTTTAAAGTTTTTGTATCCTATTATTATCTTGATAGGTAATAGCAGAATGTCCAAATGTCCTCAAATGTGTACAGTGTGTATTTATATCTTTGTATTTTGACACTTCTTATCTGTCCAGTGGGCTGCCAATAGTGTAACTAAGGAGGGGCTGTTCCAAGTAATACCCTGTATTTAGACATTCATCTCTCAATGAAGTGAAGAGGGTTACCTGTCCAAGAGTTCCCCCCCTATAATGTTAGAAATGGCCCATGAGAGGGGGGAGGGGAATATGATAGGTGTACCTTATACTTTGGCCTTGTTAAATTCCCCTTACTAAATGCTATCTGGAGGTTGCCCCAGAATGTTTGTGTCTAATCTGCTTGCCATGTTTCTGTGAAAAAATAGTAATGTTTATTGTTTTTTCCTCAACAGTTTCCTTCCACGCCACAGGAATGGGAGACTGTGGCCTCCCACTTTGCCCAGCGGTGGGACTTTCCTAACTGCGGAGGGGCAATTGATGGGAAACACGTCCACATCGTCCCACCACAAGGGGTTTAATAGTATAATAATGTTGGCGGTGGTGTCGGCTAATTACGACTTCTTGTATGTGGACGTGGGGAAGAATGGCCGGATGTCCGATGGTGGAGTCATCGCCCAGACGGAGTTCTACAGGCGTCTCCAGAATGGCAGCTTGGACTTGCCAGCTCCAGAGGACAATGTGGAAGGTCTCCCATTTGTGTTCGTTGCTGATGAAGCGTTTGCGCTGGGGGACCACCTGATGCGGCCATTCCCGATGAGGACCCTTACCCCGGAACAGAGGGTTTTTAATTACCGGCTGGCCAGAGCCCGAAGAGTGGTGGAGAACACACTATTTCTGACACCCATCCATATGGCGGAGTATAAACTGAGCCATATAATACTTGCGTGCTGTGTTCTCCATAATTTTTTAAGAAAACATTCTGCCAACTATGCTGGCTCAGTTGGGCCTGAGGCCGGAATCCTACATCCAACAACACTGACGGCGCTTGAAAGTGGCCGTCCTGGCTTGCCCTCCCTGAGTGCCCGTGATGTCCGGTTACGATACCTGGAGTTCTTTGCGGGTAGGGGGGCTATCAATATGCCAGACAATATGTGAAGCCTTTTTCAAATAAAAAAAAAATAAATTCTTTGTGGACATTTACTGCTTGTGTTTGTTTTAGCTGACCCTGACAGAAATATTTTGAGTGCAGAAAATGTCGTGATTGGGTAACCTTATACAAAGCACTGTTGGCTGGTATTTCCTAAATGCAAAAACACATTTCACTACAAGTGCACTTGCAACTGCACTGAACCTGCACTTGTAGTGCAAAGTGGATTTGCCCTTAGGAAATGACACCCATTTTTGCATAAAACAGCTATTACATCACCCCGAAAGTGTTGTAGTGTTGAGACAATAATCCACACATTCTTGAGTAAGCGACTTTTTTATACCTGCACAATCACATGTGCATTTACGAAAGGTTTTTTAAAACAAACCAACATGTTTGTTGTATAACAATTTTTGCAGTAGCATTATCAAAAATCGAAATATCCATTTCAGATAAAACAGGCCTGTGTAAAACCAACAAGAAAGCCAAAAAACTTGAACTTACAAAGTTCACATTAGGTAAAACCTGAAGGCTATATCAGACATCAGTATTTAGGAACTGTGTTTGATATAGCGTTCAGATGGGGGGAAATCACCCCAGGAAAAGCCAAATTTGGAAGATGCACACCAATTTACGAATGTCAACATGTGCTATCTGCCATCAGGGGGGATCAAGGGACGAGTTTTTGGGAGCAAGCCGTTCCTCAACGTGACTTTATAATTGAGGAAGGGGTTGCACCCCCAAAACGCGTCCATTGATCTCCCGTGATGGCAGATAGCACATGTTGGCACACTGTGTGCATCCTCCAAATTTGGCTTTTCAAAACATTGCAAAAAAATTTAAAGGTTGAACCACAATACAAAAAGTGATTTTGTGGGGTTTTAAATTCGCCCTAAAACATCAATGATGTTATTTTTTTTTAATAACATCATGGATTTTTTGCTGGATGTTTTGCAGTTCGGCATTACACCCCATGATCTCCCCGATCAGGATCTGGGCACTTTCAGAAGTAAAGCGTTCAGGATCCACAACCTCACGATCACCTAAAAAGAGATAAATAAAAAAAAAAAAGGTCTCAAAAATCTGCCAGCATCCATCTCTTACCTGAGCCTGTAGTCGCAGACACTCACCTGTTGTGGTGCCAATCTCCACCACATCTTCTTCTTCCTCCTGCTCAGCTTCGTTTGGGGGTATTTCACCTTCTTCCATAGGTGGGGGGTCTGTGGTCTCCTCGGATGAGGGGTGTCCTCCGAGTCTTTTCTCCCCTATGTAAAACAAAAATGTTATAATTAGCACACAGATATTTGATGGCAGAACTAGAAATAGGAAACATTGCTTGGAAGTGGGGTACAATTGTCTATTTTAGCAGAGTTCCAAGATGTATATTTTTTATTGCCCTTTGTCAAGCTGCAATACTTTACCTGTTTTGTACAAGCTTCACAGATGGAGACCCCCCTATAGTATACACTGGAGCACCTGTGTGGCCCCCTAATAAAAATGGTGTTCTTGTGTCCCACACTAGTGCTCCAGTGTCCAGATGTGAAAACAGCTGCTCAGTGTCCTCTCCTTACACACAATCTAGTTGGCATTTCATTCTAGTAACAAACCCATCTACACAAACAAATATTTGGCATCCAAGTAGGCCCAAAAAAAATGTGTGAAAATGCATATGGCCTAAACAATGGTGTTCTAGCGGCCGAAAGAAAAATGTTTGATACGAACGAATAATGGGCCCATGAACATTAAAGTTGCCCTTTTAAACGTTACAATTAATAAAAGCATATGGAGCAGCACGAACGTAATAAAGACAGAAAGAATAGGAACACAGCACAACTACTTACTTTTTTGCAGCACTCTCCGGATCTTTCAGTACTGCTCTGGCTCTCTCAACTTCAGGTCCGACCACCGCTTCCTGAGCTGATCTTTAGATCTTCGTACCCCGAAATTCCTGTGAAGGCTTTTGACCACTTTAGCAATGATTTTGGCCTTTCGGATGTTGGGGTGGGGGTAAGGCCCATACTTTCCGTCATAGTCAGACTTCCTCATGATGTCGACCATCTCCAATATCTCCCCAAAGGACATATTTGTGGCCTTAAAACGTCTCCTTCTGGATCGGGACGTGCCTGGATCCGGGCTTTCCTCCTCCTCGTTGCTATAATTAGCACACACCTGCTCGAACTCCGCCATCATGCTCTTCACCCACTGCCCCGAACGAAAAGGGGCAGGGAATAGACTAAAAAGAACGTCAGGGGTGGGCGGAGTTACACGCATGCGCAGTGTGTATAAAGCATAACACGCGCGCGTATTACGTACGATCTGTGAGCGGAGGAAGGAGCATTGGACGCGCCGATCGTAAGAACGAAGGTAAGAGACAAACTTGTGCCTATACTGCTTCTACATTGAGGCCTATATTGTACCAAGATTAGGAGAGTTTTGTCTGACATTAGGCTTTGTCTTGTGTTGTGTCTTGCAGTGAACATGGATATGCTACTCAAAGATAATGACTTCATGTCAGTATTCCTAGAGATGCTAAGGGAGCTGCCCTGTCTGTGGGAGATTAACCACCCCCATTTCAAGAACCAAGCAAAGAGGAAGGCAGCACTGGTGCAATTGTGTGAAATTGTGAAGCAGGTGATCCCCACGGCAGACATCACCTATTTAAAGATATTAATTGGTTGCCTGAGGAGTACATATCTAAGGGAGCACAAGAAAGTCCTGGGTTCAGAGAGATCCGGAGCAGCAGATGACATCTATGTCCCCAGGATGTTGTACTACGACAGGCTGCACTTTCTGACAGGCCAGACTGAACCCAGGTCATCCCTCTCAAGTCTTCCTTCCACGCTTCCTTCCCCCCCGGCTGAGGCTTCTGACGCCCAACCTGGGCCTTCCAGGCAACACGTGGAGGAGCCCAGATTGAGCCAGGTATAGCATTCCTCTAAATATTTCTGCTTGTCCAATCAATGATGTTAACTAGATGTTAGTTGGGAGTACTCATTTAGGATTGTGATTGATGATGCAAAACATTACAACCATGTCCCTTTTTCATACACAGGGAAGTCTCAGCCAGGAGATGGCCGGGCCGGGCCAAGCCGGCTGGCTGATCTGCAGGTCCCTCCACCCCCCCTGAAAAGAGAAAGTGGTAGTAGGAGGAGTGCCCTAGAGGAAGCTGCTATAGAATTCTTTTGGAGGGCTACAGAGGTCCTGGGAGCACCCCACACCATGGAGGAGAACATTGCTGCCTTCATTGCATATAAAATGCAGAGAATGGAGGAGGGCCAACATGTCATGTGTGAGGCCCTCATATTGGAGGCTCTTGAGAAAGGTATGAGGGGCCAAATGACACCTCAGACACACCTTTGTGATGGTCCTCCTCCTCCTCCTGCAGGTCCTCCTCCTCGTCCTCCCTCTCCTCCAGGTCCCCCCAGTCCTCCTCCAGGTCCCCCCAGTCCTCCTCCAGGTCCCCCCAGTCCTCCTCCAGGTCCTCCCAGTCCTCCTCCTCCTCCAGGTCCTACTCCTCCTCCTGCCACATCTCCAACTGCACAGCCACAGCCCGGAAGGAAGCGTGGAAGGAAGACCAGACAGTGATTGCCCTGGGTTCAGTCTGGTCGGCCAAAAAATGCAGCCTCTTGTGGTACCACAGCATGGGGACATACATGTCATCTGCTGCTATCCGGATCTCTGGGACTTCTGGACCAGACTGCACTCCCTTACATATGGACTCCTCAGGCCACCAATTTTGATGTTGAAGAATTGATGTCTGCCGTGGGGGTCCCAGGCTTCGCTAATTTCTCCTGTTGATCCAGTGTTGCCTTCCTCTTTGTTTGGTTCTGATCCCTTAATAAAGGATTTTGTTTTGAATTATACTCTCCTATGTGTTTTACTTCAAAAATGAAGTTTTTTTGTGAGGATTCAGGTACATTTCAAATATACAATGTGGAATGAACACGGGACACCAACACCAAACAATCTTCTGGAGATTAAATAATACAAGATATCAATGGTGTTGGGGTAACTTGACACACAAAACACAAACAAAAATATTCTGGAGTAAAAATAAAAATAACATTGAACAAAGATCAGCATTGGAAAAAATCCAAACATTAAAGAAAAAAAAGGCTGAAAATCCAAAAAAAAATATATATATATATTTATATAAAAATGTCAGATGTGACAACTAATAACAATATATTCAGGGAATCCCACTAAAAAAAAACAAATAAAACTTTGTGAGAAGTGTGTGTGAATATGAGCAGCAAAACTACTTAATTCTTGTCACATTATAAAGAAGAAGAGAGTGCGCTGTATTAAACCTTTTTTTAACATTGCAGCGTGACGAAAGTGCTGTATCCATTGCGAACGCTAAGTTTACCAGAACGAGCTGTCCCGTCTCGGAACTTCTTCTGAGCATGCGTGGCACTTTGTGCGTCGGAACAGGCCACACACGGTCGGAATTGACGCGATCGGATTTTGTTGTCGGAAAATTTTATCTCCTGCTCTCCAACTTTGTGTGTCGGAAAATCCGATGGAAAATGTCCGATGGAGCCCACACACGGTCGGAATTTCCGACAACACGCTACGATCGGACATTTTCCATCGGAAAATCCGACCGTGTGTACAAGGCATAAGGGTAACTATCTTTATATGCAGGTACACTTCCGTGTGTGTGTCCACTATCGCTTTTTTATACGTGTAAAGCCTTTAGTTCTATTTTGTTTTGTTTTTTTGCTTTCATTTTCAATATTCTGTGGCGATATTTGATCACACACACTTGCTAACTTTTAGCATTAATATTGAGTTGAATATATTAATTTTTGTATTTGGCTTTATTAGTTTTTGTCCGATCTGCTGTAGGTGTTTGCTTTTCCAGCAGCCAATATGGCGGATCTGGGCTTTTGCCATGTCTTGGTGTGTAACGCTAGATGATTTACGGATCTGGTCCCGCATCAAGGCTTGGTTTAATCCGATCTGTTCTTTTACGTGACACGTCAGTGTGTCGCCCGTGCCCCAGACGACATCATCGTATGACGAAACGTGCATCGGGAGGAGCTGACGTCTCACGTGTGCCCTTCGAGGGACGGGTGTTTGCACGAGCCGGCCGGCTGATTTACTTTTAACTGTTCGATATATTGTAAGTGACTTTCTTTATATACAATAAACCATGTTATCAGTATAAAGCTATGGTGACCTTTTCTCATTCTGGGATACATCTGAATACCACCATACTCTGCCCATACCTATGATCTGTGATTGACAAGTTTGGCGGTCCCTGCTGTGTATGCCGACCATCTTGAGGGATCTTTCCTGGAATCCACCCATTTGGTTCCCCATTGGATAAAGGCCCTGGCCGGGTATAGGTCGCAAGCCCTTATAGCTTGCCTTCTGGTAAGCGAGCATTCTGCGTGTTTATCACTGGTGGTGCGGTGGAGGATGAAATCAACCAATTGAATCACACTCACAGTCCAGTCAATTGTTTGAGCACTTTTTATTTATGAAGATGGACTTTTATTAAATTAATTTGTCTTCTTATTTTATATACTGCACAGTGTTTAATTATATTGGTACATGCTTTATAATTTATAGTGGGTTTAGCGCTGCTACTTTTTGGCTTATTGTTGTGTGTATCTCACTTCTAGCAGCAGCTTTGTTTTGATTTCTTTTATACTTAATTAGTTCCTTCCAATTTATTCACAGCACGGTATTTTTTGCTTAATTATTCTGGATATTTGATCACACACACGGACCGATGTGTATACATGCATTTTTTTAGAATCTTTCTACATAATTTTATGATAGACGTTGTATTTTGCACATTCTTTTGATGTTCATATTTCACTTTATGTTTCTTTTGGATATTTGACAGACACATGACCTATGTATGTCACGTTTTTGACTTACAAATGTATTGCATGCCTGGAATGTAAGGGAGAGTCAATTGTTGCAGCATACCAATTTGAATGTTAAATTCTTAGAGTCATTTCAATACCCATTTGTTACCATCTAGTTTTACTATGGTTTGAAGTCACTCAATATATTAGTTGCCTTGATCGCCTACATGATCATTCATTCCCTGTGGGACCACAGCTGATCGTAATCTGGATTAGATACGATTGGTCAGGTGACCATCTATTTGAGTGTATAAAAGTCAGATTGCGATCTGTGGACAGCAACTATGATTAAGAGCCATTAACAGTGCGAAACGCGTCAGCTATCACCTGGACCTGTGTCTTTGATGTATAGATCAAGTTTTATTCAATAAAGGCGTTATTTTGGAGTGCGGCAGTACTTACATATTAGCTAGGGCGGAGCCCAGCTTGATGTGGGAAAAAGGGGAAAACATCAAGTGCAATGTCTCACCCGGGTCTGAGGCAGGAGCAGCCCTGATGGACCACAGGAACAGCCCAGAGAGGGGTCAGGATTTCCAAAAGGTAATACATGTGAGGTGAATGATTGGGGTCACATCTGACCTGAACCAATCTGAAAAATTGCTTAGCAGTGTATAAGTATAACTAAGTAAATATATAAATAAATCAAGGAAAAGGTGAGGATATTGTGAAAGATGTGCCCAAAAATCCCCTTTATGAGCGTGGATGTGTGAAAAAAAAAAAAGGAGAGAGGCATGAGTGAGCAGCTCTCCGCTGCACATCATTAAAAAAGTGAAAGCTAGTCTAGAGGCATACATTAAAGACCTTAAAAGCCAGGCCAGTCATTTAGTAAATGACATGTGGAAGGTCAAATCTATGAACTCACCGACAGCTTCTCTAACGCAAAGGACATAAAGAGATGTGATTACATAATCTTGGAACTATGGTCTATCCTGCTGTATCTTTGTGAGGAATTCAAACTTCAAAATACACAACAGAAAGGAATTATCAGAGTTCCATTCCTAATTAAAAGAAAAGTAACACGAGGTAGGGAAGCTCATTAAAAAAAGGAATGCGGTCACTTCTGGGGCAGATCATTTCAAAAATTTCAGCCTGGAACTGCAAGGTGAATTAGACTTGTTACAGGAGTCCTATAGAGAAAACTGTGATAAAAATAGACAATTAAGAGAAACATTAAAAAAATTAAAACAAGAATTGGAGAGTTACAGGCAAGGAAAAGTGTCCCCTGATGAAAGCTGCCGAGTAGTAGGCAGTGGAAAATTAGAACAAGAAGTGGATCAGCTCAGATCAGGACAAGAATTCCTAAATAAACAAGTAGGAGAATTGAGAAAACAATTTAAGTTCCTGCCCCAGGGTAGTGCTCATATGCCTAACCCTAAAATTCAGTGGTCTGACTATAATACCAGATCTGACTTTCAATCTAAGGGTTGTGATTTAGACAGTGGGGAGGAATCTGAAAGAGAGCCCACAAGCCATCTTCAAAACATAGGAGGGTAAGGATTAAACTGCCACATACAGTAGGGGAAGGTATAATCAGTTTTATCAAGGTTCAGATAAAAAGACATGCACCCCTAAACAGGACGCCTCAAAAATAAATTACTTTTTTGAAAAGTACCATCCCGGTTAATGTAAAGGGATCCACGATCCACTGACCACCTTAAGTTTTAGTTTTAGACATGGATGATGACAACTCTAGGATTCATTTCTTGCCGTGGGTATTTGAAACCAAATACCAGACATTTTTTGATTCTTTAAAAGGTCTGTACGGTACTTCATGGCAAGAGGTTAACACCGCTGTCATCTGGAGTTTGGCCCTTACAAAAACATTGCTGCTGCTAAAGCTGCTGTCTACAATCTGAGGTGTGCCAATCATCAAAGCCCCACTGAATTTCTGGCTGTGCTAAGAAGTGCTTACCACTTACCAGAAAAAGGTGCCAGATTACAATCGCCCTGAATTTAAATCCCTATTTGTCGAGGCCCTAACTACCTACTGTACATCAAAATGAGTTTAGCAAGGGACTACAAGTTGGGCTGTTCACTGGAATACCTAAGATATATATATAAAAGAGTACCAATTTGTACTCCATGTAACAGACCGGTGAATACAAAGAAAGGCCCGAATCTGTAACCAAATTTGTGGATGAAACACGTATATCTCCTCAATTATTATATTTTGAAACCAAGAGAAAGACATATGCTGATATAGTCAGGGAAGATATGCCACATAGTTCCCCCAGGGGGATACCAGATACCCCACCAGTTACAGGGGGGGAGCAGAGACCATCCTTTAGAGGGGGAGCACAAAGACCACCTGTTCAAAGGGAACAGGAACCGAGATTTAGGTGGAACTATAGGGAGTATCCCCAAAGGGCCAGATTTAACCCTGAGGGTGGAAACCCTCACTATAACAGGTATCCTTTGCCCTGGGCACCTACACAGGTACAGTATATAGGGATCCACCACACACTGGAACTCCCCAAAATCCTTGGGAAGATAGAGAGCAACCGAGACCCAGACCACCACACCAGAACAGTGGTTCAGACGGTGATATGTCTGATCAGGCTGAACCAGAAGTCCCAAGAAATCTTAGAAACCGGGGCCAACAACCCAATTCTGATAGGCCCCTGAGCAACATGGAGGCCAAAATAGATAAAATGATAAATATGTTAAATGGTTTCATTGCAGTCCAGAGCCTAAATAATCCTTTTTTAGGAGCAAATCCTGTGGCTAGCCAAGGGCCACAGAATCGTTGAAGGTCCATGTTGCAACAGATCAGAGGAATGCGCTGAATATAGCCATAGGAGACAGGGGGTCTAACACCATTTTATCCCCAGGTCACAGTAATGAGGATCCTGAAGTCCCTGTCAGGGGATATTGGTTGTTTTGATATTAATTATTCTCCTATTTTTCAGTGGTCACTTCATTCCACTGACCTAAGCAGGTTGCTCAAAACAGCCCAGTTTCTAGAAGTCGCCAAAGACGGTAATGTCAGAGGAAGATCGAATCCTAAAGACAGTAAAGATGTCAAGAGGCCTAAATGTTCTGGTCTTATGATAAAAGATGTGGAATCATTGGCATTAGGTAGTTTGATTGCCTTAGAGGAGTTGTATTGACACCCCAAAGGGGGGGAATCTTTTTTTTGTTTACTTCCCAAGTAGAAGTTTGAATGTAATGTCAAATATTTTTATTACTGACACATGTGAAACTGATATGGCCTGATATGATATGGTTCCAGACAGTGGCGTCACTAGGGTTGGTGTCACCCAGTGCGGTAAAACATGGTGTCACCCCCACCAACTATAGTCGCCCCTCAGTATAGATCCCCATCCCTCAGTACAGACCCCACTCTACTAAGTATAGACCACTCTACGTCAGTGAAGACCCCCCACTAAGTATGAAACCCCCAGGAAAATCCACCCCCTCTTCCAATAGTACAGACCCCCTTCAGAACAAACCATCCCCCTCCATTAGTACAGACCCCTACTTAGGACAAACCACCCCCCTCCATTAGTACAGACCCCCCTCAGGACAAACCACCCCTCTCCATTAGTACAGACCCCCCCTCAGGACAAACTACCCCCCTACATATAATATAGCTGTGTACAGCAGCTAAAACCTCATCAGCAGCCCCCCTCCTCACCCTGGGCAGCGGAGGACACCTCCCCAATCGCAAGCCGACACCCCCCACCCGTTACTGCACCAGCACAGGTACACCGTACATCCAGGTGGCAGCTGGAGAGGAGAGGACAGTGTGCAGCCACGCTGCCCAGGTGGAGAGCAGATCGCGACAGGCTTGGGCAGCAGCGCAGGAGTGAGACACACATAGGAAAGGAGAACACATGGCAGGCACGGCCGCAGGGATGGAGGTGGGTTTCCTGCCAAAGGTAGTTTCCCCACCCTCGGAATGGTGTCACCCCTGTAGCAGGTGTCATCCTGGTGCAGACCACACCCCCGCCCCCCCAGCGACACCACTGGTTCAGGAGTCACTGTATTCCTAACTCTAAAAAATACAATTCAGTTGTTAAATATCTGGTATCCATAGCTATAAACAAATGTCCTCATGTTAATGAGTCCCGGAGCTATATCTGCCATAGCAACAGTTTAATACATTGTCTTGTCATCCAGAGTGTTCAGGTAAAGGACTGATCACACAATGGACTAAAGGGGGGCTCCCAGGAAGCCCGGAATACCAGCTTGATACTGAGATATTAACCACAGGTCGTGTTAATTAAAAACATGTGTCATTTCTCATGCTTTACAGGACTAAATGTCCATGAGTTGATCAGGAAAAGCAGAGAGTCTGATGTGTCTGAGACATCTAGAGAAGGGACTTGTGAAGAATTCAGGGGTACCACTGATGGCCAATCTACACAGACAAACGCGTCAGGACTGCCTTGACCAAAGGTGCCTGAATGCACATGTCGATCGGAAACCCATTTTCTCTCGAAGGAACTACACCTATTTGCAGGTGTCTACACCCCATGAAACATTCTATATCCACAGTTCAAAACCATCTTCTTAAACAAGACTTACAAGGCCCAAATTAAACCCTATTTCTTCAGGAGTCTGCCTCGGTAATTGTCTCAAACGGCTACAACATTTGGATTCAATTATCGGGGGGATAAGTCAGACTTTTGGGGGAAGAAATAAAAACATCTTTTAATTTATATATGGAATGAGCCCCAAGATATAAGGCTACAGTAAGGTCACAAGTACTTCAGTCCTTTCCAAATTCTAGTGACTCATGCCGCGTACACACGGTCGGACTTTGCAGCTACAAAAGTCGGACAGTCTGTCCGACATACTTCCGGCGTACCTTCGGCGGACTTGGGGCAGACTTTCTTACGAACGGACTTGCCCACACACGACCACACAAAAGTACGCCAGTTTAGTACGCTGTGACGTACACCAAGTCCGACGAGACTATAAAACGGAAGTTCAATAGCCCGTACGACACCCTTTGGGCTCCTTCTGCTAATCTCGTGTTTATCTCGTGTTAGTAGAAGTTTGGTGAGAGACGATTCGCGCTTGTGAGACTCGTATTTTTCAGTTCGTTTTAACTGTTGTTCAGTCTGTGCTTGTGAGGTTTGTATCTGCTTTTCAGTGCGTTTGGTCAGTTGGCATTGAGAAATCTTTGTTTTATTGGCCGCTCGTTCCTGATTTTCAGGTCGTTCTTCACAGGCCTTGCTGTTCTTCAGTGCGTTCTGTTTAGTGCGTTCTGACCAGCCGACCGTTTTGAAGCCATGTTACCTGTACGTACTCGTCGTAGAGCTCGTGCATTGTATGTGCTTGGTGCTGTAGTTTATTCTTCAGCCCAAGACCAGTCCATGAACAGGGCGAGGAGGAGTTCATGGACCAAGAATTGGTTGCTTCAGCGTGACCAGTTCTGTCACATGCCTTTGCTCCGTGAGATCCGTGAGAATAATCCTGAGGATTTCAGGAACTTTCTCCGGATGACGGACCCCGTTTTTGATCGTTTGGTGGCTTTGCTGACCCCCTATATCAGCAGGCAGGATACCTGCATGAGGCAAGCCATCACTCCGGAGCAGAGGCTGGTCGCTACCTTGCGGTATTTGGCCACAGGGAGAAGCCTGCAGGACCTTAAGTTCTCGACAGGCATCTCCCCCCAGGCTCTGGGGATCATTATCCCAGAGACCTGTTCTGCCATCATACAGGTCCTGCAGAAGGACTATATTAAGGTAAGCTATTTTTATTTTATTAGCATCACATGTTCTTTTATGTAATCTTTGATAATGTAATGTATTTCTTGCTTCAAACACTACTTCCCATCATTGCAATATAGTGTGAATGTCCCCTTTTTATCCTCACACATGCTGGGATTTTTTCCTGTTATTTTTTGTCATGCATGTATAGTTTCCTTCAATAACCTTCCCAGCATGAAGTGATGGGAACATATCCACCTAGTCTACTCATTTTGAATGTATTTTGTTGGAGTGTATTTAGTGTGCTTATAATTAGCAATTAGCTAGATTTCACAACCCCCCCCCCCACCTGAACTCACTCCAAATAGTGTGCTGCTAATTAGCAATTAGCTAGATTTCACAACCCCCCCCCCACCTGAACTCACTCCAAATAGTGTGCTGCTAATTAGCAATTAGCTAGATTTCACAACCCCCCCCCCCCACCTGAACTCACTCCAAATAGTGTGCTGCTAATTAGCAATTAGCTAGATTTCACAACCCCCCCCCCCCACCTGAACTCACTCCAAATAGTGTGCTGCTAATTAGCAATTAGCTAGATTTCACAACCCCCCCACCCCCACCCTCGTTAAAATTTGCTTGAATGTTCTGTGGTGTTGATTTGTCTAAAGCAAATCTATGTTGCACTTTGCAAAATGCATGTGCACTCTACAAGTGCATTTGTTCCAGTGCTTTAGTAAATGAGCAGAAGCTCTGCTGATTTCCATCATCAAATCATATGCAAGCCTCAAAGTGTTTTCATTAATTGCCCTTGCATGTGATTGTGTACTGTTTGCAACATGAATGCCTTTTGACATTACCTCATTTACTGTAAGCTGGTTAGCAACTGCACCTGCAGAGTGCGACAACTGCAGTCTTGTAGCCTTTGTTATCCCTAAATTCCTGCGTGTTGTTAAAGTAATTTTTTTTTGGGATTTCACAACCCCCTAAAATGTAATCAATGTTCTATCAGAGGGGGTGAGCAATCTGATAAGTGTGCCTTTTTCCATATTAGTTATTCCAGAAGAATTAAATTATTGAATGTTATACTGATGCTGGGGAATAATGTTTTTAATTGTCTAATTTTCTTGCAATGTTAGCTTCCAAATTAATTGATTTTGGTTTTCTTGTTTGATTCCCCAGTTTCCTTCAACGCCACAGGAATGGCAGACTGTGGCATCCCATTTTGCCAGCCGTTGGGACTTTCCCAATTGTGGAGGGGCTATAGATGGGAAACATGTCCACATTGTGCCACCACCCCATTCGGGGTCATATTATTTTAATTATAAGGGGTTCCACAGTATTGTTTTAATGGCGGTGGTGTCGGCACACTATGATTTTTTATATGTGGACGTGGGGAAGAATGGCCGGATGTCGGATGGAGGAGTATTTGCCCAGACGGAGTTCTGCCAGCGTCTCCAGAGTGGTGGCCTGGGATTGCCACCTGATGAGGATAACGTGGAAGGACTCCCCTTTGTCTTCATTGCCGATGAAGCCTTCGCTCTGAGCAAGCACCTCATGAGGCCATTCCCCCAAAGAACCCTCACCCCGGAGAGGAGGGTTTTTAATTACCGGCTGGCCAGAGCTAGAAGAGTGGTTGAGAATGCGTTTGGAATTCTGGCCAGCCGGTTCCGCCTGTTTCAAACAGCCATTAATTTGGCGGAATACAAACTTAATTTTATAATTTTATCATGCTGCATTCTGCACAACTTTTTAAATAAGCATTCTGCCAATTATATAGGCACAGTTGGGCCTGAGGCCGGACAAATAGAAGCCAACCTTACAGGCCTGGATACTGTCCGTACTGGCTTGGCCCCCCAAAGTTCCCGTCAGGTTAGACAGCAATATGTTGATTATTTTATGGGTAGGGGGGCCATTGCAATGGGCCAGGATATATAATTTTTTGACAATAAAAAAAATATTGCTGAAATCTGGCATTATATTTATTGCTTGCCTTTCTTTTGGGCTGTCTCCTAGGTTATGGTCGAGCAGTTGTAGTGCCAACTGTATTAGAATTTTAAAAATGTCTAAATAAGCTCCATTGCCACTGTAAACAACTTTTTGACAATTATAACCAAACTGATACTGAGCCTTGAAATAACAAACCACACATTTGTTAAAATCCTATAAAAGGAGATGTTTTTATTAATGGTTGGTATGCATTCAGTTCTGCATTTAGTATAAAATGTTCATAGACAAAAATATAATGGTATCTTAATGATGTAGCAAAATATAATTATATTTAAATATTTCTACCTAATCCACAAAAAAATATTTTGGGCTTTTGGATTTTCAAAAACAGGCTTTGTTTTTGGAAAATCAAGTTTTGTTTTTTTTTAAAAGCAAGTTTTTTATTTTTTATTTTTTGTTTTTTAAAATCAATTTTTTAATTTTTTTGGGTTTTTTAACATTAATTTTTTAAATTTTTTTGGTGTTTTAAAATCAATTTTTTTTACTTTTTTTGGTTTTTTAACATTAATTATTTATTCGATTTTTTTGTGTTTTAAAATCAATTTTTTAATTTTTTTTGGTTTTTTAACATTAATTTTTTTAATTTTTTTGGTGTTTTAAAATCAATTTTTTTTACTTTTTTTGGTTTTTTAACATTAATTATTTATTCGATTTTTTTGTGTTTTAAAATCAATTTTTTAATTTTTTTTGGTTTTTTAACATTAATTTTTTTAATTTTTTTGGTGTTTTAAAATCAATTTTTTTTACTTTTTTTGGTTTTTTAACATTAATTATTTATTCGATTTTTTTGTGTTTTAAAATCAATTTTTTAATTTTTTTTGGTTTTTTTACATTAATTTTTTTAATTTTTTTTGGGTTTTTTAAAATCACTTTTTTTTTTTTTTTTGTGGTTTTTTAAAATCACTTTTTTTTTTTTTTTTTGGGGTTTTTTAAAATCACTTTTTTTTTTTTTTTTGTGGTTTTTTAAAATCACTTTTTTTTTTTTTTTTTGGTGTTTTTTAGAAAATCAATTTTTATTTTTTTGTGGATTTTTGACAGCCCTCCTTTTTGACATTAGGTTAAACAGCCATTTATGTTATGCCAAAAAAACAAAGAGAAGGCCCAGAATGGGGTCAGCAAAACAGGAAATGAAGGACATGATTGATGTTTTGGGGTTTAAAAAAGGGCATTTAGATTCGACCCAAAACATCAATCATGTCCTTCATTTCCTGCTGCATACGATCCAGCCTATTACGCATTTGATCCATGTCTTGATTCCAGGCCATTATTTGACCAATTAGACGTTGGGCACTTTCCGAGGTGAAATAGTCACTTCTTGTTGTTCCTAAAGTGGAATGAAACCAAAAAATGTCTTTAGAAATATGCACACATACATAGTTTACCTTACCAGAAATAAAGCTGTTGTCTCAGACACTGACCTGGTGGGGTGGCCATGTAGCCTAATTCCTCCACATCCTCGGGGGTGTCACTGTTGCTTGAATGAAGCACAACCAGATCCCCTAAAATAGAGTAGACAAATTCAATTAAACAAAAGGCAGCCATGCATAGATTAACGTAAGCTGGTGTGTCAGACACTCACCTGGTGGGGTGCCCATGTCGCCCACCTCTCCTTCCTCCACATCGTCAATGGGACTTGGGCTGATTGCCCAATCCTGTTTTGCTTGGGGTGGACTGTGTTCTTGTGGTTGGCTGAGTGATTTTTCCCCTATGTGAAACAAAAAATTAGTAATCTAATTAGCACACAGATATTTTAGGACATAATAATTTTCCAACATTTGTAGTGAAGTGGTTTGTGTAGAGTTCCTATTTTAGTTCAATATTTAAAATTATAAAGACATACCGGATAGATAGATATCAATATCTCAAAATATAGTTAATAATCTTTTGATCTCTCTCTATATCTGTAACAAAATCTCTAAATATCTAACTAAATGTAAATCCAAAAAATTAAGAGAATTTCAAATAGATATATATATATATATATATATATATATATATATATATATATATATATATATATATATATATATATATATATATATATATATATTTATATATTTATATTTATATATATATATTTATATATTTATATTTATATATTTATATTTATATATTTATATTTATATTTATATATTTATATATTTATATATTTATATTTATATATATATTTATATTTATATTTATATATATATTTTTATATTTATATATTTATATATATATATATAGATATATATATATATAGATATATATATATATATATATATATATATATATATATATAGATAGATAGATAGATATATATATATATATATATATATATATATATATATATATATATATATATATATATATATATATATATATATATATATACATATATATATATACATATATATATATATATATATATATATATATATATACATATATAGATAGATAGATAGATATATATAGATATATATAGATATGGATATGTAACGAGGTTTCTTCAAAGATCGTTTAAAACGATGAACAAAAATCGTATAGGAAGGAAAAGCACATGGAGCAGTATACAAGGTAATAAACACAAGAGAAAAACACGACAAGTACTTACTTTTTTTAAGAACTTTCCGGATACGTCGGTATTGATCCGGCTCCCTGAGTTTCAGGTCAGACCATCTTTTGCGCAATTGATCTTTGGAGCGCTGGACCCCAAATGATGCCTGCAAAGTCTCCACGACCTTCGCCATTATTTTGGCCTTGCGCAAATTTGGCCGTGCGTACGGCCCATAATTGCCATCATAGTCGTCTTTGCGAAGAATGGCCACCATCTCCACCATCTCTTTGAAACTCATATTAGAGGCCTTAAATCTAGGCCTCACAGATTTGGTTGACGTTCCAGAC
This sequence comes from Lithobates clamitans, assembly GCA_037952925.1. Classification (NCBI taxonomy): domain Eukaryota; kingdom Metazoa; phylum Chordata; class Amphibia; order Anura; family Ranidae; genus Lithobates; species Lithobates clamitans. The sequence continues at coordinate 820,076 of JBBGZY010001101.1, read as the reverse complement.
GTTCCAGCCTGCGGGCTGTCTCCACTACCTGAGGTCGTCAACATTTCAGGTGTCTCCGCCATTCTTTAACTCCACTACGCGCCGTAACAAAAAAGGGGCGGAGAACATGAGTTCATTTCGAACGTCAGGGGCGGGCGACGCAGGCGGAGTTTCACACATGCGTAGTGTATAAAGGAGGGCCTTTCGCGCGTGTCGTACGTACGTTCTGTGCGTCAAATTAGGGGGCGGAGAACATGAGTTCATTTCGAACGTCAGGGGCGGGCGACGCAGGCGGAGTTTCACACATGCGTAGTGTATAAAGGAGGGCCTTTCGCGCGTGTCGTACGTACGTTCTGTGCGTCAAATTAGGGGGCGGAGAACATGAGTTCATTTCGAACGTCAGGGGCGGGCGACGCAGGCGGAGTTTCACACATGCGTAGTGTATAAAGGAGGGCCTTTCGCGCGTGTCGTACGTACGTTCTGTGCGTAGGTGATAGTGGACCAGGACGTTCCAAAACGAAGGTAATTTGAGATATATATATATTTTTTTGGGGGGGGTTTATGGTCATGACTTTGTAGCAAGCGGCCTATATGGCTTGATAGATTGATGAGGCCTACATAGGGAGAAGATGATGAGGGGTTAGCAGAAACATATAATAAGTTTTTTTGGTCTTGTGACTTTCTCTTTTCCAGATATAATGAATCCCCTATTGAAGGATCCAGAGTTCCTTACTTCTTTTATTTCAAAGTATCGAGAGATGAGGAATTTGTGGGAGGTGAAACACCCTCAGTATTATAACAAGCATGTGAGGAAGTCAACGCTGGAGAGACTTCTGTCCTTTGTCCAGGAGACCATCCCGGGAGCAACAATGGAGACAGTGCACAAGAAAATTGGGGTCTTGAGGAACATGTATAAAAGGGAGCATAGGAAGATCCAGGAATCAAGGAGATCAGGAGCATCAGCAGATGATGTTTATGTACCCAGGCTGTGGTACTACAATCAACTCCGTTTTCTTGATGACCAGAATGAAGCCAGGGCATCACTTTCAACCCTTCCCTCCACCCTTCCCTCCACCCTTCCCTCCACCCCAGCAGAGGCTGATGAGGAGCAAGCTGGGTCTTCCATCCTGGATGAACCGGATATGACCATCTGGAGTCAGGTAAATTATTTTAACAAATATTTACTGTACTAATATTAATGATGTTAACTGGATGTTATAATTGTCTCAAATAATTTAGCACTCCAAATTGTGTATACATATCAAATGATAGTAGTGACTAAATATGTTTGGCACCTGCTTGAAATAATTAGGGTGTCTGATTAGACTCTTTTATTAAAGAGATGTATTCACATTGAATTTGCTAGTCATGAGAAGCAAACTGTGTGTCATTGATGAACCCAAAAAAAGAAACTAAAACTATTGTCCTTTTTTTATACACAGGATGAGTCCATCCAGGAGGAATGTGGGGAAAGTGGCAGGCAGGAGGAGACCGGGCCCATGGACAGCCTGGAGGAGGCCGGATTCACCATCATCCTGGAGGAGGCTGGGCCCAGTGTCAGGCAGGAGGTGGCTGCTCCCAGTGAGGTGGCTGGGCCAAGTGAGGTGGCTGGGCCAAGTGAGGTGGCTGGGCCCAGTAGGAGCCTCACCCAATCCCAAGTGCCTCCCCTCCACCTTCCCAAAAAAAGGGCCAAGAAGGGGATGGTCACACAGGACGCGTCCCTGCGCCTCATGCAACAGGCCACCCGTTTTTTAACAAGCCCCCCCGAAGCGGAAGAAGCCTATGGCTGCTACTTAGCCAGCAGGCTTCTTCAGATGGATTGGGAGCAGCGCCTCATTTGTGAGCGCCTATTTGGGGAAACAATCCATAAGGGGCTGCAGGGCACGCTAACCAAAAACACCCAACTACATGAGGCAGCCCCCCCCCCTCCTCCTCCTCCTCCTCCTCCTCCTCCTGCCACAACTGAAACACCAGAGCCACAGCCTCAAAAGAAGGCTACAGGGAAGGCTACAGGGAAGGCTGCAGGGAAGGCTGCAGGGAAGGCTGCAGGGCAGCGTGGAGGAAAGGCTGCAGGGAAGAGAAGAAAGTGATGACCTGGGTTCAGTCTGGTCTGACAGAAGACGCAGGCTGTTGTAGGACCACAGTCTGGGGACATCTAGATCATCTGCTGGTGCTGTTGATCTCTGGGATTCTTGGACCAGATTGTGCTCCCTCTTATATGGACTCCTCAAGATCCCAATTTTCTTGTACACCGACTTTTTCCAGCGTTGACTTCCTCTTTATTTTATTTTGACCATGAATAAATGGATCTTTTTTGAGTTTAGCAAAAGACTTTTATGTGTTTTCTTTTAAATCATTGATTTTACACACAATGTTAAATTAACAAGGGACAACAATCTCATTGAGTTTTAAAAAAACACACCAAAAATACATTACTAATGTTAAGAATGTTCAAGTGGTAAGTCTTGAAAAAAAAATATATACATAAACAAAAACGGTGCTTTGGGTTAACTTTATCTAAAAATTAAAAAATAATCACTAGAAAAAAAATAAAAAAGAATAATGGGTTCTTTGTGGTAACTTTACAAACATAAAAAAAAAAAAAAAAAAAGGGAAAAAGTATTATTAGTATGGAAACATTGTTTATAAAAAGCATACTATATCATTCATGAGATCAAAGAGAAAAAGAATTCAGAAATCAGTTTGGGAGAACTCTGATTATGAACAGCAAAACACCTTCGTTCTTTAGAGCATTCGTAAAGAAGAAATAAAATGCGCTGCATTCAACGATCACAGATTTTGCAGCGTGATGAATGTGCTACCTACAATACAAACACTAGTTTTACTAGACCGAGTGCTTCCGTTTAGTTTTTGCTTATGAGCATGCGTCGTTTTTTTGTCCGTAGGACTAGCATACAGACGAGCGGACTTCGGGGTCCGTCGTAGTTACGACGTAAAGATTTGAAGCATGTTTCAAATCTAAAGTACGTCGGATTTGAGGCTAAAAAAGTACGTTGAAAGTCCGAAGCAGCCCACACACGATCGGATTACCAGCCAGCTTTAGTCCGTCAGCGTCCGTTGGACTTTTGTAGACGAAAAGTCCGACCGTGTGTACGCGGCATCAGTGATCCTTGAACATTCTCTATTCTTTAAATAAAAGGATTGAAGGGACTTTGCACCCATAATAAAAAGGTCAGCAAAAACAGCCACTTGAATGTCTCTTCAAGGTGAATTACATATCTCCAAACAAAATATATTGAGAAAGCTTTAACCACTTTAAGACCGCTCGCCGTCGTTTGAACAGTGGCAGAATGGCACTGCTGCGCGATTCGCCATAGCTGTACGGCGCTCGTGCCCACGGCTAGAGGGCGCGCACCCCCGCAGTGCTCACGGCAATCAGATTTGTTACAGGACCAATGAGTCTTCAGGTCCAGGCCAATGATTTCTGGCCTGGACCTGCTGATCGGTTCTGGCGAAAATGAAAATGCTTCCTCTGCCTGTAAATGTAAACACAGGCAGAGCAAGTAATGTCACCTCCCGTTCTGGAATTCTTTTTGGTTGCAGAGCGTAGAGAGAGGACATCTAACAGTGAGTTGCACCAACACTACACTGACACAGTACACATAGGCACACTTTTCACCCCCGATCACCCCCAGTTACCTCTCCACTCCCTGTCACTGTGTTACCAATTGCAGTTTTCAGATTTTTCACTGATCACTGCATTGGTGTCATTTGTGACACTAATCACATTAGGGCAGTTAGTAGTAGGCCAAGATAGGTTTAGGGTACCCCCCTAATAAAGGTTTAACCCCTTGATCGCCCCCAGTTAACCCTTTCACCCTTGTCACCAGTGTCACTAATATGGTCTACAGATCTCTTTTCTGATCACTGTATTTAGTGTCATGGGAGACGCTAGTTAGCCAGTTACTGTCACCATCAGATTTTTATAGCGTCAGGGTACCTGCCATATATTGCGAAATAAAGGTTTAACCCCCGATCGCCCCCGTATAGCTTTTAGCGTCAGTTAGGGTCAGCCTCAGGCAGTGTCAGATTAGTGCCAGTAATACCCACGTATGCACCATACACCTCCCTTACTAGTATAGTGTTTGAACTGATTAATATCTTTAACCTGATCAGATCTATACTAGTGTCCCCAGTAGTTTAGGGTTCCCAAAAATGCAGCGTTAGCGGGATAAACCCAGATACCTGCTAGCACCTGCGTTTAGCCCCTCCGCCCAGCCCAGCCCATCCAAGTGAAGTATCAATCGATCACTGTCACTTACAAAACTCAAGACACATAACTGCAGTGTTTGCAGAGTCAGGTCTGATCCCTGCGAACGCTAACAGATTTTTTGGTAGCGATTGAAGCAGTGTCTGACAATCAGGTGCTCTTTTTGCCTGTAAGTCGCACTAGTTGTACCTGTAAATTTAGAGGCCACAATGTCCAATCGGAGGCACACTAGTGAAGAGGAAGTCACCCATCTGTCAGATTCAGACTCAGTATACGAACCAGTAAACAGCAGCGGCACTCTGACAGATAGCTCTGACGATGGAGTAGTGGTCCCTGCTAAGATCAGGCATACCCCTTGCTGAACCCTTGCTGACGAAGTCCAATCGGGATGTAACGCCGCATACGGGGGGGGCGGAGTTTGTTTTGCAGACGTCACCTGATGCCACCTCTATGCTGCTGATCTATTGATCGGCTTTTTTAAACAGTTACAGTTTTATACATTGCGTTAGTTAGCGCTGTATTTTTACTCACTACTTTTTTTTTTATTCTTTTTTCTTGTTTCCACTTCAGCGAAATTTTCTGAGAGACTTATTTCAACTTTGCAGTTCATTTTCGTCCCTGCTCGTTTTCACATCATTGTGGTATTTTTGTTAAATCTTTTTTCTTATTGGTTTTAGTTAAATCTTACATCATATTACATTTAATGATACCTCACTTCAGCTAACACCGACCATTAAAACACATACAAAAAATATTTACCCCAACTCTTCCCACCCCTCACCCCCCCCAAAACTCACCCCCCTCCCACACCCATCTGCCCCTCTCCCTTACTCCTTCCAGTTCTGGTCTTCACTTTTCTCCTCTTCTTAACCTCCATCAGACTGTCTAGCTACTTTGGGGCCTCATCTCATTTTCATTCTATATTCCCATCACCTCGGCACATCTTATTGAGCGCTTATACTCTGCCCATTCCCTCCATTTCTCTTCAAACTCTTCCATTCTCATCCCCTCACTGAACCTTAAATATTCTAGGCTTTGAATTTAATTTATTTTAATAAACCAGTTCTGCAACGTGGGTCTCCCTTTTTCTTGCCAATATTTAGGTATAAGGCTTTTAGCCGCGTTCAAGAGCTGTGGTAGTAACGTTCTCAGGTATTTCCTAGTTGACATTCTAATCCCATGAAATAAACACCCCCAAAGGTCGTCTGGAACTTCAATGTTGGTTATCTCACTGGTGATTTGCCTGATCTCCTCCCAGTATTTTTTTATTTCCGGGCAATGCCACCAGATATGCGCCATCGTCCCAATCTCTTTACACCCCCGCCAACAAAATTGCAATGTTTAATTCTGGTACTTGTGTGCTCTATCCGGGGTAATATACCATCTCGTCAAACACTTATAATTTAACTCTAGCATCTTACAATTGACCGACGTGACGTGTACCCTCCTCAGTAGTTGCCTATTCTCTGGTTCTTTAAGCTGTATATCTAATTCCGTCTCCAACTTCTTAATGAATGGCGGTATCTCAGATCCCTTCAATTCTATTAACACTCTAAAAAAATCCTAGAGATCCCCTTCTTCCCTGTTTTATCCACACACAGTTTCTCCAGGGGACGTAGGTTTTTGGCTGATCTAACGGGCTGAGGGAGTGTTTCAATAAAGTGATTCAGAGGCGCATGCGCGGTCGGCTCCAAGATGGCTGCTTAAGTCTGGAGCTCCGCACTGCCTCAGCCATACGGTGCACATAGCGGGGGATCCGGGGCCCCGGGGACCGCAATTAATACCCACACCGCGGGCGGAACAGCTGGGGCGCAAGCCCATGAAAGCAGGTTCGTTCAGGAGGGACCTGGAGCCGCTCTTTAGAGCCTCGGCGGGACGGGCCGAATCCAAGATGGCGGAAGCCATGCTGCAGACTGCACAGAATGCTGCACAGCACGCTGAGGAGAGACAGGGAGACAAGCTGTCCTATGCTGCAGTGACCCGCTCTACCCATCCTGGGACCCCAGTGAGTACTGTTAAACCTGCTGCTCTCACCCCAACAGTCGCTGGAGGAGCTTCAGCACATGTCCATGGGGCCTACTTCTTCTAACACAGGGACAAGGCCTGTTCTGGCTGACATACCCCCTCACACACTGCTCTCTGCTCCGGACCTCTTCTCCCAATTGTCAGCCCTTCTAGACAGAGGCCTAGCACAAACTGCGGCTAAAATTACGGGAGACATCAGGGAAGACTTCCAGGTACTGGGCTCCCGGATGGAAGCAATTGAGGACAAACTGGATCATACTATTTCTAAAACCAGGCAAAACTCTGCACACATCCAGGTGTTACAGGATCAGCTGGACATTGCGCTCTCTAGTATCGATGATCTTGAAAACAGGTCTAGAAGGGAGAACTTCAGAATAAGGGGGCTCCCAGAATCGATAACGGACACAATATCAGTTGTTCAAGACTTTCTTAAACTAATTATCCCTGACATACCTTACCATAAGTTGGAGATAGACCGAGCCCACAGGACACTGGGACCCCTCAGGAAAGATGGCCTACCTAGGGACATAGTGGCCAAGCTGCACTACTTCTCGGTGAAGGAAGAAGTTATGAAAAAATGCAGATATCAACACCCTCTCACATGCAGAGGCCATACCATACAAGTATTTGCTGACATTTCACCAACCACAATACAAAAAAGAAGGTCGCTGAAACCCCTGCTTACGGTTCTAGCTCAACATGAAATCAAATATAAATGGGCCTTCCCCTTTGCACTGAAGTTTGACCACAAAGGCAAGACACACTCCTTTCGTGATTTACAAGATGGAGAGCGGCTCTTCCTGGACCTCCGCCTCATCTCACAAGAATTGGCAATGGACATAACGAATTCGTCTGCAAGCTCTTTCAAACGCCCTTCTCCAGCGAGTCCTCTTCAGCCGGTCTGGGACAAGCCCAAATACAAACACTCCAAAGAAGCCAAACCCCCATGACACAGCGAGTCAAGATTTTTTTCTCAACACTAACTTTGTTTCTGGACTCTCTCCTCAGTGTTTAGTCTGAGCTCAGAGAGATTCTGGGACAGATGTATCCTTAATGGGGGAGGGAAGGGGGGAGAAAAGGGAAAGGTTCTAGGGGTTTTGTTTTAAAAAAAAGAATACCCTTTTCTCCCTTTTAGGGGAAAAAAAGGGGGGGAAAGAAAAATCCCCCCTCCTTTTTTTTTTGTTTTTTTTTGTCCCTCCCCCCCTTTTTCTTATGATCTTATCATTCCTAGTTAATTGTTTACTGACATATATACCCATTGCGGCCCATAGGGGTCCCTCTTATGAGAAGCTAACTACAGGGTAACAGCGTTGCTGTAGGCTCTCCTTGATGTTGGTCAAGGCTTACTGTTATTTCCCCATTTAGCACTGGCTTCCTGGTGGTTTTAGGCATATGGTTACTACTGCTAATAACCGTGGAAGTTTTATATCTAATATTAGTCGTAGAAAAGCTTGCTAGATGGGCCCGGTTCCACTCCCCTGGGGCTGGTCACTAACGAGTCCCCCCCCCCGGGTTCTTTTTTTGCCCGGGGGTGGGGGGACTTCTGGGTGGTGGGCGGTCGGGGACCCCGGATCCCCCAAATTAGAGTGATTCTATTTTTACCGTTTGGTTGTTTAACCTAAGGTGCGCCGAGGCTGAGGCAGTCATGCTGCGCCTCCCCCTACCCCGAGGTTTTGGTAATTCCTTCTCCCTGGGTTAGGTGTCTGCCCTGTACGCAGGGACTGGACGTGTATGGTTCTCCAATGAGTGATGTGCTCCTAAGCCTTCACTGCTCTCTCAAGCCCCTAGGGGGCCTGAAGTTCCCTTCCTCACCTTCCCCTTTTTTCCCTCTTCTTCTCTCTTCTCTAACTTCTCTTGTTTTTGCAGTTGGTCGTCTGCCTGTTGCTGTCCATTATCCACACAAGAAGCGAAAGGTTTCTTTCTCTGCACTCGATATGGTTCTCCACAGCTTCGTGGATCAGGTAAGCGTTGGTGGATTGGGAGCGGGCCCACCCCCTGTGCTCCATGGCTGTTGACAATGTATCATCTCCCCCACTTCGGGTGGCGACTCATAATACCCAAGGGCTAAACTCACCTTCTAAATGAAGGAAGGTTCTGGATTATATGAAGTCCCGTAAAATTGATATCCTGTTTCTTCAAGAAACGCACTTCCCTATCCGGTACAATCCCTCTTTCCTTCATGCCCATTTCCCCTTATTCTATTTAGCTAACGCAGAAGATAAAACTAGAGGGGTGGCTATCCTCATCTCTAAGAGTTGTAGATTCACTTTACAACAGGTGCTGCAGGATCCAGAAGGAAGGTTTATCATGGTGAAGGGCTCTATAGAGGGTAAACTATTTTCCCTGGTATCCTACTACGCCCCGAACACGGGACAACTCAAATTCTTCAGTAACCTGTTTAAGACTCTTAACCCCCTACTGGAAGGATCCATAATCTTTGGCGGAGACTCTAATGTCGCCTTTGACCAGGGTCTAGATAGGTCCAAACCTCCCTGTGCTCAGTCCGTACGCCCAACTAGAACCAGCTCTAAGATAGCTAAATTGATATACTTACACGGCCTCACGGACATTTGGAGAGAATTAAACCCAACCAAAAAAAGACTACACTCATTTCTCCCATGCTCACCAATCTTATGCCCGACTGGACCATTTATTGATCTCCAATAGCCTAATTCCATCAGCCAGAAAAGCACAGATTTCAGACACAGTGTGGTCCGATCACTCCTTGTTGAGTGTAACAATAAACAACTTTGCTCCACAAATCAAACCCGCCTTCTGGAGATTACCAGAAACAATTATTTCTGACCCTATCAGGAAAGTTGAAATCGAAAAGGCTATCTTGGACTACTTTACACTAAATGATACTGCTGATGTTTCTGCTGAAACCTTATGGGCGGCTCATAAGGCGACCATTCGGGGGAAACTAATCCAACTTTCCTCCCAAATTAAAAGGGAACATAGGGTGGACATAGACAATCTTGAAAAGACCTTCCACAAACTGTGTTCGGAGCACAAGAGAGACCCAGCCCGGGTTCCGGTATCCCGGCTGGACGCTGCACGCCTGGAGCTCAATCTAGCTCTTACAGTTAAGGCAGAAAAACGCATTTTATGGCAAGGAGCGAAATACTACTACCAAAAAGATAAACCTGGGTCCCTCTTGGCCTCCCGACTCACACCGCGTACTCACTCGTACACCTTCCCTAGAATTAAAATAGCAGGCCAACAACACACGGCTAATCCTCTGAAAGTCATGGAAGCCTTCCATGGATTCTATGTGAATTTTTATAGTGAACATAAGTCGAGTGGGACTCGGGATGTTACTAAATTCTTGGATGACCTGCCGATTCCCACTCTGTCGGCAGAACATAGAGATAGACTGGAAGCCCCTGTATCGACTGAGGAAGTCCTGGCGGTAATAAAAAACCTAAAGAGATGCTCGGCTCCGGGTCCGGATGGCTTCTCTACGCCATATTATAAAGCGTTTGCGAACACCTTAGCACCGTTTCTAGCCAAATTTATTAACTCTAAAATCAAAGGGGAGCCTCTGGACCCGCAGCTGAATACTGCGTTCATCACCGTCATCCCCAAACCGGATAAGGATCCGGGAGAAGTGTCCAACTACAGACCCATATCTTTGATCAATAACGATCTTAAAATAATGACTAAAGTTATGGCTGACCGCTTAGCATCCTTTAGTGGGTCTTATATAGAAAAGGACCAGGTAGGGTTCATTCCTGGACGACAGGGTCCTGACCAAATCAGAAGAACTGTTGATGTGGTCTCGATCTTACAGTCGGGCTGGGATGGCGGTGGTGATCAACAAGGTATGCTGTTGTCGCTAGACCTACAAAAGGCTTTCGACTCAGTTTCCTGGTCTTATTTGTTTTCTATTCTAGAAAGATGGGGCTTTGGCCCTCGATTTTCCGGCCTACTTAAATCACTATATTCTAACCCAGAGGCTAGGGTTAAATTACAAGGACAATTGTCAGAGCCTATTAAAATAGCGAGAGGGACGCGCCAGGGATGCCCGCTATCGCCACTTATATTCGCGATAGCGATTGAATCGTTGGCAATTGCTATCCGCACTAACCCAGACATAGCAGGGGTCAGGTGTGGCCCCAAAATTCACAAATGCGGCTTATTTGCCGATGATCTTATTCTCTACCTTACGTCCCCGGTTACATCCCTCCCTGTTGTCTGTAAACTCCTGGAACAATTTGCCAAGACTTCAGGACTACATGTCAACTACTCTAAATCCCAAGCGCTCAATGTGTCACTCCCAGAGTCACTAGTTTCCCGGTTAAAGGCCTCCTTCCGCTTTTCGTGGAGCGAGTCCTCCATACGATATCTTGGTATCAATCTCACACCTAAATTTGAACAACTATACCAGGCTAATTACCCCCCCATCTACAAAAAATTGGAATCAGATCTTAAACAATGGTCCCCGCACAAAATATCCTGGCTAGGTAAGATAAATTCTATCAAAATGACCCTACTCCCAAGACTATTATATATATTCCGCTCTCTCCCGATCGCCATCAGCAAGGATCATCTCCTGGCGTTCCAAAACAAGGTGGTTAAATTCATTTGAGGAAAGTCTGGTCACCGATTGGCGAGACAATCCTTATATAATCTGAGAAATAGGGGGGGGCTAGGCCTTCCAAATTTCTTTTGGTACTACCAAGCTGCCAGACTAGCTCAGCTATCCACTGTCTATTCTAAATCAGCCAGACCTGACTGAGTAGAAATGGAGAGGCAAGCAGCTCCTTCTTTCACTATAGATTTTCTCCTCTGGTGCTCCCCACAGTCTAGGCCTCCCATCCTATCTCCCTCTTTGTCACAGTCATTGAGAATCTGGGACATTCTTAGGAAGGACCCCTCTCTGGTATCACAAAGCAAACCCTTGGCTCATGTTTTCCATAACCCGGATTTCCCTCCGGGCCTAGATATTAAAGCGTTTCAGTGGTGGTTGGATAGGGGAATGTACCGGATCGGGAACTATTTTACCTCAGCTGGACCAATATCTCTAGCCCATTGCATTAAACATCTGGACCTGCCCATCTCAGAGAGGTTCAGATATATGCAACTATCACACTTTCTTCACTCCATTTGGGTCTCTAAACTGGACCCTCCTCAATTTACCCCATATGAACTATGGTGTGGGCAGCTTCTGGAGCAGAGGGGGGGGGATCTCCATAATCTACTCCTCGCTTGCAACAAACGATAGGAAAACAAAATTCATGCTGGAGTGGGAGAGGGATCTTCAGGAATCCTGGGACCTGGAACACTGGCACAAAACCTTCTTTAGATCCTTTAAAGGCATACTAAATATTTCATTAATTGAAGCTAGCTTGAAGGTCATCACAAGATGGTATCTAACCCCCTCCAGACTTTCCCTCATGTATCCCTCGGTATCTCCACTATGCTTCCGCGGTTGTCATATGAAGGGCACCATGATACACATTTGGTAGGAATGTCCTAAAATCAGAAGCTTTTGGACTAAAATTTTTCAAATCATCTCCAAAGTCACAGCCCTGATGGTCCCCAAGTCTCCTTTGATGGCTCTTTTCAATCACCAAATTCCGGGGGCCCCGAAATATAAGCATAAACTAATATTTTTTATCCTGCTTGGTGCCAAACTTACTTTGGCCAAAGCATGGAAGCTCCCTAAGGTCTCTATTATAGCGGCGAAATGGAAAATCTCATGGATAATGGCCCAAGAGAAGATAGTGAGTTCCATACTAGACACCTCAGCACAGTTTGAGAAGACTTGGGAAACATGGGCTAAATATGTCGGAGTGGGTATTTCCTCACTCTCAAGTTCATAATACCGAATAAACTCAGGAACGGACAGGCAGATGACTAACTCTTATCGCTCTCTCTCTGTCTCTCTTTCACCTCTTTTCCTTCTTACCCTCCCCCCCACTTACCTCCTTATCCCCTTACGGGATAATTCGGGTCATGTTTCACGGTAACTACAACCGGCATCGGAACGTATGTTAAGTTGATTTCGGGACATATTCTCGTTGTTTTAATTATATACTACTTTCATTGTATTCAGTTATTTTACCTGGAGTTAATATTGGATTGATCTCTGCATCCGGTTTTGAATGTTGATAACTCAGACAGTCCACACAAGAAGACTAGAAGACATAACTAACACCTTGTCCGACTCGAGGCCTCTAGTAGCAAGATGTGGTCCTCCTGACACAGTGAGTTCCCTACTGGGGTGTTAGGAGACGAGGTGGAATATAAAGCCATCAGACATTTATAGGTCCGGGACGGCTTAGTAATCGCCTCTTTAAACCCCTCGGGTCGCACAAGGCCTTCCTAAAGACTGTCTTTCCCTTGGTGAAAATTATTGAACAAGAATTTATTTAATTACTATGTACAATGACTCTATTTTCCAGTGGATATCTTGAATGTAATGGTATTACCTGTTATCCTTTTGAAAAACCAATAAAACACTTTAAACATAAATAAAGTAATTCAATTGGCTATACCGCCATTGATCTATAACCATCAGTTTGCCTTTATTTTTTAGTTCCTGGTATGTGCAAATTTTACCCTGTTCCATCACATCCTTTAATTGTGCGTCCTCCTGTAAAATCCATTTCCCAAACAAGTCCTCAATCCCCGGTGTATTCTGTATCCTTCAATGGGATTAAGGGTGAATTGTACTCCCATTTCTCTCTTTTGTGCAAATTATCCCAAATTTTTAGTGCATGTCTGGTGATATCATGTATATCCGTGCTGAGTTTTCTAAATTGTGATGGGATCCATATTATCCTTCCATTGTGGCTTTACAAATTGTGCTGTCCATTTTAACCCATTGTTTTTCCTTATTATTTTTTGCCCATTCTATTATTCGGGATAATATAATTGCCTCATAGTTATTTCTAATATCAGGTGCCCCCCACCCCCCCTTCGCTTCATCTTTACCCAACTGTGTAAAACTTATACGTGTTTTTTTCCCTCTCCAAATAAACCTTAAAAATACTGTATGCAGTGTTTTAAGATAGACCTGTGGGAGTGGAATTGAGAGCATTTGCATCTTATACATCATTTTGGGTAAGATTGTCATCTTGAATATATTAATTCTTCCCCCCATTATAACTGTCCTCTTGTAATTCTATTCAACTCTTCTTTGATCTCGTTGAGAAGTGGGACAAAATTAGCCTGGTATAATGTCTCTCTCGATGTACAGTAGTTATCTTGACTCCTAGGTACTTAAGTTCTTTTTTCCCCCACACAAAGGGAAAGTCCTTTTGAAAAGTGTATTCCCCTGTTTTACCTTTATTAATGTCTAGTGTTTCTGATTTAGCCAGATTTATCTTAAAATTAGATAGCTCTCCATATTCTTTTAGGGCTGTAATCAAATTTGGGAGAGTAATCCTAGGGCGGGTTATATAAAATAAAATATCATCCGCGAAAGCCGCCAATTTATGGACTTCTTCCCAACTTTTATTCCCCTGATGTCTGGGTTCTGCCTTATCTTTATTAAAAGGGGTTCAAGCGCTAGCACAAACAATAAAGGGGAAAGTGGGCACCCGTGTCTTGTGCCGTTGAACATTACAAACGGCTCCGAAAGTGTTCCATTTACCTTCACCCTCGCTGTAGGTCGTGAGTATAATACCTTTATCCATCTAATCATATTCACCCTGAGTCCTATCTCCTCCAACGTGCTCTGCATGAAGCCCCAGTCCACCGTTTCAAAAGCTTTTTCAGCATCTATTGACAGGAGTAGTCCTGGGGCTCCACTATCTTTGATTCTCTGAACTGCCAAGAGCGTTCTAATACCGTTATCCCTCCCTTCTCTTCCTGGAATGAACCCAACCTGATCTGGGTGTACTATCTCATTCATTATGTTTTTCATCCTCCCAGCTAATACCTTTGCGAATAATTTCGTATCCGTATTTAGGAGTGATATGGGCCTGTAGCTAGAACAGAGTGTGCTATCTTTACCTTCTTTCAGGATGATGGTAATATTGGCTTCCAGCGCCTCTTTCCTCATCTCCCATTTTACCCAGATCCCATTCATGTAGGAGCACATTTGGGAATTAGTATATCCTGAAATTTTTTGTAGTATAATATTGTCAAGCCGTCGGGACCAGGACTTTTAACGGCAGGTGTTTCTTTTAACATTTTTTTAATCTCTTCTGATATTGGGGGCCTCTAGATCGCTACATTTGTTTTCTGCTATTTTAGTTAATCCTATGTCTTTTAAGAAAGCTTTTATTTTCCCCCGTTTTTTTTTTTTCAGCCTCTTCTGTTGTGTCCTTATTAATTGAGTATAACCCCCCATAATAGTCTTGGAAGGTCTTGGCAATTTCTCTGGTTCTATAACTCATATCCCCTGTCGTCTTAATTTTCTCGGTATAGTTGTCTGTTTTCTTTTTTTTTAATACCTTTGCTAGGAATTTCCCCAGTTTATTCCCACCTAGATACCTTTCATTCTTAGTTAAGTTGTATGCCGTTCATGTTTCTTGTTCTACTAGGTCCCTCGTGGCCTCTCTTTTACAATAAAGTTTTAATAGCACCTCGCCACCCCCAGTTAACTTGTGCAGCTGTTCTAAATCGTATATTACTTTTGTTAAAGCTGTTTTATCTTGCTTAGTCCTTTTTTTTTTCTCCGACCTGGCCATATTTAGAATACCCCTGATATTGGCTTTATGAGCCTCCCAGATTTGTTCTTCCTGAAATAGAGTTCCAGTTCTTCCCTTATTTGCTTTTCTATTTCTTTATCATGTAGTAATTCTTCATTTAACCTCCATATATTACTCTTTTTTGGGACTCACCAATTTTCAGTTGTAAACTCACAGGCGCTTGGTCTGAGAAGGTCATTATTCCAATATTTGTGCTAATCATTGCCTCCAGCCACCTATGCTCAATCAGAAAGAAATCTAGTCTAGAATACGTCCCATGCATGGGGGAGTGGAGTCCCTTGCGTTAAAATGCTGCATCCTCCATGCATCTACCAGTTGAGACTGATGCAATTTCTGTTTCACTTTATTCATCCATGCCATACCGGACGTATTGTCCTTTCCTGGTTCCAGACAAAAATTAAAGTCACCAGCCCCATTATGGCCCCACCTTTCTTAAATTCCATAAACTCCACCAAGATCCCCAGCAGAGATCTATTTGGGTTTTTGTTAGGGCCATATGTGTTTGCCAGTGAGCATTCAGCTCCATTCAGTTTTCCTCTCAAAAATAGGTAACGCCCTTCCTTGCGATGACATCTCTTGGGACATCCCCTGCTATTTCTGCAGGCTTTCTGATCCTGTGGATTTTTTCAAACTTTATTTTACTGCTTGCACCAGATGTACTTATCATATGACCAAAGATTTTATCCATTTTTTCTTGCAATTCCTCCTTTTCTCCTTGCATCTCTGAAAGGCCTCTGATCCGGAGGTTTTTCCTTCTATTCCGGTTCTCTTGGTCCTCAATTCTATACATAGTTACATAGTTACATAGTAAGTGAGGTTGAAAAAAGACACAAGTCCATCAAGTCCAACCTATGTGTGTGATTATGTGTCAGTATTACATTGTATATCCCTGTATGTTGTGGTCATTCAGGTGATTATCTAATAGTTTCTTGAAGCTATCAATGCTCCCTGCTGAGACCACCGCCTGTGGAAGGGAATTCCACATCCTTGCCGCTCTTACAGTAAAGAACCCTCTACGTAGTTTAAGGTTAAACCTCTTTTCTTCTAATTGTAATGAGTGGCCATGAGTCTTATTAAACTCTCTTCTGCAAAAAAGTTTTATCTCTATTGTGGGGTCACCAGTACAGTATTTGAAAAATTGAAATCATATCCCCTCTCAAGCGTCTCTACTTCAGAGAGAATAAGTTCAGTGCTCGCAACCTTTCCTCATAACTAAGATCCTCCAGACCCTTTATTAGCTTTGTTCCCTTCTTTGTACTCGCTCCATTTCCAGTACATCCTTCCTGAGGACTGGTGCCCAGAACTGGACAGCATACTCCAAGTGCGGCCGGACCAGAGCCTTGTAGAGTGGGAGAATTATCGTTTTATCTCTGGCGTTGATCCCCCTTTTAATGCATGCCAATATTCTGTTTGCTTTGTTAGCAGCAGCTTGGCATTGCATGCCATTGCTGAGCCTATCATCTACTAGGACCCCCAGGTCCTTTTCCATCCTAGATTCCCCCAGAGGTTCTCCCTCCCAGTGTACATTATACACTATACATTATAATCCTCTGTTCCTTCTGCATCTCCATCTGGCTCTTAAGCTTTTTTATCTCGTCCTCTTGCATGTCCAGCCTTTTTTCTGTATCTTCCACCCTTTTTAGTATATGGTTCATGTCTCGATGTAAGGTTGCTATTTCTCCTTTTATAGATGTTTACAACCTCGCAAACATTTCCGCCATTTCACCCTTTGTTGGTAGCTGGTTTTTTTTGTTTGGGTTCCATTATTGCTTCTTCTTCTAATATCTCACTGCTTGCCGTGTGGGTGTCTATCTCGGCCCACTATCTTCTCAGTCCCGTCTTTGATATACCCTCAGGGGTTTTACTTTTAGTCCCCAATTGTTTACCCGGGCTATCTTTGCCGCCCTCCTGTACCATATATTTTCTAATGGCCCCCAGGCTAGTACTTATTCTGGGTGGGTTAGCAGCAGCCCCTTTCATTGATTTACCCCTCATTTCTTCTTTACCACTTTGTTTTAAGCTAGTATCTAATCTCCCCTTCCCGGGTGGTGGATGAGGGTGGGGGTATTTTTTCAATGTTGTTATTTTTTCCAGTTGTAAACCCACATATATGTTAAAAGTGAATTCGTAGATAAACCCAGTCTTATGGAAATACCAGTACAAGCCTCTTATCCACCATTGCAAACTGTACGACAGTGACTACTTATGTAGATAGTTACTACTATTGCCCCTGTAATCACATGTTTTAATTTCCTATTGGCACTATTTAACGGTTAACGTCTGTGGTATAGGTCATAGGTCAAAATGTGGTATAGGTCAAAATGGTTCTTGAAATGTCTCTTTCCTGGTATATGAAAAAAATGCGCCGCGCCTAGGGGTGTAACTGAATAACTGTAAATCTAAGTACAAATCATAGATAATAAAGCGTGCAAATCAAATAGAGCCTAAAGCTCTGATCACTTACTAAGATCACCTGCTGTGTGAATCCTTTGACCAAACACACTAAAAAATATCTAGTGCAATAAATCACAAAGTGCAATGTGCATAGAAAAACGTAATAAGATAAATATACAATCCACAGTGATTAAAATATAATCATTCCTAATAAGGTGTATATGCTAAAAAATGTTACACATATGTAGATCCACTGTGATTAAAATGAAAAAAGAAAAAAAAAAATGAAACAAAACAATATATATTCGTAAAACACAAACAGAGTAAATCAATCACATGCGTGGGCGAATTGAAACTATAATCGCTCTAATAAAGGTGTTCAAATCACATCCGTGAAAAAATCTTCCAATCCAGTAACATAAAGTGACCAAGTTCAAATAAAAGTCAGTGTAATGGTGATGGTTCAAAGAAAAAGTTCCGGTTTTAAATCAAACGTGCCCAAAGGAAAACATGCTGTGAAGTGCCTTGGTGACCCCCAATGTGACCAGATATATCCCCCTGATGAAGACACGTGACTCCCTGTGTCGAAGACGCGTAGGGGAGGGGCCAGGACGGAGCGATCAGCACAGAGCTGGGTTGTGGAGCTCTCACACCCCGCAGCACGCCGCACAGCCGTTTTTTCCTATGTTATGTTTGGTGCACATGAGCACCTTATAAATGTGAGTACCCCATGTGGGGATTGGATGTGATTTTAATAAAAGTATCCTACGGTATTATACTATATTAGCCTTTTTCTTTTATATGGTCTGATGTGAGTGGAGCCATAAAGAATCCAGTGTGGGAATCAGCTGTACCTAATACTGAGCCCAGGGGTGGCTCCAAAAGCGTGTATTGACACAATTAAAACCTGTGTCACACGCTCCAAGGTGAGCGCAATCACATTGGGGGTCACCAAGGCACTTCACAGCATGTTTTCCTTTGGGCACGTTTGATTTAAAACCGGAACTTTTTCTTTGAACCATCACCATTACACTGACTTTTATTTGAACTTGGTCACTTTATGTTACTGGATTGGAAGATTTTTTCACGGATGTGATTTGAACACCTTTATTAGGGCGATTATAGTTTTAATTCGCCCACGCATGTGATTGATTTACTCTGTTTGTGTTTTACAATATATATATTGTTTTATTTAATTTTTTTTTTTCTTTTTTCATTTTAATCACAGTGGATCTACATATGTGTAACATTTTTTAGCATATACACCTTATTAGGAATGATTATATTTTAATCACTGTGGATTGTATATTTATCTTATTACGTTTTTCTATGCACATTGCACTTTGTGATTTATTGCACTAGATATTTTTTAGTGTGTTTGGTCATAGGATTCACACAGCAGGTGATCTTAGTAAGTGATCAGAGCTTTAGGATTCACACAGCAGGTGATCTTAGTAAGTGATCAGAGCTTTAGGCTCTATTTGATTTGCCCGCTTTATTATCTATGATTTGTACTTAGATTTACAGTTATTCAGTTACACCCCCGAGGCGCGGCGCATTTTTTTCATATATCATTTATCGCACGGTCATGAATACGTGATCTGCGCCTGCAGCCGGGTAGCTGTTTGGTTGAATTTCCATTAAGGCACTGGATAATTGTGGCTCGCAAGATTTTTTTCCATAATTCTCTCTTTCCTGGTACCCTGGGTAACCTGGTCAGTCCTTATTAGACGGCAAAATTTTTTTACACACCCCACATACACCAGCCTGCATATTCAAGAATCCATGCTGTTGTTAGTGCCTCAGCACTCCTCTCCCCCTCTTTCACAGGCTGTTTTCCTACTGTGGGTCAGGGTCCTTTCACTTAATGGTTTAAGATTTTCTTACTCCAATTTATTTTCGCATCAAATTAAGTTCTCTATAAACTATGTATGATCTATGTATGATCTATATGCAATTTTATGATTTATGTGTCCAGAGCATTATATGTAACAGTTCGTATGTACCCATATATCAGTACACATATGTCTATCCACAGTATGCCAAAGTCTTCTTTCATTCATATGTTGCACAGAGATCTCCTTCAGCATTAATAATCAGTTTACCTGCCGTTTCAGTGTTGCCGGAATACAGTGTGTAGGGGGTTCGCTGCTCACTATATGTCCTGTGGCTCACTTACTCTGTCTGGCGCTTACTGGGATCTCATCTCCAGCTGCTCCTCAGCACCGCTTATCTTCCTCCACACCACACTATGGCTCCCGCTCCACTTCCCGGTCTCAACAGCGAGGGCCACTGAACACCCCTGCCTCCACAGACACCCCGGACGGACCACGACCGAGACCGGACCCACAACACACGCGACAGCGGGCCGGAGAATCACCGCCAGTTCCCACCGCAGCTGCCGGTAACAGCGCTGTCCACCTCGTCTATGGCATGCAGAGGTACTGGGGGGGGGGAATTGTGGAGAGCTGGGATGCAGTCCTGGGCCTGCATCACAGGGAGGTGGTCTCCCAGGCTTCACAAGCTCAGCATTGGCATCTGCTCGAGCGCCCACATCCGGCTCCTCCCTCCTTTACTCACTACTTTTGACCAATAAATGTAGTATCCAATACAACAAAACAAACACTCTTGCGCATAAATGTGTAAGCCCGACAGTTCAGAGTTTAGGATGGACGGTAGCTTTCGGCCTTGCTGCCCTCAAGGATAGGGATATCCTAGCAATCAAACAAAAAAAAAGAGAGAGGGCGCACCGGCCTTGTGCATTATCTTTAAAAAAGTTTAAAAAGAACATATAAAAACTACTACTCACAAGGGTAGATGAAAATCACGCTTAAATGATCTTTAGGCTAGTGGTGATCTATCCACTGATGGCAGTCTCCAGATCCTACAGGGAAGATGTGCAGACCACTGCCAGCTGACGCGTTTCGAAGGTAGAACCTTCTTCTTCAGAGCCTAACAGTGTTCATCTCTTACAGCTACTTATATATGTGTTCTCATCAGGGAGGCACAAGTCAGACTGACTCAGATGCCACTCTCATGTAGGTGGGCGGTCCAGAGGCAGACCCTGACACTGCACCATGGAAACCACCTGTGTACACGTATACACACATCCACATATGGGGATGCCCAGGGGGCATACGTACACAACACATGACGCTTACACCAGAAAGGGTGGGAAGGGGGAAGGAGGGAGAGGGGGGAGAGTCACTAAAGTATGCTCATTTCTAGATGAAGACCTCAGAGAAAATTGGATTAAAAGTCTGCACAAATGTAACCGTATGTGGCTACAATATAGTATTATCCAAAGAGAGCGCAATCTCTCTTTGATTCGTGCTGATTTATATACCTTACAAAAAGAATTATCCACTTTCTCTGATTTTGAAACTTTTGATAACTGGGATCAGAAAGTGAACGAACAAATGATGGAATATGAGACCAATCTCATCAGTAAAAAATCAGGTAAATTTGAGAGAGATAGGTTGGATTATTTAAACAATCGGGGATTTAATTGGAAAAAACAAAACACTAATACCAAGAATAATAAGAATAAGAGTAAGATGAATAGTAAACAGCCAGTCTGCCACCTGTGCCTTCTAAGAATAATAGCAATAGCAGGAGTAACGACAATCTATATAAAGATACAAAAAGAGAAAATACCCCATCAACTAAAAATTCCACTAATGCAAGTAAGAAAGGTACAAATATGCAGCCCAGAGGAGATGGACCTGCCACACCATTGGCTAATGGTAACTGTAATGTACTTCCACTAATGGCCAGCACCTCTACAGTGTCATTTGGAAGTACTACTACAGAACTAGATATAGACCTCAAGACGTTCATTGGCCTACAATCTCATAATCTCTTTACAGTCCTCAGTAATTTAGAGTCGGATGACAATAGTGTTAATATATGAGACATTACACCGCCCTTGGTTTTTTTAGAGAAGGAAGTTGCACTGATGGAGGGCCCTGCAACGAGCAACAAAATACCGGACCCTCTAGTGCTAACTCCATCAATGATGAAAAAAACAAGGAAAAGAGAAGAAGAACAAGAAGAGGTACAAGAGGAGGAAAGGGACATAAAAAGAGGCAAGACTCTAGACACTACCCATTCCACCATCAAAATTTATAACTTATCCAGCTTTGTTTTTTTCGGAAACAGAACTGGACCTCCTCAGGAAAGGCCTCAACTATGCCCACTCAGTGTACCTAATCTATTTGAGTTATTTATTGACCTCAATAAGTACATACGTAAACTCACCATCCAGAGATACTATATCCTTAAAAAAGCGAGAGGTGATACTGATGTTGATAAGAATATTGGAGTGGAGTTGGAGGTGTCCCTACCCTCTGAAACAAGTGTAGATGAGGACTCTATACTAAATATATTAGAAGAACTCTATCTTGAGGCACAACCCGATGGGCAGACTACCTCTGAACCAGTGGCTTGTCCCCTACGGAAAAGTGCAATAATCCACACTCCATTTAGACCCAGGTCTTCTTTCTTTCCCCATTAGGTCAAAGGAAAATTAATTTCCACATTCTATGATGTAGTTTTTAACACTTTTAAAACAAAGTTTGACTTAGGGCTGCAACTAACGATTATTTTCATAATCGATTAGTTGGCCGATTATTGTTTCGATTAATCGATTATTCGGTTAATAACCTTAAAAGAAAGTGTGGTATATAATTTAGTTAATGTGTAAGTTTAAAAAAAAAGGTAATTTATTCTTAAATATCTCTATGCAGTGGTAAAATATAAATAACCAACTATATGGTTAGGGAGTAAAATATCAAATCCACTCTGAGCATAACAGACAGAAGAGATATACTGTATATACTATTAGAGGAGAGATATACTGTATATACTATTAGAGGAGATACACTGTATAAACTATTAGAGGAGATATACTGTATAAACTATTAGAGGAGATATACTGTATAAACTATTAAAGGAGATATACTGTAAAGAGTGAATCTGGTAAATATCAGACTCAGTGATCAAATTTTTCTATTAAAAACAAAAACAATGTCTTCCTTCAAAAAAAAAAAAAATAATAATTTTAAGAACGTTCGTTCTTTCATTCAGTGAATGTACAAAGATTTTTCGTCTGAATATTCTCGTCTAAAAATTGATCCGTGTGGCCAGCATAAGGCTCAGTACACACCTATGCAGTTTGCTTTTCATCTGTTTCTGCAGTGCGTTTTGATTTTTGTGCACGTGATTTTGCTGCGTATTGTGTTTTTGCATTTTTTTGGGCAATTTGTTGTTGGGCAGATTAAAAAACACATATTGCTGCAAAAACGCATTAAATGCTTTTCTGCAGCTTCTCTATTGAAGTATATTGAACCAAAAAAGCACAGTTTCGTGTGAACGTGTCCCATAGGAAACCATGTAAATGAACTGTAGTGCATTTCTGCAAAAAGCACCAAAAAACACATAGATGTGAACCAGGTCTAAGACGTTTAGTAACGTAATGGGGTGAAAAAAAACTAAAATTAGCCCTTTATAGTACAAAAAAAAAGCAGATAATCACTACTGTAAGGGGTTTATTTTTTTCAGTGTAGAACTGTGAAAGTAATATTTGCGATTATTTGCTCTTTTTGTACTATAAAGGGCTAATTTTAGGTTTTTTTTAACCCCATTATGTTACTGGCTGATTAATCGATTATGAAAATAGTAATTGATTATTTCATAATCGATTAGTTGTCGATTAATCGATTAGTTGTTTCAGCCCTAGCTTGATCACCCTAATAAAAAGTCAAGTAATGCTAAAAACACACACCCTCTTTTTAAGTCTATAGATAGTTTGAAACAAAATCAGGACATTATTATACGAAAGGCTGATAAAGGGGGAAGCCTTGTCATTCAGAATAAAGATGAGTACATTATTGAGGCAAGGAGACTCCTGGGCGATATGGATACTTATACTAAATTAAGTAAAGACCCTACAGTGGAATATACAAATGAGCTCAAAATACTTTTAGATGAGGCATTATTAGAGGGGGTTATTACAAAAAATGAATACTACTTCTTACTGTACAATAGGCATGCTGTGACCCCACATTTTTATCATATACCCAAGGGGCACAAGAGCCTAACCAACCCTCCGGGTAGTCCAATAATAGCTGGGATGGATAGTCTCTCTAGTAATTTGGGCTCTTACATTGACTATTTTCTGCAAGACACTGTGACTAGACATGTGCACACTGAAATATTTTGTTTCGGAATTTCGTGTTCGTCCAAAAAATACATTTATTTAGTTACTCCCGAAATTCGTTTTTATTTATTTCGGTTTTCGTTAAAAATTGCATTCGTCCGAAAATCCTAATTAAGGTTGAATCTGTCATTGAATGCTTATGGTGTCTGTCGAATGTTCAAAGAAGATTTGACGGAGCAGCTAAACTGTGCGACGCCATATAGTTAACCTGCTCCGTCGAATCTTCTTAGAACTTTCAACAGACACCATAAGCCAAAGTACTGTGTACTTAGTTCTAGCTATTTTACTGCTCCTCCTCTTTGGTTACAATCAGCCAATAACATTCATCATCATCATTATTTTTATTTATCTTTCCTCCCCTACGTCGAATCTTTCCTCCCCTACGTCGAATCTTTCCTCCCCTACATCGAATCTTTCCTCCCCTACGTCAAATCTTTCCTCTCTACGTCGAATCTTTTCTCTATATGTAGAATAATCTTGGACTAATAGAGCTAAGGTTAGGCACATTCGACCACAGGTTTGATGGACAGATTGTTATTGTCATCATCATGTCAAATCTCCTATCTATATCGAACTGTTATAGCAACGAAAATGAAAATAAAGCATTTGTTTATGTCGGATCTTTCGTTTTTCGGACTCTGCACTTTCGTTATCGTTTGTTAAAACAATAATGAAAATACCTGAAATTCGGACGAAAATGCATTCGGACGAAAACGAATGCACATGTCTAACTGTGACCAATTTACCATCTTTCGTAAGAGACTCCGGCCATATGCTTGATATTCTGTCCAACTACAAATGGCAGCCTAGCTACAGATGGCTCTCTCTTGATGTGGCTTCGCTATACACATCCATTGACCACACACACAGTCTTAGAGCCATGAATCACTTCTTAATAGAGGATGATAGACTGAATCCCTCACAAGCCAAATTTTTGCTGGACTGTGTCAGATTTTCCCTTACACACAATTACTTTTCTTTTTTGGGTGAATATTATTTGCAGACTAGGGGCACAGCTATGGGGGCGAGGTTTGCCCCTAGCTACGCCAATATATTTATGGGCCTCTGGGAGAACACCTATATATGAAAAAACAATCCCTTCTGGGCCAATCTGGTGTTGTATGCCAGATATATTGACGATATTTTGATTATATGGGACGGGTCAGATGATGATCTCAATAATTTCTTAGAGTATTGTAAAAACAATTCCTTCGGCATAGAATTTACACACGTTATAGATAACAAGTGTCTAGTCTTTTTAGATTTAGAACTTCGGGGAGATCCTGATGGTAATATCTGTTTTAGAACCCACTTCAAACCTAGTGGAGGTAATTCGCACCTATATGCCAAAAGTAATCACCACCCAAGGTGGATAAAAAATGTCCCCTATGATCAATTTTGTCGTCTGAGGAGTACATGTACGAAAAAAGAAGACTACGTAGAACAGAGTAGGCTTCTTATACAGAAATTTAGAGAAAAGGACTATGACACAAGCCATTTTGAGACAGCTTTTAATAAATATCTAGTCCTCTATGATAATCCATCAGATGAAACCATTGAACCTCTACACCATACCACCCCTGATACTCAACAGGCTAGATTCTCCACCCAGTATACCAACCAGGCCTTTAAGATTCAGAATATCCTTAAAAGAAATTGGAATATCCTCAAACATGACCCTGTGCTAGGTGACACACTCCCGGATAATCCTAATATTGTTTTTCGTAAACCATGCGACCTTAGGAGCCTTGTTGCTCCTAGTAGGGTTAAAACAACTACCAATAGACCCACCAGTCTTTGGACTACAATATTTGATCAAAAAGGGAGCTACAGGTGTTGCGTTAAAAACTGCGGCACATGTATGTACATGTGGCACAGGAAGAAAACTGTAGAAGGGAGGGATGAAAGGGTCCATAAACTTAAACAGTTTATGAACTGCGGGACAGAGTATATAGTATATGGCATCGTTTGTCCTTGTGGTCGCCTCTATGTTGGCCGAACCCAGCGCCCTATAAGGGTCAGAATAGGAGAACATAAGTGTGGTATCATAAATCTAAGGGACAAATACCCGGTTCCCCGCCATTTTCTAGAAGCTCACCAAGGAAACCCTGCAGGTATGAGGGTATTTGGAATTGAGGCAATCGGGGGGGAACTAGACTCGAGGAGGAAACACCAGAAACTATGCAAACGCGAGGCCTACTGGATTTTCACCCTTGGCAGTCTCGCCCCCGGAGGTCTCAATGAAGAAATACAAAAAATAGTGTGATAGCGGTATGAGGTAATATCCACCCTGCAGGGTATGGGACTCAGTTTGGTTCTTTGTATATCTATTGTCATTTTCTTTTAGACTTTATTAGGTATTTTTTATATATATTTATATATAGTTTTTTGAATTGTTATACTTTTTTATTGTATTTTTTTTTTGGAGGGTTGTTTCTACTTAATATAGAATGTTAGTACGCACAGGTTGTGTGGTCATATTCATATTCAAATATTGTTGTTCATTCCTGTTCTTTTACGTTACGCGTCTGTTGTATGTGCATGTGTGTATATATATATATATATATATATAATATGTATATATATATATATATATATACGCATTTCCAACATTTTATCAATTGTAATCTTTTTTGCAACCAAGGACATTTTTAAGGAATGTATGTGGATAATATTTATACACATGTATATACACATATATATCCTCTAGAAAGTATCTATTCAATCAGGGAGTCCTTGACTCTATTCTGTTTATGAAAATATCATTATATACCATTTTAATGTAAAACTATGCGCTCATTTCATATGCATTATTCATTTATATATTTATATTTGATTTAGAGTGCAGGTTTTCATCTCTTACCTACGCATGTCACTTGACACGCACACTATTAAACATGTGTGCTGACACACATATATATAATTTGTCTCGCAAATAGATGGGCATGTTTTACCAGTTTTCATCCAGGGATCACCACTGACAGATATGCTCCTTTTTGTGTGCATGTACACACACATTCTATGTGTGGGGTTGTGATTGTCTATGAGTGCATGGATGCTATTGGTATCACTTCCAGCCGTCTATTCTATACGTACACATATATATTCATAGTTTTTCGTAATAATTTCATTTTATCCTTATAATATATTTTTTCCTTTACCATTTACTTATATTTTGTTTTTCCCTTTGTTGTTTACCATCCTTTTATTGATGTGGCGATTTCGCCTCTGTCATTTCAGCCATGCGTCCGCTCCTGGCCTCTATAGTATGCCTTCATTAACATGGTGGAAGGCATTTCCCATTGCTGACACACGTTCAGCGCGACAGCGGGCGCACAGGAAGTGACACTGAGCCTCCACTTCCGCCCTTTGTAGCAGTATCACAACAAATATGGCGTGCGTTCCACTCGCCGCCTATAGCCATCACAGCATCCTCTAGGTAAGATAAATCTGTTATGGGGCATACACACGGTCAGACTTTTCGGCTACAAAAGTCAGACGGACGCCGACGGACCAAATCCGGCGGACAATCCGATCGTGTGTGGGATTCCCCGAACTTTCAGCTGACTTTTCCAGTCGCAAATCTGATGGACTTTAGATTTGGAACATGCTTCAAATCTTTATGTCGTAACTCCGCTGGACCCAGAAATCCGCTCGTCTGTATGCTAGTCCGACGGACAAAAACCCACGCTAGGGCAGCTATTGGCTTCTGGCTATTAACTTCCTTATTTTAGTCCGGTGTACGTCATCACGTACGAATCCGTTGGAGTTTTGTGTGTTCGTATGTAGGCAAGTCCGTTCTTTAGAAAGTCCGCCAAAACTCCATTGAAAGTTTGTCGGACGGGCTGTCGGACTTTTGTAGCCGAAAAGTCCGACCGTGTGTACGCCCCATTATTTACAGCAGCGGTTCTATTTTCGATTCCATTTCGGAGATAAAGGGATTTGTTCCCCTTGATGTCCGTTTTAGGTGGCCTTGCTGGGTCCATATTGATGCCAGTGCAAGTGTCCCTGCTGTTTTCAGGCACTTTAGGTTTTCCTTTTAGTGTCTTCTATGTGCAGACTGAAGTACAACACCCATACACATGGTTTTGCTTTTGTTTCTGTCTATGTAAGTCGCCGCATTTATGGGACGTGGGATTGGAGCCTGCTTGGCTGTTAGATGTGTCGCTTTGTGAAATATGTGTGGATCTGCCTATGTGAGCAACCCTTGCGATCGTTGTAGTGTTTGGTGGCTGGTTACAGGGAGGCCCCCCTAACCCTTCTCCCCCCCTTTCCCCCCCTCTTTTCCTCCCCCCCTCTCCCTCCTTTCCCCTTCCCCCCCTTTCTGGTGTAAGCGTCATGTGTTGTGTACGTATGCCCCCTGGGCATCCCCATATGTGGATGTGTGTATACCTGTACACAGGTGGTTTCCATGGTGCAGTGTCAAGGTCCGCCTCTGGACTGCCCACCTACATGGGAGTGGCATCTGAGTCAGTCTGACTTGTGCCACCCTGATGAGCACACATATATAAGTAGCTGTAAGAGATGAACACTGTTAGGCTCTGAAGAAGAAGGTGCTACCTGGCAGTGGTCTGCACATCTTCCCCGTAGGATCTGGAGACTGCCATTAGTGGATAGATCATCACTAGCCTAAAGATCATTTAGGCGTGATTTTCATCTACCCTTGTGAGTAGTAGTTTTTATGTGTTCTTTCTAAACTTTTTAAAGGATAATGCACAAGGCCGGTGCGCCCTCTCTCTTTTGTTTTTTGTTCAATAAATGGAGTACACTTATGCCCCGTACACACAATCGGACATTGATCGGACATTCCGACAACAAAATCCTAGGATTTTTTCCGACGGATGTTGGCTCAAACTTGTTTTGCGTACACATGGTCGCACAAAGTTGTCGGAATTTCCGATCGCCAAGAATGCGGTGACGTCAACCACGTTCGACGAGACTAGAAAAGGCCAGTTCAGAACCAAGCGCGGCACCCTTTGGGCTCCTTTTGCTAATCTCGTGTTAGTAAAAGTTTGGTGAGAGACGATTTGTGCTTTTTCAGACTCGTGGTTTTCAGATCGTTTTCTGCGGTTCAGTTTGTGCTTGTGGGTTTGTATCTGCTCTTCAGTGCGTGCAAGCAAGTTCCGCGTGACTTTAATTAGTCATTATGTTCTTGTTTGTTCGTTACTGTTTTTCAGGTCGCTCTTCACAGGCCTTGCTGTTCTTCAGTGCGTTCTGTTACTTCGTTCTGAGCAGCCGACCGTTTTCTAGCCATGTTTCGTATACGTACTCCTCGTAGAGTTCATGCTGTGCGGGGGCTTGGTGTTGGGGTCCTGACCTTGACACAAGTCCAGTCCATGAACAGGGTGGGGAGGAGTTCATGGACCAAGAATTGGTTGCTTCAGCGTGACCAGTTCTGTCATATGCCTTTGCTCCGTGAGATCCTGATAATTTCAGTAACTTTCTCAGGATGACGGACCCCGTATTTCACCGTTTGTTGGCTTCGCTGACCCCCTATATCAGCAGGCAGGATACCTGCATGAGGCAAGCCATCACTCCGGAGCAGAGGCTGGTCACTACCCTGCGGTACTTGGCAACAGGGAGAAGCCTGCAGGACTTGAAGTTCTCGACAGGCATATCCCCCCAGGCTCTGGGGATTATTATCCCAGAGACCTGTTCTGCCATCATACAGGTCCTGCAGAAGGAGTATATTAAGGTAAGATTTTTATCCTTTAATATCACATTTTATTGTATTGAATGTTTGCTAATATATTGTATTTCTTTCCTCATTCCCTAATTACCATGATTGTAATATGCTGTGAATGTTCCCTTTGTCCTCATGCATGCTGGATTTTTATGTAATCTTTTTTTTAGTCCTTCATACCTATTTGCCTTCACTAACCTTCCCAGCATGGTCTCCTGCCCCTATATTTACCTCATGTAGTCACTTAACAATGTATTTTGTCAGCTCCATAGTAGTGCTTTACCCCAAACACCCCCTAAAATGTTTAGAAATCTGATTTGTGCTTTAAATTCAGGCAGAGGGCCAGAGGCTTTGTTTTTTAGTGTCCCCAAATCATTTTTATTAATCCTCCCTCCCCCCAACTGCTAAGTCAGCTGATCCCAATTCTCTATCTATCCTCAATCATCTATCTGCTGACTTTGCCAAACCCATACACACTATACCCACCTCTTTTGTGGTCAGATGTATGGATGAAGTCCCCAAAGCATGTAGTGCGAGGGCCTGCCTGTATACTTTCAAATGGTACTGTTTAAAGTTTTTGTATCCTATTATTATCTTGATAGGTAATAGCAGAATATCAAAATGTGCTCTAATGTCTATTAGTAGTCTATTAGTAAATCTATTACAACTACAAGGGGTTCAATAGTATTGTGATGTTGGCGGTGGTGTCGGCTACTTATGAGTTCCTGTATGTGGACGTGGGGAAGAATGGCCGGATGTCCGATGGTGGAGTCATCGCCCAGACGGAGTTTTACAGGCGACTCCAGAATGGCAGCTTGGACTTGCCACCTCCAGAAGACAATGTGGAAGGACTCCCATTCGTCTTCGTTGCAGATGAAGCCTTTGCGCTGGGGGACCATCTTATGCGGCCATTCCTGATGAGGACCCTCACCCCGGAACAGAGGGTTTTTAATTACCGGCTGGCCAGAGCCAGAAGAGTGGTGGAGAACACATTTGGAATCATGGCCAGCCGGTTCCGCCTATTTCTGACACCCATCCATATGGCGGAGTATAAACTTAATCATCTAATTCTGGCGTGCTGTGTTCTCCATAACTTTTTACGCAAACATTCTGCCAACTATGCTGGCTCAGTTGGGCCTGGGGCCGGAATGATCAATGAACCAACCCTGACGGCGCTTGAAAGTGGCCGTCCTGGCTTGCCCTCCCTGAGTGCCTGTGATGTCCGGTTAAGATACCTTGAGTTCTTTGCGGGTAGGGGGGCCATCAATATGCCAGACAATTTGTGAAGCCTTTATCAAATAAAAAAAAAAATCTTTGGTGACATTTCCTGCTTGTGTTTGTTTTACCTGACCCTGTCAAAAATGTGGGGAGTCCTGAAAATGGCGTGATTGTGTAACCTTATACAAAGCACTGTTGGGTGTTGTTTACTAAAGGCAAAGACACTTTGCACTACAAGTGCACTTGCAACTGCACTGAAACTGCACTTGTAATGCAAAGAGGATTTGCCCTTAGGAAATAACCCCCATTTTCACAGAAAACACCAATTACATCACCACCAAAGTGTTTTGGCGTTGACACAATAATCCACACATTCTTCATTAACAATCATTTTAATACCTGCACAATCACATGTGCATTTAGAAAAGGTTTTTTAAAACAAACCAACATGTTTGTTGTATAACAATTTTTGGGGTTGCATTATCACAAATAGAAATGTCCATTTAAGATAAAACAGGCATGTGTAAAACCAACAAGAAAGACACAAATCTTGGAACTTACAAAGTTCACATTTGGTAGAACTTTAAGACAATATCAGACATGAGTATTTAGGAACTGTGTTTGATATTGCGTTCAGATGGGGTGAAGTCACCCCAGGTAAAGCCACATTTGGAAGATGCACACCAATTTACGAATGTCAACATGTGCTAGCTGCCATCACGAGGGATCAAGGGACGTGTTTTGGGGGAGAAACCCCTTCCTCTCAGCTACTTTATTATTGAGGAAGGCGTTGCACCCCCAAAACGCGTCCATTGATCTCCCGTGAGGGCAGATAGCACATGTTGGCACACTGTGTGCATCCTCCAAATTTAGCTTTTAGAAAAATCGCTAAAACATTTTAAAATTTGTAGAACACAAAAGAAGAAAGTGATTTTGAGGGGTTTTAAACTCGTCCCAAAACATCAATGATGTTCTTATTTTTTTGGATAACATCATTGATGTTTTTCTTGAGGTTTTCCAATTGTAAATTACAGCCCATGATCTCCCTGATCAGGATCTGGGCACTTTCTGATGTGAAAGGATCTGGATCCACAACATCACGATCACCTAAAAAGAGAGCAAAACAAAACAGGTATGAAAAATATGCCGGCATCCATCTCTTACCTGAGCCTGTGGTCACAGACACTCACCTGTTGTGGTGACAATTTCCACCACGTCTTCTTCCTCCTGCTCTTCTTGGGTTGGGGGTATTTCCCCTTCTTCCAGAGGTGGGGGGTCTGTGGTCTCCTCGGATTAGGGGTGTCCTCCGAGTCTTTTATCCCCTATGTAAAACAAAAATGCTGTACTTAGCACATAGTTATTTGATGACAGAACTATAAATAGGAAACATTGCTTGGAAGTGGGGTACAATTGTCAATTTTAGCAGAGTTCCAAGATGTAGCATTTTCAGTGTCCTTTGTCAAGCTGCAATACTTTACCTGTTTTGTACAAGCTTCACAGATGGAGACCCCCCTATAGTATACACTGGAGCACCTGTGTGGGTCCCCTAAGAAAAATGGGGTTCTTGTGTCCCACACTAGTGCTCCAGTGTCCAGATGTGAAAACAGCTGCTGAGTGCCCTCTCCTTACACAGAATCTAGTTTGCATTTCATTCTAGTAACAAAGCCATCTACACCACCAAATTAGTTTCATGCAAGTAGGGCGTAAAAAATGTGGCCAAATGCATATGGCCAAAACAATGGTGTTTTATAGTCCGAAAGAAAAATGATACGAACGAATAATGTGCCCATGAACATGAAAGTTGCTATTTTAAAATGTACACTTTTAAGAAAAGCACCTGGAGCAGCACGAACATAATAAACATAAAGAATAGGAACACAGCACAACTACTTACTTTTTTGCAGCACTCTCCGGATCTTTCTGTACTGCTCATGTTCTCGTAATTTGAGGTCCGACCACCGTTTCCTGAGCTGATCTTTTGATCGTCGTACCCCAAAATGCCGGTGCAGACTCTTGACTACTTTCACCATGATCTTGGCCTTTCTAACATTGGGGTTGGGGTAAGGTCCATACTTTCCATCATAGTCGGCCTTCTTCAGGATGTCCACCATCTCCAACATCTCCCCAAAGGACATATTTGAGGCCTTAAATCTCCTTCTGGATCGGGACGTTTCTGGTTCCGGGCCTTCCTCCTCCTCCTCCTCGTTCCTGTAATTAGCACGCACCTGCTGTGTATCCGCCATGTGCTCTTCCCTCACTGCGCCAAGCGAAAAGGGGCGGGGAATAGACTAGAAAGAACGTCAGGGGCGGGTGGAGTTACACGCATGAGCAGTGAGTATAAAGCGTACCACGCGTTCGTATTACGTACGATCTGTGAGCGGAGGAAGGAGCATTGGAGGCGCCGATCGTAAGAACGAAGGTAAGAGACATAATTGTGCCTATACTGCTTCTAGATTGACGCCTATATTGTAACAAGATTAGGAGAGTTTGGCCTGACATTAGGGTTTGTCTTGTGTTGTGTCTTGCAGTGAAAATGGATATCTTTAAAGATACTGACTTCATGGCAATATTCATTGACATGTTCAGGGAGCTGCCTTGCCTGTGGGAGTACAACCACCCACATTACAGGAACCAAACAAAGAGGAAGGCAGCGCTGGATCAATTGTTGGAAATTGTGAAGCAGGTGATCCCCACGGCAGACATCACATATTTGAAGATCCTAATTGGTGGCCTGAGGAGCACATATGTAAGGGAGCGCCAGAAAGTCCAGGATTCGCAGAGATCCGGAGCAGCAGATGATATCTATGTCCCCAGGATGTGGTACTATGACAGGCTGCATTTTCTGGCAGGCCAGACTGAACCCAGGTTATCACTCTCCAGTCTTCCTTCCACGCTTCCTTCCCCCCCGGCTGAGGCTTCTGACGCCCAACCTGGGCCTTCCAGGCAACAACATGTGGAGGAGCCCAGATTGAGCCAGGTATAGCATTCCTCTAAATATTTCAGGTTGTCCAATCAATGATGTTAACTAGATGTTAGTTTGGAGTACTAATTTCTGATTGTGATTGATGATGCAAAAACTAAAACCATGTCCCTTTTTCATACACAGGGAAGTCTCAGCCAGGAGGTGGCCGGGCCGAGCAGGCTGCCTGATATGCAGGTCCCTCCCCTACACCTGGAAAGAGAAAGTGGCAGGAGGAGGAGTGCCCTAGAGGAGGCTGCCATAGGACTCTTTTGGAAGGCTACAGAGGCCCTGGGAGCACCACACACCGTGGAGGAGGACTTCGCTGCCATCATTGCCTGTAAAATGCAGCGGATGGAGGAGGGCCAACAACTCATGTGTGAGTCCTTAATGTTGGAGGCTCTCAATAAGGGGTTGAGGGCCCAAATAACATCTGATACCCACCTTTGTGACCTCACACATGGTCCTCCTCCTCCTCCTCCTCCAGGTCCACCTCCTCCTTCTCCTCCAGGTCCTACTAGTCCTCCTCCTCCTCCAGGTCCTACTCCTCCTCCTGCCACATCTCCAACAGCAGAGCCACAGCGTGGAAGGGAGCGTGAAAGGAAGACCAGAAAGTGAGGACCCTGGACCCAGTCTGGTCTGGCAAAAGATGCAGCCTCTTGTGGTACCACAGCCATACATGTCATCTGCTGCTTTCCGGATCTCTGGGACTTCTGGACCAGACTGCCCTCCCTTACATATGGACTCCTCAGGCCACCAATTTTGATGTTTAAGAATTGATGTCTGCCCTGGGGGTCAAAGGCTTCGCTAATTTCTCCTGTTTATCCAGCGCTGCCTCCCTCTTTGTTTGGTTCTGAGCCCTTAATAAAGGAATTTTGGTTTGAATTATACTTGCCTATGTGTGTTTTACTTCAAAAAGGAGAGTTTGTGAGGATTCAGGTACATTTCAAATATACAATGTGAAATTAACAAGGGACACCAACACCAAACAATCTCCTTGAGCTTAAATAATAAAAGATATCAATGGTGTTGTGGTAACTTGACACACAAAACACGGACAAAAATATTCTGGAGTAAAACTAAAAATAAAATTAAAGAAAGATCAGCCTTTGAAAAAATACAAACATAAAATCTAAAATAAAAATGGCTTTAAAAAAAAAAAAAAATTCATGTCAGATGTGACAAATAAAAATATATTCAGGTAATCCCAATAAAAAATAAAGAAAGAAGTTTATGAGAAGTGTGTGTGAATATGAGCAGCAAAACTACTTCATTCTTCTCACATTATAAAGAAGAAGAGAGTGCGCTGTGTTAAACCATTTTTAACATTGCAGCATGACGAAAGTGCTGTATCCATTGCGAACGCTAATTTTACCAGACCGAGCTGTTCCGTGTCGGAATTTCTTCTGAGCATGCGTCGAACTTTGTGCGTCGAAACAGGCCACACACGGTCGGAATTGACGCGATCGGATTTTGTTGTCGGAAAATTTTATAGCCTGCTCTCAAACTTTGTGTGTCGGAAAATTTGATGGAAAATGTCCGATGGAGCCCACACACGGTCGGAATTTCCGACAATATGCTCCGATCGGACATTTCAGGAACCATGAATCAGACAGAGACAGAAGTATAGTTAAATCACACTTGTTTAATAGTAATAATAAAAAAGTAAACAGAGTAAGCGTGGTCAACACAAGCCAGAGTTCAGTAACCGGATCGGGTAGTCAGCCAAGCCAATGTCAGAGAGCCAGAGATGAATGTAGAAGTACAACAAGCAGGATCGGGAGCCAGAAGGAACGTCAGCCGAGCAAGTCAACAGTAGGGATGAGCCGAACACCCCCCTGTTCGGTTCGCACCAGAACATGCGAACAGGAAAAAAATTCGTTCGAACACGCGAACGCCGTTAAAGTCTATGGGACACGAACATGAATAATCAAAAGTGCTAATTTTAAAGGCTAATATGCAAGTTATTGTCAATAAAAGTGTTTGGGGACCCGGGTCCTCCCCCAGGGGACATGAATCAATGCAAAAAAAAGTTTTAAAAACGGCCGTTTTTTCAGGAGCAGTGATTTTAATAATGCTTAAAGTCAAACAATAAAAGTGTAATATCCCTTTAAATTTCATACCTGGGGGGTGTCTATAGTATGCCTGTAAAGGGACGCATGTTTCCCGTGTTTAGAACAGTCTGACAGCAAAATGACATTTTGAAGGAAAAAACACATTTAAAACTACCGCGGCTATTGCATTGCCGACAATACACATAGAAGTTCATTGATAAAAACGGCATAGGAATTCCACACAGGGCAACCCCGAACCAAAATTAAAAAAAAAAAATGATGTGGGAGTCCCTCTAAATTCCAAACAAGGCCCTTCAGGTCTGGTATGGATATTAAGGGGAACCCCAGCCAAAATTAAAAAAAAAAAAAACGTGGGGTTCCCCCTAAATTCCATACCAGACCCTTCAGGTCTGGTATGGATTTTAAGGGAAATCCCGCGCCAAAAAAAAAAAAAAAAACGGCGTGGGGTCCCCCCAAAAATCCATACCAGACCCTTATCCGAGCACACAACCTGGCAGGCCGCAGGAAAAGAGGGGGGGACGAGAGTGCGGCCCCCCCCCCTCCTGAACCGTACCAGGCCACATGCCCTCAACATTGGGAGGGTGCTTTGGGGTAGCCCCCCAAAACACCTTGTCCCCATGTTGATGAAGACAAGGGCCTCATCCCCACAACCCTGGCCGGTGGTTGTGGGGGTCTGCGGGCGGGGGGCTTATCGGAATCTGGAAGCCCCCTTTAACAAGGGGACCCCCAGATCCCGCCCCCCCCCTGTGTGAAATGGTAAGGGGGTACTTACCCCTACCATTTCACTAAAAAACTGTCAAAAATGTTAAAAATGACAAGAGACAGTTTTTGACAATTCCTTTATTTAAATGCTTCTTCTTTCTTCCTTCATCTTCTTCTTCTTCTGGTTCTTCTGGCTCTTCTGGTTCTTCCTCCGGTGTTCTCGTCCAGCATCTTCTCCGCGGCGTCTTCTATCTTCTTCTCCTCGGGCCGCTCCGCACCCATGGCATGGGGGGGGAGGCTCCCGCTCTTCTCTTTATCTTCTTCTCTTCTTCATCTTCTTCTTCTTCTTCCTTCTTCTCTTCTTCCTTCTTCTCTTCTTCATTCTTCATGTCTTCTCCGGGCCGTTCCGCAGCCATGCTGTGGCATGGAGGGAGGCTCCCGCTGTGTGACGGCGTCTCTTCGTCTGACGGTTCTTAAATAACGGGGGGTGGGGCCATCCAGTGACCCCGCCCCCTCTGACGCACGGTGACTTGACGGGACTTCCCTGTGACGTCACGGGGAATGCCACAGGGAAGTCCCGTCATGTCACCGTGCATCAGAGGGGGGCGGGGTCACCGGGTGGCCCCGCCCCCCGTTATTTAAGAACCGTCAGACGAAGAGACGCCGTCACACAGCGGGAGCCTCCCTCCATGCCACAGCATGGCTGCGGAGCGGCCCGGAGAAGACATGAAGAAGAGAAGAAGGAAGAAGAGAAGAAGAAGAAGAAGAAGATGAAGAAGATGAAGAAGAGAAGAAGATGAAGAGAAGAGCGGGAGCCTCCCCCCCCATGCCATGGGTGCGGAGCGGCCCGAGGAGAAGAAGATAGAAGACGCCGCGGAGAAGATGCTGGACGAGAACGCCGGAGGAAGAACCAGAAGAGCCAGAAGAACCAGAAGAAGAAGAAGATGAAGGAAGAAAGAAGAAGCATTTAAATAAAGGAATTGTCAAAAACTGTCTCTTGTCATTTTTAACATTTTTGACAGTTTTTTAGTGAAATGGTAGGGGTAAGTACCCCCTTACCATTTCACACAGGGGGGGGGGCCGGGATCTGGGGGTCCCCTTGTTAAAGGGGGCTTCCAGATTCCGATAAGCCCCCCGCCCGCAGACCCCCACAACCACCGGCCAGGGTTGTGGGGATGAGGCCCTTGTCTTCATCAACATGGGGACAAGGTGTTTTGGGGGGCTACCCCAAAGCACCCTCCCAATGTTGAGGGCATGTGGCCTGGTACAGTTCAGGAGGGGGGGGGGGCGCACTCTCGTCCCCCCCTCTTTTCCTGCGGCCTGCCAGGTTGCGTGCTCGGATAAGGGTCTGGTATGGATTTTTGGGGGGACCCCACGCCGTTTTTTTTTTTTTTTTGGCGCGGGGTTCCCCTTAAAATCCATACCAGACCTGAAGGGTCTGGTATGGAATTTAGGGGGAACCCCACGTCAATTTTTTTTTTAAATTTTGGCTGCGGTTCCCCTTAATATCCATACCAGACCTGAAGGGCCTTGTATGGAATTTAGGGGGACCCCCACATCATTTTTTTTTTTTTTTTTTTGGTTCGGGGTTGCCCTGTGGGGAATTCCTATGCCGTTTTTATCAATGAACTTCTATGTGTATTGTCGGCAAGGCAATAGCCGCGGGTAGTTTTAAATGAGTTTTTTCCTTCCAAATGTCATTTTGCTGTCAGACTGTTCTAAACACAGGAAACATGCGCCCCTTTACAGGCATACTATAGACACCCCCCAGGTACGAAATTTAAAGGGATATTACACTTTTATTGTTTGAC
This sequence comes from Lithobates clamitans, assembly GCA_037952925.1. Taxonomy (NCBI): domain Eukaryota; kingdom Metazoa; phylum Chordata; class Amphibia; order Anura; family Ranidae; genus Lithobates; species Lithobates clamitans. The sequence goes on along the minus strand of JBBGZY010001101.1, from coordinate 782,113 downwards.
TTTAAGCATTAATAAAATCACTGCTCCTGAAAAAACGTCCGTTTTTAAAACTTTTTTTTGCATTGATCCATGTCCCCTGGGGCAGGACCCGGGTCCCCAAACACTTTTTATGACAATAACTTGCATATAAGCCTTTAAAATTAGCACTTTTGATTTCTCCCATAGACTTTTAAAGGGTGTTCCGCAGCATTCGAATTTGCCGCGAACACCCCAAATTGTTCGCTGTTCGGCGAACTTGCGAACAGCCAATGTTCGAGTAGAACATGAGTTCGACTCGAACTCGAAGCTCATCCCTAGTCAACAGGAACGCAGGAGAAAGTCTCTGTGATGTTGACAAAGGCAAAGGCAGAGATCAAGTGAGCTGGACGGCTTTAAGTAGGCAGGACTGACGAGCAGAATCAACAACAGCTGGGTAACTGTGGAGAGAGATGGGAGCTGGCAATTAGCCGACAGCTGAGCGGCCAGCTCAGTGAAGGAAGGGCTGAGCCCAGCCCTGACGACCCCTCCCCCTCGAAGGACCACCAGGCTTGAGGGGAAAACGTCTATGGAAATCATGGAGGAGGACAGGGGCATGTACGTCCGAAGATGAGACCCAAGAGCATTCCTCCAGGTTGTACCCCTTCCAATGCACCAGGTACTGTATGCTCCAATGGAACCTACAGGAGTCAACAATGGATTGTACTTTATACTCCCCATGGTTCTCAGCCTGTACAGGGTGAGGACGTGGCACAGAGGTGGTAAAACAGTTGCAGACCAAAGGTTTTATTAAGGAGACATGAAATACATTCGAAATACGCATATTAGAAGGAAGGTCTAATGGGTAAGCCACTGGGTTAATCCTGCAAAGAATACAGAAGGGCCCAATAAACCGAGGTGCGAACTTCAGTGAGGAACACAAAGTCAGAGGTTGCGAGATGACAGCCAGACCCTGTCCCCGAACTGATAGGAAGGCGCAGGCATCTGTGGTCAGCATGGAGTCTGTACATATCATTAGCATGACGCAAAGCCTCCTGGACTTGTGCCCAAGTGGAACGAAGACCACAGAGATGCTCCTCTAATGCAGGAATACTCTGTGGAACACACAAATCAGGCAACGTGGAAGGTTGGAAACCATGATTCGCCATAAACAGGGACAATCGGGAAGCAGGATTAAAGGCACTGTTGTGAGCAAACTCTGCCCACGGTAATAGGTCTGACCAGTTGTTATGATGGTCAGAAAAATAGCAGCGTAGGAATTGCTCCAAGGACTGATTGGCTTGTTCTGCGGCCCCATTAGACTGCAGGTGATACGCAGAGGAGAAAGCAAGATGAATTTCCAACTGTGCACAAAAGGCTCGCCAGAACCGGGAGACAAACTGACTACCCCTGTCTGAGACAATCACCTTGGGTAGCCCATGTAAGCGGAAGATCTCCCGAGCAAAAATGGAAGCCAGTTCCTTAGAAGTGGGCAACTTCTTATGTGGAATACAATGACACATCTTTGAGAACCGGTCAACCACCATAAGGATAACAGCGTTGTCTTGGGAGTTGGATAACTCCACAATGAAATCCATAGACAGGTGGGTCCAGGCCCTCTCTCCATTGGGTATGGGTTGTAGGAGGCCCACTTGAAGGTGTCGTGGAGTCTTACTCTGAGCACACACGGAACAGGCAGCTACAAAGGCAGTTACATCAGCCCGTAGACTAGGCCACCAGAATTGTTGGAAAATGGCCCAAATGAGTTGATTCTTCCCAGGGTGGCCAGCTGCCTTAGAAGAATGGTAAGTCTGGAGCACAGCAGTACAGAGACTCTCCAGGACAAAGCAGCGGTCACAAGGTTTCTCAGGAGGAGCATGGACCTAAGCAGCAAGAATTTTGTCACCCAAAGGAGAAGTAAGACTGGTGCGAACCATAGCCAGAATACGATCAGGAGGAATCATAGGAACCGGAACCGACTCCAACTTGGAAGTGGAGGAAAATTGTCATGACAAGGCATAAGCCCTTACATTCTTAGTACCAGGTAAGAATGAGACAATGTAATTGAAACTTGACAGGAAAAGAGCCCATTGCGCCCTTCTGGAAGAGAGACATTTAGCCTCAGACAAGAATGTGAGATTCTTATAGTCAGTAAGAATGAGAACCAGTACAGTGGTACCTTCGGGGAGATATCTCCATTCCTTCAGGGCTAAAATGATCACCAACAGCTCTCTGTCACCAAACTCGTAATTGCACTCCGCAGGTGACAATTTCTTGGAAAAGTTTCCACAAGGCTGCCTTTGTTTCTGCTCCTGTGTTGGCACATCCTGATCCTACGTTGCCTTTTATCCTTGAGGTTGATGCTTCTGAGACTGGTGTTGGCGCCCTTCCGTCTCAATGTCCTACCTCTGAGAGTGCTATGCATTAGGGTTGCCACCTCATCCCTTTAAACCCGAACACACATTAATTACACAGGTTCTGTGGCTGATTAAGGTGGTAATTAAACTCACTTAATGCCTTATCTGTAATATCTGTGTAATTTATAAGTGTTCGGGTTTAAAGGGATGAGGTGGCAACCCTAATGCATAGCGCTCTCAGAGGTAGGACATTGAGACGGAAGGGCGCCAACACCAGTCTCAGAAGCATCAACCTCAAGGATAAAAGGCAACGTAGGATCAGGATGTGCCAACACAGGAGCAGAAACAAAGGCAGCCTTGAAACTCTCAAAGGCCTTAATGGACTCCGGATACCAACTCTGTGGGTTACTGTCTTTTCTGGTCATATCAGTCAGGGGCTTGACCAGAGACGAGAAGTGACAAATAAACTTCCGATAATAGTTGGCAGAGCCCAGGAAGCGCTGCAGGGGACGTAAACCCACGGGTCGGGGCCACTGTAGGACTGCCGAAAGTTTCTCTGGGTCCATCAAAAAACCAGCAGTGGAAATGACATAGCCCAGGAATTTAACCTGTTCACAATGGAACTCACACTTCTCCAGTTTACAATAGAGATTGTTCTCTCTTAGTTTCTGAAGCACACGACAGACATCTGTGTGGTGGCACTCCAGGGACTTGGCAAATATGAGGATATCATCGAGATAAACCACCACACATAACTGCAACAACTCTCGGAGGACATCGTTAATAAATTCCTGGAAAACTGCCAGGGCGTTACAAAGGCCAAAATGCATTATGAGGTACTCATAATAGCCTGTTCTGGTATTAAACGCAGTTTTCCACTCGTGGCCCTCGTGGTGGATGCACAAGATTGTATGCCCCTCTCAAATCAAGCTTCGTGAAAACCGTTGCTCCCTTGAGGCGGTCAAATAACTCTGTAATCAACGGAATCGGGTAGGCATTCTTAATCGTGAAACGATTGATACCCCTATAATCAATACAAGGTCTCAGTTCACCGCTCTTCTTCTTCACAAAGAAGAAACCAGCATCAGCAGGAGATAAGGATTTGCAGATGAAACCTTGAGAAAGTGCATCTGCAACATACTCTTCCATGGCCTTATCCTCCAGGGCCGACAAAGGGTAAACCCGGCCATGAGGGGGTATGGCACCAGGTTGAAGGTCAATTGCGCAATCATAAGGCCGGTGTGGAGGCAAACTACCGGCTTGAACTTTGTCAAAGACATCGCTAAAATCACAGTACTCCTCCGGCAGGGAGGAGAGTGAAGAGGTGCACAGGACCTTGGCTACCTTCTAGAAGCATGTCTCACTGCGTTGTGGTGACCAGGAGAGAACCTCAGCACGGAGCCAATCAAAAGAGGGGTTGTGCCAAGGATAACGAATAATCAGCGGAAACCTAGGCGAGGAAATAACATGGAATTGGATTTTCTCATGGTGAAGAGTCCCTATGATTAAGTCATGCTTTCAAGACACAATTTGGATCAGATTCCCTGGAATTAGGATCATTCCCCTTAGAGTCTTTACCATGTGAAGAAAATTTAAAAAAGCCCTTATCAGAGGTTTATAAAGGGTTATTTGTTGAAACGCCAAAAATGCTTAGTAGATGTAGAGACACGTGGAGTGCTTTAATTCCTGATTTCTGGAGAGATGATTGGGATGATATGTGGGACCACACGTTTGGGACTTTAGTGTCGGCTAGAGATAGACTTATTCAATTTAAACTGTTGCATAGGATATATTATCCCCGGCAAGGCTGGCTAGCATATATGGCACTGATGCACGTGAGTGCTGGCGATGTGCACACAGCCCAGCTGACTTTGATCACGTATTTTGGCACTGTCAGTCGATCAGGGAGTTCTGGACGGGGCTTACATGCATTATTCAGACCTTACTGAATATACCTATTCCACTCACAGTGTCGGTATGCTTGCTAGGCTTGGTGGAAGGGATCGCGCCACGAAGAGCTCAGAGGACATGATCTCTATATCTCTCTTTTATGCCCGTAAGGCCATTATATGTTATTGGAAGAGGTCTGAGTCACCAGCGGTATCCTTTTGGAAAGACATGATAAACAAGGCATTGCCTCTATACAAAGCTACATATCTGAGTAGGGGTCTCCCCACCAAATTTTAGAAGGTGTGGCAGTGTTGGATTGCTGCTAATGAGACTTTAGCATAGAGGCTGTATAGGTTAAGACCCGGTTGAAACTACAGCTATATTAAAAGTTCTAGGTGTGACCAGGTGGAAAACTTTCTCCTTGTAAGAATGGTGTAATGTACTATCATTAAGAACTTATGGTTGCTGTCACCAAAGCCATGGAACTGAATATGTTCACATAATGTAATGGATTGTTGCACGGGCTGTGGGGGGGGGGGGGGAGGGCTTTAGAAGGGGTAGAGGGAGGTTGTTGGGTGGAGGGGGGGTTGGTATACAAGTTATGTTTTGCCTTGTATGTATGTTTAACAAATTGTGAATAAACATAAATTTTCAAAAAAAGAGTCCCTATGGCCATGGACAATGGAACCGTCTCATGAGTCACATGGGCAGGCTGTAGAGTTCTCCCGTCAAGCGTCTCAATGGCAAGTGGAGTGTCACGCAGCTGCAGTGTAATCGAGTGCTGCGATACAAAGGCAGCATCAATGAACAGGCCTGCAGCCCCAGAGTCGTTCAGAGCCTGTATCTCGATGGACGACTCAGCCCAAGAAAGGGTGACCGAATACAGGGGCTTATCCTTCTGGATAACTGGGGACGAAACAACGCCACCTAAGGTCTGTCCATGACAGGACCTCAAGGTTTGGGCTCTCCCTGGATGGGTAGGACAAGACTTCAAAAAGTGACCTGCCTGGCCACAATAAAGGCACAATCTCTCCCTCCTCCTAAAGGTTCTCTCATCCGCAGAGAGACACGTGAATCCAAAGTGCATGGATTCATCTTCACTGACCGACTCTGTACCAGGAGGCATGGGAGGTAAGGGAGACACGGGTGGGATTGCAAAGCTCTGAGGCAAACGTACAGGAGGCTTCCACAAGCAGGTTCTTTCTCTAAATCTGGAGTCAATGAGGATGGCAAACGTGATCAACTTCTCCAGCTCAGTGGGTATATCTCGGGCTGCTATCTCATCCTTGATTGAATCCGAGAGACCATGAGAAAAGGCAGCCACGAGGGCCTCATTGTTCCAAGCAACCTCTGCTGCCAGAGTATGGAATTCAATGGCGTAGTCGGCAACAGTTCTTGTACTCTGTTTGATGGACATGAGGCACTTGGCAACAGAAGCGGAGCATGCGGGAACGTCAAATACCCTTTTAAAGGAGGCCACAAACTCAGAGTAACTCAAGACAACAGGTTTTTGCATCTCTCATAGAGGGTTTGCCTAGGCTAAGGCTCTCTCAGAAAGCAAAGATATCATGAAATCTACTTTGCTTCTGTCCATGGGAAACGCCTAGGGCAGTATCTCAAAGTATATCCCAACCTGGTTGAGAAACCCTCTGCATTGAACTGGATCGCCCCCAAATCGCTGGGGAAGCGGAGTAGAACAGAACCAGACATACCTCTTATAGGGGTAATACTCGAGGTGGATGCCTGCACAGAGACTGGCGCAGCAACAGGGATAGCCTGCAACTCGGGTTGTATCAGAGCAGCCTCAGTGGGAGATTCCAGGTGAGCCGTGCGACTCAGGAGCGTTTATAACGCCATGGCAAACTGATCCATGCAGTGATCTTGCTCATCCAATCTGGAAAAAATATTACCAACAAGTGGATTGACTGTATCTTCTGAATTCATGGCCTTCGCCTACTATCAGGAACCATGAATCAGACCGAGACAGAAGTATAGTTATATCACGCTTGTTTAATAGTAGTAATAAAAAGGTAAACAGAGTAAGCATGGTCAAAACAAGCCAGAGTTCAGATCGGGTAGTTAGCCAAGCCAATGTCAGAGAGCCAGAGATGAACGTAGTAGTACAGCAAGCAGGTTCGGGAAGGGATGTCAACCAAGCAAGTCTTCAACAGAAACGCAGGAAAAAGTCTCTGTGATGTTGACAAAGGCGAAGGCAGAGATCAAGTGAGCTGGACAGCTTTAAGTAGGCAGGACTGACGAGCAGAATCAACAACAGCTGGGTAACTGTGGAGAGAGATGGGAGCTGGCAATTAGCCGACAGCTGAGCGGCCAGCTCAGAGAAGGAAGGGCTGAGCCCAGCCCTGACACAAACATGTCATACTTTCCACTGTGCAGTTTGTTTTGCACAGAGTGGCCCCGATCCTCCTCTTCTGGGGTCCCACATCGGCGCTGGTGGCTCCTCCCCACATTGGGAAACCACCTGTTAGAAGCGCTCTCCTTGGGGGTACTCGTGTGGGCGCGCCCCTGAGTCCAGCATTTGCGTCCATAAACACAGACTCGGCCCTGCCCCCCGGGTCATTGGATTGGATTGACAGCAGCTGTGCTGCTATCAATCTATCCAATCAAGAAACAAGACACCGGACGAAGCTCGCTCGCTCGCGGCGTGGTAATTACGGGGCTCAGGTAAGTATAAGGGGGCTCGGGGGAGCTGCAGCACTACAGAAGATTTTTCACCTTAATGCATAGAAAGCATTAAGGTGAAAAACCATGAGGGTTTACAAACCTTTTAAGAGTTTGCATTTGTATGCAATCAGGTAGGCCCTTGCACTACATAGCGTGTGTGAGGACTAAGGGCGTACATTTTTTATTTCTCTCCTTACTACCTATCACAGTTTCGGAGGCCATGAACTGCCCAGATAACACAAAACCCCCCCAAATGACCTCATTTTGGAAAGTAGACACCCCAAGCAATTTGCTGAGAGGCATGTTTTGCCACAAGTTACAGGAAAATGACAATACATTTTTTTTTCACAAAGTTGTCACTAAATGATATATTGCTTAAACATGCCATGGGCATATGTTAAAATACATTATGTTGCTTCTCCTGAGTATGGGGATACCACATATGTGGGACTTTTTGGGAGCCTAGTCGTGTACAGAACCCCGAAAACCAAGCACCGCCTTCAGGCTTTCTAAGGGCGTAAAATGGTGATTTCACTCCTCACTACTGTCAGGTCACCTGGGACCAGGTGACAGATGCACTCTGTAGGACGTGCACCGCTAAGGTAGTGGACCCTAGGACTGACTGATGCGGATTGAACCCTGGAAGGTTCAAAATGGGTTCATTTGGGGGGGGGGGGGGGTTGTGCTACCTGGGCATTTCATGGCCTCTGAAACTGTGATAGGTACTGAGGAGTGAAATCAAGAACTTACGCCCTTAGAAAGCCTGAAGGCAGTGATTGTTTTTCGGGGTCTTGTACACGGCTAGACTGCCAAAAAGTCCCAAACATGTGGTATCCCTATACTCAGGAGAAGCAGTAGACTGTAGTTTGGGGTGTAATTTCACATATGCTCGTGGCATGTTTGAGCAATATATCATTTAGTGACATCTTTGTGAATAAAAAAGAAAATGTATTGTCATTTTCCTGAAACTTGAGACAAAATATAAAATATTCCATGGACTCTCAACATGTCTCTCAGCAAATAGCTTGGGATGTCTACTTTCCAAAATGGGGTCATTTGGTTTTTTTTCGTGCTATCTGGGCATTTCATGGCCTCCGAAACTGTGATGGGTAGTGAGGAGTGAAATAAAAAATGTACGCTCTTAGAAAGCCTGAAGGCGGTGCTTGGTTTTTGGGGTCCTGTATGCGGCTAGATTGCCAAAAAGTGGTATCCCCGTACTCAGGAGAAGCAGCAGAATGTATTTTTGGGTGTAATTTCAAATATACCCATGTTTGAGCAATATATCATTTCAACGACAATTTTTTTTTTGTCATTTTTTAATCACTTGTGACAAAAAATAAAATATTCAATGTGCTCAACAAGCCCCTCAGCAAATTTGTTGGGGTGTCTACTTTACAAAATGGGGTCATTTGGGCAAACCAATAAATATATGCTTATTGCTTTTTGGCCTAAATGTATGACTAAAGTTGAGTTTATTGTATTTTTTTATAACAAAAAGTAGAAAATATTTTTTTTCAAAATTTTTGTTTATATCGCAAAAAATAAAAACCGCAGAGGTGATCAAATACCACCAAAAGAAAGCTCTATTTGTGGGAAAGAAAGATGCAAATTTCGTTTGGGCACAGCATTGCATGACCGTGCAATTACCAGTTAGAGCAGCGTGGTGCCAAATTGTAAAAAGTGCTTTGGTAGGAAAGAAGTAAAGCCTTCCGGGGATGAAGTGGTTAAGAGTTGTTTATTCAGCTGAACACTGTCTAAATAGTCAGTAAGACTGTCCAAAGTCCATTTTAGGCAACTCAAAGAAATACTGTAAATAAACTCTTAACCTAGTATTTTAAAAGTATATAACATTCAAATTATATATTATATATTATATCAAATTATATATTATATTCCATGTCATAGATACAGTTATAATCAGTAGTGTGATATTCTTCACAAAACAGTAAGTTATGCGGGCTCTTTCTTCACACCCGACGCGTTTCGGAATAAACAGTGTTTTTATCCTTCTTCAGGGATGTATCAAAAAGAGAGCAGTTCGTCTAAAACAGATTGGAATATAGGATAATAATGAAATTATCACGAATTCTGTATATGTGGATATGTATTTATCTAAACATAATCAAGTAGGAATAGGTCACTCACTCTGTAATATGCTAAATTGGGTTCCTTTAAAAATCCAAAACTGGAGTGGCATTGGGCATTGTTGCTGGTGCAGTTGTTATAAAGGGCATCAGGATTAGTACTGAATGGTGTCAACTGGTGGTGGTCCTAATTTAGTGGGGTACAGTATCTCACCTATCTCCGTCCCTCCCGGATGTGTGCTGACCAGGGCGACTACTGAGGCGAAACAGGAAGGATCCCCTGGGGGTAGTATAATATAACACAATAAGTATTGGAAGCAAAAATAATAGAAATAAGAAAAAGTAAGAAAGAAATATATAGTATGTATGGTCTATCACAGAAAGAGGTTATATTTAATATCCTATGGATGTCTAGTTTATGCCAAGAGTAGAATACTGTATGTAGAGTACAGACAAAGCTGTATATATATGTTTTGCACAGGATATATCCATATAAAGGATAGTATAAATAAAATCAAAAATATCATAGCATTGTCTCTAATTTTGGTATGGAGTATACAGTATATATGGTATTAAAGTATCATTGTAAAATAAATATTTACAATATCTATATAAATGGGTGTATTAAAATACATGTGGGCATGCTAAATCTTGGTGTTTTGTAATCTGCTTAGTGGCTTGAAAAAAATTTATTTCATTCTGGTATTTGTCTAAAACAGTGTTTCTCAACTCCAGTCCTCAAGGCACCCCAACAGGTCATGTTTTCAGGCTCTCCATTACTTTGCACAGGTGATTTGATCAGTTTCACTGCCTTAGTAATTACCACAGCTGTTTAATCTGAGGGAAATCCTGAAAACCTGACCTGTTGGGGCGCCTTGAGGACTGGAGTTGAGAAACACTGGTCTAAAAGACAGTTATGTGTATAGTGATAAAGCTGCTGATCTGCCACAAACACTGCAGCTTTAAAGGGTATGTAAAAGCAGAGTACCATAGATCGAGAGTTAAATATCTTATATGGACATATATTGGATGTAATATGTTAATATATGAAAAGTTCATATATATAAATAGATGTTTGAGAGTAGAGTTGCCACAGGGGTGTCAAGAAGAGAGTTATTTGAAGGTTACTTAGATAGGGATAAATCATAGCGCATGATATCTAGAGGTTTTAGCTTACCTATTTAGCTCAGGTTTGAGGTTTGCCAGCCGCATATCCCAGCATCCAGCGTGCATAACGCCTTAGCTGGGAATGAGAGGGTCTGGCCACCCAATCAGCTGGCGCTGATGACTGCGCTCAGCTGATTCGGGTAGTCCTAAATTAGAGGAGCCTCGTATATGCCTCCTGAGTGTAGGATGCGCAGCGCCGCCCCTACCGGGCACGTGCGAACGCGCTGACGTTGGAGCGGCATCACACACATCCCACCCACCGACACGGAATGCCACACCGGCGGACTGCGCATGTCCGCCGGAGTAGCAATATGGAGGTCGTGGGCGGAAAAGTTAGACGTCCAACAGACCTCCTCTGGTGCCGCCCAGATAGTATATCTGAGCGGCTTTCCGTGCCGGGCAATCGCCCTGGCTGTCCACACCTGGGAGAGACTTAAGAAGGGAGAAAAAAAAACGTACAGTCAGTACTTATAAAGGATAGTACTTAGATGTAAAATGTGTTAAAACAAGGACAACAGCACTTACTAAAGGTTTTCAGAGTAGTTGTACTAGTATGTATATATAAAAAAATGGATAAATAAATCTACAGAACAAGTCTTATTTCAGTATCGGTAATCTAATAATATCGAATTTATCAATTTGGACATTAGTGTCTATTGAGACATCTCTTTTGTCAGGGGGCAAAAAGTGGAGGACATAGTAAAATAAAATAAACAATTATCAACAATAAGTAAATATTGACGTAGGAAACATGACATTCAAATACATGTACAATAGCTGTTACAGAATAATTATTTCTGGAGCAATATTCAATATATTAACAACTGATCATATTGTATAAAGGTATGTATTTTTTATATATATATATATGGCACACATCGTCTGCTGAGTCTGGGTATATCTCCATAATGCCAGATATTGTTAGAATTTTTTATAATTATTCTATGTATTTATAGTAAGTTATTTATTTAGATTTTTGATAGCCGGTATAAAGGAAACAAGTTATTCTAGATGGCTGCATAAAATCAACCAGAACATTTTATTGTAGTTGGCACCTAGGGAGGGGGGGCCAGACAGATGCAGACATGTGTGCCATATAGAAAGAAAACACCTTTAAGAATTTACAGTGCATATATACAACCAACATTGTATCTTATCTTGATTTATACGTCATATTTGATCATCGCTTGCATTAGAAAATTCCATGTTATTATATAAAGAAAAGCTTATTCTCACCCTTATTGAGTATATAATGAACTAGGGGGCAAACTAGAGAGTTTTTGGGGTTAGTGTGGAGAGCATATTATTTATTTCTCCATTCCACCGGAGCAAAAGCCATCGTGGAAGGGTTTGAAGCATACTGCCTCGTTGAGGCCATGTGGCGCTGTGGCTTTTAATAGATAAATCCATCTTAACTCTCTTTGGAGAAGGATTTTATTCCAGTCGCCCCCCCCTATGACTAGGGTGTATCCGATCTAGTATTAGAAATTTTACCTTTGGGAAATTGCCTGCATGTACTAATGAGACATGGAGGCCTAAGGGAAGGTCCGGGTCACACGTTTGCATAGAAAGTATATGTCTGTAGGCTCTCCTCCAAAACTCCAACTTTGTTTTGCCTACATAAAAACAACCGCAGGTACACTGGAGCAGATAAACGACTCCAGTGGTCCTGCAGTTGGCAAAATGTTTAGGGTGGAATTTCTTTCCGTTCGGGAGAATAGGATTTTTTTCAGTAAGCATATATCTGCAATAACGAGAGGATCCACAGACAAAAGTACCTTTGTGTTTGCAGTGTGTTCTTGTCTCTTCATTTTTAAATTCACTATTAACGATTCTGTCACTGATGGAGGTGACTCGTCTAAATGTGAATTGGGGTTTTTCTGGTACTAAATGACCTAAAGATGGGTCAAGAGTAAGCATATGCCAATACTTTTGAATGATTTTTCCAACTTGGTCATGTTGTTGGTTATATGTTGTAATAATACGTAATTGATCGTTGTTTTTCTGCTTACGGGGTTGAATGAGTGTATCTCTTGGTTTCTGTAATACTTTCTTGTAGGCTCTTTTTAGAGTTTTGTGGGTATAGCCCCGTGCTAGTAGTCGGTTTCGTAATAAGCCTGCTTCTCTTATAAACATGTTGTTATCTATACAGTTGCGCTTGATTCTAAGATATTGTGAATATGGTATCGAGTTAACAAGTGGTTGAGGGTGGAAGCTGGTTGCATGGAGTATTGTGTTTCCTGCGGTGGTTTTTCTAAATAGCTTACTCCCTAATTACCCTTGTTCGTTTTTATATATTTCTATGTCCAAAAATGTTATACGATCTTTGTCAGATGACATAGTGAATGTTAAATTGAAGTCATTCTTATTCATTCTTGATAAGCACTGCTCGAGCACATCAATGGGTCCATCCCAGATGACAAGAATGTTGTCTATATAACGATACCACCCCAGGATGTGGGTGGTATATTGGGTAAGATCGTCGTCTGAAAGAAAGGTTTTCTCCCACTCCCCCAGGTACAGGTTGGCATACGATGGGGCACAACAAGTCCCCATCGCTACCCCCTGCACCTGGATATTCCAATCTGATTTAGACGAACTGCTCTCTTTTTGATACATCCCTGAAGAAGGATAAAAACACTGTTTATTCCGAAACGCGTCAGGAGTGAAAAACACAAACACAATTATTACGTCACTATACATATATATATACATTTTTAGCAATGTGCTGGTAAAGTCCACTTAGGGGAATTTTCTATTCTACATTATGAAGATATGAACATTTCTGCAAAATACCACTTATAGAATATTTCAGGTTAAATATTTCTGCTCTATGGTGACCCTTGGTGGTTAAAAAATGCAGTGACAAGTCAAATAACAGGATTTCCAGGAAGGTTAATTATTATCTACCTCAATCAATGGAGATAAATGGGCAAGGTTTATAAAAATTTTCATAGTGGTATTTAGGACCACGACCACTACCCAAGGGACACACACACACGGACACACATCATCCATCAACTTCATACACTCCATAAGATCCATCAACTCATACACCCACTGACACTCATGAAGATTCATTGACGCTCATACTTAATCATCATGCCTTATACTCTAAAACTTTAGGGACACAAGACATGGCTCCTCCTTAAGCAGACACCATTTTGGAAACCACAGCAGCCATCTTAGAAAAATCTGGTAACCACCATTTTAAACCAGCAGCCATTTTGGGAAGGGTAATTATATTGTATTGATTCTACCTTATGTCCATTCATTTTTATTTGAAAATCTTGATTATTGAACAGTTAGATAAATATTTCCCTCCAGGCGATAACCAATTCATAGATTTTTCTTTAACTTCATTTTTACACTACAATTTTTTGCAATTTTTCTATCTGTCGACATTATATAGCGGACGTCTATATTATATTTCACTGTGTTTACGCTTAAACTGATGAATACATTTTTTTTTCGTTTTTTTGGACATGTATTATAGCAGAGGTGATCAAATACCACCAAAAGAAATCTCTATTTGTGGGAAAAAAAGGACATCAATTGTATTTGGGTACAGTGTTGCATGACCACGCAAATGTCAGTTAAAGTAACGCAGTGCTGTATCACAAAAAATGGCCTGGTCATTAAGGGGATAAATCCATCCAGGGCTGAAGTGGTTAAAAAGGTACCCAGGGTTGGAAGATCTGCTAAAGCAGGCCAGAAGCATCTGTAGCCATTTTAGGCAGTTATACACAGCCAGTGCTCAGTTGGCTGAAATTCAGCGAGATTTTCACCTGCCCGTAAACTGCTTGATTTGTGACATGCCTACCAGGTGGTACTAAACTTTGCAGCGGCTGCACATGCAGCAGAGGGCCATTAACGAGTACCTGTGTCAGTATGGCACAGAGACAGGCTCAGGATGACTCGGCTTTTTATTCTTCATGCCAATTGCTGCTGATAAAGATGCATGCACTGTACTGTCACCATTTGAGGAGGCGACAAGGATGGCGAGCCATGACAATGCATGCCATCAGTGACCCAATCCCTATTGTGCTCCTGCTGGAGCATACTCTGTGTGCCATCTGCGGCACGCAAGGCAGAGTGGCAGGAATAAGAGGAGGACTTTGTTTCCTCTCAAGGCATGCAGACACCATTCTTTTAACGCCACAGAACATACAAGAAGAAGGAGGATTCTGGCAGTGTTGGAGGCATTGAAGCAGAGGAAGACATACGTTAAACCTAAGAGATGGTTTTCTACCCCCAGAGCCCTTGGGAGTAGTACATGGCTGGGAGGAAGCAGTTCCAAATACTGTAATCCTTAGTGACTTTGAGGACTCTGTTTCTCATGCCTCTGCAAACTTGCAGCGCATGGGTTTCCTCATTCTTCAAAGCCTGTGAAAGGTCCCAAGAATTTGTGACATCAAGGAGAAGGATCACTATTGGTTGGTAACCCTCCTTGACCACCACTACAGTGGGGAAAGTCTCGGAACTCATCCCGTCCTCACAGAGGGAGCAGAGGATGAAATATCTTGAGGACACCTTAAAGAGTATTTCTATACTATGCTAGGTTACAGTCTCATGGAAAGGCTAGTTTTGAGGCTCTCAAGAGAGGAGCGGTGGAGAAGGGGCCACCTCAGTGATGCTTTTCAAACTTTTTTTAGTCCTTAGCGCCCAGGGATGTCAGCTTCAACATTCCATTTGCAGCGTCTGTATCATAGAGTGGGAGATTATCTAGGGGCACAAAACAGACATGGAGAGCTTTGCAGTTGACCATCCACTGGGTTACTGGGCCATGAGAATAAACCCCTGGTCAGAACTTGCCCAGTATCCAATTGAGCTGCTGGGCTGCCCTGCATCCAGTGTGCTTTCCGAATGGACATTCAGTACTGCCAGAGGTTTTGTGACAGATAAAAGAGCGCGTCTGTCCACAGACTCTGTTGACCGGCTGACATTTATCAAAACGAGTCATTCCTGGATTAGCAGCAGCTATCAAATCCCTGATGCGGATTAAGTGTTTTTGAGATGTGGAATCTGTGCAAGACTGTCTAGGCTGCCTTGCTTTTTGGGTGTTGATTTTATTGTGAAGACATTTTTTGGTATAGGTTTCATGGGCACAGATAACACCCAAGGACCAATTTTTCCACACCTGTTTGACAGGTGCATATCATTTAAATTTTTGACAGCAATACATACTGGCTTCCCAAGCCGTTGTTTATAAAAGAAAGAAAGCTTGCACAGAAAATGTAATTTTATTGGCTTTATAAATATAATTGTTGCTGCAGCAGGATCTATACACTGTACAGATGTGCCAATTTACAGGCAGACTAAGGGGACCCCTTAAGCACTATATTTAAAGGAATTTTTCATTTTTATTATTTCACTTTAAGCATTAGTATATCACTGCTCATTTAAAAATGATGTTTTTTACAAACTTTTTTCTTATTGATACATGTCCCCCAATAATTTGCATCTAAGCCCTCAAAATGGGCACTTTTGATTTTTCCTTTTTGAGTCCCAAAGACTTCAATGGGGTTTGTTATTTGGCTCCAAACTTTTGCAATGTTCGACAGTTCCGACATGTTTGGCCTATGTCTAGTAGTAGTCATTGTGCAAGCAGCCACACCAAGTTTTTAAACCCCTAACGCAGAGTCCATTGCATACATTGTTGAAAACATGAGACAGATTTTTATATTTTTTTTTACAGTTCCAGCTTCCTGGACCTTCTCTGTGTACTCGGCAATGCAGCTATGATTCATCAGAGCTGAATTGCCATGTACTGGGACAGAGGGGATCCCAGCAGCAGGGCAGGAGGACTGGATATAAAATCCACAGTAGCGCTCATAAATGTGTCCAAAAAAAACAAGTAAATGTCCTTAGTAAATAGTGAAAAAATATATATATGGTGGAAAAATATATATAGTGAAAAAATCTTGTGAATCCACACCAAAAAGTCCTTATTGAAGAGTGCAAAAATAATATGTGTATATGATGACACCAATTCCTCCACCACAGTGATGAATGGGAGATCAACTCCCATTAACCACTTGCCGATCGCCTAACGCAGATATACTGCGGCAGAATGGCACGGGCAGGCAAAATTACGTACCTGGTACGTGATTGCCTTCCCGCGGGCGGGGGGTCCCCCGGTGCCCGAGGCGGTCGGCTTTTGTCTGGGAGCGTTCAGAGATGAGGGGGAGGCCATCCATTCGTGGCCCCCCCCTCGCGATCGCTCCCAGTCAATGAGATTCTTCCCCTGTCTCTGTGTAGTACACAGAGGCAGGGGATGTGATGTCATCTCTCCTCGGCTCGGCATTTTCCGTTCTGTCGCCGAGGAGAGAAGACTGCAATGTGAATGCACCAACACAACACATCATAGTAGAACATGCCAGGCACACAATACACCCCCCTTTACCTACCGATCCCCCCCGATCACCCCCTAATCACCCCCCCCCCCCCCGTCACACTGACACCAAGCATTTTTTTTTTCTTCTGATTACTGCATGGTGTCAGTTTGTGACAGTTAGTGTGGTAGGGCAGTTAGTGTTAGCCCCTATTAGGTCTAGGGTACCCCCCTAACCCCCCTAATAAAGTTTTAACCCCTTGATCACCCCCCGTCGCCAGTGTCGCTAAGCGATCATTTTTCTGATCGCTGTCTGGTGACGCTAGTTAGGGAGGTAAATATTTAGGTTCGCTGTCAGCGTTTTATAGCGTCAGGGACCCCCATATACGACTGAATAAAGGTTTTAACCCCTTGATTGCCCCCCCAGTTAACCCTTTCACCAGTGATCACTGTATAACTGTTACAGGTGACGCTGGTTAGTTCATTTATTTTTTATAGTGTCAGGGCACCCGCCATTTATTACCTAATAAAAGTTTAGCCCCCTGGTCGCTCGGCGGTGATATGCGTCACCCCAGGCAGCCTCAGATTAGCGCCAGTACTGCTAACACCCACGCACGCAGCATACGCCTCCCTTAGTGGTATAGTATCTGAACGGATCAATATCTGATCCGATCAGATCTATACTAGCGTCCCCAGCAGTTTAGGGTTCCCAAAAACGCAGTGTTAGCGGGATCGGCCCAGATACCCACTAGCACCTGCAGTTTGCCCCTCCGTCCGGCCCAGCTCAGCCCACCCAAGTGCAGTATCAATCGATCACTGTCACTTACAAAACACTAAACACATAACTGCAGCGTTCGCAGAGTCAGGCCTGATCCCTGCGATCGCTAACAGTTTTTTTGGTAGCGTTTTGGTGAACTGGCAAGCACCAGCCCCAAGCAGCGTCAGGTTAGCGCCAGTACCGCTAACACCCACGCACGCACCATACACCTCCCTTAGTGGTATAGTATCTGAACGGATCAATATCTGATCCGATCAGATCTATACTAGCGTCCCCAGCAGTTTAGGGTTCCCAATAACGCAGTGTTAGCGGGATCAGCCCAGATACCTGCTAGTACCTGCGTTTTGCCCCTCTGCCCGGCCCAGCCCAGCCCACCCAAGTGCAGTATCGATCGATCACTGTCACTTACAAAACACTAAACGCATAACTGCAGCGTTTGCAGAGTCAGGCCTGATCCCTGCGATCGCTAACAGTTTTTTTGGTAGCGTTTTGGTAAACTGGCAAGCACCAGCCCCAGGCAGTGTCAGGTTAGTGCCAGTAGAGCTAACACCCACGCAAGCACCGTACACCTCCCTTAGTGGTATAGTATCTGAACGGATCAATATCTGATCCGATCAGATCTATACTAGCGTTCCCAGCAGTTTAGGGTTCCCAAAAACGCAGTGTTGGCGGAATCAGCCCAGATACCTGCTAGCACCTGCGTTTTGCCCCTCCTCCCAGCCCAGACCAGCCCAGCCCACCCAAGTGCAGTATTGATCGATCACTGTCACTTACAAAACACTAAACGCATAACTGCAGCGTTCGCAGAGTCAGGCCTGATCCCTGCGATCGCTAACAGTTTTTTTGGTAGCGTTTGGTGAACTGGCAAGCATCAGCGACCTAGTACACCCCGGTCGTAGTCAAACCAGCACTGCAGTAACACTTGGTGACGTGGCAAGTCCCATAAGTGCAGTTCAATCTGGTGAGGTGGCAAGAACAAGTAGTGTCCAGCTGCCACCAAGAAGAAGACAAACAGACCCGTCGTGCCCATAATGCCCTTCCTGCTGCATTCGCCAATCTGAATTGGGAACCCACCACTTCTGCAGCGCCCGTACTTCCCCCATTCACATCCCCAACCAAATGCAGTCGGCTGCATCAGAGGCATTTTCTTTATGTCCTCCCGAGTACCCCAACCCAACGAACCCCCCAAAAAAAGATGTCGTGTCTGCAGCAAGCGCAGATATAGGCGTGACACCCGCTATTATTGTTCCTCCTGTCCTGACAATCCTAGTCTTTGCATTGGTGAATGTTTTGAACGCTACCATACACTAGTTGAGTATTAGCGTAGGGTACAGCATTGCACAGACTAGGACACACTTTCACAGGGTCTCCCAAGATGCCATCGCATTTTGAGAGACCCGAATCAGGAACCGGTTACAGTTATAAAAGTTACAGTTACAAAAAAAAGTGTAAAAAAACAAAAAAAAACAAAAAAAATAAAATAAAAAAAATAGTCGTTTTATTGTTCTCTCTCTCTCTCTCTATTCTCTCTCTCTATTGTTCTGCTCTTTTTTTACTGTATTCTATTCTGCAATGTTTTATTGTTATTATGTTTTACCATGTTTGCTTTTCAGGTATGCAATTTTTTATACTTTACCGTTTACTGTGTTTTATTGTTAACCATTTTTTTGTCTTCAGGTACGCCTTTCACGACTTTGAGTGGTTATACCAGAATGATGCCTGCAGGTTTAGGCATCATCTTGGTATCATTCTTTTCAGCCAGTGGTCGGCTTTCATGTAAAAGCAATCCTAGTAGCTAATTAGCCTCTAGACTGCTTTTACAAGCAGTGAGAGAGAATGCCCCCCCCACCGTCTTCCGTGTTTTTCTCTGGCTCTCCTGTCTCAACAGGGAACCTGAGAATGCAGCCGGTGATTCAGCCAGCTGACCATAGAGCTGATCAGAGACCATAGTGGCTCCAAACATCTCTATGGCCTAAGAAACCGGAAGCTACGAGCATTTTATGACTTAGATTTCGCCGGATGTAAACAGCGCCATTGGGAAATTGGGAAAGCTTTTTTTCACACCAATCTTGGTGTGGTCAGATGCTTTGAGGGCAGAGGAGAGATCTAGGGTCTAATAGACCCCATTTTTTTCAAAAAAGAGTACCTGTCACTACCTATTGCTATCAGAGGGGATATTTACATTCCCTGAGATAACAATAAAAATGATTTTAAAAAAAAATGAAAGGAACAGTTTAAAAATAAGATAAAAAAGCAAAAAAATAATAAAGAAAAAAATAAATTAAAAAAAAGCACCCCTGTCCCCCCTGCTCTCGCGCTAAAGCGAACGCAAGCGTCAGTCTGGCGTCAAATGTAAACAGCAATTGCACCATGCATGTGAGGTATCACCGCGAAGGTCAGATCGAGGGAAGTAATTTTAGCAGTAGACCTCCTCTGTAAATCTAAAGTGGTAACCTGTAAAGGCTTTTAAAGGCTTTTAAAAATGTATTTAATTTGTTGCCACTGCACGTTAGTGCGCAATTTTAAAGCATGTCATGTTTGGTATCCATGTACTCGGCCTAAGATCATCTTTTTTATTTCATCAAACATTTTGGCAATATAGTGTGTTTTAGTGCATTTAAATTTTAAAAAGTGTGTTTTTTCACCCAAAAATGCGTTTGAAAAATCGCTGCGCAAATACTGTGTGAAAAAAAAAATGAAACACCCACCATTTTAATCTGTAGGGCATTTGCTTTAAAAAAATATATAATGTTTGGGGGTTCAAAGTAATTTTCATGCAAAAACAAATAATTTTTTCATGTAAACAAATAGTGTCAGAAAGGGTATTGTCTTCAAGTGGTTAGAAGAGTGGGTGATGTGTGACATAAGCTTCTAAATGTTGTGCATAAAATTTCAGGACAGTTCAAAACCCCCCCAAATGACCCCATTTTGGAAAGTAGACACCCCAAGCTATTTGCTGAAAGGCATGTTGAGTCCATGGAATATTTTATATTGTGACACAAGTTGCGGGAAAAAGACAATTTTTTTTTTTTTGCACAAAGTTGTCACTAAATGATATATTGCTCAAACATACCATTGGGAATATGTGAAATTACACCCCAAAATACATTCTGTTGCTTCTACTGAGTACGGGGATACCACATGTGTGAGACTTTTTGGGAGCCTAGCCGCGTACGGGACCCCGAAAAACAAGCACTGCCTTCAGGCTTTCTAAGGGCGTAAATTTTTGATTTCACTCTTCACTGCCTATCACAGTTTCGGAGGCCGTGGAATGCCCAGGTGGCACAAAACCCCCCCAAATGACCCCATTTTGGAATGTAGACACCCCAAGCTATTTGCTGAGAGGTATAGTGAGTATTTTTCAGACCTCACTTTTTGTCACAAAGTTTTGAAAATTGAAAAAAGAAAAAAAATCTTTTTTTCTCGTCTTTCTTCATTTTCAAAAACAAATGAGAGCTGCAAAAAACTCACCATGCCTCTCAGCAAATAGCTTGGGGTGTCTACTTTCCAAAATGGGGTCATTTGGGGGGGGGGGGTTTGTGCCACCTGGGCTTTCCATGGCCTCCGAAACTGTGATAGGCAGTGAAGAGTGAAATCAAAAATTTACACCCTTAGAAATCCTGAAGGCGGTGATTGGTTTTCAGGGCCCCGTACGCGGCTAGGCTCCCAAAAAGTCCCACACATGTGGTATCCCCGTACTCAGGAGAAGCAGCTGAATATATTTTGGGGTGCAATTCCACATGTCCATGGCCTGTGTGAGCAATATATCATTTAGTGACAACTTTTTGTAATTTTTTTTTGTCATTATTCAATAAAAAAAATAATATTCAATGGGCTCAACATGCCTCTCAGCAATTTCCTTGGGGTGTCTACTTTCCAAAATGGGGTCATTTGGGGGGGTTTTGTACCGCCCTGCCATTTTAGCACCTCAAGAAATGACATAGGCAGTCATAAACTAAAAGCTGGGTAAGTTCCAGAAAATGTACCCTAGTTTGTAGACGCTATAACTTTTGCGCAAACCAATAAATATACGCTTATTGACATTTTTTTTACTAAAGACATGTGGCCGAATACATTTTGGCCTAAATGTATGACTAAAATTGAGTTTATTGGATTTTTTTTATAACAAAAAGTAGAAAATATCATTTTTTTCAAAATTTTCGGTCTTTTTCCGTTTATAGCGCAAAAAATAAAAACCGCAGAGGTGATCAAATACCATCAAAAGAAAGCTCTATTTGTGGGAAGAAAAGGACGCAAATTTTGTTTGGGTACAGCATTGCATGACCGCGCAATTAGCAGTTAAACGACGCAGTGCCAAATTGTAAAAAGTGCTCTGGTCAGGAAGGGGGTAAATCCTTCCGGGGCTGAAGTGGTTAAGAAACAAGCTCACCAGATGATATTGCCATTCACTCTCGTGTTTGGCAAACAAGCTCAAAGATTGTATTAAACAGCTGCTGTAACTTGCCACACTTCCTTCACATGCCCGGGTTTAACTCCACATGTAGAGAATAGAGGGAGAATGAGAGTCTCCAATAGTGTAAAATCAAAATATTGTTAAATTTAAAATATATATATTGCACGTACATCAAATATAGTTAAAACCAGCCTTTTTGTAACATGGTACAAGACATGCTGAGTGGCTCTGTGTTGCGATTTCACCACTGCTTCATACGCTAAACATCAGACCACCGTCCCAGCTTCAACATACAGTCATCGTTTAGCCACGCCCCTTAGTTTCATCACAGGGGGCACGGCAAGCAAGTAAAAATTTCCGCCTCCTTCCTTATCGACCAATCTGCTCGGCACAACCTTACATGCATATAATTACACATGATGAGGTACAAGCATTCCCTTAACAGGTCTATTGCACTTTTGATCTCAATATATCCGATCAACACTTGTCAAGATCTGTCAGCACGGCAAACTGCTGAGTGTACATCTGAATATCCCTTTTAGACAATTTTATTCTTAATATGGCTAGATTGTTCAACAAAATCTCTATCAAAAGTTCAATTCCTTCTGATACGTGTCAGTTGTCCTCTCGGAATATTGCACAGCCAGGCAGGGTGGTGTCCACTTCCTATCAACATATAGCTATTCCTGTCTGTAGGCTTAAGTACAATTTAGTGGCCAGATAATCCTTTTTCTCTAAACATTGTTCAATCTAAAAAAAATTATAATACTGTTACTGAATTGATAATCTAATCTAATGTTATTCTTATTATTATTTAATTGATTCATAAACTGGTGTAAGGATTGCTAACCTTTCCAAATGAATAGTAGATCATCTATAAATCTTCTGTATAAAAGAAGCTCTGATTTAGGCTCACAGGACACAAACCGGTTTTCCCACTCTGCCATGAATATATTGGCGAGGCTGGGGGCAAACTTAGCACCCATAGCCACGCCATTCTTTGATTATAGAACTCCTTATGAAACCAAAAATAATTATGTGATAGACAAAAGTCTAAAGACTTTTGTAAAAAGATTTTTTGAGCATGCGGTAGTTCATCTCTCCCACTAAGAGCCCAATTAAGGGCCAGTAGAGCATCATTATGCTGTATACTAGTATACAGTGAGGAAAAACAGTTCTATCATGACGTTATTTGATGTCATTCAATGCTAATATTAGATCTTTAGTATCTTTCAAATAAGCTTTAGTTTTCAACACACTGGGTTGCAAAAACGTATCCAAATATTCACCTAGTCTATCTGATACTGATCCTATCCCATTACAATGGGACTAGCCGGAGGGCAGGTGGCATTCTTGTGAATCTGGGGTAAAGTGTAGATAATAGGTATTCTAAATACACTGGGTACCAGATACTTGACCTCTTTTTTATGTTTTCTATATACATAATCCACCAGCTGTTTTAATTGATCTCTATATGCTAAAGTGGGATCCTTTCTAAGCTTATTATAAGTGTTTTCATTGGACAACATATCCATCAATTGTTGATGATAAAAATCCTTATCTACAATGGCAACGCTGGTTGGCAACACGGCGTGGCTACACAGCGACTGTAAGTTGAAGTTGAAGCTGGGATGGTGTTCTGATGTTTAGCGTATGAAGCATGGTGAGATCACAACACTCAGCTGCTCGGCATGTCTTGTTACAAAAAGGCTGGTTTTAACTATATTTGATGAACGTGCAATATATATTTTAAATGCATCAATATCTTTAATTATTTTACACTACTGGAGTCTCTATTTTTCCCTCTATTCTCTACATGTGGAGTCAAACCCGGGCATGTGAACGAAGTGTGGCGAGTTACAGCAGCTCTGTTTAATACAATCTTTGAGCTTGTTTGCCAAAACACGAGAGTGAATGGCAATATCATCTGGTGAGCTTGTTTCTTAATGGGAGTTGATCTCTCATTCATCACTGTGGTGGAGGAATTGGTGTCATCATATACACATATTATTTTGCATTCTTTAATAAGGACAAGACATGTGCAATTCGTTTCATTCCAAATTCGCTTTATAACGAATTTCAACAAACTTGTTAATTCAGAAATATCAGAATTAACGAAAACCCATTTAACTAATTTTTCCGAACATTCGTAAATTTGAAAAATTTGTAAATTTGTACGTTCGTACATTCGTAAATTTGTAAATTCGGAAATCTGAAATAATAATTAACTAATAATAACTTAACTATTAGGAACTATTAAATTATAGGTATTGTAATTTTCTTTCAAATTTGGCTGTTAATGAACGTAAAACATACAAATTTATCCGAAGTTACGAATTATCCGAAATAACGAATGCCGTATCCAAACGAATGGAACTTAATTAATTAATAATAATAGATAACAATAATAATAATAAAAAACATTTTATTATTATTATTTGTTATTAATTTGTTCCGTTCCATTTGTTTAGATCCAGCATTCGTTATTTCGGATAATTCGTAACTTCGGATAAATTCGTATTTGTTACGTTCATTAACAGCCAAATTTGAAAGGAAATTACAATACCTATAATTTAATAGTTAGTTACTATTTCAGATTTTTGAATTTTCAGATTTTTGGATTTTCATATTTCAAATTTACAAATTTCCGAATTTTCTAATTTACAAATGTACGAATTTACGACTATACGTATTTTCGAATTTCCGAATTTCCGAATGTACGAATTTCCGAATGTGCGAATGTACGAATTTCCGAATGCAGGAATGTACGAATGTACGAATTTGCGAATTGCGATCATAACGAATGACCCGAAAAACAAAAAAAATAAATAAACGTATGAAACGAAAATGAAAACGAACAAATTTTTTGGCAGTGCACATGTCTAATAATAAGGACTGTCTTTTTGGTGTGGATTCACAAGTTTTTTCACTATATATATATATTTTTTTACCATATATATTTTTTTTCACTATTTACTAAGGACATTTACTTGTCTTTTTGGACACATTTATGAGCGCTACTGTGGAATATTATTATATATACACTGTTATATATTTATATTTTTAATCAAGATTATATGTCTCATGCTTGTTATGGGGCTATAGCAATGGAATATAAGCAAGGTAACCTGGTCTTAGCTGTCCCTGTTTGTTAGTACCTATAGAAGAGCCAAGCTTCACCATTTAAGATGGGCTTACTGACAATGGGGACTTGAAGGGTCTGAATGCTACATAGTTACATTGTTGGTAAGGTTGAATAAAGACACCAGTCCATCCAGTTTAACATGTGTGGATTTGGGTGTGTGTTTATGTCAATAAAAATTCCTATATCCCTGTATATTGCATTCACCCATCTAAGAGTTTTTTTGAAAACTATCGACACCCTCCCTGACATCACAGATTGTGGAAAGGGAGTTTTACATCCTTACCACTCTGACAGTAAAGAACCATCTACACAGTAATGCCCTGTACACACGGTCGGACATTGATCAGACATTCCGACAACAAAATCCATGGATTTTTCCGATGGATGTTGGCTCAAACTTGTCTTGCATACACACGGTCACACAAAGTTGTCGGAAAATCCGATCGTTCTGAACGCCGTGACGTAAAACACGTACGTCGGGACTATAAACGGGGCAGTAGCCAATAGCTTTCGTCTCTTAATTTATTCTGCACATGCGTGGCACTTTGTGCGTCGGATTTGTGTACACATGATCGGAATTTACGACAATGGATTTTGTTATCGGAAAATGTTATAGCAAGCTCTCAAACTTTGTGTGTCGGAAATTCCTATGAAAAATGTGTGATGGAGCCTACACACGGTCGGAATTTCCGACAACAAGGTCCCATCACACATTTTCCATCGGAAAATCCTATTGTGTGAACAGGGAATAAGGTTAAACTGCTTCTCCACTTCCAATGGGTGGGCACGTATCTTTTTAACCATTTGCGGACCGCTCGTCCGCAATGTACTGTGGACGGGCAAGCGTGTACATGCACAGTTACATACCTGTTGTCATGGTTATGCAGTAATCTTTGTCTGTCAGCTTACCTCCTCCATGTGTTCACCTTTAGAGGCCAGCCACCTGACTGCTTATATAATCTTCCCTCATCATAGCTCCACCTCAGCCTCTAATTAGGAACACTATATTAACCTGTGCATTGCAAGCCAACCTTGCTGATCAACCATTGTGTGTTAGTTTTCGTGCGTACTTGCTGTGTTTCCTACGTCTGATTCCAGTTACCGATCTTGGCCTGTTCTAGACTATCCCTGTCTGTTTGTGACCCTGACCTTTGGCGTGTTATGTTTAACCACTTGCCGACCGCCTAACACAGATATACTGCAGCAGAATGGCACGGGCAGGCAAAATCATGTACCTGGTACGTGATTGCTTGCCGCGGGCGGGGGGTCTGATCAGACCCCCCGGTGCCCGAGGCGGTCGGCTTCTGTCTAGGAGCATTCAGAGATAAGGGGGAGGCCATCCATTCGTGGCCCCCCCCTCACGATCGCTCCCAGCCAATGAGAATCTTCCCCTGCCTCTGTATAGTACACAGAGGCAGAGGACATGATGTCATCTCTCCTCGGCTCGGTATTTTCCGTTCCGGCGCCGAGGAGAGAAGACATCTGAGTGAGTTACACAAACACACACAGTAGAACATGCCAGGCATACTTTACATCCCCCCATCACCCCCCGATTACCCCCCGATCACCCCCTAATCACCCCTCCCCCCCCCCCGTCACACTGACACCAAGCAGTTTTTTTTTTTTCTGATTATTGCATTGGTGTCAGTTTGTGACAATTAGTGTGGTAGGGCAGTTAGTATTAGCCCCCTTTAGGTCTAGGATACCCCCCTAACCCTCCAATAAAGTTTTAACCCCTTGATCACCCCCCGTCGCCAGTGTCACTAAGCGATCATTTTTCTGATCGCTGTATTAGCATGTCATCAGTGTATTAGATGACATTAGTGATGTCATCTCTCCTCGGCTCTGTATTTTCCGTTCCAGTGCCAAGGAGAGAGGACATCTGAGTAAGTGCACCAACACAACACACACAGTAAAACACACCGGGCACACATTTCACCATCCATCACCCCCCCCCCCCCCCCCCGTGAAACCAAGCAGTTTTTTTTTGTGATTACTGCATTGGTGTCAGTTTGTGACAGTTAGAAGTGGTAGGGCAGTTAGGGTTAGCCCCCTTTAGGTCTCGGGTACCCCCTAACCCCCCCTAATAAAGTTTTAACCCCTTGATCACCCCCTGTCGCCAGTGTCACTAAGCGATCATTTTTCTGATCACTGTATTAGTGTCACTGGTGACGCTAGTTAGGGAGGTAAATATTTAGGTTCGCCGTCAGCATTTTATAGCGACAGGGACCCCCATATACTACCTAATAAAGATTTTGAACCTCTTGATTGCCCCCGAGTTAACCCTTTCACCAGTGATCACCGTATAACTGTTACGGGTGACGCTGCTTAGTTAGTTTATTTTTTATAGTGTCAGGGCACCCGCTGTTTATTACCTACTAAAGGCTTACCCCCCTAATCGCCCGGTGGTGATATGCGTCGCCCCAAGCAGCGTCAGGTTAGCGCCAATACCGCTAGCACCCACGCACGCACCGTACACCTCCCTTAGTGGTATAGTATCTGAACGAATCAATATCTGATCCAATCAGATCTATACTAGCGTCGCCAGCAGTTTAGGGTTCCCAAAAATGCAGTGTTAGCAGGATCAGCCCAGATACCTGCTAGCACCTGCGTTTTGCCCCTCCGCCCGGCCCAGCCCACCCAAGTGCAGTATCGATCGATCACTGTCACTTACAAAACACTAAACGCATAAGGAGGATTGTTTGGATGGGATGTCCTAATAGATACGGCATCTCATCCCTGAACTAAATGGTTAAGGGGAAGCAGCAAAATGGGATTCTTTATTAATATACAATTTTAAAAGAGACATATACATGAATTCATACACATATATCAAAACCAATTAATTTGAACGGAGAATAAGCTTCAACCGTATTAATCGATACCCAAGATGTTGAATAGTGATCGATACAATCGTTGATCCCTACTAGTTTCGCCAAAACATTAGCTTCATCAGGGGAGTTAGCAAATCATACAAAAGGAATAAAAACACTGAAAAAAGGAAAAGAAACGATACATTACTTGTCAAACCAGTTCTCCCAAATTCATTCACGCGAAGGATCATGCTACAGAAAATCCCAATGTTGTCCAACTAAAACAACCCCCACTCTCACACCACCCCCCCTCCCCCAGAATAAAAGAGGGGAAGCGTGATACCCCAAGATTTCCACATCCCAGACATATCATGCCATGCTGCTGGAACATCAAGCAAGTACCGTCAGGGGGAGAGGGGAAGTCAGTCAAACCCAACCCTGTATTTGGCTACAGAGGACTCCAATGGTTGCCTAAGGGGATTGAAGTTTACATGTAAATTACTTAAATATAAATATAATATTTTTAGTTGATCCAAATGGGCTAAAAAGCCTCAATTACATACCATGATTAAACAGTAGAAGAGCACTATAAAGAGCGCTGGGTCAATTGAAGTCGATGCCTGATTGCATTTAAACCAAAGGCGCGGTAATATGGCCAAGAAAGCTGAAACAACAGTTGGATAAGCACTGGGAGCACTAGTTAAGGGTTAAAGATACTAAAATTGCGGGCATTTATATTATGTAGCATTAGGTTATAGAATGTTTGCGAAAAAATGGTAATAAAAGCGCTTACCATAAGAAATGCATACGTCTGGATTCGCAATAAAATGCAAACAATTGGGGGCCCCGTCGTCAAAAGGACTACACCCGGAATCCCCCAGTGAAGGAAAAACCTCCCGGTGGTTCTAGTCAGCAAGATTGTCTAGATATAGGTTGAATATATCAAGTCAGCATAAGGCCATCCAGCAGAGTGTAACAAGAAAATAAGAAACGAGGTAAACAAAAGTTCCCTACAGATGAGTAGAAGAAGAAGTAGAAGAAGAAGTTTTTACCTTGGTAAGACACAACCGAACCACAGCGCAAGTCCAGCAGCAAGTGAGTGTGGTAAGTTTTTTGGCAGCCTTAAGAGTGCTCCACCCGATTAGCCAATTAGAATTGACTAATCAAGAGCGGACGAAGAGCGGCCCGGGCGCATGCGCAGTAGCCGGAGCGGAGTGCCTACAATCCCCAGAATGCCATGCATCGTCCAAGTCACATGATGGTATCAGTAATGATGGTGATGGGAGGTAGTGTGGGTGTGGGTCCTGACAATGAATAGGAGGAGGGAGGGATAAACGCACTCCGCCTACTCAAGAAGGATGAAAAAAGAGGCTGATGTAATAAGCAGCGGTGAAACTGTGAAGGCCCCGGCCGAAGGGGCGGGCTGACTGGAAGCAAGTCAGCCCTTGGGCGTCCATGCAGCCAAAGGTTGTGGAAGGACTGAGATCCCCAAGGACCCGGGAGCAGATCCCCAATGCACCAATGTCAGCAAAGCTGACTGGGAGGGAGAATCAGGAGTAAAGAAGGAAAGCGAGGGGGTAGTGAAGGACAAAGAAAAGGCGGCCCTGTATGAAAACTGACCGCCAGATGGCAATCTTCCAAACAAGATGTTCGCGGAGAAGATGAGAGAAGAAAAAAAGAAGAAAAATAAAATAAAAAAGAGGAAGAGGGGAATTAGTACAATGTATGTATAAAAAACACATTAAATACTGAGAGATACATCATTAGTACATTGAGTTTAAATTGTTTATGTTACATAGACAAAAAGGAACATATTATATCAAACTAAATGTTACAGTCAAGGAATAAATAATATAGGCATGACATGGACAAGAGGTTACATTGGATACATATAATATAAAGCATCACAAGATTTAAATAGTAAATCTCAAATTAAAAAGATAGGATGGCAGTGGGTATTGAATAGGGAGAAAGATGAGGATAAGATGGAAACAAAATACTGAGAACCTAATGATCAAGAAACGCAGCCAACCTTAAAGGAGGCAACAGACATACAGGGTAAGGATCTAAATTGTACCAGGCTTAAAGAAAAGGTTTAAAGCTAATATATTCATTTAACCCAGGGAATGTAACCGCATCCAAAAGATGGATCCATCAAGTCTCCATTTGGAGCAAGGTGGTATCAATATCTCCGCCTCAGACATGTGGAGGTACATGTTCGAGAGCTGCAAAACGAACAACATCAGGGTCATAGTGATGTTCCCGAGCAATATGTCTATTAAGGGCGGTTGTAGTTAAACGTTTATATAGAGGTACAATATGATCCTGATATGCATATGGAAAAATGCAGCGCATGTACAAATGAATATAGGTCTTTAAAATGGTGAAACAGTCAAGAAATAACTAATTGACCACAGGTGCCTTGAAACACAAACGTCCATAGATGGATGTAAATGTCCAACCGCACAGGAGGTATAAGTACTCCAAGGGGTGGTGATGGTCTGATGGTTGTCAGAAAACACCTGGCATCATACAGCGACTTCCCAACCGAGAAACCGGGTCCCAATGGGTCATTCAGAGAAAGTGCAAAAAAGCCTCTTACCAGATCCTGTGGATTCCCATGTCAGCGACAGGGAATCACATGAGCAGTTTGTCACAAATGACGTGGAATGGGAGCTCAGGAATCGCCAATCTCTTGGATTGTGGTCTGTATGGATCTCGGCCGGCAACCGGATGGGTCCTCACAACGAACCGTCCTCACACCGAACCGTCCCAGCATGCATCAGAAGTTTCACAAACGGTCCCCCGAAAGGAGCAGTTGGAGGGACTGGATCTCATGCGGTAAATGTGGAAACAAAAAGAATGTGCCTCCACATGGTGCAGATAAAAAAGGGTGTTTTTATTGACAAAAACGACCATACACAAATAAAAGCGTGATCACGGTGGATAAAAACAAATGGGCAACAAAGAGAGTGGTGTATGTACCCGACGCGTTTCGACCTAGGGGTCTTCAACAGGGGCATGATGATCCTGATATGACTGATTTCTGATTGCCAATCATCTGTTTCTATGATACGAGCCAAAATCCTCTTTGTAGGTTGATATGGGGCTGTTAAACCTCTGCTCTCTACTATATTGCATAGCTCATCTTTTGTGTGTTCCATGTAATCGAATTATTTTGCTTTTGTGCGTGGACCCCTTAAAGCCAAACTGGCAGCCACATAAGGTGGGGGGTCCTCCTCTACAGAGTCTTCTGGCCAAACGTAGTAAATTTGGGCAGTACTTTTATTAAATATCTCCGTCAAGCCAGTTTGATTTGCTACTTTAGCTTCTGTCTCCCATGTGCAAGCTATTCTCCACGTTCCTTCACTGCACAGTAGTGGGCCATAATCGTGCAGAAAAGTTTGCCATACTTTTAAATCAAAAGTCCCTTCAGATTTTAAAGGTTTAGCTGTTCCCTTTGTCCATTCTACCCATTTATCTAGGGGCTCAGTATAGGCAGAACCGTACCTTCGGTTCATATATTCTCTAGCGCTCATCTTGCGCTGGGCATTTTCTGAAGGCCTCTCTCCCTTCATTCCCTTAATTAATTTAATGCCCATAATGACTGGCCAGTCTTCTCTCTTCTCTACTTGTGCCTATACCCTCTTGCCTCTAAAACAAATAGTACAGCAAATCTGCAGATTTACAAGAATAGTCTCCACTTATCTACATGGATAGAAGGGGTTTATGACAATAGACAAAACACTCATTAAGAGACCCTCCTCGTCTCCTCTCTTCTCTGAGTTTTATCTGACCCTACCATGCGCCTCTGACCCAGGTCGCCCACAAGGAGTCAACGCAGGTAACTGCAGAGGATTTTCCCTATCCACACACAGTCCAACCCGTGAAGGGGGACACAAACACATTCACACACACATGTTACCCAACCAGAAAGGTCCGAGAGTGGTCTGGTTTCCTTGAGAACCGACAGATAGGATACATAGGAAAAGGCAGAAATATAGCAAGCTTAAGGGCAGCTTACCTAGCCGGCATTTGAGGTCTGCGTTTCCCGATGATCCCGATCGAAGCACGGTTCCTTCTGGAGACTCTGCCAAACTCCTGTTATGACTCGCCAAGACTGATATGACTGATTTCTGATTGGGACTCTAAAACAAAGTTAATACTGCAGCTGCAGGAACAGATTCACAGGACTCAATCACTGTGTTTAAAATGTCCGTTTGGTGAAAAATGTATTATTACATGTTATTTTATACATAGATAAGAAAGGGGTGGTGTGAGATGTTATTAAAAGCTAACAAATAGAAATATGTTATTAAAAGCTAACAAATAGAAATATATTATTAAAAACTAAAGAATAGAACAATTACAAAAGTAAAACCTTGAAAAGGGAGGGGGGAGTAGAGAGCATTTAGTAGGAGAAGTGTCTGTGTGTTAGGTAAAGGTTACAGAACACATTTCAACAGTGAGAACAAAATGGATTCTCTTGTGCTTAAATGAACAGTACAATGAATGTCCATGTCAATCCCTAATGCGTTTAGAGAATGGACGCTTGGTTTTCCCCACATAAAAGCAACCACATGAGCAAAAAGCCAAGTATACAACTCCGATTGTCTTACAGGTCACTTTGTGTTTGATCAAATGGGTCCTGCCATTAGGAAGGACAACTTCTTTAGAATTAGACATAAAGGGACAGATGTCACACGCCCCACATGGGAAAGTGCCAGCACTGGAGTAATCCAATGGGTCACGGACCATGTGGTGGCTGTGAACTAGTCGGTCCCTCATGGACGGAGCTCGTCTAAATGTGATTTCTGGATATGGTTTCAGAAATTTCTTGATGGTGTTGTCAGGCGTCAAAAGAGGCCAATATTTTTGTAAAATCCCTCTCATTTGGCTATGCTGTTTTGAGAATTGAGTGATAATTCTAACCGAAGCGTTGGATTTAACAGGCTTGCTTGAATGGATAAGATCATGTCTGTTTCGTTTAATAACTCTATTGAAGGCTCTCTTCAGCAAGGAATGGCTATATCCACGCCGGAGGAGCCTTTCATATAGATCCTGGGCTGCCAGATGGAAATCTGAATCCATTGTACAATTTCTTCTGAGTCTTAAAAATTGACTATAAGGGACACTATCGAGTAGCGGCTGGGGGTGTGCGCTGGTAGCATGTAAGATAGTGTTACCAGCAGAGGACTTGCGGTACAGGGATGAGTGCAGAACACAATCCACGCCCACATGTATCTGCAAGTCCAGAAAACTTTTTTGATTGGCTGCATTCCATTGTAAAACTTAGATTGTATGAGTTTATAGCCAGTGAGTCCATCAGCTGAGAGAGTTCCTCTCGACTACCCGACCATAATATAAAAACATCATCAATATACCTGTACCAGGCTACGATGTTTTGAAGTAGTTCAGATAAGGATTCTTGAGAAATAAGGTCTCTCTCTCACCCCCACAGGTACAGGTTGGCATATGAGGGGGCACATTTGGTCCCCATAGCCACCCCCTGCACCTGGAGGAAGTGGGAGGAGCCAAACAAAAACACGTTTCTAGTTAAGATGAACTCAAGCAGCCGAAGTACAAATCTGCTGTAGCTGTCAAATGAGGACCCCCGCTCTTGAAGGTGAGTGCTAATGACATCAATACCTTTGGTGTGTGGGATTAAATTATATAAACTTTCAACATCTAAGGCCACCAACCAGGTGTTGGGAGGCACTTGTATCCCGTCTATCTTACGAAGTAAATCAATAGTGTCCTGTACATAAGAGAAAAGGGCAGTTACATGAGGAGTTAAATATTTATCCACAAGGGCGCTGGCATTTTCTGTTAAACTTTGGCAACCGGAGACTATTGGTCGTCCAGGTGGCTTCTGTAAAGATTTATGTACCTTTGGTAAGGAATAAAAAGTGGGGGTTTTAGGGTCCTTAACATTTAGGTAGTTCCAGGTACTGGAATCGATGGTAACAGATTGGTAAGCCTCAAAGATCAAACCATAATATTCATTATAAAAGTTTTGAATCAAAGTTTTGGAGATAGGACGGTACCAACGTTCGTTGCCAAGGACATCCAAACACATACGTTCGTATGTGAGGATGTCCATGACAATGACATTGCCGCCCTTGTCTGCAGGTTTAATGACCAAACTGGGATGATTTTGTAATTCTCGAAGGGCTTTCCGATGTCGGTAGGATAAATTATGTGTATGGATCTTGTGCAAGTCTATATTTTCTACCTCCAAGGTTGTTTGCTGGACAAAGGCCCATATGTTGGGATTCGTTTGGAGTGATGGAAAAGAACGAGATTTAGGTTTGAAAGATGTCGGTGGAGGGAAAGAGACACCAGAGGCAACCAAGCCACACGGCAGTGTCGGTGGTTCGTCCTCGTCAATGTGTCTCTCCTCCCAAAGAGACATGAGATCCTCCAAGGCCTGGAGTTCAGGCCCCGAGGATATAGATGAGGTAGGTATGGTGGATCCACTGGATACTGAGGCAGGTACTTTGTCATAGATTACTTTAAATAGGAGGCGTCTAGCAAATGAATGTATGTCCTTAATTAATTGAAAACGATCTAAATCAATAGAGGGACAAAAGGTAAGACCCAATTTCAGGACATAAATCTGATCATCTGTAAGATTTACAGACGAAAGATTTACAATTTCCAGGGAGTTCTGATTTATAGAGGGTTTTCCCTAAAAAAATAGGCGCCATCTTAGGGTCAATGGAAAGGGCACTAGCGGGAAATAGTGAGGATAAAGTGGGTTCACTGGCTCGAAGGCCAGTAACTGGGGAAGACGAGATAGGGGGAATAGGAGTGGTAGTGCGTGGTGGAAGATGTGATGACATTTTAGAAGATAAAGGTGTAGATAAAGGTCTACCATTAAGCGGGAAAGGGGTAGATGATAGTGTTTTAGATGAATGTGTGCAAGCTGTGGATGATTGACGTGTAGAGCTAGGGCCAAACGTGCGATGGAGAGAAACAGTAGAAGTGGTGGTATGGTCCCCTTTTCTTTTTTTGGGTAGTCTTTCCTGGGAAAGCTCACGATAGGTAGTAGAAGAGCTAGGGGAGAAAGTAACAGAGATTACATTGGGTACTCCATTATCAGGTTTGGGGACTTCTGTAGTGTGAGATTCGAGGAAAGGTCTATTCTGGTTAGTCTGGTTCCATTTATAGGCAAAGCCATTTTCGTGTGCCAATTTATCACAAAGAAATTTACCCTCCTTTGTATTTATAATCCCTAAAGTATATTCTTCCAGATGTGCACGTAATTCCTTGTCACGTTTTGCAAACCTGGGAGAAGATATGGCAAGGCTATATTCATCATACCATTTACCAATCTGTAAGTCCAGTTGATCAAGTTCAGATTCGTACTGTTTACATAGGATTGAAATCATTTCAAAAGAACACATCTGGAGGTTGTGCTCCCAAGATTGTTTAAGAAAATCATTGATCTTCTTCAAATTGGGGAAGATCTCGATCCTCAAACCCCATGGTACTATACTGTTTTCAGAATTTTTTTCAAAATACGCCTTATGCCAATAAGTGCGTACCTTTTTTTCAAGAAGACGTTGTAGTCTCATAAAAGCACGATCAAGGTCATCATCAGAGATATTGGCCTCCGTCTTAGATGACCAAATTTTTGTCATCAGGTCCTCAAAGGCCTCACCACAGAAATCCGCCATACTGTCCCACTGCCAACAGATAGGAAGCTTCAATACTATAAAAAGTTTATATAAAGGTTATAATTGGTTCTTTCTTAAAGGAGAAAGCGAATAACAATAAAGAGATAGGGAGTAAGCAATATAGAAGAAAAATATTTTACAATTGAAATATAATATAGTATATAATATAATATATCTTATTGGTAACTAGAGTGCATATCACCCAAGAATGGCGTAATAAAAACGCCTGCTCAAAGAGTAGAAAAGGAGGATTGTTTGGATGGGATGTCCTAATAGATACGGCACCTCATCCCTGAACTAAATGGTTAAGGGGAAGCAGCAATATGGGATTATTGTGGTGCCAAAAACACGTTTGGAATACATTCCTTATAAAAATATTTCTTTATTAATATACAATTTTAAAAGAGACATATACATGAATTCATACACATTTATCAAAACCAATTAATTTGAACAGGGAATAAGCTTCAACTGTATTAATCGATACCTAAGATGTTGTATGGTGATCGATACAATCGTTGATCCCTACTAGTTTCGCCAAAAAAATGGCTTCATCAGGGGAGTTAGCAAATCATACAAAAGGAATAAAAATACTGAAAAAAGGAAAAGAAACAATACATTAGTTGTCAAACCAGTTCTCCCAAATTCATTCACGCGAAGGATCATGCTACAGAAAATCCCAATGTTGTCCAACTAAAACAACCCCCACTCTCACACCTCCCCCCTCCCCCAGAATAAAAGAGGGGAAGCGTGATACCCCAAGATTCCCACATCCCAAACATACCATGCCATGCTGCTGGAACATCAAGCAAGTACAGCCAGGGGGAGAGGGGAAGTCAGTTAAACCCAACCCTGTATTAGGCTACAGAGGACTCCAATGGGTGCAGCGTCAGGTTAGCGCCAGTACCACTGACACCCACGCACGTACCATACACCTCCCTTAGTGGTATAGTATCTGAACGGATCAATATCTGGTTCGATCAGATCTATACTAGCGTCCCCAGCAGTTTAGGGTTCTCAAAAACGCAGTGTTAGCGGGATCAGCCCAGATACCTGCTAGCACCTGCGTTTTGCCCCTCTGCCCGGCCCAGCCCAGCCCACCCAAGTGCAGTATCGATCGATCACTGTCACTTACAAAACACTAAACGCATAACTGCAGCATTCGCAGAGTCAGGCCTGATCCCTGCAATCGCTAACAGTTTTTTTGGTAGCATTTTGGTGAACTAGCAAGCACCGGCCCCAGGCAGCATCCGGTTAGCGCCAGTACCACTAACACCCACGCACGCAGCATACACCTCCCTTAGTGGTATAGTATCTGAACGGATCAATATCTGATCCGATCAGATCTATACTAGCGTCCCCAGCAGTTTAGGGTTCCCAAAAACGCAGTGTTAGCGGGATCAGCCCAGATACCTGCTAGTACCTGCGTTTTGCCCCTCCACCCGGCCCAGCCCAGCCCACCCAAGTGCAGTATCGATCGATCACTGTCACTTACAAAACACTAAACGCATAACTGCAGCGTTCGCAGAGTCAGGCCTGATCCCTGCGATCGCTAACAGTTTTTTTGGTAGTGTTTTGGTGAACTGGCAAGCACCAGCGGCCTAGTACACCCCGGTCGTAGTCAAACCAGCGCTGCAGTAACACTTGGTGACGTGGCGAGTCCCATAAGTGCAGTTCAAGCTGGAGAGGTGGCAAGCACAAGTAGTGTCTCGCTGCCACCAAAAAGACAAACACAGGCCCGTCATGCCCATAGTGCCCTTCCTGCTGCATTCGCCAATCCTAATTGGGAACCCACCGCTCTGCAGCGCCCGTACTTCCCCCATTCACATCCCCAACCAAATGCAGTCGGCTGCATTAGAGACATTTTTATGTCCTCCCGAGTACCCCTACCCAACAAACCCCCCCAAAAAAGATGTTGTGTCTGCAGCAAGCGCGGATATAGGCGTGACGCCTGCTATTATTGTCCCTCCTGTCCTGACAATCCTGGTCTTTGCATTGGTGAATGTTTTGAACGCTACCATGCACTAGTTGAGTATTAGCGTAGGGTACAGCATTGCACAGACTAGGCACACTTTCACAGAGGTCTCCCAAGATGCCATCGCATTTTGAGAGACCCGAACCTGGAACCGGTTACAGTTATAAAAATTTGTTACAAAAAAAGTGTAAAAAAAAAATATATATATAAAATAAAAAAAAAATAGTTGTCGTTTTATTGTTCTCTCTCTCTATTCTCTCTCTCTATTGTTCTGCTCTTTTTTTACTGTATTCTATTCTGCAATGTTTTATTGTTATTGTTATTATGTTTTATCATGTTTGTTTTTCAGGTATGTAATTATTTATACTTTACTGTTTACTGTGCTTTATTGTTAACCATTGTTAACCATTTTTTTGTCTTCAGGTACGCCATTCACGACTTTGAGTGGTTATACCAGAATTATGCCTGCAGGTTTAGGTATCATCTTGGTATCATTCTTTTCAGCCAGCGGTCGGCCTTTTTGTAAAAGCAATCCTAGCAGCTAATTAGCCTCTAGACTGCCTTTACAAGCCGTGGGAGGGAATGCCCCCCCCCCACCGTCTTCCGTGTTTTTCTCTGGCTCTCCTGTCTCAACAGGGAACCTGAGAATGCAGCCGGTGATTCAGCCAGCTGACCATAGAGCTGATCAGAGACCAGAGAGGCTCCAAACATCTCTATGGCCTAAGAAACCGGAAGCTACGAGCATTTTATGACTTAGATTTCGCCGGATGTAAATAGCGCCATTGGGAAATTGGGGAAGCATTTTATCACACCGATCTTGGTGTGGTCAGATGCTTTGAGGGCAGAGGAGAGATCTAGGGTCTAATAGACCCCAATTTTTTCAAAAAAGAGTACCTGTCACTACCTATTGCTATCATAGGGGATATTTACATTCCCCGAGATAACAATAAAAATGATTAAAAAAAAAAAAAAATGAAAGGAACAGTTTAAAAATAAGATAAAAAAGAAAAAAAATAAAGAAAAAAAAAAAAAAAAAAAAGCACCCCTGTCCGCCCCCTGCTCTTGCGCTAAGGCGAACGCAAGCGGCGGTCTGTCGTCAAACGTAAACAGCAATTGCACCATGCATGTGAGGTATCACCGCGAAGGTCAGATCGAGGGCAGTAATTTTAGCAGTAGACCTCCTCTGCAAATCTAAAGTGGTAACCTGTAAAGGCTTTTAAAGGCTTTTAAAAATGTATTTATTTTGTTGCCACTGCACGTTTGTGCGCAATTGTAAAGCATGTCATGTTTGGTATCCATGTACTCGGCCTAAGATCATCTTTTTTATTTCATCAAACATTTGGGCAATATAGTGTGTTTTAGTGCATTAAAATTTAAAAAAGTGTGTTTTTTCCCCCAAAAATGCGTTTGAAAAATCGCTGCGCAAATACTGTGTGAAAAAAAAAATGAAACACCCACCATTTTAATCTGTAGGGCATTTGCTTTAAAAAAATATATAATGTTTGGGGGTTCAAAGTAATTTTCTTGCAAAAAAAAATAACTTTTTCATGTAAACAATAAGTGTCAGAAAGGGCTTTGTCTTCAAGTGGTTAGAAGAGTGGGTAATGTGTGACATAAGCTTCTAAATGTTATGCATAAAATGCCAGGACAGTTCAAAACCCCCCCAAATGACCCCATTTTGGAAAGTAGACACCCCAAGCTATTTGCTGAGAGGCATGTCGAGTCCATGGAATATTTTATATTGCGACACAAGTTGCGGGAAAGAGACAAATTTTTTTTTTTT
Source organism: Lithobates clamitans (assembly GCA_037952925.1). Taxonomy (NCBI): domain Eukaryota; kingdom Metazoa; phylum Chordata; class Amphibia; order Anura; family Ranidae; genus Lithobates; species Lithobates clamitans. Next base: position 743,054 of record JBBGZY010001101.1, on the reverse strand, counting down.
TTTTTTGCACAAAGTTGTCACTAAATGATATATTGCTCAAACATGCCATGGGAATATGTGAAATTACACCCCAAAATACATTCTGCTGCTTTTCCTGAGTACGAGGATACCACATGTGTGAGACTTTTTGGGAGCCTAGCCGCGTACGGGACCCCAAAAACCAAGCACCGCCTTCAGGCTTTCTAAGGGCGTGAATTTTTTATTTCACTCTTCACTGCCTATCACAGTTTCGGAGGCCATGGAATGCCCAGGTGGCACAAAACCCCCCCAAATGACCCCATTTTGGAAAGTAGACGCCCCAAGCTATTTGCTGAGAGGTATATTGAGTATTTTGCAGACCTCACTTTTTGTCACAAAGTTTTGAAATTTGAAAAAAGAAAATTTTTTTCTTGTCTTTCTTCATTTTCAAAAACAAATGAGAGCTGCAAAATACTCACCATGCCTCTCAGCAAATAGCTTGGGGTGTCTACTTTCCAAAATGGGGTCATTTGGGGGGTTTTGTGCCACCTGGGCATTCCATGGCCTCCGAAACGGTGACAGGCAGTGAAGAGTAAAATCAAAAATTCAAGCCCTTAAAAACGCTGAAGGCGGTGATTGGTTTTCAGGGCCCCGTACGCGGCTAGGCTCCCAAAAAGTCCCACACATGTGGTATCCCCATACTCGGGAGAAGCAGCTAAATGTATTTTGGGGTGCAATTCCACATATGCCCATGGCCTGTGTGAGCAATATATCATTTAGTGACAACTTTGTGCAAAAAAAAAAAAAAAAAGTGTCACATTCCTGCAACTTGTGTCAAAATATAAAATATTCCATGGACTCAATATGCCTCTCAGCAAATAGCTTGGGGTGTCTACTTTCCAAAATGGGGTCATTTGGGGGGGGTTTGTGCCACCTGGGCATTCCATGGCCTCCGAAACTGTGATAGGCAGTGAAGAGTGAAATCAAAAATTTACACCCTTAGAAATCCTGAAGGCGGTGATTGGTTTTCGGGGTCCCGTACGCGGCTAGGCTCCCAAAAAGTCCCACACATGTGGTATCCCCGTACTCAGGAGAAGTAGCTGAATGTATTTTGGGGTGCAATTCCACATAGGCCCATGACCTTTGTGAGCAATATATCATTTAGTGACAACTTTTTGTAAATATTTTTTTTTTTTTTGTCATTATTCAATCACTTGGGACAAAAAAAATAAATATTCAATGGGTTCAACATGCCTATCAGCAATTTCCTTGGGGTGTCTACTTTCCAAAATGGGGTCATTTGGGGGGGGGTTTGTACTGCCCTGCCATTTTAGCACCTCAAGAAATGACATAGGCAGTCATAAACTAAAAGCTGTGTAAATTACAGAAAATGTACCCTAGTTTGTAGACGCTATAACTTTTGCGCAAACCAATAAATATACGCTTATTGACATTTTTTTTACCAAAGACATGTGGCCGAATACATTTTGGCCTAAATGTATGACTAAAATTGAGTTTATTGGATTTTTTTTATAACAAAAAGTAGAAAATATCATTTTTTTTCAAAATTTTCGGTCTTTTTCCGTTTATAGCACAAAAAATAAAAACTGCAGAGGTGATCAAATACCATCAAAAGAAAGCTCTATTTGTGGGAAGAAAAGGACGCAAATTTCGTTTGGGTACAGCATTGCATGACCGCGTAATTAGCAGTTAAAGCAACGCAGTGCCAAATTGGAAAAAGACCTCTGGTCCTTAGGCAGCATAATGGCCCGGGGCTCAAGTGGTTAAAGCGGGGTTCCACCCAAATTTTGAACATTATCTCTATGCATTCTCTTCCTTGCCTAGATGCCTGAAGTTTACATGTAAGTTACTAAAATATAAGTCCTTCCACAGCCTTTGGCTGCATAGACACCCAAGGGCGGGGCCTTCGGCCGGGGCCTTCACAGTTTCACCGCTGCCCATTACATCAGCCTCTTTTTTCATCCTTCTTGAGTAGGGGGAGTGCATTTAACCCTCCCTCCCCCATTCATTGTCAGGCCCCACACCCACACTACATCCCATCACCATCGTCACTGATACCATCATGTGACTTGGACGATGCATGGCATTCTGGGGATTGTAGGCGCTCCGCTCCGGCTACTGCGCATGCGCCCGGGCCGCTCTTCGTCCGCTCCCGATTGGTCAATTCTAATTGGCTAATCGGGTGGAGCACTCTTAAGGCTGCCACACTCACTTGCTGCTGGACTTGCGCTGTGGTTCGGTTGTGTCTTACCAAGGTAAAAACTTCCATCTGTAGGGAACTTTTGTTTACCTCGCTTCTTATTTTCTTGTTACACTCTGCTGGATGGCCTTATGCTGACTTGATATATTCAACTTACCGTATATACTCGTGTATAAGTCGAATTTTTCAGCCCCTTTTTTTGGGCTGAAAGTGCCCCCTTCGACTTATACACGAGTCACCGCCGTCTGCCTACATGATCAGCGTGTCATGCAGGCAGACGGCAGCCAGCGTGTGCTGCATAGACTCGGCAGTGGCTCTCACTGTTCAAAAGCCGTGCCTCCTCTTCTGTGATAGGCAGTCAGTGTACAGCCTATCACAGACATTCTCTCATTCTCGTCCGTGGTATAAGGATGACAGAATGTCCATGATAGGCTGACCGCTGACTGCTGGGAAATTGAGTTTTTTGGACAAGGAGGCGGCGCGGCTTTTGAACAGTGAATGGCCGCCGAATACTACACGCTGATTGGTGCAGAGCGGCGCACAGAGGATGCACAGGACACAGGTAGGATGCATATATAGATGAAATAGGGAAATGGCGTTACCCTATTGGGACTTAGTATTAAAAACCAAATCCCAATAAAAATAAAAAATAAAAAATGATAAACATAAATAGTGCAAATCCCAGTGCAATTATCAAATAATAAGGTAAGTACCATATACGTGCGTGAAGATAATTATAAGCATGCACTAATTGTCATTACAGCAACACTGAATAAACAAACTTAAACTGTGACAGTGTGCCCCTTAGGGCAAGCAGCAGTGATATTAAATACTAAAGTGTATACTCAATGTGTACATTCATTCCAGGGGGCAGTGCGCCCCTAAGGCAAACAGCAGTATTAATAAATACTAAAGTGTAGACTCAATATGCACATACAATCCAGTAGCACATGCATGTGTATATGTAATCAGAAAATTAAAAATTAAACCATACATTAATTCATGTGAAAAATATAAACCAAGCAAGATCTGTATAGATATATCCAGACCAGATGTGTATAAAGATATATAATAATTGAACTCGTGTATGTGGCAAAGTCTATATGACAAAAGCAAAGTCGTGGGAGGTGCATGCGCGGAGTCTAGCAGGGCAGACATGCATTGTTAGAGCTCCACACCGCTGAGGAGAGAAGAGAAGGACAAAGCGGAGCCTGCAGGCTCAAAAGGTATCCATTTGAACCTTTTTGCCCCAGGGAACAAACTGTGAAAGTTTGGGCAGGAAAAATGGTACTGGGAGGAAGCCGTGGCAGAAATAAAAATCACCTCACAAAGAGCTCACAGGCACTCACTGCAACTAAAGCAGCTCCAGTCACCTCACAATATACAGCATCAGGGCGCTCTCACAGACAGAAAATGTCACAGCAAGACTCTCCATTTGAGTCAGATACAGAACAAATCCTCTTACAAACTTCTCCACAAGCCTCCTCAGCATCCCCAGTAATATTATTACAATTTGAAAAGATGCTTCATAAGGCTTTAAAACAAACCTCAGACCAAATAACAAACAGCCTAACCAAAGAAATAAGAGAGCTGGGAAACCGCACCGCAGCCTTAGAAATAAAAATGGATGAAATTGAAATTACAACCCAAGAAAATATAACAGAATTGGAACAATTAAAAGAAGAGAATTTAATACTTCAAACTAAGCTCGAAGATTACGAAAATAGAGCCAGACGTTCAAACTTGCGCATAAGGGGAATACCTGAAACTGTGACAGACCTGCAATCTACTATTACTGCTCTATTACAAGAACTAAAGCCAGATATCCCTATTGAACGTTTAGAACTGGACAGAGTTCACAGAGCCCTCACAGCCAAAAAGAAAGATGGACCCCCACGTGATATAATCACAAAATTTCATTATTACAGAACGAAAGAACAAATACTAATTGCTGCAAGAGAAAAAAAGGAACTTAATTTTCAAGGACACAATTATCAAATTTTTGCTGACCTATCCCAACTCACTATTACTAAAAGACGATCCATGAAACCCCAACTAATGGAACTGCAACGCCACAACATTATGTATCAATGGGGCTTCCCCTTTTCAGTCAGATTTAACTACCAAGGTACAATTTACAGAAGCAGATCAGCAGATGAACTACAACAAACCCTTTTAAAATTAAATCTGACAGAACCCACAAGCAGCAACTCTCCCACACGCAGAAGAATGGCATCATCTTCACCTTCAGGCAGCACCCAGAAAATATCAGAACAAAATGGGAATCATCATTCTCACAAAAGAGGCCGTTATGCCACATCATCCATGGACCAAGAAGATTCAATGGACTGACTTCCTATTTCCTGATATCTCTTCATTTATTCTACTAAGAGATGGTTCTCTATAAAAAACCTGTATTTATAACTGAATGTAACTGCATTCTGATAGTCACACACTGTGTGGGATCATGTTACATTCCAGTTATATTTCTTATTACTTCTGATTCATATAGCCTTAGAATATATAAGTGAAACAAGTAAATTCTTGTCCAGTTATATATTTTCAGGTAATAACAATAGATTTATTACTTTTTAGGACAAATATGTTCAATAATCCAGAAGTAATGGAAGCTTTTTCTTTCTTTTCTTAAAACAAATATATTATTACCTAACTAGTTCCTAGAACTATGTTTTTGTTTATTCTAATCTGAAGCAATACAACCTCAATTTTATGAGTTAACATATCTAAACAGTTACATATGAATAAAATATGTAATTGTTTACTCTAAAAGGGTTAAAATCCCAAAATAATTCAAACCATCTTCATCAATACCAAAGTTATTAACAGTACCTTTCTAACTGAATTATTTAGCCTAGGGCAAAACTAACCATATACAACCACTCTGGAATAAATAATTTCAACAAAAACTATATTCTGCACTCCAATTAATGAATCATCATTTTGATGTCTTTTGACATAGCACTCCTCTCCTGTAAGCGGAAGATCCGTGTACCCCCATTAGCCCTCCTCATTCTCCCAACCATATTATGTGGGAGTGTGACGAAGGCACTTATTCCCCTGAGAGAGATATTTATTCTCTTTCACGGGTAAATTGTGATTACTTGCAAAAAATAATTTATACAATGTATCATCTAATCTCATATGTTTTTTGTTTACTCTTTACTCCAGAATTCACTGGTTTCTTTCCTATCTCTTCATCTCTTCAGTCCACACAGGTTGATCTGCGCAGTCAGCTCTGCATAACAAAAAGTAAGTCAAAACTATTTGATCTGTTACCATGGCACCACTGAATATACTTTCCCTGAATGTTCAGGGAATAAATGTCCCTCAAAAAAGGACCAAAGCCTTCCGTACTTTCCATAACAAGAAGGCTCACATAGTATGCCTCCAAGAAACACACTTCACCAAAGATTCTACTCCAAAATATATTTCTCCTTTTTATCAACAAATTTACACGGCTTCTGCCTGTACCAAACAAAGGAGTACTCTAATTGCATTTCACCGATCCACACCATTCACCTTATCATCAGAAATTAAAGACCCAGAAGGTAGATACCTGATACTCATGGGTTATATAATGGATACAGCAATCACGGTGATTTCCTACTACGCTCCTAACAAACAACCTACACCCTTCCTCTCACATATATTACAAGTGATTAATACACACAAAATAGGAACAGTGATAATGTGCGGGGATTCGAACCAGGTCCTCCTCCCATTTCTAGATAAATCACCTTTTACACCATCTAAAATAACCTCTAGATTACCTTTTCCTCAACTTCTTTCCAAATACAATCTGGTAGATTCGTGGAGAGAAAGTAACCCAATGAAAAAGAAATTCACTTATTTCTCGCACCCTCATCAAACCTTCACCAGAATAGATCATATTTTTCTAACAATAGGAATGATACCAGAAATTATTGCATCAGATATAATTCCGATTCCGTGGTCTGACCATAATGCAGTATACACTACTATAGCCTCAGCCATACCAAAAGCGCATTGACCCAACGTGGTACTTACCGGACATAATGCTCAAACACCCACTACATCAGATGGCCATTGAACAAGCTTTAAAGGAATACATAACAATTAATAATACAACAGACATTTCCCCAATAACACTGTGGGAAGCTCATAAGCCTGTCTTGCGTGGTACAATACAAAGACAAATGGCACTATTTAAACGGGAACGCAAAAATCTAGCAAAAAAACTAGAACTCAATTTTAATGCAGCCTACATATCATTCCAAGATAATCCATCTCAGAGTACAAAATCTCATCTGGAAAAATCTAGATTGGAATACGATCTATTTCTCACTGAGTCAGTTGATAAATCCCTCAAACGCTCCAAACACAATTTCTACATGAATACAAACAAACCAGGCACATATTTGGCACGGGCATTAAATTCAACTAACAAATCTTTCAAACCAATACGTTTGAAATTATCAAAAAATGTTTATACTTGTAATCCAGTTAAAATAGTCCATAAATTTCACTCACACCTCGCAACTTTATACAAGACAAACAATGAATTTAATCCTACAGAGGCTGAATCCTTCTTCTCAAAAATAACCTTACCTGAGTTGTCTCAGAATCAAAAAAGCAGTTTGGATGAGTTGCTAACGCCATAAAAAAACTAAAACTTAACAAAAGACCAGGCCCAGACGGCTACTCGGCTTTATACTATAAAACATTCTCAGAAATACTCTCTCCCATTCTCACTGAAACTTTTAACAAACTTCTAGAAGGACATTCTTTTCGGCAAGAAACATTAATGGCAATTGTTTGTATGATCCCAAAACCCCTTTCTGATGATACTTCCTGTGTGAATTATCAGCCTATCTCTCTGTTAAACCTTGATATTAAATTATTAGCAAAAATAATAGCAAAACGCCTCAATAGCATTATAGGTAAATTAATACATAGAGATCAAGTAGGCTTCATGCCAAATAGACAGGCAGGCGATAATATACGCAGGGCAGTGTTATTGGCACATATTGCTAAAAAACGGAAAATCCCTTTATGTTTTCTATCTCTCGATATTAAGAGGGCATTTGATACAGTATCCTGGCAATATATGCAATATTCATTACAAAAATGGGGTTTTGGACCCCACTTTTTAACATGGATCAAAGCATCATATAATAAACTCAAAGCCTATATAAAATATGCTGGATACAAATCTGATGCCTTTAATATCGAAAGAGGTACCCGACAGGGTTGCCCATTATCTCCCTTATTATTTGCCCTTATACTCGAACCCATGGCCCAATACATCAGAACAAACCAAACTATAACTGGCATTGATGTAGGAGGTATTACACACAAATTATGTATATTTGCAGACGATATATTACTTTTTCTATCATCACCACAGGTCCTAACTTAATACCAGCTCTTGATGGATTTGCAGCCCTATCCGGCCTTATGATTAATCCTAAGAAATGCCTAGTGCTTAATATTTCGCTCACAAACATGGAATTGATCCCGGCTAGGGCTGCACTCCCATTCACATGGGCAGAAAAATCAATCCCATATCTTGGAATTCATTTAACAGCATCTCATTCTGACTTATTCTCAACCAATTATCCTCCTGTATTAAGACAGATCACAAATCTAATAAAACAATGGTCGCAACTTCCTTTATCCTGGATAGGGAAGATTAATGCAATCAAAATGACTATTCTACCCAAATTGCTTTATCTATTCAGAGTCCTCCCTATTCCAATTCCTTCCTATTTTTTGAGAATAGTACAAAAAAGAGCAACTTCGTTTATATGGGGCTCTTCTAAACCACGTATACCTATACACACATTACATCTTCCCAAAAATAAAGGAGGCCTGGGATACCCTAATTTTACTAACTACTACAGAGCAGCACATTTGGCCAGTCTGTCCAAATACCATGCAAAACAGGAAATCCCATTATGGGTATTTATAGAGGCTTCAGAAAATGATCCTGTATTAATATCAAACTTGTTATGGCTTGATCCTAAAGACCGCTTTAAAATTCATAATCCCATAACTAAACACTTCTTATCTCTCTGGGATAAACTAAAAACCAAATATCAGTTACAATCTCCACACAATCCTCTCCTTTCTTTTATCAGAAATCTGGCCTTTTATCCGGCATGGATCTACCCAAATTCTTTTAAAGCTTGGACAACATCAGGCATTCAGACACTAAATGACTTCATAGCATCTAAATCATTCCTTTCATTCCCATCGCTTAGAGAAAAATATGATCTACCAAACTCTGAGATATTTAGATATCTCCAAATTAAAAATTTCTATACACCATTCCTAAAGGAGGATACACCATTATCCCAATTATCCATTTTTGAATCAATCTGTACAAAAGATCCATTTGCTAAAGGTACAATTTCATCACTTTATAATCAATTTTATGGAGTAGTAAATCTTAATAGACCCTCTTACGTTCAGAGGTGGGAGGAGAACCTGGGACGAACTTTAGAAGACACGGACTGGTCTAACATATGGCTCACATCTAAGTCATCTTCACCCAACATCTTAGCACTGGAGACAAATTATAAAGTCCTAACTCGCTGGTACCTTGTACCCGCTAGAGTGGAAAAATATTCACCTAATACCTCAGCTCTTTGTTTTCAAGGATGCCCAGAAATAGGCACACATTTACACATATGGTGGACGTGCCCAGTAATCCAAACCTTCTGGAAGGAAGTCTTCGTGATTGCATCTAAAATATTTAAAAAAATAATACAACCAGATCCATATATAACTTTACTTAATCTAAAACCGGAATGGTTAACACTCTCTCAATTCAAACTTATGATCCAACTAATAACGGCTGCAAAACAAACAGTGGCCAAGGCATGGAAATCTCCTACATTGGTACTAGCAGAAACAATTCACAGAATGAATAATACAATGTCCCACGCTAAGATGGTAGCCATCGATCAAAATCAAATTCCAAAATTTGAAAAACTTTGGCATCCTTGGATAAAACAACAGTTCCTGTCAAATTTCAATGACTCTGTCCTGTTGCCATGGTAACAGATTAAATGACTTACAGAGATACCCATTCTAAGGCTTCAAAGAGAACTAAAAAGAATAATAAACTGACGAGCGGGACAACCTTGTGGACCATACCTCTGCCTTTCTACCCTTTTTCTTCTTTCTCTTTCCTTTTCTCCACCTTACGATTAAAGCTCATTATCAGAATTTATTTGACCTATATACACTCTACCTGTAAACAATATGTATAGTAGGTATAAATCATTTAAATACCTACAAAAGTAACTAAGGAAATGATATATATCTTTAATTTAGGTTTACGTGAACCCAATGTTTAATATTTGAAATTTCATGATATTTACCTATATAAACCCTACTGTAAAACAATGAGCTTACTTTATAGATCCTTGTAAACTTACTTTATGTATCTTTATAATATTGTATACTCAATAAACTTTTTTTGACAAGGAAAAAAGCGGGTGTAGTCCTTTTGATGACGGGGCCCCCAATTGTTTGCATTTTATTGCGAATCCAGACATATGCATTTCTTATGGTAAGCGCTTTTATTACCATTTTTTTCGCAAACATTCTTTAACCTAATGCTACATAATATAAATGCCCGCAATTTTAGTATCTTTAACCTTTAACTAATGCTCCCAGTGCTTATCCAACTGTTGTTTCAGCTTTCTTGGCCATATTACCGCGCCTTTGGTTTAAATGCAATCAGGCATCGACTTCAATTGACCCAGCGCTCTTTATAGTGCCCTTCTACTGTTTAACCATGGTATGCAATTGAGGCTTTTTAGCCCATTTAGATCAACTAAAAATATTATATTTATATTTAAGTAATTTACATGTAAACTTCAGTCCCCTTAGGCACCCATTGGAGTCCTCTGTAGCCAAATACAGGGTTGGGTTTGACTGACTTCCCCTCTCCCCCTGGCGGTACTTTCTTGATGTTCCAGCAGCATGGCATAGTATGTCTGGGATGTGGGAATCTTGGGGTATCACGCTTCTCCTCTTTTATTCTGGGGGAGGGGGTGGTGTGAGAGTGGGGGTTGTTTTAGTTGGACAACATTGGGATTTTCTGTAGCCTGATCCTTCGCGTGAATGAATTTGGGAGAACTGGTTTGACAAGTAATGTGTTGTTTCTTTTCCTTTTTTCAGTGTTTTTATTCCTTTTGTATGATTTGCTAACTCCCCTGATGAAGCCAATGTTTTGGCGAAACTAGTAGGGATCAACAATTGTATCGATCACCATTCAACATCTTGGGTATCGATTAATACGGTTGAAGCTTATTCTCCGTTCAAATTAATTGGTTTTGATATATGTGTATGAATTCATGTATATGTCTCTTTAAAAATTGTATATTAATAAAGAAATATTTTTATAAGGAATGTATTCCAAACGTGTTTTTGGCACCACAATAATCCCATATTGCTGCTTCCCCTTAACCATTTAGTTCAGGGATGAGGTGCCGTATCTATTAGGACATCCCATCCAAACAATCCTCCTTTTCTACTCTTTGAGCAGGCGTTGTTTAATACGCCATTCTTGGGTGGTATGTCCCTCTAGTTACCAATAAGATACTATATTATAGTTCAATTGTAAAATATTTTTCTTCTATATTGCTTACTCCCTATCTCTTTATTGTTATTCCCTTTCTCCTTTAAAAAAGAACCAATTATAACCTTTATATAAACTTTTTATAGTATTGAAGCTTCCTATCTGTTGGCAGTGGGACAGGATGGCGGATTTCTGTGGTGAGGCCTTTGAGGACCTGATGACAAAAATTCGGTCATCTAAGACGGAGGCCAATGTCTCTGATGATGACCTTGATCGTGCTTTTATGAGACTACAACGTCTTCTTGAAAAAAAGGTACGCACTTATTGGCATAAGGCGTATTTTGAGAAATATTCTGAAAACAGTATAGTACCATGGGGTTTGAGGATCCAGATCTTCCCCAATTTGAAGAAGATCAATGATTCTCTTAAACAATCTTGGAAGCACAACCTCTAGATGTGTTCTTTTGAAATGATTTCAATCCTATGTAAACAGTATGAATCTGAACTTGATCAACTGGACTTACAGATTGGTAAATGGTATGATGAATATAGCCTTGCCATATCGTCTCCCAGGTTTGCAAAACGTGACAAGGAATTACTTGCACATCTGGAAGAATATACTTTAGGGATTATAAATACAAAGGAGGGTAAATTTCTTCGCGATAAATTGGCACACGAAAATGGTTTTGCCTATAAATGGAACCAGACTAACCAGAATAGACCTTTCCCCAAATCTCACACTACAGAAGTCCCCAAACCCGATAATGGAGTACCCAATGTAAACTCTGTTACTTTCTCCCCTAGCTCTTCTACTACCTATCGTGAGCTTTCCCAGGAAAGACTACCCAAAAAAAGAAAAGGGGACCGTACCACCACTTCCACTGCTTCTCTCCATCGCACATTTGGCCCTAGCTCTACACGTCAATCATCCACAGCTTGCACACATTCATCTAAAACACTATCATCCTCCCCTTTCCCGCTTGATGGTAGACCTTTATCTACACCTTTATCTTCTAAAATGCCATCACATCTTCCACCACGCACTACCACTCCTATTCCTCCTATCTCGTCTTCCCCAGTTACTGGCCGTCGAGCCAGTGAACCCACTTTATCCTCACTATTTCCCGCTAGTGCCCTTTCCATTGACCCTAAGATGGCGCCTATTTTTTTAGGGAAAACTCCGGAGGTGATCAATCCACCCCACCCTCTATAAATCAGAACTCCTTGGAAATTGTAAATCTTTCGCCTGTAAATCTTAAAGATGATCAGATTTATGTCCTGAAATTGGGTCTTACCTTTTGTCCCTCTATCGATTTAGATCATTTTCAATTAATTAAGGACATACATTTATTTGCTAGTATATAGTAAAATGAACCACTGAAGGTCAAATATGTTGCCTTCAAAGCGTTGCCAACATCCCGGATCAGTGCAAAAAATAAGACTCTTAGGTCAGGGAACTTATATACCCCCCAGTATAGTGGGACTTTGTAGGCGAACCATACGATTGAATTCGATAAAAAATGTTTTATTTATTTAGAAAAACATAAAAACAAGATACATTTGACATGAATCTCAACAAAAGTACTTATACAATAGAATTTGCTTTCATATAGTAATTTTTGTATACTTCCATTTGTAATAGGATATTTTCTCTAGATGCCTGACATGTTTCAGGACAGTGTCTCTTCTTCAGAGGCGTATTGTAGAGAGAAAAATCATATATGTAGGAGATAAATTCTGAAATAACAAATGAAAACGATTTGCACAATGTAACAATATGAAAAAGAGGAGGTTTAGCAACCCAGCATCCCACAGTGTCCACCATACATACCAGTAAAGAGTTTTCAAAAATGAAAAATACATGCATAAGTATGCACAGGCATCCAATTTTGGATGGGGCAGCAAATTATGTCTTTTGGATAAAAACGCACTGGCTGTCGGCTGACCAGCCAGTGTAGAATAATGGTTATCCCTCGGCTTCAGAAGTGACTTCGCAAAGGCCCCCAAATGAAAGGACAGCCCTGCTAGGTCCCAAATTAACCTTTAAAAAGCAAAGGAGAAAAAGCTTTTGAGTAATTTTCTCAGAACCCATCAATTTGCATATATTTTATTTTGTTTCCCATTTGCCATAAAAAACTTTCTCTTTCATTTAATCTTAAGCAAAAAATATGTATATATATATATATATATATATAGCCAGTATCCCATATTGTAAAAGAGCATCTTGTCTTCAAAACTTCAAATATTAAATATTGAAGAAAAAGCATTCAAAAAAACCTGCTGAATTTAGGAGATTGACAGCACCACCGTCTACTACTACAAAGAAAAAGGAAAAGAAAAGGAAAAGAAAAAGAAAAAGAAAAAGGACTACTACTTTGTAGTAGTAGACGGTGGTACTGTCGATCTCCTAAATTCAGCAGGTTTTTTTGAATGCTTTTTCTTCATTATTTAATATTTGAAGTTTTGAAGACAAGATGCTCTTTTACAATATGGGATACTGGCTATATATATATATATATATATATATATATATATATATATATATATATATATATATATATATATATATATACATATTTTTTGCTTAAGATTAAATGAAAGAGAAAGTTTTTTATGGCAAATGGGAAACAAAATAAAATATATGCAAATTGATGGGTTCTGAGAAAATTACTCAAAAGCTTTTTCTCCTTTCCTTTTTAAAGGTTAATTTGGGACCTAGCAGGGCTGTCCTTTCATTTGGCGGCCTTTGCAAAGTCACTTCTGAAGCCGAGGGATAACCATTATTCTACACTGGCTGGTCAGCCGACAGCCAGTGCGTTTTTATCCAAAAGACATAATTTGCTGCCTCATCTAAAATTGGATGCCTGTGCATACTTATGCATGTATTTTTCATTTTTGAAAACTCTTTACTGGTATGTATGGTGGACACTGTGGGATGCTGGGTTGCTAAACCTCCTCTTTTTCATATTGTTACATTGTGCAAATCATTTTCATTTGTTATTTCAGAATGTATCTCCTACATATATGATTTTTCTCTCTACAATACGCCTCTGAAGAAGGGACACCGTCCTAAAACATGTCAGGCATCTAGAGAAAATATCCTATTACAAATGGAAGTATACAAAAATTACTATATGAAAGCAAATTCTATTGTATAAGTACTTTTGTTGAGATTCATGTAAAATGTATCTTGTTTTTATGTTTTTCTAAATAAATAAAACATTTTTTATCGAATTCGATCGTATGGTTCGCCTACAAAGTCCCACTATACTGGGGGGGTATATAAGTTCCCTGACCTAAGGGTCTTATTTTTTACATTTATTTGGTAGACGCCTCCTATTTAAAGTAGTCTATGACAAACTACCTGCCTCAGTATCCAGTGAATCCACCGTACCTACCTCATCTATATCCTCGGGGCCTGAACTCCAGGCCTTGGAGGATCTCATGCCTCTTTGGGAGGAGGGACACATTGACGAGGACGAACCACCGACACTGCCGTGTAGCTTGGTCATCTCTGGTGTCTCTTTCCCTCCACCGACATCTTTCAAACCGATATCTCGTTCTTTTCCATCACTCCAAACGAATCCCAACATATGGGCCTTTGTCCAGCAAACAACCTTGGAGGTAGAAAATATGGACTTGCACAAGATCCATACACATAATTTATCCTTCCGACATCGGAAAGGCCTTCAAGAATTACAAAATCATCCCAGTTTGGTCATTAAACCTGCAGACAAGGGCGGCAATGTCGTTGTCATCGACATCCTCGCATCCGAACGTATGTGTTTGGATGTCCTTGGCAACGAATGTTGGTACCGCCCTATCTCCAAAACTTTGATTCAAAACTTTTATAATGAATATTATGGTTTGATCTTTGAGGCTTACCAATCTGGTACCATCGATTCCAGTACCTGGAACTACCTAAATGTTAAGGACCCTGAAACTCCCACTTTTTATTCTTACCAAAGGTACATAAATCTTTACAGAAGCCACCTGGACGACCAATAGTCTCCGGTTGCCAAAGTTTAACAGAAAATGCCAGCGCCCTTGTGGATAAATATTTAACTCCTCATGTAACTGCCCTTTTCTCTTATGTACAGGACACTATTGATTTACTTTGTAAGATAGACGGGATACAAGTGCCTCCCAACACCTGGCTGGTGGCCTTAGACGTTGAAAGTTTATATAATTCAATCCCACACACCAAAGGTATTGATGTCATTCGAACTCACCTTCAAGAGCGGGGGTCCTCATTTGACAGCTACAGCAGATTTGTCCTTCGGCTGCTTGAGTTCATCTTAACTAGAAACGTGTTTTTGTTTGGCTCCTCCCACTTCCTCCAGGTGCAGGGGGTGGCTATGGGGACCAAATGTACCCCCTCATATGCCAACCTGTACCTGGGGGGGTGGGAGAGAGACCTTTTTTCTCAAGAATCCTTATCTGAACTACTTCAAAACATCGTAGCCTGGTACAGGTATATTGATGATGTTTTTATATTATGGTCGGGTAGTCGAAAGGAACTCTCACGGCTGATGGACTCACTGGCTATAAACTCATACAATCTAAGTTTTACAATGGAATGCAGCCAATCAAAAATAAGTTTTCTGGACTTGCAGATACATGTGGGTGTGGATTGGGTTCTGCACTCATCCCTGTACCGCAAGTCCTCTGCTGGTAACACTATCTTACATGCTACCAGCGCACACCCCCAGCCGCTACTCGATAGTATCCCTTATAGTCAATTTTTAAGACTCATAAGAAATTGTACAATGGATTCAGATTTCCATCTGGCAGCCCAGGATCTATATGAAAGGCTCCTCCGGCGTGGATATAGCCGTTCCTTGCTGAAGAGAGCCTTCAATAGAGTTATTAAACGAAACAGACATGATCTTATCCATTCAAGCAAGCCTGTAAAATCCAACACTTCGGTTAGAATTATCACTCAATTCTCAAAACAGCATAGCCAAATGAGAGGGATTGTCAGAGAGCTCACCTTGCTGGTCGTGGTATTGGCCGCCTTGGGGCGCGCCGTTGCGCGCCGGTGTGCGCGTTCCTGTGCATGCTGCTGTGCGCTTTCCTGCAGGCGCTGGTGTGCATACTGGCGTGCGGGGGCATGCGTGTGCGCGCGCCTGTGAGCGTCGGCGTGCGTGCCGTTTGGCACCAACCGGCCTATTTAGGTTTGTCAGGCACTCTGTTCAGTGCTGCCTGATCATCAGCTCCCTGTGCCCTAGTTTCCTGTTGCCTATCTTGTCTTCCTGTGTACCTGATCTCCTGACGACCCGGATTGCCCTTGGATTCTCCTGTTTGCTGCCTGTAATTGACCTTGGCCTGTTTTGACTCCGCTTCTGCCTGCTCCTATTGTACCTTGCTGCCAGCCTGTTGCCGAACCCTGCTTGTGTCCCGATCTGCCTGTCTTGCTCCTGCTCACCACCTGTTACCAGTGTTCCGGACTACTGACCTGCTGTCTGAAGATCATCTCTCATCCTGTACCTGGATCTCTTCAGCAGGCTCTCATACCATTCCGCACTCTCGTGCCTCCTGTCTGCTCTACCAGGGGCCGTGAGTCGGATAAGTAAGGGAGTCTACCCTCTGCCCAAGCGGACTCATCAGTCTGGTAAGTAGAAGTCTGACAGGGATTTTACAAAAATATTGGCCTCTTTTGACGGCTGACAACACCATCAAGAAATTTCTGAAACCATATCCAGAAATCACATTTAGACGAGCTCCGTCCATGAGGGACCGACTAGTTCACAGCCACCACATGGTCCGTGACCCATTGGATTACTCCAGTGCTGGCACTTTCCCATGTGGGGCGTGTGACATCTGTCCCTTTATGTCTAATTCTAAAGAAGTTGTCCTTCCTAATGGCAGGACCCATTTGATCAAACACAGAGTAACCTGTAAGACAATCAGAGTAGTATACTTGGCTTTTTGCTCATGTGGTTGCTTTTATGTGGGGAAAACCAAGCGTTCATTCTGTGCATTAGGGATCGTATTGTACCTCTATAGAAACGTTTAACTACAACCGCCCTTAATAGACATATTGCTTGGGAACATCACTATGACCCTGATGTTGTTCGTTTTGCAGCTCTCGAACAATGATACCATCATGTGACTTGGACGATGCATGGCATTCTGGGGATTGTAGGCGCTCCGCTCCGGCTACTGCGCATGCGCCCGGGCCGCTCTTCGTCCGCTCCCGATTGGTCAATTCTAATTGGCTAATCGGGTGGAGCACTCTTAAGGCTGCCAAAAAACTTATCACACTCACTTGCTACTGGACTTGCGCTGTGGTTCGGTTGTGTCTTACCAAGGTAAAAACTTCCTTCTGTAGGGAACTTTTGTTTACCTTGCTTCTTATTTTCTTGTTACACTCTGCTGGATGCCCTTATGCTGACTTGATATATTCAACTTATATCTAGACAATCTTGCTGACTAGAACCACCGGGAGGTTTTTCCTTCACTGGGGGATTCCGGGTGTAGTCCTTTTGACGACGGGGCCCCCAATTGTTTGCATTTTATTGCGAATCCAGACGTATGCATTTCTTATGGTAAGCGCTTTTATTACCATTTTTTCGCAAACATTCTATAACCTAATGCTACATAATATAAATGCCTGCAATTTTAGTATCTTTAACCTTTAAAGCGGGGGTCCACCTATTTATCGTTTTTTTTTTTTTTGGAGTTCATTCACAAACTTTTCTTCTCATGATTATCTACTCACATGTTCTGTGTAATAAGTCCGCCTGTGTCCGATTTTGTTGTAAAGAATAACTTATAAAATTCACTGAAGGCAGTTTCCATCTTCATTGTGGGCATTTGAAGCCCACAAGCATGTATTTCCTGGATGCAGTGAATGTTGTGCTCCCAGCATTCACCAAGATGTTGTGATGACGCTGTTGCACAATGCATGCTGGGAAGCCTGAGACTAGCTCCCAGGGGACTGTGGGAGGTCTGGGAGAGGCTAGAAACACGCCTACTCCCATGGGAGGAAAACCAGGAAGTGCAAAGAAGATTAGAAAAAAAAAGGTAATTACAGGGATTGGAATTTTTTTACACAGCATGTCAGCATCTAGGCAAGGAAGAGAATGCATAGAGATAATGTTCAAAATTTGGGTGGAACCCCGCTTTAACTAATGCTCCCAGTGCTTATCCAACTGCCGTTTCAGCTTTCTTGGCCATATTACCGCGCCTTTGGTTTAAATGCAATCAGGCATTGACTTCAATTGTCCTAGCGCTCTTTATAGTGCCCTTCTACTGTTTAACCATGGTATGTAATTGAGGCTTTTTAGCCCATTTGGATCAACTAAAAATATTATATTTATATTTAAGTAATTTACATGTAAACTTCAGTCCCCTTAGGCACCCATTGGAGTCCTCTGTAGCCTAATACAGGGTTGGGTTTAACTGACTTCCCCTCTCCCCCTGGCGGTACTTGCTTGATGTTCCAACAGCATGGCATGGTATGTTTGGGATGTGGGAATCTTGGGGTATCACGCTTCCCCTCTTTTATTTTGGGGGAGGGGGGAGGTGTGAGAGTGGGGGTTGTTTTAGTTGGACAACATTGGGATTTTCTGTAGCATGATCCTTCACGTGAATGAATTTGGGAGAACTGGTTTGACAACTAATGTATCGTTTCTTTTCCTTTTTTCAGTGTTTTTATTCCTTTTGTATGATTTGCTAACTCCCCTGATGAAGCCAATGTTTTGGCGAAACTAGTAGGGATCAACGATTGTATCGATCACCATTCAACATCTTGGGTATCGATTAATACAGTTGAAGCTTATTCTCCGTTCAAATTAATTGGTTTTGATATATGTGTATGAATTTATGTATATGTCTCTGTTAAAATTGTATATTAATAAAGAAATATTTTTATAAGGAATGTATTCCAAACGTGTTTTTGGCACCACAATAATCCCATTTTGCTGCTTCCCCTTAACTAAACGCATAACTGCAGCATTCGCAGTCAGGCCTGATCCCTGCGATCGCTAACAGTTTTTTTGATAGCGTTTTGGTGAACTGGCAAGCACCAGCGGCCTAGTACACCCCAGTCGTAGTCAAACCAGTACTGCAGAAACACTTGGTGACGTGGCGAGTCCCATAAGTGCAGTTCAAGCTGATGAGGTGGTAAGCACAAGTATTGTCCCGCTGCCACCAAGAAGAAGACAAACAGGCCCGTCGTGCCCATAGTGCCCTTCCTGCTGCATTCGCCAATCCTAATTGGGAACCCACCACTTCTGCAGCACCCGTACTTCCCCCATTCACATCCCCAACCAAATGCAGTCGGCTGCATGAGAGGCATTTTTATGTCCTCCCGAGTACCCCTACCCAACGAACCCCCCCAAAAAAGATGTTGTGTCTGCAGCAAGCGCGGATATAGGCGATACACCCGCTATTATTTTCCCTCCTGTCCTGACAATCCGGGTCTTTGCATTGGTGAATGTTTTGAACGCTACCATTCACTAGTTGAGTATTAGCGTAGGGTACAGCATTGCACAGACTAGGCACACTTTCACAAGGTCTCCCAAGATGCCATCACATTTTGAGAGACCCGAACCTGGAACTGGTTACAGTTATAAAAGTTACAGTTACAAAAAAAAGTGTAAAAAAAAAAAAAAACACAAAAAAATATATATATATAAAAAAAATAGTTGTCGTTTCATTGTTCTCTCTCTCTCTATTCTCTCTCTATTGTTCTGCTCTTTTTTACTGTATTCTATTCTGCAATGTTTTATTGTTATTATGTTTTATCATTTTTGCTTTTCAGGTATGCAATTTTTTATACTTTACCGTTTACTGTGTTTTATTGTTAACCATTTTTTTGTTTTCAGGTATGCAATTCACAACTTTGAGTGGTTATACCAGAAAGATGTCTGCAGGTTTAGGTATCATCTTGGTTTTATTCTTTTCAGCCAGCGGTCGGCTTTTATGTAAAAGCAATCCTAGTGGCTAATTAGCCTCTAGACTGCTTTTACAAGCAGTGGGAGGGAATGCCCCCCCCCCCACCGTCTTCCGTATTTTTCTCTGGCTCTCCTGTCTCAACAGGGAACCTGAGAATGCAGCCGGTGATTCAGCCAGCTGACCATAGAGCTGATCAGAGACTAGAGTGGCTCCAAACATCTCTATGGCCTAAGAAACCGGACGCTACGAGCATTTCATGACTTAGATTTCGCCAGATGTAAACAGCGCCACTGGGAAATTGGGAAAGCATTTTATCACACCGATCTTGGTGTGGTCAGATGCTTTGAGGGCAGAGGAGAGATCTAGGGTCTAATAGACCCCAATTTTTTCAAAAAAAGAGTACCTGTCACTACCTTTTGCTATCATAGGGGATATTTACATTCCATGAGATAACAATAAAAATGATTTTAAAAAAAGAAAGGAACAGTTTAAAAATAAGATAAAAAACCAAAAAATAATAAAGGAAAAAAAATAAGCACCCCTGTCCCCCCTGCTCTCGTGCTAAGGCGAACGCAAGCGTCGGTCTGGCATCAAATGTAAACAGCAATGCACCATGTATGTGAGGTATCACCGCGAAGGTCAGATCGAGGGCAGTAATTTTAGCAGTAGACCTCCTCTGTAAATCTAAAGTGGTAACCTGTAAAGGCTTTTAAAAATGTATTTATTTTGTTGCCACTGCACGTTTGTGCGCAATTTTAAAGCATGTCAGCCAGATATGTTTGGTATCCATGTACTCGGCCTAAGATCATCTTTTTTATTTCATCAAACATTTGGGCAATATAGTGTGTTTTAGTGCAATAAAATTTAAAAAAGTGTGTTTTTTTCCCCCAAAAATGCAAATGCGTTTGAAAAATCGCTGCGCAAATACTGTGTGAAAAAAATAAAAATAAAACACCCACCATTTTAATCTGTAGGGCATTTGCTTTAAAAAAATATATAATGTTTGGGGGTTCAAAGTAATTTTCTTGCAAAAAAAAATAATTTTTTTATGTAAACAAAGTGTCAGAAAGGGCTTTGTCTTCAAGTGGTTAGAAAAGTGGGTGATGTGTGACATAAGCTTCTAAATGTTGTGCATAAAATGCCAGGACAGTTCAAACCCCCTCCCCTAAATGACCCCATTTTGGAAAGTAGACACCCCAAGCTATTTGCTGAGAGGCATGTTGAGTCTATGGAATATTTTATATTGTGACACAAGTTGCGGGAAAAAGACAATTTTTTTTTCTTTTTTGCACAAAGTTGTCACTAAATGATATATTGCTTAAACATGCCATGGGAATATGTGAAATTACACCCCAAAATACATTCTTGCTGTTGCTTCTCCTGAGTACGGGGATACCACATGTGTGAGACTTTTTGGGAGCCTAGCCGCGTATGGGACCCCGAAGACCAAGCACCGCCTTCAGGCTTTCTAAGGGCGTAAATTTTTGATTTCACTCTTCACTGCCTATCACAGTTTCGGAGGCCATGGAATGCCCAGGTGGCACAAAACCCATTTTAGCACCTGAAGAAATGACAGAGGCAGTCATAAACTAAAAGCTGTGTAAATTACAGAAAATGTACCCTAGTTTGTAGACGCTATAACTTTTGCGCAAACCAATAAATATACGCTTATTAACATTTTTTTACCAAAGACATGTGGCCGAATACATTTTGGCCTAAATGTATGACTAAAATTGAGTTTATTGGATTTTTTTTATAGCAAAAAGTAGAAAATATCATTTTTTTTCAAAATTTTCAGTCTTTTTCCGTTTATAGCGCAAAAAATAAAAACCGCAGAGGTGATCAAATAACATCAAAAGAAAGCTCTATTTGTGGGAAGAAAAGGACGCAAATTTCGTTTGGGTACAGCATTGCATGACCGCGCAATTAGCAGTTAAAGCGACGTAGTGCCAAATTGTAAAAAGTGCTCTGGTCAGGAAGGGGGTAAATCCTTCCGGGGCTGAAGTGGTTATCCTTGTCTGCTAGTCGCCCCGACATTTGGCTTATCCCTTTACTATCCTTGTTGTTCCAGCCTACTGCCTCCTTCCTCTTCTCCTGTAGTCTACCGTTTGCTGTGAGACCCTGGGGGCCGCCACCTGGAGCCAAATTGCAGAGCAGTCCATCCTTACCACTAGAGGCTCTGGTGAACACCTGCTGGCTCTTAGACTCCGTGCCCTGGGGAATCTATGCTCTAGCTCCCAGTGGGATCTGTGTTAATGATCCAGTTGACCTGCTTCCTGAACCTCCTAGGGTTCAATCTGCAGCAGTCAGTCCTAGGGTCCACTACCTTAGAGGTGCACTCCTGACTCCCACGGAGTGCATCTGTCACCTGGTCTCAGGTGACCTGACACCTGTACATCGCTGGCCTCTACTGGGTACAGATCACTCACGTTTGTTAGCAAGTCCCAACCAATGATTCATAACTGGGTGCCTGCTGATCGGCTGTGTCCAATCACAGCCAAAGGGTCTGTGTTGATAATCAACACAGGGCTCTGTACAGAGGGAACCAATCTCTAAGAAACATAGTGCTATTCAGTAAAAAACAGCACACATTACACAAATTAAATAGATTTTAAAGCTTCAGCTTTTTTTTTCCTTTTAAATAACAAATACATCATACTTATCTGCTCTGTGCAAGGTTTTTGCACAGAGCAAACCCAATCCTTTCTTCTCGGGTCACCCCCTGGTGCTCCTGGCTCCAACTCCTTGACCCGTGCCCCCAATAGCAAGCCGCTTGCTATGGGGCACTGGTGCATGCTAGCTCCCAAGCCCCACTCTATGCGCCTGTAAGACACAGAGCTGCGGCTCTGCCCTGCCCACTGCTCTCTCATTAGCTCACTGGCTGGGACTGACAGCAGTGGGAGCCAATGGCTCCCACTGCTGTGTCAGCCAATGAGGAGAGAGAGACCTGAGACAGCCGAGGCTCATGTCCACATCGCTGTATCGAGAGGGGGCTCAGGTGAGTATTAAGGGCCTGTGGGAGGAGCAACCCACAGGTTTTTTACCTTCACGCAAAGAATGCATGAAGGTAAAAAAAAAACTTGAGCCTTTACAACCATTTTAACATTTGTTAGGCACACATTTAACTCCCTGATTACCTGAGCTGTGTTAACCCCTTCCCAGTCAGTGTCATTAGTACAGTGACAGTGTATAGTATTATCACAGAATTAGTGATACTGGTGATGTCAGTGTCAGTTCCCAATCAGTGTCAGACTGGCCACTCTAATATTATGCCCCGTACACACGGTTGGAAAATTAGCCAGCAAAAGGCCGATGAGAGCTTTTGGTCAGAAAATGCAACCGTGTGTATGCTCCATCGGACTTTTGCTGGCCGAATTCCAGCCAGCAAAAAATTGAGATCATGTTCTCAATTTTTCGGTCGGAAAAAGTTCCTATCCGAAAATACGATCGTCTGTAGCAATCCCGACGCGCAAAATTCCTACGCATGCTCGGAAACAATTTGACGCATGCTCAGAAGCATTGAACTTAATTTTCTCGGCTCGTCGTAGTGTTGACGGTCGAAAGTTCAGCGAACTTTTGTGTGACCGTGTGTATGCAAGGCAAGCTTGAGCAGAATCCCATCGGAAAAGACATCATATCTTTTTCCGACCAAAATCCCGATCATGTGTACGCAGCATCAAAGTCCCACTATAAGTCACCGATTACCACCACTAGTAGTATATTAAAAAAAAAATCCCAGTATATACAGTATACCATAGTTTGTAGACGCTATAACTTTCATGCAAACACTTATTGGGATATTTTTTTACCAAAGACAAGTAGCAGAATACATTTTGGCCTACATTTATTAAGAAATTAGATTTCTTTCATTTTTTTATATGTTTTATAGCAGAAAGTAAAACTATTTTTTTTTTCAAAATTTTCAGTCTTTTTTTGTTTATATAATCAAAAACCCAGTGGTGATCAAATACCACCA
This sequence comes from Lithobates clamitans, assembly GCA_037952925.1. Classification (NCBI taxonomy): domain Eukaryota; kingdom Metazoa; phylum Chordata; class Amphibia; order Anura; family Ranidae; genus Lithobates; species Lithobates clamitans. Next base: position 719,402 of record JBBGZY010001101.1, on the reverse strand, counting down.
AAAGAAAGCTCAATTTGTGTGATAAAAAAGAGATAATAATTTAGTTTGAATACAACATTGTAAGACCGCGCAATTAACCACTTCCGTACCGCCGCACGCCGATATACGTCCTAACTTTGAAGAGGGATATCTTTGTTATGGGCAGCAGCTAGCTGCCATAACCCTGGTATTCTCTTCTTCAGCGGGCGGTCCGGTTTCCGATAATAGTGGTTTCTGCGGCGGATTTGCCGCAACATCACTTTTATCGGCTCCGGGAGAGGGCCCCGCTTACCGGAGCCATCGGTAGCAGCGGAGGCGTTCGGATGCTTCTCCTTCCTGGGTATGGAGACGAGTGAGGGGAAAATGGTCCCCACCCGTCTCCATACCATTGCAGGGCGGAAGCGCTATCAAAACGTCACTTCCACCCATAGCATTTTTTAATTGCATTTTAGTGTAAATATGAGATCTGAGCTCTTTTTGACCCCAGATCTCATATTTAAGAGGTCCTGTCATGCTTTTTATCTATTACAAGGGATGTGTACATTCCTTGTAATAGGAATAAAAGTGACACATTTTTTTTTTAAAGAACAGTGTAAAAATTAAAAATAAAAGGTAAAATAAATAATAAAAAAAAATTAAAATGCGCCCCCTCCCGCCAAGCTCGCATACAGAAGCGAACGCATACGTGAGTAGTGCCCGCATATGAAAACAGTGTTCAAACCATACACCTGAGGCATCGCCGCGATTGGTAGAGCGAGAGCAATAATTTTAGCCCTAGACCTTCTTTGTAACTCAAAACATGCAACCTGTAGAATTTTTTAAACGTGGCCTATGGAGATTTTTAAGGGGTAAAAGTTTGTTGCCATTTCACGAGCAGGCGCAATTTTGAAGCGTGACATTTTGGGTATCAATTTACTCGGCATAGCATTATCTTTCACAATATAAAAAAAATTGGGCTAACTTTACTGATGTCTTATTTTTTATTTTCAAAAAAGTGCATTTTTTCCAAAAAAAGTGCGCTTGTAAGACCGCAAATATGGTGTGACAGAAAGTATTGCAACAACTGCCATTTTATTCTCTAAGGTGTTAAAAAAAAATGTATAATGTTTGGGGGTTCTAAGTAATTTTCTAACAAAAAAAAATGTTTTAACTTGTAAACAACACATCTCAGAAAGAGGCTCGGTCCTTAAAGCGGGGGTCCACCTATCTATCGGTTTTTTTTTTTTTTTTTGAGTTCATTCACAAACTTTTCTTCTCAGTATTACATACTCACATATTGTGTGTAATATGTCCGCCTGTGTCAGATTTTGTCGGAAAGAATAACTTATATTATTCACTGCAGGCAGTTTCCATCTTCATTGTGGGCATTTGAAGCCCACAAGCATTTATTTCCTGGATGTGGTGAATGCTGTGCTCCCAGCATTCACCGCTCGTTCCCGCACATGCTCAGTGGCATCCTGGGAAGCCTGAGACTAGCTCCCAGGAGTCTGGGAGAGGCTAGAAACGCCTACTCCCACGGGAGTAGAACCAGGAAGTGCAAAGAAGAATAGAAAAATAAAAAGGTAATTACGGTGATTTAAATTTTTTTAAATGGCATGTCAGCATCTAGGCAAGGAAGAGAATACATACAGATATTGTTCAAAATTTGGGTGGAACCCTGCTTTAAGTGGTTAAGTAGCCTGGTCATGAAAGGGGTAAAACCTTCCGGAACTGAAGTGGTTAAGCTGTCTGAAACTGAATAGTTTTTTCCCTATGCTAGAATCACCATTGAGGTATTTGTATATCGCTATATCATAGCCTCTCAAACGTCTCTTCTCCAGGAAGAATACGTTTAATGCTTGTAGTCGTTCCTCATAACTGAGGACCTCCAGTCCCCTTATTAGCTTTGTTGCCTTTCTCTGGACTCACTCTAGTTCCAGCATATTTTTCCTGAGGACAAGTGAGGAGAACTGGACAACATACTCAAGATACGACCAGTCCAGAGTCTTGTAAAGTGGTAGAATTATAGTTTTGTCTCTTGAGTAAATCCCCTTTTTAATGCATGCTAATATTTTGCTTGCTGCAGCTTGGCATTGCAAGCCATTGCTGAGCCTGTGACCAACTAGGACCCCCAGATCTTTTTCCATCCTGGATTCCCCCAGAGGTTCTCGCACTAGCAACTTGTGTTCATATTTTTACCCCCCAAATTACTTTACCTTTTTCAACATCAACAGGTAGATATATCTGCCCTTTTTAAAATATCAGTACCATGTTGGCTTTTCGCCAGTCAGCTGGTACCATTCCAGTAAGTACGCTGTCCATAAAAATTAGAAATAACAGTCTAGCTATAACCTGGCTAAATTCTTTAAGGACTCTCTGGTGTAAGCCATCAGGTCCTGGTCATTTATTTGCATTAAAATGGATGTAAACATATACCCAGTGAAGTGAACAGCCTCAGATGATACACGGAGATTAAATAAATCCTCCTACATACGTTTTACATGTATATCTGCTGTCTTTAGCTTGCTATATTCTTTAGAATTCTTGCATCGTGTTAGAATCTTGACTTCCTCATTCAGCAGTAGCAGTGTAGTGTTGGATTACACTGGGAGACAGCTGATTGGAGGAAGGCACACACCCCCCTCCACATAGGCAGATATTTTCAGAGGTGTGCTGTGAGTAGAGCAGCTTTCTGCTAATCTATTTATAGCACCCTCCCTGACACAAATTTCAGCCTGGTTTTATCACGTATCAGAGTTATCATGCTGATAACAGAAGAACGGGGCAGCAGAAAGACACGGGACTTAGTGCTTACCTTGTAGTAACCTTACTGAGATGGGAGAAACCGATTGAAACAGATTAGGTGCGTAATAAGAAACAATAGTAATATCCTGGTCCCATAAAGTCCCCTGTAAAAGTAGGTATCTGCCTGTAGGATCTGCAATGCACAGGTCAAAGGAAGGTTGCGTTTGAATGCGATCAGGACACCCCTATGTTTATTAGTGGCTGAGGTAGTATAAAATATTGTATGTGGGTAAAGAAACCGCAGAGTGGAGGACTGGGCAAACCTGGTCTTCTGTAAATATACTTTTTCAATCAATACTCAATACTCAATCAATAGCACCCTCCCTGACACAAATTTCAGCCTGGTTTTATCACGTGTCAGAGTTATCATGCTGATAACAGAAGAACGGGGCAGCAGAAAGACACGGGACTTAGTGCTTACCTGTAGTAATCTTACTGAGATGAGAGAAACCGATTGAAACCGATTAGGTGCGTAATAAGAATCAATAGTAATTTCCTGATCCCATAAAGTCCCCTGTAAAAGTAGGTATCTGCCCGTAGGATCTGCAATGCACAGGTGAAAGGAAGGTTGCGTTTGAATGCGATCAGGACACCCCTATGTTTATTAGTGGCTGAGGCAGTATAAAATTTTGGATGTGGGGAAAGAAACCGCAGAGCGGAGGACTGGGCAAACCTGGTCTTCTGTGTATACTTTTTCAATCAATACTTTGCATTTGAAATATATATTTATCCACAAAACAACACTGTTTGCATAATATATAAAAAAGTGGCAGAAAACATAGGTAAATACAACCAACCACTATTCCTTTTACCACCTTCCACACCCCCCCCCCCAACCACTCCATCCATTCATACCTCACTTCCACCCTACGCACACCAACCTTTCAACCTTCATTCACTCCCTCCTGCCTTCGTGTCCATCATGCCTCTAATTGGGGTGATCCAACTCCAGCCATAGCTTTCATATATTTTCATATTTCTTCATATTGCCCCTTTTCCCATAAATAATTTTCTTCTTCCCAATCACATCTTTAACCACTTTCATCCATTCTGCTATCGACGGGGGATCTTTTGCCTGCCACTTCCGTGCAATTAACTTCTTTCCTTGGAACAAGCATCTAATTATTGCAGTCTGGGTGTCTTTTAGCATACCATTCTTCTCCATCAGACCCATAAGACAAGTCCTAGCCTCCATGCCTAGTGATGCCCCAAACACAGAGTTTATTTGATCAATTATACCTTTCCAATACCTATGCAACTTGGGACATCGCCAGAACATGTGTATCGAGTCACCCCTCCTGTCCCCACACCTTTGACTTTTAGTGTCGGGCCTCTTTCCAAACATGTACAGTTTCAACGCCGTGTAATATGACCTATATATCAGATACAGGTGGGATACCCCCTGCGACGGAGAGAGAGAGGCCCTGGGCCCCAATGCTAAGACGTATTTCCATTGTTCCTCCGTTATTGGGCCAACATCTCTCTCCCATTTAATCCTGTTTTTGGACTCCGCCACTTCCTCCTGACCCGCCGTACTTATACTCCCATACATATTGGAAATTATTCCTTTAGAAGTACTAGTATTCACCAGTTTCCTGAGTAAGGGCATTTCACTCCACTCTGGCTCCTTCCCTCTAAATTGTGCGTCTAGGGCATGCCTGACTTGCAGATAACTATAAAATAGTCGGTTAGGAACTGCATACTCCTCCCTTATCTCCTGGAATGATTTAAACCTACCAGCCCTGGTATCGTATCATGGCTAATGTTGTTCATCGGAATATTACTTCCTACTCCCCTTTCTACTGGCATATTACTACCTCTCATATACTGCATTTGTGCCACAAGAAAATAACACCATGGGTCTGGCAATGCCAAGCCCCCCGCCTCCCTCGATCGCCGCAGTACCTATAAGCGAATCCTTGCTGTCCCATTTTTCCAAATTAACTCTCTAAACACACTGTCCAATTTTTTGAACCAGTGTTTTGGAGTCCATATAGGGGAGTGTTACATATAGAATTTGCGGCATCCATACCATCTTAATTAAATTGCACCGAATGGCAACCGAGAGAGGGAGGCGGCCCCACACCCGACTTATCTGTTTTAATTTTATCATAAGTGGGACTACATTTCCCGTTATGTACTACCCCGGGTCTCTTGTTATATTGACCCCTAAATATCTCATTTGGCTTACTACTCTTATTAAATCTACCTGTTGCGGAAGGGGTTCTGTAAGGGGGTCTATTGGCAAGAGTACAGATTTTTCCCAATTAATTGCCAGTCCAGAGAAATGTCCAAACTCTTTAACTATCCCCATAGCTGCTTTCAAAGAGGCCTGCGTATCCCCCAGAAATATCAAGATATCATCTGCATACATTGCGACTTTCTCCTCCTCCCTCCTTCTTTTGAATCCCTGAAATTCTTGAGAGGTCCTTAAGGCAATAGCCAATGGCTCCATTGCGAGGGCCAAGAGCAGGGGTGACAATGGACACCCCTGTCTCATTCCCCTCCTCAACTGGAACCATTCAAAGCACTCCCCGTTGACCCTAACCTTGGCCCTCGGGCTGTCATATAAAATTCTTAACCGTTGGACAAAGTTGGGGCCAAATTGAAATTCCGCCAATACCTTCCACATATAGTGCCACTCAAGGCTATCAAACACCTTGACCGCATCTAATGATAGGATAGCTCTATTCCCCCCGTTCTCTATTGGCAGCTGCATATTTAAATACACCCGCATTATGTTCACGCTCACAGATCTGTCCGGTATAAAACCGGTTTGGTCTGGATGTATTATTTTAGAAATTATTCTATTCAGCCTTGTTGCCAAGGCTTTTGCCAAAATCTTTACATCAGAACACAGAAGCAAAATCGGTCTACATGAGGCCACATCATGCGGATTTTTCCCCTCTTTTAATAACACGATTATTGTGGCTTCAGTCATTGATATGGGCAATTTTCCTTCCACCACGGCCCCATTAAACATCTCCAAGAGTTTTGGGAGCAATATGTCCCCGTATCTCTTAAATATTTCTATAGGCAAACCATCAGGACCCGGTGCTTTCTGATTTGCCATATCTGCTATTACTCTTTGCAACTCTTCCAATGTCAACAGGGCTTCCAATTCTTCCCTGTCTTCTCTAGATAAAGTGTTTATTTTCAGTTTTTCAAAAAACTCCCACATTTCCCCCTCTGCATTTATTTGTGGGGTGCTGTACAGGGCTTCATAGTAATCTTTAAATTCCTTTACTATTTCCGGGGTAGCTCTTATAATTTTCCCTTCCTTGTCCCAAATTGCTGGTATAGTGGATGGGGGACCATTTGCCGTGGCTATTAATGCCAGGGTTCTCCCCACTTGCTCTCCTTCCCCAAAAAAACTCTGTCTCCAAAACATTTTTTTTCCACTTTTTCCAATACTAATTTCCTATATTCTTCTTGGCTCTCCACCCACTCACCATATCTGGCTAAAGTCGGTTCCTCTACATACCGCACTTCAGCCCCTCACACCCTTTCTTTTGCTTTGATTTCCTTAGCCTGTGATTGTTTCTTAACATAGGAAATTTTCTGTATCAGTACACCCCGAAGAAAAGCCTTCAGGGAGTCCCATATTATACCCAGTGGGGCGGTTCCTGAGTTTAAATTTATAAATTCCTCTAGACTGGTTGCAATAACCCCAGCATCCTCAATTATTTTGAGCCAAAAGGGGTTCACTTTCCAGTCCCCCCACCATAGCTCATCCCAATTTTAATGGAGAAAGCCACTGGTGAGTGGTCCAAAATCCCCCTTGGCTCGTAATCTACCTCTACCATTAAATTTAGGGCCTCCTCATTGCACAACACAAGGTCAATTCTGGACAAAGTGGCATGCGTCCTAGAGTGGCACGAATACTGTTTCACACCCGGATGCCACTTCCTCCAGATATCCACCAGCCCTACCTCCTCACAGAATTGGAGGAGTGGGCCCTTAGGTACCCCTCCGAGAGCAACCCTCGGTGGGAGCCTGTCTATACTATTATCCATAGCCATATTAAAATTGCCTGCCACTATGACTGGCACCCCGGGTTTATCTGTTACAAAGCTTATTAAATCACACATTGTTTCTGTATTAAATGGTGGAGGGATATACACATTGGCTAATACACATTCTTGGCTTTCAATTACACAAAAAAGAAAAACATACTGTCTATTCTCATCCATCTTACTCTGTCTGCAGGAGAAGGCCAATCCAGAATTTATCAATGTACTCACACCCCTTGAGTAGGAGGTATGGGTAGAATGATACTGCTCCTGGTAATTCTTGTTCCTTAAGGCACTAATTGTGTCTTTCTCGAGGTGAGTCTTCTGGAGGCAGAGTATTTTGAAACCACGTGTCCCAGCCATGGAAAAGATTGCCTGTCTTTTGGACATCTCCCTTACCCCCCGCACATTCCATGAGCATATCTTAACTCGCCTTAAGGGACCTGGGATTTCCCTCTATCATCTCTGATACCTATCATTCTCCTGCCCGTGTTCCTTGTCTCCTCTCAGGATAATTCTTACACTTATCCCTAATGCCTTTGTGTCTAAAATTTGATGATATTAGTGATTTTATCTCCTGTGCAAACTCAACAGTCTTACTTCATTCCACTCCACATATCCACCACCCTCATACACCCTTACAACCTTGTGCACACGCCATACCCTATCCCTTCCACCCCGCCCTTGCCCCTCCATACCCACCCCCATTCTCCCACCCTCCCCCCCTTCTCCTCCTTTTCCCCTTGCCCAACCTTGGGCCCATACCAAGTAACCGTATTAACCCCCTGAAGTGAATATAACTCTTTTATACAGTTCTACCCAAACCTAATAAGAGGGGAACTAACCCCAGCATGACCAGTGTACTCAAAAATATTTACTACCCCCCACACCCTAACCTCTATATATACACAAATATGTCTAAATAAAAAAAATCCTAAAGAGGAAAGAGACAAAAAAAAAAAAGTCCTCGGGAGCATTAAACTGAACAGGGACCACCAGAGTCTAATTTTTTTCATGTTCCTTCACCCCGCTGTAGCCTTCCTTCATTCTTTTCCAACCATGATGTTACTTCTGCAGGAACATTAAAGAACTTCACTTCCCCAAATGCTGTTATACATAAGCATGCAGGATAAAGTATTGCATAATTAATTTTGAACTGCTGCAGTCTACATTTGCACTCTGTGAATTTTGCTCTTTGTTTCTGTAGCTCAGGGGAGAAGTCTGGATATAAAGAATTCTTTACGCCATTATACTGTATGTTTTTCACTTCTCATGCTTTCTGAAGAACGGTAACCTTATCTTTCAAGTGCAGGAGTTTGATAATAAGGGGCCTTGGCTGACCCCCTGAAGATGGTGCCCTGAAAGCGACTCTGTGTGCACACTCAATTGCAAAGAAACTTGATAAAGAGTCCTTATCAAACGTATCTCTGAACCAGCCTTCCATAAACTCTATGGGGTTATTACCTTCACTTCTTCTGTAAATATACTATATCCACCTGTTGGGATTTAAGATGGTGAATTACTTTGGATCGCTTGAGGGGCGAGTTAAAGCCATGGATGTTTTGTGAATGGATTTTATAACTGAGGAGTAGCCATGGTGGGAAAGGGTGGAACCTCTCGTCAACAAAAAAAGTATGGCAAATGCCCTAGGGAGTGGCTGGCGCAAGCCAGCCACTCACTAGGCCATGTTTAAATTTTTTTTTTTTGCCGTCCCATTTCCCCTTGGGTCCCGGGGTTCGTCAGAGTGCAAACTCTGATGGACCCTGAGACCCAAGGGGTAATCGGAGAAAGGGAGGAAAAAGAGAAAAAAAGAGAAGACAGAAGAGAAAAAAAAACTAATGGTAGCCACAGGTAAAAACCACCAAACAGGTGAAACACATCCCAACAACGGGGGATGTCCGGGGGGTAGCTCCGATGGAGATAGAAAAGAAGGTACAGGGAAGTCGCAGGAAACAAGTGTAAAACTCAACCTGCGATGGAGGGAGGGGGGAGGAAGGCCAAGGGTAGGGTAAAAGGAAGGAAGGGTAAAGAGGGGAGGGGGAAGGTGCACACCGTAGGTAGGAAAAAATGCCTCTAGAAAACAAGGGGGGGGCAAAACCGGCCAACGGATTATTGACTATAAATGTACACAAAAAAACAACCAAAACAAGTGGATGTAAACGTGATTCATGAAATTTGAGCTGGGCACATATATCTGCAGTGTTTTCTTATCTCTCTTCAAAGCACTAAGTCCCGTGGCTTTCTCCTGCTCCGTTCCTCTGTTACCAGCATAATAACTTCTGACAAGTTCTCCGACACAGGAGAAAACCAGCCTGAAATTTGTGTCGTGGGAAGTTGCTATAAATAGATTAGCAGAGAGCTAAACTATTCAGAGAACAGCTCTGAGAGTCTCTGCCTATGTGGAGGTAGGTGGGGGGGTGTCTTTCCTTTAATCAGCTGTTTTGACTGTATGCCCAGACTTCACACTCAGTGTTGAACAGGAAGAGAAAATCTCTAACACAATGTGAACTTTCTAAAGAATATATAAAGCCGAAGATAGCAGATATGCATGTAAAACTTATGTAAGGAGATTTGTTTCATCCCTGTGTACCTGAGGCTGTTCACTTCACTGGGTATATGTGAGGGTTTACATCCACTTTAAAGGAGTTGGCAGGGAGGCACAGTTCCAAACACTCCCCAGCCTCCAAAGGCCCAATGCATGACCTGGGTAACTAAAGAGTATAATAAAATACATGTGTATAAAAGGAACATGGAAGAATGAGTGGGCCTCCGCGTCACCGACAGCACAGAAAGACCTGATGGTGGCGCGGACGCTGGCCCATGTACAGAGCTGAAATGGTGTAGACATGGTGTTAACAAAATGTAGCAAGTCAAAACGTGAAAGCCATCATACATTAGAACATCAGCAACTATTCCTTTGGCCCATAGTAGGCCTCCAGGTGAAAGTTGTATAAGGCAGAAATCTACAACTTAGGCATGGAACTAAGGGGAGGGGACATCCAGCTAGAGGATAGAAACATGTAGCCATAATTTGGGACACTATGGAAAGTTCCTCAGTGTTCAAAGAGCAAAAAAGTGTCCAAAGCGTTTAACAGGAACTTGAAGCCTTGATCAGGAGCAGGGAGTTTCCCTACCGTAGACACCTTTGATGAGTACAGGATGCTTCTCTGAGGACTAGGCATAACATCCATACTAGTTCAAGGGAAGCCTTGGGAATGGTTCAACAGGTATTACTGCTCAAGTAAAGATAGCCAACCCATGGTAAAGGCAGCAGAGTACCAAAAAAAAAAGAAAACCCCACTTAACAGTATACCTGAAAAATCATCCAGGCAAAACAAAAAACAGCAACAGGTTAACAGCAAGGTGGCCACACAGCCAAACTCACAAACATGGCTGACAAGGTCAGGAGGTCAAACTCCAGAGCAAAGACCCAGGAAGGCATTGCAGCAGGACCTTCAGCATGGAAAGGAACGTGGAGGACCAGATCGTGGGGGCGAGCGGTGATGAGATCTCTTGTGGCCGGAGGACCTTTACCCAGAGGTAGCCAAGCCTGTGGGCTACGCTGAACCCGAGCTGGAGCCTCCAGAAGAAAGAAGATGTAAGGCTTCAAGCATCGTCTGGGCCTCCTGGGGGTGCTGACAGAGTAGCTCTTGCCCTGGAGTTTCACAGGACAGCCAAACAGGAAAGCCCCAGGTGTACCTAATGTGGCTGTTTAGTAGGGCAGAGTTGAATGGCTTCATTTAGCGCCGCTTCTGGAGTGATCTGGGAGAGGTCAGAGAAAAGCTGGTAGTGGTGTCCTTGGAAGCACAGCTCTGGTTTGTTCCTGGCCGGCATCAGTAGTGTTTCCTTTATACGGTAGTAAGTAAAATCGATAATGATTTCTCTGGGTGGACTATCCTGTCTCCTTGGCCCCAAGGCTCGATGGATACGGTAGAACTATAGATGATCGATAGGTATGGCGGGCACCAGTTCCTGAAACAGAGCTGTCGCATTAGAGGCAAGATCGGTGAGTGTTTCTGGGATACCATGAAGGCGAAGGTTCCCACAGTGAGCACAGTTCTCGTAGTCCTCAAGCCAAAGCAGGACCAATGTCAATTCTATCTTAAGGTCGGACAGGTCTTGTTCATGATTTTCTATGACTGTTATGGCAGTGTCCATCTTGTCCTCCAGGTCATTTGTGTGGTTCCCAAGTTTGCAGATCTCCTTCGTGAGGAGGGCTGCAAGTTTAGTGGTGGCCACAGAAAACCTTTTGCAGCATGGTCTTCACGCACCCCAGGAGTTCAATGTCTCTCAAAGGGGGAGGCTGTGGTGGTAATGGTGCAGCTGTGAGGCTGTCAGCATCTAAAAGTAAGTACACCTCACCTGTCAGCAGGGGTGGCAGGAGCTCCAAACTCGAGGCCGGGGCTTCCGGGGAGTCCTTATTTTCTGGGTCAGCTGACTTGGCGCTGGAAGTGCGTGTCATGACTTTTTTTTTCCCTATCAGTGTGGGAGAGAGTGAGGAGGCAGGGGGTGGCCAAGATGGGTGTGCAAAGCTCCACAGGATGTTGAGGGAACAGCCGATGTGTGCAATGTGCAAGGAGTGAGATTACCGCATGGCAATCTTGGATCGCTGCTCACGTGCACCCCCTGCATTAAGTTTTGGTTACTATACGCCTCCTTTTCTTGTGTAAACACTGAGGAGAGGAATACATTTAGTACAGTTACCTTCTCCTTGTGGTTTGTAACCAACCCCTAATCATCCTTCTGTAGCGATGACCACGGCCCTGTATAACCCCCTGTGGCTAACTACAAGTGTTGCAAAAAGTGCTGAGGTGAGCGCTCAAGCGGAATTCAAGTGCCCAAAGCAGCATTATTATATGTTGTGGGGTTTAGTTACAGCTCCAAAGATTTTATCGAATTTGCAACAATCTAGATGCACTGATTCTATTGTTGTATAGGAAGATAGCGAGGATGTTAATTGAAAAAATACACTAGTTAAGGATGACTCACCCTCAGTACATGGAAATGTGTGGCCTCACAGTACCAGATAAGCAAAATATATCTTAATAAAGGAGAAACATTTGGGAGTATGGGCCCCACCCCCGACTCACCAAGAGAAAGACAGCAAGTGGACTATTGCGGTACATATACAAAAGGTATAGCTAATAATGTAAATCACTGATAAAAAATTCACAATATTTATTTATACAACAATAACAAAAAAAGAACAACAAGACATATGATTTAAAAGGTTCAGATGACAAGGCGTGTGTGCAATGTAATGCACACAACCCTGTACAGGGGGCGGAACCATAAGGTGCTCAATGAGGCGAGTACAAGCAGCCAGGGAGGCGTGTACCAGGGGAAAGCCTACACCTGACTGCCAGGTAGCCTACCAATCGCCGGGAAAAGAACGAAGCCAGGGGGAGTCAGTTGCCACCAACCACCCAGAGTCAAAGGGCAATGAGCCCAAAAGATTCTTAACTAAATAATCATAAAAAACATCAAATCGAATACACAATTGATATAATGAACATAAATTAAATAAATTAAACATAGGAAAATATTGAGATATTAAAGGAAAAATGGACAAGGACAATAGAGTGTCCTCAAATTGTAAGGTCCCAAAATGAGAATACAATAATGGATAGCAAGTAAAGCGAGCTAGATAACTGACAGGAGATTGATTGGCCCAAAGTGACGGTTACACGTTAGAATGCTGGGGAGGCGTTGACCGATCTGTTATAGAAAGGATTTAAAAGAGTTAACTTCGGTCAAGCCCGGAGGGACAGTGGTGTTAAGCCTTTCTATCCAAAGGGCTTCTCTTTGTTGTAATATTTTATCTCGGTCACCTCCCCTAACATCAGGTGGTACCACTTCCAATGCAAGGAACCCAACAGCTTTGGAATCATATTTATGGTATAAACCAATATGGCGACCAACGGTGGTAAGTTTACCGTTGGTGGAATAATAGACATGATCATTAACTCTCTGCCTGAACTCCCTAATTGTCTTACCGACATAGAATGCTATACATGTGCAGAGCATAAAGTAAATGATGCCAGTAGTGTCACATTGGGCCAATGTATGGGGAGTAAAAAATTCTCCATTGGGTAATCTAAAGGAGGTACATGAAAGTATCCATGGGCAGGAGGAACACTGACCACATGGGAAAGTGCCAAAAGATTGATGGGTGTCAACAGAGTTAGGTTTGTAATGGCTGCTCACTAAACGGTCTCTCAGGGATTTGGCCCTACGAAAAATCAATTTTGGTGTGGCATGTACATGGTGTTTGAGGATATGGTGATCGGCAAGAAGGTGCCAATGTTTAGAAATAATGCTCCTGAGTTGTTCATGGTGTGCTGAATATTGAGTAACGATTTTTACTGTGTTGGTGTTGGTGGTACATGGGGAGGGGTACAGCAGAGAAGTTCTGGTACGACCAGCTGCCTTATTAAAGGCTCTTCTAAGGCTGGTTTTGGAATAGCCCCTCAAGAGAAGTCATTCTCGTAGGGCAGCGGATTGAATGTGAAAATCCTCTTCACGTGCGCAGTTACGTCGTAATCGCAGGTACTGTGCATATGGAATACTACGCACGAGAGTCTTGGGATGGGCACTCGTGGCATGCAGTAGAGTGTTCCCTGCTGTAGATTTATGATAGAGATTGGTTCCTAGTGTTCCAATGGGATTTTTGACAATCAACAGGTCGAGGAATGGAATCTGTGCATTGTCTAAAGTCACCGTGAAGCACAAATTCAAATTATTGAAGTTGATAACTTCAATAAACTGTTTCAACAGAAATGGTGGGCCGGTCCAGACCACAAACAGATCGTCGATGAATCTGAACCAGCAGAGTATTGACTCTATAAAGGGTGAAAACTTGTCATCAGAAAAGATAAGTCTCTCACAAGCTCCAAGGAACAAATTAGCATATGATGGGGCACAGGATGTGCTCATTGCGACCCCCTGTATTTGCAAATAATGTTGATCCTCAAAAATGGAAAAATTGCATGTGAGAATAAAAGTTAGAAGTTGTAGGATAAATTCGTTGAGGGGCCAGGATGTATGTTCCTGTTCCATCAGAAATAATCTAGCCATCACGACTCCCTTCTTGTGGGGGATGCTTGAGTAAAGTGACTCAACATCGATAGCCACGAGGAGGGAGTCGCGAGGGACCTGGATTCCACCAATGTGTCTTAGGAGGTTGGAGGTATCACGAATGTGTGATGGGAGACCCAATACATGGGGTAATAGAAAGCTGTCTACAAATTTGCTAGCATTGTCAGTGAGCGACCCAATGCCAGAGACAATGGGTCTTCTCGGGGGGTTGGGAGAGACTTTTATACGTTTTGGGCAATGTGTAAAAAGTTGGGGTTCGTGGGTGTTTGGGTATCAAGTAATTAAGAGTGTCTTTGTCAATTAGGCCATACCAGAAAGCCCCAGTACAACGTTCCCTAAATTCGTTGAAAACCCCATAATAATGGTGGACAAGATGGGTTGGTACCAAGTGGAGTTGTTTAATACTTGGTGACAAATTGTTTGGTATTGAGTATGTGACATTATCACTATGTTGCCACCTTTATCCGATGGCTTTATGACAATGTCACGACGTGTTTGTAAATGTCGAAGGGCTCGTTGTTGGCTATGGGTCAAATTGGGTGTAAAGTCCTGCCAATTATTGCTCTTGAGATGTTTGATTGATTGGTGAAGGAAGGCCCAAATTGCTGGACAGGTCATCAAGTCAGGAAAGTTTTTGGACTTAGGTTTGAATCTGTTAGGAGCCTTTAAGGGTGTGGATGACAAAGAAGTAGGAGTGGCAATAGTGTCATGGGAAACCTCACTCAGTTCAGTTTGTGAGTGTGGTGTGTTGTTTGTGTTGCTCTCATCATAAAGTAACATTAAATCGCGAAGAGCGCGAAATTCCTCCATTGTAAAATGTTTAGTGCGTTCCGTGAGTTCACGTTCCAAGTTGGTATTTTGACGGTTAGAGTCAAATGGAAACTTGTACGTTAAGTTACGTGCAAAGAAATTAAGGTCTTTGATAGTTTCTGTGGTATGTATAGGATCAAGGGGACAAAATCCTAGGCCCAATTGTAGGACCGAGAGTTTGTCCAAAGAAAGCGAACATGAAGCCAAGTTTATCACATTCAACTGTGATCAGTGAGGGTGCTGGGTGAAGGAGTCAAAGGAGGTTTCCGAACGAATGAATCGATTTTGGTTTGTTGGTGTCTTCTCGGATCCACAGAGGTTGGATCTAAAAAATCACCATCAGTGGGTGATCTTTTGGAACTACCAGCCATTGTTTCAAGAACCTTATAGATAACATTATGTAACGAGGAGGGGGCACCTCCGCCAACCAACTGAGATGGAGGTGGGGATGGATCCTCTGGTAAATATACCGACTTATGTTTGGTAGACGTTCTTTTGCCTTTATTAAGTGCTCCAGGAGAGGTACCACCACTATGACGGGTGCGTTTCCGTACGGAATTAGATAAAGACGAACCTGAGGAGCGAGGACCTGTTGGGTGAGAAATGGATGATGAGAGGGAAGAGTCGGATTCAAAATGTTCAATGTTATCATCTGGTAAAAATGTATTACGTGAAACCGCTCTTCTCCCTTTCATTTTACCAGCCCACTTATAAGCAAACCCCTCGGAAAAAGCCAATTTGTCTTTTACAAATTTGGTTTGTTTGTTTTTAATAATTTCCCTAGTCAACTGTTCAATACGCTCCTCGACCTCCTTCCATCGATTGGAGAAGGAGGGAGCATCAATGAGATGTTAATAATGTGTGTTGAGTCTATCTATCTCAAGCGAGGTCATATCATGTCCGTATTGGGTAACTAGGGTTCGCATGAGTTCTAAACTACACTGAGTTAAGGTTTTTTCCCAAGATGATTTGAAGGAAGGGGACAAGGTCAATACAGTCAAGGAAAGTTTTGATTTCTTCATCAGATTTCGTATAACTGGTAAGGCATGATTTTTGGATTTGATTCATGAAGCCTATCCAGGCCGTGCCTAAAACATCCATGATGTATAGTTCACTTAGGACCAATAGTGTTGAATTTAAACAAATTTAATACCAAAAAAAAAAATATCAAGTAAACATATGAGAAAAAGAGGGGTAATGGAAGAGGCCCTCCCCACGTTGTGTAAAACGAAGGGAGTTTAGAAGAACATTTTTTGCCAGTGACCGCCGATGTGGGCCAGCGAGAACACAGCGAGAGGAGACCAAGCTACAGTCGCTGTGTGTGGATCGCAGATCCGTACCGGACCGCAGACAGGTGTGTTATCCACCTAATTACTATGGAAAGTGTGTGGCCTCACAGTACCAGATAAGCAAAATATATCTTAATAAAATGTACCATCGTACAAGTTAGTTTAAGGAGAAAAATTTGGGAGTATGGGCCCCACCCCCGACTCACCAAGAGAAAGACAGCAAGTGGACTATTGCGGTACATATACAAAAGGTATAGCTAATAATGTGAATCACTGATAATAATGTCACAATATTTATTTATACAACAATAACAAAAAAAGAACAACAAGACATATGATTTAAAAGGTTCAGATGACATGATAATTCGACATGTTTCACGGTTTTACTGCTTCATCAGGACAATACAACTGTAAAAATATATCAAAATACAAAGATAAATACCATATACAAGTTTTCAAGCAATTATAGAATGGGGGGGATAAAATAAGGTGATGGAACTGCTTACCCGAGCCTCGAGGGGTGTGCAGCAACGAGGTAACCCGGCGATTGGGAAGGTGATATAAAACACCGGCCAAAGTCTGAATAAAGTAAATATGGAGGCAAAAAGTCATATGATCAATGCAGGTGTCTGTCATACAAGGTGAGGTAATGAGCTGGACAATAGGGATAGAGAGAACATGCCAGTGTGTGAGAGAATCGTGTTAGCATTGGGAATGGAAAAAGGGGGGGGAAAGGGAAGTGGGGATGGATAGTATGGCGGAGGGGTAGGGAGGAAGGAAAAAGGAAAAGAAAGAAAAAGGGGGAGGAAAGAAGAAGGGGGGAAAGGAGGGGGGGGGGGAGAAATAGGAGGGGAAAATAGAGGGGGGGGAGGAAAGGAGGGAAGAGACAGGAAAGGGGTGTGGGGAGTACATGAAATGCAAGGGAAGTGAATGACGGTGAAAGCAATGGGAAGACAAGGATAAAATAGGATGAAGGAAGTGTCTGTGAAAGGGTTCCAAGGCTCGTCTGGGTCTCCTTGTGGCCTGTGTCAATGGCGGTGTGTGGCCGCCATATAAATATCCCCTTCAACCTCGCGTCGTGGGGACGGCGTCCCACATCGTCACAGGGTCAAGGGTCTCGCCTGTGCACTGGCCTCGGAGCCCGTAGACTGGGGGTGACGTACGCCGCATGCGCGTGCACTCCGAGCCATTGGGCTGTTCCCAGACAAGGCGTGCGTGCAATGTAATGCACGCAAGCCTGTACAGGGGGGTGGGACCATAAGGTCCTCAATGAGGCAAGTACAAGCAGCCAGGGAGGCGTGTACCAGGGGAAAGCTTACACCTGACTGCCAGGGAGCCTACCAATCGCCAGGAAAAGAACGGAGCCAGGGGGAGTCAGTTGCCACCAACCACCCAGAGTCAAAGGGCAATGAGCCCAAAAGATTTTTAACCAAATAATTATTTGGGCAGTTGGTGGCAACTGACTCCCCCTGGCTCCGTTCTTTTCCCGGCGATTGGTAGGCTCCCTGGTAGTCAGGTGTAGGCTTTCCCCTGGTACACGCCTCCCTGGCTGCTTGTACTCGCCTCATTGAGGACCTTATGGTCCCGCCCCCTGTACAGGCTTGCGTGCATTACATTGCACGCATGCCTTGTCTGGGGACAGCCAAATGGCTCGGAGTGCGCGCACATGCGGCGTACGTCACCCCTAGTCTACGGGCCCAGAGGCCAGTGCGCAGGCGGGACCCCTGACCCCGTGATGATGTGGGACGCTGACGCCGTCCCCACGTCGCGAGGTTGAAGGGGATATTTATATGGCGGCCACACACCGCCATTGACCCAGGCCACAAGGAGACCCAGGCGAGCCTTGGAATACAGCATCACCGGTGAGCTCTAACTTTATTTGTATATACCCGTACTTAGTCACACCTATGTAGGTGTTAAATGGCTGCATCATATTTTACCATTATCATTATACTTAACAGGCATCAATGATACTTTTCTCGGTCTTACCTTTTAGATATTGCCCTCCTTGTTCCTATGCTTATTGCTATTCATGTTTTATGCAGCCAACTTAGACCTACCCAAATCTGTGTTGCTGACGTACACCCATGGCTCCTGATCTCTGGGCTCCATACACTCATATGTCTATGACCTAGGTAGATGTCAGTCCTTTCATTCTCTACTTATCAATTTTTGGCCCTTGGCCCTGATTTTTTCACCCATTCACTCGTTTTATTCATCACAAGGTTCTTTACACATTTTCTCTCATGTTACTTTATTGCACACCTCACGTTGGTACCTTATATTATATTATTAGCAATTTTTTCACTGTGGTATTTGGCTCTCAACCTTTTCACAGACACTTCCTTCATCCTATTTTATCCTTGTCTTCCCCTTGCTTTCACCGTCATTCACTTCCCTTGCATTTCATGTCCTCCCCACACCCCTTTCCTGTCTCTTCCCTCCCCCCCCTTCCCCCCCCTCTATTTTCCCCTCCTATTCCTTTCCCCTCCCTTCCTTTCACTTTTCCCCCCTTCTTCTTTCCTCCCCCCTTTTTCTTTCTTTTCCTTTTTCGTTCTTCCCTACCCCCCTTGCCATCCTATCCATCCCCACTTCCCTTTCCCCCCCTTTTTCCATTCCCTATCCTGACACAATTCTCTCACACACTGGCATGTTCTCTCTATCCCTATTGTCCAGCTCATTACTTCACCTTTTATGACCGACACCTGCATTGATCATATGATTTTTCAGCTCCATATTTACTTTATTCAGACTTTGGCTGGTGTTTTATATCCCCTTCCCAATCGCCGGGTGGAGACCTAGCCGGGTTACCTCGTTGCTGCACACCCCCCGAGGCTCGGGTAAGCAGTTCCATCACCTTATTTTATCCCCCCCCATTCTGTAATTGCTTGAAAACTTGTATATGGTATTTATCTTTGTATTTTGATATATTTTTAAAGATGTATTGTCCTGATGAAGCGGTAAAACTGCGAAACATGTCGAATTATTATGTCATCTGAACCTTTTAAATCATATGTCTTGTTGTTCTTTTTTTGTTATTGTTGTATAAATAAATATTGTGAAATTTTTAGCAGTGATTCACTTTATTAGCTATACCTTTTGTATATGTACCGCAATAGTCCACTTGCTGTCTTTCTCTTGGTGAGTCGGGGGTGGGGCCCATACTCCCAAATTTTTTTCCGAACCCTCAGTACAGTCGTACTTCGGATGATGGGTCCGCATGTCCATTTGGAAGTTGGGAAATGGAGTTGAATCAGGCATTGCCTGAAGTAATGAAAAATAAAGTTTTAGATTATGTCCACTCTACTTCAATAGACATATTGACAAAAGAAATTAATTATAAATTATTGGTTAAGTGGTACTATGTTCCATCAAAAATACATAAAATGAACCCTCACATTTCTCCTCTATGTTGGAGGGATTGTGGGGAGGTTGGGGCCCATGCTCATATATGGTGGCAGTGCCACCTAATTCAACCATACTGGGTCTAAATACTAAATTTAATTTAAAAAAATCAGTGGAAATGAAATTGGGTTAGATTCATGGCAATGCTTGTTTCACGTGATGGACTCCACAAGGAAGAAATATAGAACAGTAATAACTCCTTTCTTTCTGAATGTAGCAAAGGCATTAATCCCCAAACAATGGGGGTCAAAGAAGGCACCGACAATGCAGGAGTGGTTCAGGGAGGTAGATAAGATTAGACTCATGGAAGAAGTAATACACCTGTAAAATGAATCTGAATTAAGATTCGCTAGTATTTGGAAAGGATGGTTGGAATTTAAACAATCTCCGGTATACGTGAGTTACATGGGATGTGAAGGAAATATTTAGAGGTCCTGCACCTGGCTCCTTCCCTTTCCTTTCCCCTCATGAAGAGGACACTATGGGTATATAGTGGTGGTTGAGAGATAAGACTCTCCCCACCTCATAAATAAAGAGGATATGGGAAGATTACAGTTTTCAAGTATGTGTATATACAGTGGGTACGGAAAGTATTCAGACCCCCTT
Organism: Lithobates clamitans; assembly: GCA_037952925.1. Taxonomy (NCBI): domain Eukaryota; kingdom Metazoa; phylum Chordata; class Amphibia; order Anura; family Ranidae; genus Lithobates; species Lithobates clamitans. Next base: position 699,418 of record JBBGZY010001101.1, on the reverse strand, counting down.
AAATTTTTCACTCTGTTATATTGCAGCCATTTGCTAAAATCATTTAAGTTCATTTTTTCCTCATTAATGTACACACAGCACCCCATATTGACAGAAAAACACAGAATTGTTGACATTTTTGCAGATTTATTAAAAAAGAAAAACTGAAATATCACATGGTCCTAAGTATTCAGACCCTTTGCTGTGACACTCATATATTTTTTTTTAAACTGATGTTTATTCATCTTTATCACATAAAGGATACATTAGAAACATAGTACATAGGAAATTCAGTGTACAATTATCGATTCGTCAGTATCAAGTGTATTTTTTACAAACAAAATCCCCCCCCAACCCCATTCTACATTTGTTCAAAACGGGATGTTCTTTTAGTCAATTCTCTGAATGTTTTATCCTTATAGACTCAACAATCTTAACCAGTTACACACTTCCACATATAGCAATGAACAGTAGAAACCTAAGCCGCCATAGTTCCTATTTCTCAGGTATCACAGGCAAATAAAAGTTTTAGTCCCTATCCCAGCCTATTAGACTCATCTCTTTAATCGCCCTTCAGGAGTTCAACCCTCCTTCTGGGAGTTCACATGTATCTGTAAGTTCAGTCCACTCTCCCCATATTTTCATGAATTTTACATGAATTTTCTAATTTCATATGTAAGTTTGTACGTCGGCAGTACCTGATTGATTAGGTTTTTCCATTGGTTAAGGGGTATTGGCATGGAGTATATCCACTGCAAAATCACCGTCTTCCTGGCATAATATAACAGGAAGCGTAAGATTTGTTTTTGATAGGAGCCCAACTCCACATCCTCAAAGATAGCCAATATACACCACTTTGGACTGCAAATATTGGGTAGATTAAAGTTAGTTGCAATAAAGTGGGTTACTCATGACCAAAATTTTCGTATCTTTTCGCAGTTCCAGAGCATGTGGAGTAGATCACCCGTGTTCTTATGACATTTATGGCAGATAGGACTGTTTAGTTTTCGCATACGGAAGAGCCGCAGAGGAGTGTAATAATTTCTATGGAAAATACATAATTGTATCATTCTATCCCTAGCAGAAATTGCAGTAACGAAATACGTATTAAGGAGTTCTTCCCAGTTGTCGTCTGAGAGGTCTGGTATATCTGCTAACCAATGGCTTTTGAGGAAGAAAGAGGAATCCCCACGCAATAGAATGGAGATAAAAAATTGTGTGTGTATTGGAACTGCAGCCTCTACAAATTACTTCCACTAGGTGGAGTATGACGTTTGAAAAAGAAAGAAGGAGTAGATATGGTGCTGTTCCAGACCTGATTGAGTTCAGGTGTGTGCTGTACCCTGACTCAAACAAACAATAATATATAGTGAATGGGTGTCTTCTAGCCCAAAACAGATACAACTGTGAATCTAATATGAACTTAATATATAAACTCCTGAGTGTGGATGAGTGTCAGGCAATATACCTGACTCAATGTAACTTGTATTATAATAAATCTGTGAATAAAGTGCAATATATCTAAGTATTAATAAGCATTTGCAATCCCATATATACAAAGTTAAATCAATATACAAATATAAAGCGCTAGTGTGAATAAACAGGTGAACGTGTGACTGTAATAAGGTGCTGTAGTGCCAGTGAAGAGATCCGTTCTGGTGGGCTTTTCAATGAATGAACATTCAGTGCGTGCCTTATCCGTGCTCCTAAAGTGTCTGCGCTCACCAGATCCTTCACCCCCTCTTGGGGTCTCATACATCCACAGTATATGCCACTGTGTAGCGATACAGGATACCTCCGTCCTTAATGTTGGTTATGGGGAGGTTTCATTATGAAAAGAGAAAGAGGGAGCCCATATAGCATGATACTGTATAAAAACTTGTTTATTGATAAAAAAAATGCTAAAAGGGTACTCACATTCGGTTAGGAAAAAAAAGACATATATTGCTGACACAAGCTTCTGTGACAGGAAGTGATGCAAGAACGTATGCTGACTCCGCCCTACGCGTTTCGTCACTCTGACATCATCTGGAGTGTGCATAGTGCTTGCTACAGTTCCTATTTATAATGCTTTGGTGTTTTGCATACCGTTTTGTTAATTACGACCGCCATTTTGTGTGTGATATTGTGTGTCAAGGCATTTTAGGGACTATCACAATAAGGACCCCACATGCATGACTTTTTATGGCATAGACAAAATTAAAAGAATTGGCGAGGGGAAAATAAAAAAACCAAGATCTCCCAAAACGAGACCAAATGGATCTTCCAATTAGACACCCTCCAGCCAAAGGGAATGAACATAGACATAGATCTTAACTGTTTTTTAACTAATTTTTAATAACACTACGTGGCATTGTTCTACCAGACTCTCACCCTTTTTTTAGGCTTCATACACATTCTTTATTACCTCTTCTATCTTCCAATAGTTTTTAACCATTTATATACATGATCTAGTTGGGGTGCATTTTAAAGTTTTTCATTAGCATTGTACACATATAGCATTGCACCAATATACCTTATACAATAATTTATGCATGCTATTCTTAATGTTGTTTATACATGCGAACATGAATTATATGGTAATTTTTTAAAAATGTTTTGTACATTTTTTATACATGTTATTATTAATTTTTGTCAAAAAATTATGTGTCAGTATATACATGTTGATGATCATATTTATGCTGGGACACTTGATTATACAGTTAATGTTATTTTAATTCTAATGCATTTATGTCAAGGTGGTATGTATAGCTTGCATGTAACGTATTGTGGATCAATAATGAAGGTTATAGGCAGCATTTTATTCAATTTACGCTGATTTAGATCTATATTCAGCAGCATATGTATAATGTATAAGCATTTACCATTATACGGACTTCGGTCTGCATTATCACACCCAAAATGGCCGCCGGGATGTTTCTATGGTTTGGACTTCGGTCTCTGAAGTCATACACAAAATGGCCGCCGGGACTGTTTGGTCTTCGGTCTCTGTTATCACACACAAAATGGCCACCGGGATTTCAAACGCCCCATATACATTAAGGCAGCTCTAAAACATATGCCAATATCCCCTTATGGGGATACCTCTTTGCATTTTCTAGTTATTAGGGGGCTAACACACAATTATGGACATCACTATAGTTTGTTGCACTATATTAAGCCCCTAAATAACACATACCATTTTACCTATATAGAGGCTTCAGTCTGCAAATCATACCCAAAGTGGCCGACGGGACTTCTGTCTGCAATATTACACACAAAATGGCGGCCGTAATTAACAATACGTTATGCAAAACACCAAACCATTATAAATGGGAACTGTAGCAAGCACTATGCACGCTCCAGATGTTGTCAGAGTGACAAAACGCGTAGGGCGGAGTCAGCATACGTTCTTGCATCACTTCCTGTCACAGAAGCTTGTGTCAGCAATATATGTCTTTTTTTCCTTAACCGAATGTGAGTACCCTTTTAGCGTTTTTTTATCAATAAACAAGTCTTTATACAGTATCACGCTATGTGGGCTCCCTCTTTCTCTTTTCATAATGAAACCTCCCCATAATCAACATTAAGGACGGAGGTATCCTGTATCGCTACACAGTGGCATATACTGTGGATGTATGAGACCCCAAGAGGGGGTGAAGGATCTGGTGAGTGCAGACACTTTAGGAGCACGGATAAGGCACGCACTGAATGTTTATTCATTGAAAAGCCCACCAGAACGGATCTCTTCACTGGCACTACAGCACCTTATTACAGTAACATGTTCACCTGTTTATTCACACTAGCACTTTATATTTGTATATTGATTTAACTTTGTATATATGGGATTGCATATGCTTATTAATACTTAGATATATTGCACTTTATTCACAGATTTATTATAATACAAGTTACATTGAGTCAGGTATATTGCCTGAAACTCATCCACACTCAGGAGTTTATATATTAAGTTCATATTGGATTCACAGTTGTATCTGTTTTGGGCTAGAAGACACCCATTCACTATATATTATTGTTTGTTTGAGTCAGGGAACAGCACACACCTGAACTCAATCAGGTCTGGAACGGCGCCATATCTATGCCAGACTTCCACGTACCTGACCGATGAGCCCGATGAAGCAGGGGAAGGCCTCCCTTACGTATCTGGTTCCTGGCCCCTGGTAGTATGGACAGGAGGCACGGGAGCACAGAATGGTATGAGAGCCTGGCGGGTCAGCAGCAGGAGGATCCCGGTAAAGGTGGTTTTGGAGATCACCAGACAACTGAAGCACAGGCAGCAGGTGCAGAGCAGGAGTGGAACAGGCAGGTGGGGTCACAAGCAGGGTTGGCAACAGGCGGGCAGCGTGGTACAGAGGAGCAGGCAGATTCATAGTCAGGACAGTCCGGGGTCAGTTGCAGGCAGAAGACAATGAGAATCAAAGGGCAAGCCGGTAGTCAGGAGATTGGGTACAAACAGGAAGCAGGTGCAAGGATACAGGGAGCTGAAGATCGGACAGCACCGAGCCCACTGTGCAGGCAACCTAAATAGGCAGAGTGGCGCCAAACGCCGCGCGCGCGTGTACGCCCCCACGCACGCGCCCGCACGCCAGCACCCGCGGCAGCGCGCACCAGAACGCGCGCGCACACGCCGACGCGCCCCAGCGCACACCAGCAGCGTGTCTGCTCAGGGGGACTCTCTGACAATCTACTCCTTCTTTCTTTTTCAATGGTTTTTGAGGGCCCATAGTCGATTGGAGTCTTGTTGCCCCAGCAACTTATAATAAATGGAGATCAGACCTGTGTGTTCTGGTTGTATTAATGCTCCCTCTAAGGCAGAGTTTTGAAAGAAAACGTTTCTAAGACCTAGTTGGGACATGGCTGCATGTTTTAATTGAAGATATTTAAAACTCCATGTGTTAGGTATCTCAAATTCCTGCCGTAGTGTTGGAAAAGATTTAAATTGACCATGGTCGTATAGCTGATGTATGTATTTTAGTCCCTTTATAGCCCATAAACAGGCGTCAGGAAGGTCATGGAAGTGAGGAAATGTAGGGTTAAACCATATAGGATGGTTGGGGGATATAGAGACTGGGCCATCCGGAAACAGAGGGAGACATTGTCCATATATCCTAAGAGAGACCTTTATTATATCTGTACCCTCAGCAATTCCAACCGTTTTCCGAAATATTAAGTTATTTAGAGCTTCATAAGAGGAGAGCAGGGCCGCCTCTGCCGCAGTAGCAGCATTATCCAGTTGTGGAAAAAGCCACCAGTGTATGTAAACCAGTTGTGAAGCAAAATAATAAAGTCTTAAATTAGGTAAATTAGGTAGAGCCAGTCCACCCTGAGTTGTAGGTATTTGTAGTGTATTCAAAGCTATTCTAGGGTTCTTAGGAGACCATAGAAATGTCGACAGTAGAAAATCAATTTCTTGAAAGACTTTTTTGGGTACATACACCGGGCTGTTTGCCAAAATATATAAAAACTTGGGCAAAAACACCATTTTAAATAGGATTACTCTATCCATGAGCGTCAATGGTAGGTTTGCCCAACTGGTCATTTTGCTTTTAAAGGAATCTATGCATATACTCTATACTCCGCAATACCCCGCCATACTCCGCAATACCCCGCCATACTCAGAAATACCCCTCCATACCCTGCCATACTCTGCAATACCCCGCCATACCCAGCCATGCTGAGCCATGCTCGGCTGTACTCGGCCTCTGTATGTGGCCAGGCTGTGGAAGTCTCACACATGTGGTATCGCCGTACTCAGGAGGAGTAGGAGAATCTATTTTGGGGTGTCATTTTTGGTATGTACATGTTATGTGGTAGAAATATTGTATAAATGGACAACTTTGTGTTAAAAAAAAAAAAATGCGTTTTAACCACTTCCCGCCCGCCGGCCATCATACAACCACCTTGACTTTGTGCGGGGATATCTGAATGATGCCTGCAGCTACAGGCATCATTCAGATATCCGCTTTTTCAGCCGGCGATTCCCTACACCATAAGAATGATCATAGTGGCTGTTCCACTGCTTGATCGCTCTTACGGGAGGCGAGAGGGGATGTCCCCCCTCTCGCGCTTCTACCGACTCACCGCTACGATCAAAGCCAGGATCGTTTTTTTTTTTTTTTTAATTTCAGGCTTCCCAGCCTAGAGGTGAGATGTGGGGTCTTATTGACCCCATATCTCACTGTAAAGAGGACCTGTCATGCCATATTAATATTACAAGGATGTTTACATTCCTTGTAATAGGAATAAAAGTGGTCAAAAAAAATTTTTTTTTGGAAAAAAGCATCAAACTAAAATAAATAAAGTAAAATGAACAATAAAAAAAACCCCTGTCCCTGTGTGCTCACATGCAGAAGTGAACGCATACGTAAGTCCCGCCCACATATGAAAACGGTGTTCAAACCACACATGTGAGGTATTGCTGCGATCGGTAGAGTGAGAGCAATAATTTTGGCCCTAGACCTCCTCTGTAACTCAAAACATGTAACCAGTAAAAACTTTTTAAGCGTCGCCTATGGGGATTTTTGAGTAGCAAAGTTTGGCGCCATTCCACAAGCGCGTGCAATTTTGAAAGGTGACATGTTGGGTATCTATTTACTCGGCGTAACTTCATCTTTCACATTATGCAAAAACATTGGGCTAACTTTACTGTTTTGGTTTTTGTAAAGCACAAAACTGTTTTTTTTCCAAAAAAAACACGTTAAAAAAATTGCTGCGCAAATACTGTGCGAGATAAAAAGTTGCAATGACCGCCATTGTATTCTCTAGGGTCTTTGCTAAAAAAAACATATATAATGTTTTGGAGTTCTATGTAATTTTCTAGCTAATAAATGATGATTTTTACATGTAGGAGAGAAATGTCAGAATTGGCCTGGGTTCTCCAGACCGCCTGAAGGTGCTCCCCTGCATGTTGGGCCTCTGTATGTGGCCACGCTGTGTAAAAGTCTCACACATGTTTTATCGCCGTACTCGGGAGTAATAGCAGAATGTGTTTTGGGGTGTAATTTGTGGTATGCATATGCGGTGTGTGAGAAATAACCTGCTAATATGACAATTTTGTGGAAAGAAAAAAAAGTAAAAAAAAAACCTTGATTTTGCAAAGAATTGTGGGAAAAAATGACAACTTCAAAAAACTCACCATGCATCTTTCTAAATACCTTGGAATATCTTCTTTCCAAAAAGGAGTCATTTGGGGGGTATTTGTACTTTTCTGGCATGTTAGGGTCTCAAGAAATTAGATAGGCCGTCAGTACTTCAGGTGTGATCAATTTTCAGATATTCGCACCATAGCTTTTGGACTCTATAACTTTCATAAAGACCAAATAATATCCACCGATTTGGGTTATTTTTACCAAAGATATGTAGCGATATAAATTTTGGCCAAAATATATGAAGAAAAATTACTAATTTGCAAAATATAACAGAAATGAAGAAAAATGTATTTTTTTACAGATTTTTCGGTCTTTTTTCTTTTACGGCGCAAAAAATAAAGAACCCAGCGGTGATTAAATACCACCAAAAGAAAGCTCCATTTGTGTGAAAAAAAGGACAAAAATTTCATATAGATACAGTGTTGCATGACTGAGTAATTGTCATTCAAAATGTGAGAGCACCAAAAGCTGAAAATTGGTCTGGTTAGGAAGGGGGTTTAAGTGCCCAGTTGTCAAGTGGTTAAAGGATAGATCTATTTTTCTTTGTTTATGTATTTGTATATGTATATGCGTATATATTTTTTCTGAATGTTATGTATTTATGTGTTTGGAATGATATGGAAGTACTGTATTTGTATGTTTATTATAATTTAATAATAATAATAAAAAAAAAAGTACAGTCGCACTTCCGCCTGCCCCTGTAGGTTTCACACAGACAACTCAGTGGCAGGGGATTTTATATCTGAATGTGTGGCTCATAAAATGAGCTAGGACCCAGTGCAGCCGCCAACCACTGGAAAAAATGGATAAGATACAAAAACAAAGAAGCAGCGCTCTATGGGTGAAGCATAAAAACTCGCAGAACTTTAGCCAAGTAAAAAGTAAATTTATTTGTTGCACTTTCTGAGGAATAAACAACTGTCAATGATAAAAACTTGCAGGGGTTGCAGAGGCAATCATAAAAAGCATGTAGTCAATGTAGATTCTAATCTAAAAGAATAGGAATGGTACCACAATGACATCCCGGTGGAGAGGGATTAACATCAACCGATCAGCTTCTTCCTTTGGCCAGTAGCCAGACTCAGCCGGTGTCCAAGATGAACCACAATAGCGGAGGAGCCTTGTGGACAGCTGGGGGCTAATATGATGTGGTGTCCACCGCTGAGGAATGGGACCGGGAGAGCAAAACAAGCTGACTGGAGCCGAGCGCACAGGATGGAATAGGCGTCGCGCCGGAAGTGAAGGTAAAGACGATGCCAGTCTGTCGTGGTGGACCGCAAGGTCTGGGTTGCCGTGACTACCGTGGCTTACATGTTTCGTGTGCATGCACTTTTTCAAAGTCACGGGATAAGCGGCAACAGCAGACTTTTAAGCACATTGAAGGTAAGGGGGGGGCAGATAAGCATGAAGTGTGATGTTAACCCTCAATCAACCCTGCAACTTAAACAAAGCATGCAGAATGCTTAAAAATCTACTTGTTAAATTATATAATAAAAAAATATATATTTAAAAAAAAATAATAAAAATTAATGGAAAATAAGAAACAAAAAATATATAATAAATAAAAATAAAAATTAAATAAAAATAAGAATAAAAAATTAATGAGAATTAATAAAAATTTGGACAAAAACAAAAATAAAAAGAGAACAAAAGATAACTATGGAAAATGAAACTTTGAACACCATCATGTGACAACTTCTCCAGATAAAGCCGACACATGACTATGTTCTATGAGAATAACCCAGAATTGTGAAAAAACAAATGTGTAATGAAAGAAAAGGAGAGGAAAGACTACATGTATGGGTACATGTATTTGAATCATTCCATCACGTGTACATGTTCCTACATATAGCTGTCAATTGGCAGTTCTATTGATGTGGTGCTATAGTACTATCAATATAGCCAAAGGACTCAAAAAATAAATATAGAAAGGCTTACAATATGATGTCACATAATACTAAGAACATCAAGCTCTTCATTGAAGCCCTCGGGCGAGAGGGAGCCCAGCAAATAAATCCAAAAATGTTCCCTCCTGCACAGGAGGGAAACCTCTCGTTGTCCGTAAATGTACCCTTAGAGATAGCCTCAATCGCAAAAACCTCCAGGCATCCAAAATCATTATTGTTTGCCTGGAGGAAGTGGCCTGGGATGCTATGTTTGACACAACCCTTTTTCATGAACCTGCGGTGCTCACCCACTCTCTTGCGAAGGGTACGTATCGTACGACCCACATACATTAGACTGCATGGGCCCTGCAGAACATAGATGACAAATTCAGTTGAACATGTGATAAACTGTTTGATCTGAAACTAAATGCCTTTGTTGTTGACAATCTTCGAAAATCCATAACAAATAAATTGGCGTGATAGTGCATGATTTTCTAAAGGTTATTTGAGGCTTGGGAGGAAGCAAAGGAACTAAATATTGATCTAATTTTAAAATATTGTAATGTTTGTAAATTATTTTTGATATAGCCCTATATTTAGTGTTAAAAGTTGATACAAATCTAGCTGTATTTTCCATTTCTTTGGTGGTGGTGTCTTTGTTTTTAGATTGTTTATTGTTATTTGAAAGGAAAGCATTCAGGACCAAATCTCTAGGGTACCCCTTTTCTTCAAACTTTCTCTGCATATGCTCACCCTGTGTGGTATAATCTTTCATTTTTGTACAATTTCTTCTTAGTCCATGAAATTGACCATTGGGAATATTTTTCTTCCACGTTGGGTGATGGCAACTTTCGAAATGAAGATATGAATTACCACATGTAGGTTTAGTGTGATTACTAGTGATAAATAGGGATGGGCCGAATGAACCCCTGTTCGGTTCGGACCAGAACTTCCGAACACCGCGAATGTTCGGACCCAAACGAACCCCATTAAAGTCAATGGGACCCGAACTTCAAATATCAAAAGCGCCCATTTTGAAGGCTTAACGTAATTAGGCATTCAATGGTTATAGGGGTCCGGGTCCTGCCCTGGGGGACATGGATCAATAAAAAAAAAAAGTTTGTGAAAAACGTAATTTTTAAATAAGCAGTGATTTTTTGATTTTTAAAGTGAAAGCCTAAAAATGAAAAATTCCTTCCAATATAGTGTCAGGGGGGTCCCCCTAGTCTAACTGTAAAGTGGCAGATCTGTACCATGTCTAGAATCTGCTTCAGCAATAATTGCATTTATAAAGCCAAAGAAAATGATATTTTTCCTGCAAGCTGCCTTTATTTTGCTCAGCAACAGCTGGGGAGCCAGTGTGTATGATGAGGCCACAATATAGTGCACTGAGAACAAGATTAGAGATTTTTTGGATACATTCTGGTGTCATTTTGACTTTGGATAGAAGTAACGGGTGCGTTAAAATGGGTAAAGACCGCCTTGCCTCGGTAACCCTATAGAGATAATCTTGATGAAAGCAAGAATTTGGCTTGCTGTAAAAAACTGCAATGATATGCACCTGTCAAACAGGTGCAGAAAAATTGGTCTTTGGGTGTCGGTGGCGCCTTCCCACCGTGACCCTATAGAGGTACTCTTGATGTAAGCAAGAATTTGCCTTGCTGTAAAAAATTGTAATGATATGCACCTGTCAAACAGGTGCAGAAAAATTGGTCTTTGGGTGTTAATTGTGCCCATGAAACCTATACCAAAAACATTCTTCCAGATGAAATGATTGAACACCCTCAAAGCTAGGAAGCCTCAAAGTCCTGCAGAAATTCCACATCCCAAAAAGACTTAATCAGTGACATTGGCATCAGGGGCATAGCTGGTAATCCAGGACTGATTCATTTTTATAAAAGTCAAACGGTCCACAGAGTCTGTGGACAGACGTGTTCTATGATCAGTAACGAAACCTCCTGCAGCACTGAATGCCCGTTCTGAAAGCACACTGGATGCAGGGCAGCCCAACAACTCAATAGCATACTGGGCAAGTTCTGGCCAGTGGTCTATTCTCATGACCCAGTAAGCCAGTGGATCGTCAGCTGGAAAGCTCTCTGACTCTGTTTTGGCCCCGAGGTAATCGTCCGCCATGTGATGCAGACGCTACCGATGGGATGTGGAAGCTGACAGTCCTGGGTGGACTAAAAAAATTCCGAAATCCCTCACTTAGGCGGATGCCTTCTCCAACGCTCCTTTCTTGACCAAGGGAAGACTAAAAATTATGTTTTCCACCACACTGTAACCTACTAGAGTCAGGAAAAATGCCCCATAAAATCCTCTTTAATGTGTCCTCAAGAGATTTTATCCTCTGCACTCTCTGTGGGGACGGGATGAGTTCTCCCTGGTCAAGGAGGGTTGCCAACCAGTAATCATCCTTCTCCTTTATGCCACGTATTCTTGGGTCCTTTCGCAGGCTTTGAAGCATGAGGTTGCCCATGCGCCTCAAGTTTGCAGAGGCTTGAGAAGCAGACTCCTTGGGGTCACTCAGGATGACAGCATCTGGAAATTCCTCCTCCCCGCCACGTACTACTCCCAAGGCTCCTGGGGTTGGAAAGCCATCGCTTACAGATTGATGCATGTCTTCCTCTTCTTCAAAGCCTATGAAAGTGCCAGAATCCTCCTCCTCATCCTCCTCTCCCTCCTCCTGTGTGTTCTGTGACATAGGAATGATGGTGTCTGCATAAAGTGGGCCTTGAGAGGAAAGGAAGTCCTCCTCTTCCTCCTACTGCTCTGCCTCCAGTGCTCTGTCCATAATGCCACGCAGAGTCTGCTCCAGCAGGAACACAACAGGGATTGTGTCACTGATGCATGCACTGTCACTGCTCACCATCCTTGTGGCCTTCTCAAATGGTGACAATACAGTGCATGCATCCTTAATGATCAGCCATTGGTGTGGGGAAAAAAAGCCGAGGCGGCCTGAGCCTGTCGTCGTGCCGTACTGACACAAGTACTCGTTGACGGCCCTCTGCTGCATGTATAGCCTCTGCAGCATTCCCAAAGTTGAGTTCCACCTGGTGGGCATGTCACAAATCAGGCGATTACGGGCAGGTGGACTTACCACTGAATTTCAGCCAACAGAGCACTGGCTGTGTATGACCGCCTAAAATGGCTACAGACTCTTCTGGCCTGCTATAGTACATCTTGCAACCCTGAATACGTACTTAGGAAACACTGCACCACCAAATTGAGGACATGTGCCAGGCATGGCACATGTGTCAACTTTCCCTGTCTAAGGGCGGACAGGAGGTTTGAGCCATTATTGGACACCACCATTCCTGGCTCCAGCTGGCGTGGTGTGAACCACTTCTGGGCCTGTCCTTGCAGAGCCGCAAGAATCTCTGCTCCGCTGTGGTTCCTGTCCCCTAAACACACCAGCTGAAGCACTGCATGGCACCTTTTAGCTTGACTCTGGGAAAAGCCCTTTGAATGCTTAGGGGGTACCTGATGTTCATAGGACAACTCTGCAGAGGGCATGGAGATGGCAAAGGAGGAGGAGTAGAGCTCACAGGTCTGGCATCATCACCACCAGCTGTATGGAGACGTGGGGGCACAACAAGCTGCAGCACTGAGCCCTGTCCTGCATCCTTTCCAGTTGCAAGCAGCGTTACCCAGTGTGCTGTAAATGTAATATATCGTCCCTGCCCACGCTTGCTGGACCACGTGTCAGCAGTAAGGTGGATTTTACGGCTGACTGTCTTGCCCAACGATACCAGAACATTCCCTTCCACGTGATGGTAGAGAGATCGAACGGTCTTACGTGAAAAGTAGTATCGACTGGGAACCTGCCATTGTGGTACAGCACATTGTGAGAACTCACGGAAGAGGGCAGAATCCACCAGGCTGAAAGGCAGAAGTTGGAGAGCCAACAGCTTTGACAAGCTTGCATTCAGGTGCTGGGCATGTGGGTGGCAGGGACTGTATTTTTTTTTCTGCTGCAGAAGATGGGGCAGAGAAATTTGCCGGCTACAGTCTACAGCTGGTGGTATGCTGCTGGTAGATGAGCTGCTAGGACCTTGGACACCCTATGCTATACCATCATCTCTGTCAGTGGAGCCTGCTGAAAGGTAATGACTCGGTATCGCAGGGGCAGACTGAAGTAGGTAAGGAGGAGGAGGGACAGATTTGTGTGGCTTTTAGGTGCTCTTGCCAATGGGCTGAGTGGTTGGACGTTGTTAGGCATGTGGTACCCATATGGTTGGTGTTTTTGCCACGTTTGATGTGCCTGTGACACAGTTTGCAGATAGCAACAGTGTGATCTGCTGCAGATGTGCTGAAAAAGGCCCAGACAGCTGAGCTGTGGGGAGTGGGCCGGGAGATAACAGCATGTGATGGAATAGGTGGCTGCTCTCTACTTTTTCTTGATGCCGACCTCCTTGGGGTTGTGCCGCCTCACCTTCAGTTTCCTCCTCTGCTCTATCTGGCACCCAAGTCGCATCAGTGACCTCATTATCATCATCTCCATCTTCATCGTTACCACTGGAGACAACTTGGCAATACGCTGTGGCTTGGGGAACATGAATGCCAATTTGTCTACCAGTGTTCCTTCCTCTCTCTAGGCTCATGTTCCTGTCATCCTCAACCTCAGAACCAGCATCTGAATCCAGTAATGGCTGGGCATCATCAAGGAGCAAGTGGCTGACGTTCACCTTTGCCTGTGGACACATTTGTTGCTGGCCCCCTTACAGTGCAAAGGGAACGTCTGCCTCTCCTTGTTGTTCTCCCAGACATTATTGGGAGGGAGGGGGTGGTGCTTATAAGCAAATGTAAAGGAGAAGTTGAAATCTGTACGTAGATGCACTTTAATTAATGTAAAGAGGTGTTTGGTGCCCTTTAATTTGAGTACTCACCCTATACAGACACACTCCACGGATACACTATAATATACTAAATATAATGCGCCAAACGTACAGTGATGCACAGAACTATATGGCGTTAAACTGGCAGTAACGCACACAGAAGTAAATGGCGTTAAACTGGCAGTAACACACAAAACTATAAGGCGTTAAACTTTTAGCACATGGTGATTGGGAGGTTTTAGTTTGGTTAAAATGTTTTTATATATGTTCACTTTGCATCTCACGTACAATGGCTCCTGCTCCACTGCTGCTCACCGGGTGTCATCTGCTCGACAACTATTAATCTCCTTTAATTATTTTGGCCGGAGTGAATATGGCATCACGTGGTCGGGATACTTTTTCTGTGGTATCCTGGAACGTGCATGGCCTCAACTCTAAATTTAAGAGGGCGCTTCTTTTTCAATATGTCAAACAATATAGTCCAGCTGTTTTAGTTCTGCAGGAGACACACCTGGTGGGCAGTAAGCTAAGGGCTCTGAACAGGCCCTGGGTACAAAAGGCTTTTCATGCCTCTTACTAGACATACACGAGGGGGGTTTCTATCTTGGTGCATAAGTCTCTCCCGTGTGTCATAGAAGCGGTTCACACAGATCCGCTGGGTAGGTATGGGATACTGGTACTCACGCTATGGCGGCACAGGTATGTTTTCACTGGCATATATGTGCTGCCGCCCTTTAAGTCTGAAATTCTATATACTATACTGGAGAGGATCGCCCCTTATTGTCCTACAAAAATTTTACTACTGGGCGATTTTAATGCCATCCTTTCCCCAGACTTAGTTAGACCCTTACCACCTAAGTCCTTTACCGGGGAGTTGTCAAACTGGGTGTTATCTGCAGGGGTCACAGAAGTCTGGAGGTGGAAATTTCCATCCACCAAAACCTTTTTGTGTTTTTCTACCTCCTAAAAAACCACCTCCAGAATTGACTATGCGTTTGCCAACCCCTCTAAGCTGACAGACGTTCTAGAAGCTGCTTATTTACCCAGCAGCCTGTCGGATCACAACCCCCTAGAGATCACCCTGCGCACTTCTGCCTCTCGTAGTGGCTCTATGTGGCGTCTAGGTGCTCAATGGATTTCCCAACCTGATATAGCTGATCAAACCCCACTGGTCCTACGCAATTACTGGGATTTTAATGAAGGGTCATCCTCTTCTGAGATAGTATGGGATGCCTTCAAGGCTTTCAGGGCTCAGTTCCCATCAGGTGAAAGGCAGATGGTGCATTCCGACCTGGAACAAATTTTGCGCTTTGATTGTACAGAAAAACCCAACTCCGTGCTACACGCACATCTCCTAAGGGGCTCATCTCCTGAACTGTCCAGGCTCCATCAGCAAAGGGCCCGGGATTTTCCGGGGATGGACTCCGAGGACTGGGCAGATATGTGTGGGACTTTCCATTTAAAATACTTGTTTCCTTGAAAGACCGCCTCATTCAATACAAGATTGTCTATAGGGCATATCTTACTTCCTCTTGGGTGCAAAGAATGAGGTCTTCTCTCTCCCCGGAATGCTGGCGTTGTGATCATGCCCCCGGGGACTTCATCCACATCTTCTGGTTCTGCGCGGTAATAACAGGTTTCTGGTCACAAATCCTTACGGAGGTGAATGATCTACTACTGTAAGTATCTCTAATCGTTCCATCCCCAAGAATATGCCTGCTGGGGCTGGTGGAGGACTTGGTGCCCAGGGTGGCTGAGAGAACCTTGTTGGGTCATACATATACAATCTGTTGTAATTCCTACACTGTTCACCTGATTTGGATGTAAATACACTCAAATTAAAGCTGAAAGTCTGCAGTTAAAGCACATCTTGTTCATTTCATTTCAAATATATTGTGGTGGTGTATAGAGCCAAAAAAGTTTAGAATTGTGTCGATGTCCCAATATTTATGGACCTGACTGTATATGTATGAATATGTACACATGATGGAATGATTCAAATACATATACCCATACATGTAGTCTTTCCTTTCCTTTTATTACACATTTGTTTTTTGACAATTCTGGGTTATTCTCATAGAACATAGTCATGTTTCAGCTTTATCTGGAGAAGTTGTCACATGATGAAATCATGTGTTGTGACGTAACGAGTAGGGTGTGGCAGGATATACCGCACGAACCGGAAGTGATGTAAGAGGTGTCCAACGTTTTTACGCTATGGGAGCTTTTTCTTTATCCCTACATAATATGTGAAAAACACTGGTACCATCATATGGTCGGGAGTCTGGAAAGTCGGTGATACTGTTGGAAACCTGCAATCGAGTCCAGCAGCACCAGGAACTGCAGTGTCCCTGGGGGGGTCAAGAGGTGGAGATTCGATCTGGCTCAAGGAGATCGTTAAGGCAGTTTATATCCCTCATTGAGGTAAGAGCTCTGGGAGCATTAAGTTCACAAGAATCACGAAGACTATACACAGAATTGTTGGTCACAAGAATTTTTGATACACTGAAAGGTCATTTTTCACATCAGTTAATTATTTTGATATTGTGAATTTATTTTAGATATTTGTGCATTATTTCTCACTGTTTATTTAGTTAAAGGAAGTTGCTCTGATCACTATTCATTTATTGTCACATGATGGTGTTCAGAGTTTCATTTTCCACAGTTATCTTTTGTTCTTTTTATTTGTGTCCAAATTTTTATTAATTCTCATTAATTTTTTATATATTTTTTGTTTATTATTTTTCATTAATTTTTATATATTTTTTTTTATAGTTTACCAATTATTTTTGTATCATTTATTAATAATAATTTTATTTTATTAATTGTTCATTTGTTTTCACCAATTTATTGATTCAGTCTTATTTATGTATTTCCCATATATATATTATTATATAATTTAACAAGTAGATTTATAAGCATTTTGCATGCTTTGTTTAAGTTGCAGGGTTGAGTGAGGGGCTAACATCACACTTCATGCTTATCTCCACCCCCTTCAATGTGCTTAAAAGTCAGCTGTTGCCGCTTATCCTGTGACTTTGAAAAAGCGCATGCACGCGAAGCATGTAAGCCACGGTAGTCACGGCAAACCAGAGCTTGCAGTCCACCACGACTGACTGCAATTCTGTTTACCTTCACTTCCGATGCGACGCCTACGTCATCCAGTGCGCTCGGCTTCAGCCAGCTTGATCGGCTCTCCTGGTCCCATTTCTCAGCAGTGGACACCACATCATATCACGCCCAGCGTAGCGGGGTTTACACCCACGATCAGCTATAGAGCCCCCAGCTGTTCACAAGGCTCCTCCACTATTGTGGTTCATCTTGGACACTGGCTGAGTCTGACTACTGGTTGATCGGTTGATGTTAATCCCTCTCCACCCGGATGTCACAGTGGTATCGTTCTTATTCTTTTACATTAGTATCTACATTGACTACATGCTTTTTATGATTGCCTCTGCAACCCCTGCAAGTTTTTATCATTGACAGTTGTTTATTCTTCAGAAAGTGCAACAAATAAATTAACTTTTTACTTGGCTAAATCTGCAAGATGCTTCACCCATAGAGCACTGCTTTGTTGTTTTTGTGAATAAAGACACCAGCCCATCCAGTTAGACATCAGTGTGTGTGTATTTTCCATACGCCTGTACATTTCACTCGCTAAGAAACACATTCACAAGCTTTTTGAAATTGTGAACACTCCCCGCTGACACCACCAACTGTGGAAGGAAGTTCTACATCCTTACTGCTCTAACAATAAGACCCCCCCCATGCAGTTTAAAGAGATTGTAAACAATCACTTTCTAAAACAATACATTCAGTTTAAAATAGAAATTAAAAGGCAAGAAATCTGTGTATAGATATAAAAAAAATTATGAATACTTTTTTCCCCCTTTTTTAAAATTATTACATTTCTTCTGTTCTCAACTTTAGAAGAGCTAGGGGGAGGAAAAGCAGCAGGGGGAGGAGAAGCAGCAGTGAAAGGCTGTGCAGGGTAGGGGGGGTTTGTCAAAAAAAGTGTGATCATTGGAGAAGAGTAGGCAGAGTTCCCAGCATACAGTAACTTGAGCAGCCTTTCTCAACCGGGGTTCCGCAGCATCTTGGCAAAGAAAGGCTGTTGCATGAGGCCGAGCTCCCCAATCCTCAGCTGAACTGTCAATCGGAACTTCAGGAGCTGTCAGACTGTGTTTACACCTTCTAAAATGAAAACAAGGGACATGTGCCTTGCACAGTGTGTGCTGAGTTCTCTGCCACCCTGTGAAAAATATATATACTAAATATATACACTTGCGCTAATGGTGTATCAAAAAAAAAAAATGCAGCTGCTATACACAAAGTGCTAATCACTTGACAATCATATAAAAATAAATATAGCGCTCGCAAACACAATAAGTGAAAATTTGTTAACAAAAAGGAAAGTCCAAACAAACAATAAGTGAAAATAAAGTCCAAATAAGGTGACTGAAGGTTCTCCAATCCAAAATGAAGAAAATATAAGGCGCTTCAGAGAAATTCAGGTGTGCAACACCCCCTCATGTATCCCCACTCACCAGATCACAACGACCCCCAGCTTTTCAGTCTGATGGGTCATTAAAAGCTTGATAGAGAATCCTGGGATGGCGGATAAGATATGCCTTTACACTCACAGCTCCATTTTGAGGTGCTTGTTTTATCTTACTTGTTGTACCTTCTGTGTTCTGGCTGAGAAACTCTTTAAAGGATTTCCGGACCTGAAGGCCATCTCTCTCTAATTATGCAAAAGACCACCGGAGGGTGCCAATAGAGACCTTGACTCTATTAGTGATATGTGAAAATTGACTGGCAATAGCAAGTGAAGTTGGCGTCCACGTGGCTCAATCTCTCTCCAGTTCAAGCACAGCTGCACTAGATTTTGCAGTCTCCAGTTTTAGTAAATCAAACCCTCAGGATTAGAAAATTGTGTATGAAGCCTTTCTTGGCCATATTATCAAAAAAAAACCAAACCTGTGAAAGTGAAGTGCTCGTCGTCCACACTAATCCCTCCAAAAAAACAAAAAGGAGTAAGGGGTTAATAATAACCACCTTCTCCTCTACCCTTGTAAGAAGAAAAAAAAAAAAAAAGGCGATTTGACAAGTTTGTGTGAGAGGCCATTATTGGCCATATTATCACCCAAAAAAAAGAAAAAAAAAACAAACCCTTGAAAAAAAAAGCCCTTCGGCCACACTACCTCCCCCAAAAAACTAGAGCGTAAGGGGCTACTAGTAACCACCTTCTCGTTAACCTTGTGAAAGAAATAAAAAAAATATATATATACACCCTTGAAAAATCCCTTCTCAGCCATACTATCTCCCCCAAAAAACTAGAGAGTGGGGGGCTATTAATAACCACCTTCTCATTAACCTTGTGAAAAAAAAGGGGGAGCCAGGGGAGAGAGGGAGGGAGAGGAAGAAGAAAACAAAAAAATGTTTCCCTAAATAAATAGGATCAGTATTCAAAAATCCAGTTCTGTGTCAACCTCTTAGGCTATACAAAGTCCCTGGGGACTACACCACTTTCTAATCTCACCTACTTCATGGTACTTCCCTCCTACCCTAACTCTGTGGTATAATGTACCCACCCTGCCCATATCTTTTCAAATTTCCCTTGTTGGTCCTTCACTACATGGACCCATCTCTCAGCTTCCATTATTGAGTTAACTTCCTTCCTCCAGTCCATTAGAGTAGGGCAGTGGGTCTGTCTCCAGAATTTAGGTATTACTGATTTAGCTGCATTTAATAAGTTTGGGGTGATGCTTTTCCTATAGGCTTTAATAGACCCAGGCATCCAATGGAACAAATAGTGTAGAGGTGTAAATTCCATGGGTCTGGGGGTCCATTTCTCAATCCATGGGGCAATTAACTCCCAGAATGGTTCAATCACGAGGCATGTCCACCCGATGGAGGAATGTGCCTTTCTGTCCACAGCCTCTCCAGCACCAGTTGTCTATTGTTGGATCTGGGATAATTTAACTGGGGTCCTGTACCATCTTGTTATAAATTTATAAAGCCATTTCCTGCACCAGCGAACTTATGGATGTGGAATAGGTTGATTTAATAATTTTTTAAATTTGTGTGTTTGTCAATATCTGGTCTAATTATCTTTCCCATTCTCTAACAAAATAGGGAACTGTTATGTCTTACCCACTAAGGCTCCATTCACACTAGCGCGTTTTTTGATGCATTTTGCATTTTGCAGAAATGCACGGGAATTTTTTAACATGGGTTCCTATGGAACATGTTCACATCAATGCCTTTTTGTTTCTCTGCATATTTGGAAAGGGTCAGGGACTTTTTTTCATGCAAAATGCAGCGTTTTGCATGTAATAGAATTCAATGGACAAGAATCAAAAACGCAAGTGCACCGTTTTTGCCGGTTTTTAAAAAAAAAATTTTTTTAAGACTGTAAAAAAACAAAAAACAAAAAAAAAAAACGCAAATCGCGGCAAAAACGTGGCAAGCATGAAAAAAAAACCTCCAAAAACGCTCAAAAGCAACATGCATAGGTGTGAATCGAGCCTAAGAATCCAGTTCAAGCACAGCTGCACTAGATTTTGCAGTCTCCAGTTTTAGTAAATTAAACCCTCAGGACGGGTTCACACTGGTATGACAAACGCTCAGACATTGGGAGATCATGATGTGTGAAAATCAATGTTTCCCTATGGGAGCCGTCTTAACTGGTCTGACACAAATTTAGCCGACTTTGAAAATGCTCCCTGCACTACTTTGGTCCGACTTTGATCCTACTTCAGCCCATTGATTATCACTGAAGTCGGAACCCCGTCTTAAGGCCCCTTTCACACTGAGGCGCTTTTAAAATGCCAGTAGAACACTGAGCACTTTTGAAGAGCTTTCCATTGATATCAATGGAGAGGGGCAATTTTTCACCACCCTGCCAACACACTGCCCCAGTGTGAAAGCATTCATTGATCTTAATGAAAATAGGTTTTCGTGAGCTTTTCAGGCGCTTTTTTTTTTTTAGTGTAAAATGGGTCTGAGTGACCCGACTTTGGCATGTGACTTGTGCTCTGAGGATCGTAAAAGGGAACTCCACGCCAAATTAAAAAAAAAAAAAAAACACAGCATGGGTTCCCCCTCCAAGAGCATACCAGGCCCTTCGGTGTGGTATGGATTTTCAAAATCCATACCAGACCCTTATCCCAGCACACAGCACGGCAGGTCAGGAAAGGGGGTGGGGACGAGAGAGCCCCCCCTCCTGAACCATACCAGGCCGCATTCCTTCAACATATGGGGGGGGTGCTTTGGGGCAGGGGGACAGGAGGACAAGAGCCTTTTCCTGACAACCCTGGCCATTGGGGTCTACGAGTGGGGGACTTATCGGATTCTGGAAGCCCCCTTTAACAAGGGGGCCCCCAGATCCCGGCCCCCCACCCTATGTGAATGAGTATGGGGTACATTGTACCCCTACCTATCACCTAAAAAAAAAGTTTTATTTTTGATATCACCCGGTGACCCCACCCCATGCCAATATAATAGTGGCACACCGGGCACCCAGCATTAGAGCAGGAGAGAGCGTTGGGTCAACATCAGAAGAACAGAGGGAGAAGACAGCAGAGAAGACCCAGCAAAAGAGTGAGAAGATAGCAGAGAAGACAGCAGACAGAGGGAGAAGAACCGGAGAGGGCTAGAAGATATCAGCAGAGAAAGGAGAAGAACCAGCAGAGGCAGAAGATGTCAGCGGAGGAGGCAGAAGAGCCGGAGAGGGGAGAAGAAATCGGAGGAGGCGATGGAGCTGCCTTAATAAATTACTTTAAAAATATGTGTAATGTGTTTTATTTTTGACATTTTTTTTTAGGTGAATGGGTAGGAGGTGAATGGGTAGGGGTTCAATGGGTGGGGGGCCGGGATCAGGTGGCCCCCTTGTTAAAAGGGGCTTCCAGAATCCAATAAGCCCTCCACCTTCAGACCCCAACGACCAGGGTAGTCGGGAAAAGGCCTTTGTCCTCATCAACATGGGGACAAAGTGCTTTGGGGTGGGGGGCACAGGGCCCCCCTTGCCCCAAAGCACCCCCCCATGTTGAGGGCATGCAGCCTGGTTCAGGAGGGGGAGCTTCTCGCTCGTTCCTACCCACTTTCCTGACCTGCTGGGCTGTGTGCTCGGATAAGGGTATGGTATGGATTTTGGGGGGGGAGGGGGGTGGGTCTGGTAAGAGTGGTCTTTCATAGATCCAGATCAGTTGCTGCTTATGATACTATGCTCATCAAGTTCTTGGATATGGTCCCTTATCATTCATTCCATTAATTTACATACTATTGATATTAGAACAACTGGTCTGTAGCTTTCAAGTACATTTTCTATTCACCAATCAGCTGGTACCATTGCAGTTAGTAAGCGGCCCTTAAAAATATTGGTCTGGATATAACATGGCTAAGTTCTTTGAGAACTCTCAGGTGTAAGCCATCCAGTACCAGTGTAAGCATCCTTAACAACCATTGACGGGGCGCAGTGGTAGTAATCTATTGTCTGCTATACTGTGCACAGGGACAGGTACACTGCTTGTCTCTGTACACCAACTTAAGCTGGCCAAAGATGGGTAGATTTTGAACAAAAATTCTTGGGAAAAAAAGGTTCTAAGAAAGTTTGTTCCTTTCTCCAATTATTGGTGGGTCAAGTCAATATTTTTAACCACAGTAAAGAGAAAATTTGAAGGAGCAAGTTGGAAATTTTTTCTCCAACAAATTTCTAACCCTGTATATGGTTTTCATTCGTTCATTCCAAAAATCAAACATTAAAAGCTAACTCTTTGGAACAAGAAACTAATGTTTTGATAATTTTTCACACAAATTTTCATAAGAATTTTTATTTGAAATTCTATCCATATACAAACCCTGGCAAAAATTATGGAATCACCAGTCCCTGAGGATGTTCCTTCAGTTGTTTATTGTTGTAGAAAAAAAAGCAGATCATAGACATGGCCAAAAACTAAAGGCATTTCAAATGGCAACTTTCTGGCTTTAAGTAACACTAAAAGAAAAGAAAAATAATTGTGGTGGCCAGTAACAGTTAGATTTATAAAACAAGCACAGGGAATAAATTATGGAATCACTCAACTCTGGAGGAAAAAATTATGGAATCATGAAAAACAAACAAACAAAATAACACTCCAATACATCACTAAGAGGTTGTTTGTCAGCATATCTGTTTCCATGTGTTCATCTCCTAAGACCAGGAGATGAACACATGGAAACAGATATGCTGACAAACAACCTCTTATTGCATAACCCTGACATACTATATATGCTGTGAGATGAACGTATCCTGCTAACAACTCCTTTTCATTCTATGGTGTATCCCTGCCATTGGCTTTGCTGGAGTGACTGACGGTGAGGCGACCCCTGGTGGATGCTGATAGAAGTCCCCAATTTCTGTGTTACAATCTTATCTGCTTGCTGTGATCCTCTGTAGTGGGGGGTCATGGCCATCTGGTAAGGAGCAACCCCTTCTATCCCTGGTGGTGGACCCTCCTTTGCTGTCACTGATCGAATTATTACTTGGACTTTTTGTTTTTGCACCTTTTTGGGCGAATTGGAGTTCTTTATACACTATATTGAGCTCTTACTTTATTGGGACATTAAAGTGGATTATCATCAATTGTTATTCACATTCACTTTTATTTTCAATTTTGCACTTAACATTACTTATATCTTTTCTATGTTATTTTGCACATGTATTAGCGCAATTCCTTTTATTTTTTTATGTTTTTTCCACAATTGATGTTTATTGTCAGGATTGCAGCTTTTCAACGATTCATTGTTTATTTTGGTCTATAGCGCAGTTTATCTTCTTCTTTTTTCCATGTTTGCAGGCCATGACATTGACCTTATGTGTCTTTCTTCAAGGAATTTTTTCACAGTTTTTGCTCTATGGCAAGATGCATTATCATCTTGATAAATGATTTCATCATCCCCAAACATCCTTTCAATAGATGGGCTAAGAAAAATGTCCAAAATTTCAATGTAAATCTGTGTTTTTTTTTTGAAGATTTAATGACAGCCATCTCCCCAGTGCCTTTACCTGACATGCAGCCCCATATCATAATTGACTGCAGAAATTTGCATGTTTTCTTCAGACAGTCGTCTGCATAAATCTCATTGGAACGGCACCAAACAAAAGTTCCAGCATCATCACCTTGCCCAATGCAGATTCGAGATTCATCACTGAATAGGACATTCATCCAATCATCCACAGTCCACGATTGCCTTTCCTTAGCCCATTATAACCTTGTTTTTATGCGTTTAGGTGTTAGAGATGGCTTTCTTTTAGCTTTTCTGTATGTAAATACCATTTCCTTTAGGTGGTTTCTTACAGTTCGGTCACAGATGTTGACTCCAGTTTCCTCCCATTTGTTCCTCATTTGTTTTGTTTTACATTTTCAAGGCATATTGCTTTAAGTTTTCTGTCTTGACGCTTTGATGTCTTCCTTGGTCTACCAGTATGCTTGCCTTTAAAGACTTTCCCATGTTGTTTGTATTTGGTCCATGTTTTAGACACAGCCGACTGTGAACAACCAACATCTTGTGCAACACTGCATGATGATTTACCCTCTTTAAGGAATTTGATAATCCTCTCCTTTTTTTCAATTGAGATCTCTGGTGTTGGAGCCATGCTTCATGTCAGTCCACTTGTTGCAACAGCTCTCCAAGGTGTGATCACTCCTTTTTACCTACATACTAACAAGCAGATTTAATCTGATGCAGGTGTTCGTGTTTGTAATGAAAATTTACAGGGTGATTCCATAATTTTTTCCTCAGAATTGAGTGATTCCATAATTTATTCCCTGTGCTTGTTCTATAAATCTAACTGTTACTGGCCACCACAATTATTTTTCTTGATTTCTTTTAGTGTTTCTTAAAGCCAGAAAGTTGCCATTTGAAATGCCTTTAGTTTTTGGCCATGTCTGTGATCTGCTTTTTTTTTTCTACAACAATAAACAGCTGAATGAACATCCTCAGGGACTGGTGATTTCATAATTTTTGCCAGGGGTTGTAGATGGATAGAATTTCAAATGAAAATTCTTAGAGCCAGCTTTACAGTTGGTCTTAAATTATCGCCAGTTTTTTTTATCTACAAACTGTAGGAATTTTTTTAATTTGATGCATTAATAGAAAAATTACATTAAGAACTACCTGAATCTCCTGCATGTGACAGTAAAATTACCAATACAGGCAGCAGGGATTTTTCAATCTGGACTAGGACATCTTAAAAAGGATCACAGTGGCAGAAAAGTGCCAGTAATTACATTTTTAATTTGCCCAAGAGTATTACAGAGCTAATACTGGTTTAAAACTTTTGCTGGTGCCTCCTATGCTCAAGTAAAGAGAACAGCCCTGCATAGTGTGTATTCTATACACACAGAAATATAAGGATAATGGAAATGTAATAACACATTTACACTTCTGTTGCAAGACTGATTATTTTCACATAAATACAAATGCAATTCTGTATATGTATAAACTAGAAAACAATATAACCATTTTAAACTTTACATTTTTTTCTGAAAGCAAAAGAAAACCTGTTTAGTCATAATATTTTTATATATTAACCACTTGCCTACCTTCTAACGCAGATATACTGCGGCAGAATGTCACGGGCAGGCAAAATCACGTACCTGGTACGTGATCTGCCTCCTGCGGGCGGGGGGGCGCATCGAGGCCCCCCCCCCTGGTGCCCGAGGAGGTCGGCTTTGTTAGGGGAGCGATACAGGCTGAGAGGGAGACCACTCATTCGTGGCCACCCCCTCTTGATCGCTCCCAATGAATGAGAATGATGTCATCTCTCCTCGGCTGGGTATTTTCCGTTCCGGTGCCGTGGAGAGAAGACATCTGAGTAAGTGCACCAGCACAACATACACAGTAAAACACACCAGGCACACATTTCACCCCCCATCACCCCCCCCCCTGCCCCCCGTGACACCAAGCAGTTTTTCTTTTGTGATTACTGCATTGGTGTCAGTTTGTGACAGTTAGAAGTGGTAGGGCAGTTAGGGTTAGCCCCCTTAAGGTCTAGGGTACCCCCTACCCCCCCTAATAAAGTTTTAACCCCGTGATCACCCCTTGTCGCCAGTGTCACTAAGCGATCGTTTTTCTGATCGCTGTATTAGTGTCTCTGGTGACGCTAGTTAGGGAGGTAAATATATAGGTTCGCCGTCAGCTTTTTATAGCGTCAAGGACCCCCATATACTACCTAATAAAGGTTTTAACCCCTTGATTTCCCCCTAGTTAACCCTTTCACCAGTGATCACCGTATAACTGTTACGGGTGACGCTGGTTAGTTCCTTTATTTTTTATAGTGTCAGGGCACCCGCCGTTTATTACCCAATAAAGGTTTAGCCCCCTTATCGCCTGGCGGTGATATAAGTTAGGTTTTAGGGTCAGATAGGGTCTGCATCGCCCCAGGCAGCGTCAGGTTAGTGCCAGTACCGCTAACACCCACGCACGCACCATACACCTCCCTTAGTGGTATAGTATCTGAACGGATCAATATCTGATCAGATTTATACTAGCGTCCCCAGCAGTTTAGGGTTTCCAAAAATGCAGTGTTAGCGTGATCAGCCCAGATACCTGCTAGCACCTGCGTTTTGCCCCTCCGCCCGGCCCAGCCCACCCAAGTGCAGTATCGATCGATCACTGTCACTTACAAAACACTAAACACATAACTGCAGCGTTCGCAGAGTCAGGCCTGATCCCTGCGATCACTAACAATTTTTTCGGTAGCGTTTTGGTGAACTGGCAAGCACCAGCGTCCTCACAATCCTGGTCTTTGCATTGGTGAATGTTTTGAACGCTACCATACACTAGTTGAGTATTAGCGTAGGGTACAGCATTGCACAGACTAGGCAAACTTTCAAAGAGTCTCCCAAGATTCCATCGCATTTTGAGAGACCCGAACCTGGAACCGGTTAGTTATAAAAGTTAGTTACAAAAAAAGTAAAAAAAAAAACAACAAAAAAATATATAAAAAAAAAAACAAAAAACAAAAATAGTTGTTGTTTTATTGTTCTCTCTCTCTATAGTTCTGCTCTTTTTTTACTGTATTCTATTCTGCAATGTTTTATTATTATGTTTTATCATGTTTGCTTTTCAGGTATGCAATTTTTTATACTTTACTGTTTACTGTGTTTTATTGTTAACCATTTTTTTTTTTCAGGTACGCCATTCAGCTGCAGCGCGGATTTATTTATCTCGACAGCAACAGCGTTTGCTCCGATATATAATGCTGTGACTCCAGCGGATGTGATATATGCCGAATCATGGGGGCAGCAGGGGCGGAGGAGCGATTTGCTTCTATACTTTTGGGGCGGATGCCCCCATGCTTCGGCATATATAAATGGTGCATGTATGCCCATCATTAGAAGTGGGTGGATGAAGGGAGGTATTCTAATGGTGGGCATACCCACCAATCAATCTCCTTTTCGTTCAGCCCATAGGCTGCATGAAAAAAAGAAAAAAAAAAAAGATTACAATATATGCCCAACAAGGACCAGCAACATACTGGTATGTTGCTGGACTTTGAGTGGTTATACCAGAATGATGCCTGCAGGTTTAGGTATCATCTTGGTATCATTCTTTTCAGCCAACGGTCGGCTTTCATGTAAAAGCAATCCTAGCGGCTAATTAGCCTCTAGACTGCTTTTACAAGCAGTGGGAGGGAATGTCCCCCCCCTCCCACCGTCTTCCATGTTTTTCTCTGGCTCTCCTGTCCCAACAGGGAACCTGAGAATGCAGACGGTGATTCCGCCAGCTGACCATAGAGCTGATCAGAGACCAGAATGGCTCCAGTCATCTTTATGGCCTAAGAAACCGGAAGCTACGAGCATTTCATGACTTAGATTTTGCCGGATGTAAACAATGCCATAGGGAAATTGGGAAAGCATTTTATCACACTGATCTTGGTGTGGTCAGATGCTTTGAGGGCAGAGGAGAGATTTAGGGTCTAATAGACCCCATTTTTTCAAAAAAGAGTACCTGTCACTACCTATTGCTATCATAGGGGAATGAAAGGAACAGTTTAAAAATAAGATAAAAGCAAAAAAACGAAGAAAAAAAAAAAAAAGCACCACTGTCCCCCCCGCTCGCGCGCAAAGGCGAACAAATGTAAACAGCAATTGCACGATGCATGTGAGGTATCACCACGAAGGTCAGATCGAGGGCAGTAATTTTAGCAGTAGACCTCCTCTATAAATCTAAAGTGGTAACCTGTAAAGGCTTTTAGAAATGTATGTAGTTTGTCGCCACTGCACGTTTGTGCGCAATTTTAAAGTATGTCATGTTTGGTATCCATGTACTCGGCCTAAGATCATCTTTTTTATTCCATCAAACATTTGGGCAATATAGTGTGTTTTAGTGCATTAAAATTAAAAAAAGTAGTTAGAATAATAGTGTCAGAAAGGGCTTGGTCTTCAAGTGGTTAGAAGAGTGGGTGATGGTGACATAAGCTTCTAAATGTTGTGCATAAAATGCCAGGACAGTTCAAACCCCCCCCAAATGACCCTATTTTGGAAAGTAGACACCCCAAGCTATTTGCTGAGAGGCATGTCGAGTCCATGGAATATTTTAGATTGTGACACAAGTTGCGGGAAAAAGACACTTTTTTTTTTTGCACAAAGTTGTCACTAAATGATATTTTGCTAAAACATGCCATGGGAATATGTAAAATTACACCCCAAAATACATTCTGTTGCTTCTCCGGAGTACGGGGATACCCCATGTGTGAGACTTTTTGGGAGCCTAGCCAGATACGGGACCCCAAAAACCAAGCACCGCCTTCGGGGTTTCTAAAGGTGTAAATTTTTGATTTCACTCCTCACTGCCTATCACAGTTTCGGAGGCCATGGAATGCCCAGATGGCACAAACCTCTTCAAATGACCCCACTTTGGAAAGTAGACACCCCAAGCTATTTGCTGAGAGGTATGGTGAGTATTTTGCAGACCTTGCTTTTTGTCACAAAGTTTTGAAAATTGAAAAAAGAAAAAAAAAATACATTTTCTTTTCTTTCTTTATTTTCAAAAACAAATGAGAGCTGCAAAATACTCACGATGCCTCTCAGCAAATAGCTTGGGGTGTCTACTTTCCAAAATGGGGTCATTTGGGGGGGGGGGGGTTTGTGCCATCTTGGCATTTTATGGCCTTGGAAACTGTGATCGGTAGTGAGGAGTGACAACTTTGTGCAAAAAAAAAAAAAAAAAAAAAAGTTTGTCATTTTCCCGCAACTTGTGGCAAAATATAAAATATTCCATGGACTCAACAGCAATATAGCTTGGGGTATCTACTTTACAAAATGGGGTCATGGGGGGGGGTTGAACTGTCCTAGCATTTTATGGCCTTCAAAACTGTGATAGGTAGTGAGGAGTGAAATCAAAAATTTACGCCCTTAGAAATCCTGAAGGCGGTGCTTGGTTTTCGGGGCCCCGTACGCGGCTAGGCTCCCAAAAAGTCCCACACATGTGGTATCCCCATACTCAGGAGAAGCAGCTAAATGTATTTTGGGGTGCAATTCCACATATGCCCATGGCCTGTGTAAGCAATATATCATTTAGTGACAACTTTTTGTAAATTTTTTTTTTTTTGTCATTATTCAATCACTTGGAACAAAAAAAATTATTATTCAATGGGCTCAACATGCCTCTCAGCAATTTCCTTGGGGTGTCTACTTTCCAAAATGGGGTCATTTGGGGGGGGGTTTGTACTGCCATTTTAGCACCTCAAGAAATGAGATAGGCAGTCAAACTAAAAGCTGTGTAAATTCCAGAAAATGTACCCTAGTTTGTAGACGCTTTTGCGCAAACCAATAAATATACGCTTATTGACATTTTTTTTACCAAAGACATGTGGCTGAATACATTTTGGACTAAATGTATGATTAAAATTTAGTTTATTGTATTTTTTTTTATAACAAAAAGTAGAAAATCGTTTTTTTTCAAAATTTTTGGTCTTTTTCCGTTTATAGCACAAAAAATAAAAACCACAGAGGTGATCAAATACCATCAAAAGAAAGCTCTATTTGTGGGAACAAAAGGACGCAAATTTCGTTTGGGTACAGCATTGCCTGTTTGCGCAATCAGCAGTTAAAATGACGCAGTGCCAAATTGTAAAAAGTGCTCTGGTCAGGAAGGGGGTAAATCCTTCCAGGGCTGAAGTGGTTAAAATCAAAGCTATACAAAAAACGGTGTGTACTGTAATGTACTCAATTTTAATGCAATGTACAAAACATTTTTAAATTCGTGCCTTTGTTATGATTTTCATTTGGTGGAGCATTGAAAGATTTAAAGCATATTTTTTCTTGCACAAAGCATGAAGAGGTCCTAAAATTTGGTGAAATTTTTTTGCATTGCTTTATTTATTCAACTTACCCATTTTAAAACTAACATTCCAACAGCTAATATCCTATTCAACCGCTTGCCGACCGCCGCACACAGATGTTCGTCAGCAGAATGGCACAAGCAGGCAAATGGGCGTACCTGTATGTCCCTTTAAATTTGCCGCCTATCGGGCGCGTGCCCCAGGAACTCGATGTTCACCGGCGGCCCACGATTGCGGCGTGGAGAGGTAGAACGGGGAGATGCAAACAAGGCATTTCCCAGTTTTGCCTTGTGATATGACAGAGATCCACTGCTCCCTGTCATCAGTGTCATGTTTATAGCACAAAAAATAAAAATCGCAGAGGTGATCAAATACCACCAAAAGAAAGCTATTTGTGGGAAAAAAATTTCACTTTTGTTTGGGTGCAACGTCGCATGACCGCGCAATTGTCAGCTAAAGCGGCGTATCGCAAAAAGTGCTCTGGTCAGGAAGGGGGTAAATTCTTCCGGGGCTGAAGTGGTTAAAACAAATCTGCAGTGTTGATTCTAAAAATGAAATACAAGAAAGCAGAAATTATACACTTTATTAAAAGGGTCTCAGTTAAAAAACACATCACACTAAACAAATGATTAGAATGAATATATAATATATATATATATATATATATATATATATATATATATATATATATATATATATATATATATATATATATATATCACATACACACACACATATATATATATATATATACATATACACATACGCACATATATACATACATACACACACACAGTATCTCACAAAAGTGAGTACACCCCTCACATTTATGTAAATATTTTATTAGCTCTTTTCATGTGACAACACTGAAGAAATGACACTTTGCTACAATGTAAAGTAGTGAGTGTTCAGCTTGTATAGTGTAAATTTGCTGTCCCCTCAAAATAACTCAACACACAGCCATTAATGTCTAAACCACTGGCAACAAAAGTGAATACACCCCTAAGTCCTCAAACAGAAGGTGGAGGAGCGCAAGGTCTCCAATATCCACCAGCTCCATGATGTCATCATGGAGAAGTGGAAGAGGACTCCAGTGGCAACCTGTGAAGCTCTGGTGAACTCCATGCCCAAGAGGGTTCTGGAAAATGGTGGCCACAAAAAATATTGACACTTTGGGCCCAATTTGGACATTTTCACTTAGAGGTGTGTACTCACTTTTGTTGCCAGAAGCTTAGACATTAATGGCTGTGTGTTGAGTTATTTTGAGGGGGCAGCCAATTTGCACTGTTATACAAGCTGTATACTCACTACTTTACATTGCAGCAAAGTAATTTCTTCAGTGCTGTTACATGAAAAGATATAATAAAATATTTACAAAAATGTGAGGGGTGTACTCACTTTTGTGAGAATATATATATATATATATATATATATATTTCATTTTTTTTCCATTCATTCTTTTTTTCCCCTCAGATTTCATTGTACTGCCACCATAGCTGTTAAAGTGAAACAGAAAATCAGTGGATACCGACATACACAAACAAAACAAATACAATAAAACATTTTGTAATCATAAATGTACAGGTACTGAAAAAAAATCATGTAACATTTATACATGAGGTAAAATACCTTAGGCTTTTTAACCATTTGGAGCCCGGGAAACAGCTCACAGATTGCAAGTGATTCGCAAATTGATGGCTTTGAGGAGTTACATTTGTTTGAAGGTGGTCACGTTTAAAAAAAAAAACAAAAAAAAAAAAACAGGATGGCACATAAGTTTAAAATAAGCAAGTTTTATGGCACGGTCAATACCTGTAAATTTTTTCAGAATATCCCTGTTAGGAGTATTAAACATGTTCTGCACATAGAAATTGGTTGCGTTTTTGCCAACCTGAATATGTCTTTATGAAATGGTGAAAATAAAAACCGAGTTAAAATGGTATCATATAGATTTTACAATGTGTAACGAAAATTCCAAAAGTAGACCACTATGTATACAAAGTTAGAAATATATATTTTCTAGCTATTAAAACGCTGATGCAAAAAATATGTTTAAAGAGGCATCAAAGTACTGTATACACTGGACAAGTTTGTAAAATTCTATTGTATTCATGTTATCATATCTTGGTAACCTTACTTTAGAAGTGGTCCAGGAGAGTAGGAGAAAGTTAGTACTACTGCTGGTACCTCACATGGAGATATACAGTACATGTGTACATAAACATTTTTGCTACAGATAGCCTGAAAACCTAATGTGCCTGTTCAAAATATTTACACAGCAAGCATGTGCCTATAAAACAAAAATGGAAACCTGGATATCAGGATTCACTATGTTCCAGAGCATTAAAATGGTCACTGGATACCTGTCACAAATCACCAGTGTTATGTAACAATGAATGCCTTGGATCCAAATAGTGTAAGTCTCTACAGTAATAATAAAAAATGCAAAATTCTAAAAAATAAAACTACATTTACGGTCTATTTTGAGACAAATATTGGTCCTTATGCAAAAAATGGAATATAATTATATTTAAAACACATTTTCTATGCAACACATAGGAATTAAAAAATGGATTTCTCAAAAAGCGATAATGTTCAAAAAAAGAAATCACAAAAAAATGTAATGATAGGCGTTTTAAGCTATACACTATGCTTTTCTATAACAAACCACTAATTGAATAAACTGTTACTTCACCCCTTTAATTTAAAAAAAATAAATAAAATTCCACCTAAAAAAGAATAGAACCCTTCTCCCATATGTATTATGTTGATAGGGGCTATTCATTCTAGTTCCCACTGACTCACCTAAATTATCAATGACTCAATTGTTTTCAAATACTTTGGAGGATCACGAGGAAAGAAAATCCTTCAGAAAACGATGTCCTTTATCTGCATAGGCTACTATAGCTTTGTTCCGACTATGGTTCTACAATGATACCTGCATTTGAATCAGTAAACCATGTAGGAGCAATATTATGACAACTTTAAGTCTTGCTGGAAACAGAAAAAAACTAGGGGAAACGAGAGCACTGAGGTCAGCAAGAGACACCATGATTGCTTTGGAGGAAGCTGTTAAGCCTTGTACACACGATCCAATTGTTGGCCAACCGAGCGTCAGATTTTTGTCTTAAGGGCATGTGCCTGGATCTTGTCTTGCATACTAACGGTACACAATTTTCGTGCAACAAACACGAAAGTAGTGACATACGAGGAATTTCAGCTCTTGAGCACCACCCATTGGGCTCCTTCTGCTAATTTCGTGTTTGGTGAGCATTGATTCCGAGCATGCGTGTTTGTACTTTCAACTTTTGTGTGATGGACTTGTGTACTGACCATCAGAAAATCTGACAACCAACCGTTGTCTGCCAAAAATTTACTAGCATGTCATCCAACATTTGTTGGCAGAAAGTTGGACAACAATTGTCAAAAGTAGCGTACTAACGGTCAGATTTTAGGACAACAGTTTGTCAACAGACAATCCCCCGCCAACAATTGGATCGCGAGTACGAAGCTTTAATATGTCACTGTGCAGAAAAAAATGCAGAAATTTCATCTTGCTTCTTGAACTGCCAGAAAAAAAAAATTGGGTTCAAAGAGTGTTTTTTGCAGGGCAAAGAAAACCTATTAAAGGTCCCAGTCAAGCACATGATGCTGCGAAGTGGGGGGGCCAACACAAACCTGGAATAAAGCATATTTTGACAAGGGAGTGCAAAGCCAAAGGCCTTTGAAAAAGGATGGATCAGGCAATTACCTAAGCTTTTAGGGTGCTAAGAGCTAGATACTGGTCAAGACCTGTATGTAAGGAAGGACAAAATGCTAGGCACAGAGTAACCTCTGGGTCTGAACTGACTGCACTCGCACCAAGCAAAATAGGAGTTCAAGGTACAATAACAGATCTCCCTGGAAGAGCCTCTCTTGCTTTCGGCAAGGTAGGAATCACAGACTCAGAAATCCCTCTTCCTTTAAAGTAATTCTAAACTTGTTTTTTTACCTTAATGCATGCTCGGCATTAAGATAAAACACGTCCCACACATACCCCTCCTCTTTCAATCCAATGCTGTGCCCAGCTGCAGGTCTCCTCCCCCCTTTCCCATAGGCTTTGCTGAGAGCAGTGTCAGTTAAATCCTGTCAAGAGAGAGCAGGGGATGGGGCCGAGCCACGCTGTTTGTCCATTGGAGTGCGCCCGCATGTGTGCTCCCATAGCAAGCAGCTTGCTATGGAGGTACACGCAGAAGAGGAGAATCCGAGAGCGCTGGTGGGGGATCCCAGGAGAGGAGGTAAAGGACCACTCTGTGCAATATACTTACCTGTTCTGTGCAAGGGAAAAATGTTTATTTTAATTAAATATAAAAAGAAAGGTTTACAATCACTTTAAGACCTGAGTTTGAACAGGCATACTGTTAAAGCAAGAGACTGAAGTAATTTGGAATAAAGGGCATTGAGATAGCAGATCTAGCCTGCTGGGAAGAGGCCAAGGGTTGTCTGCTAGAAGGCTGTGTATGCCTGTATAGCAGGCTCTTTGGGGTCAAATTGGTGCAACAGGTGAGACAGAGTTCCCTGGGATTCCTGGTTTAGGCCTATTGGATTTGACACATATGGAGGAGGAGACCATGCCATTCCCCCTGGTCCAAGCCGTGACAGCGGAGATAAACTGCCTATATGTTGTCCACTCCTGGGATGTGGACCGCAGAATTGGCTTGGCAGTGAGTTTCTGTCCATTAAAGAAAATGATTTGTTTCCTTCAAGACAGCCAGACTCCTTGTGCACCCTTGATGGTAGATAGGACACTGTGGTGACACTGACTGCACTCGAATTGGGTGTCCCTTTACAAGGGGAGTCCAGCGCTAGAGGGATAACCCGACTGCGCTGAGCTTCAAGATGATTGGGGGTTTGATTTCCTCTTTTGATTATGTTTCCTGTTCCTGATAATGTTCCATTATTCTAGGATGCAGGGAAACCTGGGGAGCAGATGTATTGAAATTGATCACCCAGCAAAAGTTCTGAAGCAGCTGAACTGTCTTTTGGATAGTTGCTGAGAGTTGCAAGGAAGACTAAATGTTCAGGAGAAAATCATGGGTGACATTTGTGAACACCCTGGGAGCAGACGATAGGCTGAAGGGCAGTGCGACCTACTGGAAGTAGTTGTCTGCCACTGCAAAGCATAGAAATTGCTGATGAGGTGGGTAAATAGGAACATGCAAAGTCATATTGGATGTCCATGGATGTCATGTGTTCTCTTGTCCAACAGAGGCAATTACTGACCTTGCGGATTGCATGTAAAATTCTGGAATTTGATGAGACTTTGGCCAGCTTTACAATGAGCCGCGGCAAAGCTCGTTCTAGCGGCGCTTTACTGCTGTTTAAGCGGCACTTTTCAGCTGCTACCAGGGAGCTTTTAACCCCTGCTAGTGGCCGAAGGGGTAAAAGCGCCCTTAAAATTGTGACATGGATGCTGTAAATTCTGCTTTGTTCACGCTTGTTGCGTGCCTGAAATAGAAGTTTGAATTAGATGCCAGAGAACAGTGTTAAAACCAGGTCTTGTCCTTGCTGGAGATGTGGGGAGGGCACTGGTTCACTCTTTCACATCTTCTGGTCCTGCCCTCTTCTTCAGCCCTTCTGGACAGAGGTCCATCGCATAGTTCAGAAGTTCACTGATCGGGAGCTACCATGAACACCCACATTCTTCCTCCTGCATCACCATGGGATCCCAAGCAAGATCAAACTGTCTGGTTGAAAAAAGTAGCAGAAATTAAACGCAATGGAGGATTTGGTAGCCACGGAGAAATTTCTCAAAAAATGGTATTACTGGTACGAATTTGCCTACTCCGAAGAGTATGCGGAACTGGTGGCTTAGTTCCCTGGAGGTGGGATGACTCTGGTGGCTCCCTAGTTATGGATGGAGTGACTGGCTGGTGGTACCCCCCTTCGCCCCCTTTTTTTTTCTCCCTCTCTCTCCCCTCCCCACCCTCTTTCTTCTGCTATTCCCTTAGTGTTCTCTTCTAGCCATCAGGACCTTCGGGTCGTTTCTTTTTTCTTCTCTACTTCTAATTAATCATACAGCAATTACCGTGAAAAATTGTCATGCGGGGTACAGAGATTTCCTAGACCCAGAAGTCCAGTGTTTTTCCTGCAGATTTTTGAGCATCTATTACTACGCTGTGGTGTATGTACATTTGGTCACGTACTTGAAATTGTTTGAATTTTTTTTGTTTTTGCACATCAATGTGGTGGTTTCTGTATTTCTGTATGCTTTACCCAAATAAAGAATTGAAAAAAAAAAAACAGGTCCTGCTCCAGTGCAAGGGACGCATTGTCACTCTTTGGTTGAGTGCTGTGGAGGTCTCTGGCAGAGCAAATGTCTGTCTGCTGTTTGAATTGGCCTTGTTTTGCCTGGTCTGCACCATTGCTACAAGTGAGGGTATTTCCCTAAGGGGTACTCACAAAGTAGAGCGCAGGAGATAGGGGAAGTGT
Organism: Lithobates clamitans; assembly: GCA_037952925.1. Classification (NCBI taxonomy): domain Eukaryota; kingdom Metazoa; phylum Chordata; class Amphibia; order Anura; family Ranidae; genus Lithobates; species Lithobates clamitans. The sequence goes on along the minus strand of JBBGZY010001101.1, from coordinate 662,763 downwards.
GTTCAGAAGAAATACGCAGTAACCCATGTGTTGACCATCCTGCAAATCTAGTAACGTAGTTTTGTAGTAGTCAGTGGAGGATGATTAAATCTTGCATAGGTGTAAATTTTTGGTATAAACATCACATTTTTATCAACGCTCCAAAACATTTTCATATTCCTGAAAATTAAATTTTCACCTTTACATTAATAGGGATAAGGTAATAATATTTAAATCACATGTAATTGGGTTAAGATAATTTAAAATTCTTAATATTATTGGATTTGAGCAAGCATTAAAATACAGAGTATGTAAAACAGAAAAAATGTGTATACCGCGCTACCTGATTAGGAAAAAATTGTAAAACAGCTGCATCTCAAAAATGTGAGATATACACAAATAGAGTATTAATTATAAAAACGTGAGCAGCGCTACAGAAAGTGAGTACAATATATGAAAATTATATAGATAAATATAAGCCAAGAATCCGTGATGGACTCAAAGAATAAACAATATGAGTGCCAAAAAACAATGACATAAAAGGGTGGTAAAAATTAGTCCCAACAGTGAAAAATGTAGAAACGATGAAGAATTCGTACTTGTGAGAAGATCCACCACCGTATGTGCTAAACGCTTAACAGATGGCAAGCTTTGGATAGCCTGACAATCAATGGTAAGTAGCGTCACACCACGGCTTCTCAGTGAAGAGCCAGAAACACACAGGGTTGCTCCATCCAATAGGCGATCAGTAGGCAGGACCCAAAAAAATAATAACGGCTCTCCATAGTGTAAATCGATAAAATCCACGTTTAATAATGTTTAAAAGTTGCACTTACATGCATGATGTAGGTAAAAGCATGAAAACGAGCAATAGCAGCAGCCGGCCGGTTTACAGACACCCGTTCAGGACGAGGTAGTAAGCAATGACGTCAGGGCGTCAACCTTCCGACGTACGTTTCATGGGAACCGTTCCCATGACGATGTCTTCGTGAGACGAAACGTACGTCGGAAGGTTAACGCCCTGACGTCATCGCTGACTACCTCGTCCTGAACGGGTGTCTGTAAGCCGGCCGGCTGCTGCTATTGTTCATTTTCATGCTTTTACCTACATCATTCATGTAAGTGCAACTTTTAAACATTATTAAACGTGGATTTTATCGATTTACACTTTGGAGAGCCGTTGTTTTATTATTTTTTTGGGTCCTGCCTACTGATCGCCTATTGGATGGAGCAACCCTGTGTGTTTTTGGCTCTTCACTGAGAAGCCGTGGTGTGACGCTACTTACCATTGATTGTCAGGCTATCTACAAGCTATCCAAAGCTTGCCATCTGGTAAGCGTTTAGCACATACGGTGGTGGATCTTCTCACAAGTTGTTATTTGTGTAACCGATTAACCTCACTTTTATTTGTTTTGAACACTTTTTGGATGAGTCTATGTACAAATTCTTCATCGTTTCTACATTTTTCACTGTTAGGACTAATTTTTACCACCCTTTTATGTTTTTACCACCCTTTTATGTCATTTTTTTTGGCACTCATATTGTTTATTCTTTGGGTCCATCACGGATCCTTGGCTTATATTTATCTATATAATTTTCATATATTGTACTCACTTTCTGTAGCGCTGCTCACGTTTTTATAATTAAAATAGAAGGTTAGAAAAATTCAACATGATCCTTGCTTTGCTAATGTATCATTAGATAGGAGGAGGAGCTACAATGTGTGACGTCACCTGCTGCTATTCTAAATCGTTAACCCAAGAACGCTACTGTGTTTACAGTTATATGCATCTTATCAAGAGAATTGTTTTACTTTATATTAAAGTCAACAATTTTAGATTAAGCAGAGAGCACTTAGTCTTCTTTATTTATCCACATGTGACTGGGATGTGTTTGAGCATCAAGAACCATCACTTTCCTATGTGATACACCGAGGTGGGACAAGTGCTTATTGACCATTCTGTTTGCTCAGGGTTCAAATTATTGAGGTGAGCGAGCATTTTGCCTATTGGTGGTGGGACCAGTCACTCTGGGTACAAGTAGATTCCTTTATATTCAGGCAGATATCGCTACTGCATCATTGACTTTGTTTTACTCCGATATTCGGTTCTGGACTGTTTTATCAACCAGTGTTCTGGACCTGGAATGTTCTTACATCAGTCTTGGTTCAAACAGGTTTGCTCACTTAGTAAGCCGGGTTTTCATTGGGAATAAGCAAAGCTCCAATAGCTTCCCCCACTGAACAGAAGTAGGCAAAAATAAGTCTGCCCACCAAAATATTTACCTTTATGTAGAGTAAAAACTGTTGTCTTTCTATTAAATTATACGCATCCAGTTCTAGAGGTCTTTCCAATGCACTTGATAATTTCCACATAATGTACCTGCAACACATTCACAATGGGCGTAACCTTTCAGGGGATAATACTGGTAACTCCAACCAGTAAACCTCACTTTTGGAACCACTGATCTATATATAAGCAGCTGGTAACTGTTTATATATAGTTACTTATCGTCACCTTTTTAGCTTTAACTGCATCATTGCTTTCTTTTACATCTGGTGGTATTTGTAGGTAGTTAAAGCATATTTGCATTTTGTTTATGTGTACATGAAGGTTTCACAAACGTTGAACTGTATAAGGAATACAGCTTTAGGCTCCATTCACACTAGCGCGTTTTTTGATGCATTTTGCAGAAATGCATGGGAATTTTTTTAACATGGGTTCCTATGGAACATGTTCACATCAATGCCTTTTTGTACCTCTGTGTTTTTGGAAAGGGTCAGGGACTTTTTTTCATGCAAAATGCAGCATTTTGCATGTAATAGAATTCAATGGACCAGCATCAAAAACGCAAGTGCAGCGTTTTTGCAGCGTTTTGTGTGTTTTTTTTTTTTTAGACTGTATACAGTCTAACAAAAACTGTAAAAAAAAAAAAAAAACGCAAAACGCGGCAAAAACGACGCAAAAATGTTGTAAAAACACTGCTCAAAAACGTGGCAAGCATCACAAAAAACACTGCAGAAACGCTCAAAAGCAACATGCATAGGTGTGAATCGAGCCTTAAACAGTCAACATAAGCAATTTGAAAGTAAGCAATGCCAACAAGTGCAAGGAACACTGAGGTGGCTTTTGTCTAGTGCATAGAAATATTTTCTTTTCTTACACCCCCAGGCATAATTTTTAGAAAAGTGATCATTATGCCCTTATGTTGTGCCATCATCCCAAGTACCTATATAGGAGGACAAACACATTTGCAATGTGCAAATTACATAACTAACAAAAAGATTAAATGGTGAATGTCTAAGTCCAGCCAAAACTGATATTTATTTTTGGTGGACAACAGAAAATTCAATACCATCCAACAGCTACAGACACAGCCACTCATATCCCCAAAGGCAGCTAAAATCTTGATTGGCTTCATGTGGACCAATGATGTCAAGGTCTACCATGCTCTAAGGTTTATTTATTACTACCCCCGACCCTCTAACATCCACTCAAAACCTATATCAAATTTAGCTGCTGGACTTTGTATTTTGATAATTCACAATTCAGAGAATACTGAAGAACTATACCCTAAAACATGTTTTTTTTTTTCTTTAGTTTTTAGTAGCTATTTTTGTTGTACAACTTTAAAATGTTGCATAAATGTTGAATACTAAAAAAAAACAAAACAATTTAAAAATGTGTACCGATACATACAAACTGTGTGGCACTTACTGGTAATACATATAATTTTGAAGGCAAGTTGTATTGTACTGTATATAAAAGGAACTTGCATAAGAGATATCCAGAAAACAAAAAGGTATTTGAGCAATATGACGTTTAAAGGCTGTGAAATGAGCTGAACAGAAACTTACTTTTTAAAGCACCAGTACAGAAAAAAAAAAATAAAAAATAAAAAATGGCACAAGGTGGGGTGCATTGATGAATTATATATAAAAAAAACAGCATTGTCATTGGTACTAAAATTAATACTAAATACACATTTACAAAATGTTCTGGGAAAATGGAGATTATGGAGATACAGTAAAGCGAGGACTACACACTTTGCTGCATGTATGCATTGAACTTGTTTATCCTATGACGTTTCAAAAAGGCAGCAATCTTGGGCCGTTCCCTCAGTGAGGTAGAACAATTAATCTTCAGATCAGATGAACCAAATAGGTAAAATTTAGCATAATTCAGTCCAGGGTGATAAACTACATCTTTATGCCTTCTTGCTGGCTAAGCTGTGATAGGGTTTTCTTGATGCGTAAAGCAGTAAGTCTTGCTGCCCCATTGGCATACCAACATTCTCTCATTATTTTAGCCATCACACGCAATGCCTAGTAGAACAAAAAAAAAAAAAGGAAAGAAAAACAAATCAGGCAATCAGTCCCTTTAAATACATAACAAAACAAAGACAAAAAAAAGCAGAGGTAATGGCAGTAAGGCATGGTTTATTTGCTAGTTCTAGATCCCAAATTTGTTTTAATAGGGATTCTGTGAAGGAAGAATGAGTTTTCCTGGCATATTCCCCAAGCTTTATCAAAAGACCTCATAGACAAGCCTTGTGAGAGTTCCAAGTTATGGCATGATTAGTTACAGAGTTCACATTGTTTAAGAAATAATTCTCAATCTCGGATTGTATTTGTGGCTCAAATGTTGGATTGTTAAGAAGGGAGGTGTTTAACCCCTTCCTGACCAGCCGCCGCAATTGTACTGTGGCAGGTTGGCTCTCCTGGGCGAACCGACGCAACTGTACGACGGTTCGCCTTTTGACTACTAGGGGGCGCGACGCCGGAGCCGATGCGCGTGCCCGCGATGACTACCGGGCATCCGCGATCGCTCCGCACAGAGACAGAATGAGATCTGTCAATGTAAACAGACATATCTCCGTGCTGTCAGGGGTGAGGAGAGCGATCTGTTGGTCATATACAAGTATGAACAATGATCAGTCTCATCACCCAGTTAGTCCCCCCCCCCCAGTTAGAATCACTCCCTAGGGAACACAGTTAACCTCTTGATCGACCCTAGTGTTAATCCCTTCCCTGCCAGTGATATTTACACAGTAATCCGTGCATTTTTATAGCACTGATCGCTGTATAAATGCCAATGATGCCAAAAAAGTGTCAAAAGTGTCTGATCTGTCCACCATAATGTCGCAGTCCTGATAAAAAAAAGGTTGATCACCGCCATTACTAGTAAAAAAAAAAAAAAAAAAAATAATAAAAATGCCATAAATCTTTCCCCTATTTTGTAGATGCTATAACTAACGCAAACCAATCAATATACGCTTATTGCAATTTTTATTACCAAAAATATGTAGAATACAAAGAATACATATCGCCTAAATTGAGGGAAAAAAACTGCTTTTTAAAAAAACAAAAAAAACAAATGGGGATATTTATTATAGCAAAAAGTACAAAATATTAAGTTTTTTTCAAAATTGTGGCTATTTTGTTTAAAGCGCAAAAAATAAAAACCGTAGAGATGATCAAATACCACCAAAAGAAAGCTTTTTTTTCGTGGGAAAAAAAGGACGTCAATTTTGTTTGAGTACAATGTCGCACAGCCGCGCAATTGTCAGTTAAAGCAACGCAGTGCCGTATCGCAAAAAATGGCCTGGTCATTGAGCAGCCAAATCTTCCGGGTCTGAAGTGGTTAATCTCAAAACCGTGTGTCTAGGTGAGTAATTAAGGGCAGATAGTTTGATCGTGATTGGCGCATGATCAGACCAAGTGATTACTCCAATTCGTGCTTCTGTTATGGGTGCAACAAATGTGTATCTGTGATAAATAAATCAATCGAAGAGTAAGATTGACAGGGGCAAGAATAGAAGGTATATTCTTCTCTCCAAATCATGCAGGCACCTCCACGAGTTGTACGATTCTTTCCTTTTTAAGCAGGGCAGAGAGAGCTGGGATCTACGTTTCATTGGAATGGATGTATCCAGTGCGGGATCGATGATATCATTAAAGTCCCCACACATTGTTAAAGGCGCCGTTCTGTATGAGGCTAATTTGGAGAGCAGGGTTGCATAGAGCCTTTTCTGGGCTGTATTGGGTGCATACACATTCACAATAGTAAGGGGGAGATTGTCAATTGTCCCCGACAGTATTCGATTTTTGCCATCTTCATCTGCTTCACTATGATGCAGCAAAAAATTTACTGATGCACTTATGGAAGTCATGACTTTTTTTTTTTTTTTTTTTTAAGGGCATTTGCAAAGAAAAGTGTGGGTAACGTCTGATTGCAGGAGGGTTGTTTGAGTTAAGAGAAGTAGATCCTTTGTACACAGAGCATATCTGCATGTTGTGATAATGCTTCCTTCCAAAAGGAGGTTGTGTTTGAAGGTGGAGTTCAGGCCTTTTGCATTAATATTATATATTATTATATTTTTTCCCATTCTTCCCATACTTCTTTTTTAAGCATTGGACTTTGATAAATGACTCCACGAAACTTAAAAACCTTCAGTATCAATTTAGTAAGCATCTCTGTGCCAAATTAGATTATTACATTAAACTTCTTAGATTATAATCTTACATCTCTGCCAAAGAAACAAGGAGCTTTCATGGCTAAACAAATTAAAAGACAACTCTCCAACAAAAAATGTCATTCCTTACCAACTCCCAGGGCAAACGCCCAAGTAACCCACTTGACATTGCAAACAAGTTCAGTAGCTTCTATGCCAACCTTTATAACCTTGCAGAAACAGACCCCTTGACCTCCCCTAATCAGGAAGATATTGCAAATTTCCTATTGGCTATTTACTTCCCCTCCATCTTCTCTAAACAATTCAACTCCCTATCAGCGCCTTTTTACACAGAAGAAAGCCTCAAAGTCATAAAGCAATTTCCCCTACACAAAGATCCTGGCCCCGATGGCCTACCCAACAAATACTACAAATGATTCGCTGCCCTCCTCACCCCCATCTTTGCAACACATGTAACCAATTTGCGTCTATGGGCAATATCCCCAAAGAATCCTTGGAAGCACTTAGTAGTTACCCTACCGAAACCAGGCAAGACACCAGATAGCCCCGCCAACTACCTCCCAATCTCAACACCGACACAAAATTTTATGCAAAACTTTTAGTCCAATGCCTCTACAGTTATCCCCAGATTATCCACCCAGATCAGGTGGGTTTTGTACCGGGCAGGCAAGCATTAGATGGTACCAGGCGCTTCATCGACCTTATACATATATGGGTGGAGCATAGTCAGATAGCTTCTCTCTTACTCTCACTGGACGCGGAGAACATGAAAGTGGTGCTTTGCAAATTTGGACTGTCAAGAAGATTATTAATGGCCATACTAGGCCAAGTGCATTTAGGTCTAGACTACCTGTCAAGTAAAATTCTATCTGCCGAATCCCCTTTTGCATAGGCTCCCAACTACTCCCTGCCATATTTAGGAATATGCTTAACATTTTCGAGCTGTACCCTACTAAGAATAAATTACGATGACCTTGTAGAGAAAATCTTGCATCTAAGGAAATGGGCCATATTCCTGCCTCCTGGGCAGGCAGGATTGCTCAAGTAAAAATGTATTCACTCCCACACATCCTATACCTATACAAAAAATGCCCCAGGGTGAAAAGATCTATCCTCACAACCCGTTCAACAAGGTGGCTTCGGAGCACCTAATATCCAGGCATACTACCACGCAACAATTCTAGACCAGCTGAAAGCATAGTGGATAACAGACAACCGCACAACCTGCAAACAAACTGTCCTAGCTGCCACCCTGCTCAACTTCAAACCAGCACACCATCCATCGGGCACTATAACCGCCTCCCTACGTGTGTGTGCAGCGATCCCACAACTCAACAAAGGACTATCTGTGACCATTGTACCGCTTATACCCACTGAATCCGTGGAACTTTTATCACCAGAGCTATCCCTTTCGGCCCGGAGGGAAGCAGGTAACTAACCTTGGAATACTCTTAACCACAACAGGAATACACTCCTTTTCTCATCTGCAACAGAAATATAGCCTATCTCCCAGAACATTCTTTCTCTACTTGAGGATAAGATCCCTCCCATCCAAGATGCAATGGTCAAAAACACTTTTTTTCATCTGCCCTCTTGACATTCTATGATACCATGAACACCACAGTGAAAGGAATCTGTTAAGCCTACAAACTGCTTACCATGCCCTCCTCTGAACTATTCTCTCCCTCCATTAAATATATCTTACTAAACAGTGGCACCGGACCCTTACAAACCCTCTCGGGGACTCACTCAGCTACTTTCAGCCGCTATGGCACTCGAGGACTCTGCTACTTTCGGCCGCACTCAGCCACTTTCGGCCGCACCCGCAATCAGATCGGTCCCAGCGGCCGGCGCTCGGGAATGGAATGCAGCATTCCATAGACTCGGGGCTTTTCGGGGTCACGTTCGGGGCTTCAGCCCCCCCTAGCCACCCCCTCCCTATGCCCCTGCCTGCATCCCTTTAGAAGTGTGCCTATTTGGAGTGACTCACCTTTGCCTAGCTAGCCAGTTTATCTGGGGTGTAGTACCATTTGTGGAACATTTTTTGTAAAGGATTCCCAGTGGGTAATGCAGTGGAATAAACTGAGAGGGTTTGTAAGGGTCCGGTGCCACTGTTTAGTAAGATATATTTAATGGAGGGAGAGAATAGTTCAGAGGAGGGCATGGTAAGCAGTTTGTAGGCTTAAGAGATTCCTTTGGCCGTGGTGTTTCTGGTATCATAGAATCTCAGGAGGGCAGATGAAAAAAAGTGTTTTTTACCATTGCATCTTGGATAGGAGGGATCTTATCCTTGAGTAGAGAAAGAATGTTCTGGGAGATAGGCTATATTTCTGTTGCAGATGAGAAAAGGAGTGTATTCCTGTTGTGGTTAAGAGTATTCCAAGGATAGTTACCCGCTTCCCTCCAGGCCGAAAGGGATAAATCTGCAGGAATTGATGTTTCTGGGGGTGGTCAGTTACACACACTGTGTACAGAACAGTTCCAGGTAGCCATATTACAATGCATTCTCAGAAAATTATAGTGGCTGCAGATTGAAAAGGAAAGGTAATTTGCGCTTGGGTAGAAACTGACGCGTTTCGACCCCATCGGGTCTTCTTCAGAGGATATGTATGCGTTGTAGGGAAATTGCATGTATAAAAACACATCAATATAACTGTACATTATCAGTTTTTACATTAATTATTCATAACTGTTCAACATCTTGAGGCATAGTTACCAATCACATGTGTGTAGCCATTTCTCCTGAACCTGAGGTCCTCTAAAATTCCCACAACTCGGTACCGGCAGGGGTCCCCGGCTAGCCGACACATCACCGGAGGGAGCCGAGCACAACTGCGAGACTTGCGGAGAGATACAATTGTGGAAAAATTCCCTAAGATCGGTGAGGGGCTTGAGGGCGAGCAAGCAGCACCTACAATCAGGACGACAAGTAACAGCATTGTCAGGGCTTGTTTTAGGGAATTTTTCCACAATTGTAACTCTCCGCAAGTCTCACAGTTGTGCTTGGCTCCCTCCGGTGATGTGTCGGCTAGCCGGGGACCCCTGCCGGTACCGAGTAGTGGGAATTTTAGAGGACCTCAGGTTCAGGAGAAATGGCTACACACATGTGATTGGTAACTATGCCTCAAGATGTTTATCAGTTTTTACATTAATTATTCATAACTGTTCATGTACAGTTATATTGATGTGTTTTTATACATGCAATTTCCCTACAGTGCATACATATCCTCTGAAGAAGACCTGATGGGGTCTAAACGCATCAGAATCTACCCAAGCGCTTGAATATTTTGTACAAATGTGTTTAGTTTCCCATGTGCGGTTATGCTGTTTATATTTCCTGTATCACAGCTCATATTTTTACTTTACGGTCATTCTTGGAACTATGTCTTAACAAAGTTCAGTAATCCCATATCCTGTGATATCATTCTTCTATTGCTTTGCTGCCTAGAAAACCCCATCCCATTTGGGGGAAAATTTCCCTTTATTTTTCACAATATTCAAGGTGTTCAGTATTCCCCTCTTTTCCCAAGTGTTTTCCTGTTTCTAGGAAAGGTAATTTTTAATAAACATTCAATTACAATAGGACTTGTGTCGCAATTGTATACGTTTTATTATTTTTTCTTTATTTGCAATTTTTTTCCCTCCACGAAAGTGGAGTTTCCCTTTAAGCGTAACACTTGCCTCGGGTGTTACCACCTGAAGACCTATTGTTCTTACAGTGAGGGGAAGAAAGTATTTGATCCCCTGCTGATTTTGTACGTTTGCCCATTGACAAAGAAATGATCAGTCTATAATTTTAATGGTAGGTTTATTTTAACAGTGAGAGACAGAATAACAAAAATATCCAGAAAAACGCATTTCAAAAAAGGTATAAATTGATTTGCATTTTAATGAGTGAAATAAAGTATTCGATCTCCTATCAAGCAAGATTGTCTTCTATACAGGTAACAAGCTGAGATTAGGAGCACTCTCAAAGGGAGTGTTCCTAATCTCATCTTATTACCTGTATAAAAAGACACTTGTCCACAGAAGTAATCAATCCGATTCCAATCTCTCCACCATGGCCAAGACCAAAGGGCTGTCCAAGGATGTCAGGGACAAGATTGTAGACCCACACAAGGCTGGAATGGGTTACAACACCACCGCCCAGCAGCTTAGTCAGAGGGTGACAACAGTTGGTGCGATTATTCACAAATGGAAGAAACGCAAAATAACTGTCAATCTCCCTCGGTTTGCAGCTTCATGCAAGATCTCACCTAGTGGAGTTTCAATGATCATGAGAATGGGGAGGAATCAGCCCGGAACTACACGGGAGAATCTTGTCAATGGTCTCAAGGCAGCTGGAATCCTGCAGGGCCCGCAAGGTCCACCTGCTCAAGAAAGCACATGTACAGGCCTGTCTGAAGCTTGCTAATGAACATCTAAATGATTCAGAGGAGAACTGGGTAGAAGTGTTGTGGTCAGATAACAAAACTTGAGCTATTTAGCATCAACTTAACTCACCGTGTTTGAAGGAGGAGGAATGCTGCCTATGACCCAAAGAAAACACCATCCCCACCTTCAAACATGGAGATGGACACAATATGCTTTGATGGTATTTTTTTGCTAAAGGGACAGGACAACTTCACCGCAAAGGGACGATGGACGTGGCATGTACTGTTAAATCTTGGGTGAGAACCACTAATGATTTTTATAATAAAAAATAGGACCCATGGCTTAATCTTTCCAATCTCTTTTTCAACCCTGAATGACATTACTAATAATATATGTCTGAAGAACATTATAAGATATGTATATTTACAATAATCATAGAGTATATTATAATGTTAACTTACTAAAACAAAAATATATTAACAATTACAGAATATATTTTGATCTTTCTTATGTGTAAACTATTTGTACTTTCTTTTGGCACATGACAAAGCTTTTTTTACCAAATAAAAATAGTTTGTAAACAAAAACAAAAAAAGAAAATGGGTCGTGGATGGGTATTCCAGCATGACAATGACCCAAAACACATGGCCAAGGCAACAAAGGAGTAGCTCAAGAAAAAGCACATTAAGGTCCTGGAGTGAAAACAGATAAAAATACCTATGTGGTAGTGCTGCTTAATGAAAACCTAATTAAATGCACATATGTCCATAAATAACTATAAAAGAACAAAACTTCATAATAAAGTGCAAGTGCCACTGTACATGTTAACGAAAAGTATAAAGTGCAAATCATGAAAAAAGTAGCGTTATATTAATTCGAGAAAATCTGCTTACAAACTGTGCTCTAAGCAGTCTCTAATTATGAGCCTTGCTTCACAAACACATGATGCGACTCCACTCCGTGACTTGTGCCCCATTCACTGAGTTCAATGCAGGCTCACCTCCATCATAGACCCCAAGGGGTAAAAAGAGCTTATAAGATATTTGCTGATAATCCGGTTCCTTTAGACACTGCACAATTCCCCTTTAGGGGTGGATCCACATTGGTCAAACAACTCCTGGATAACATGGAAAGACAAAAATGCTTCCAATAGTGAAGTACCTAGGTGTAAGCCTGAACAAACCTCATCACCCCAGCTTCATACAATGTACTCACATTTATTGAATAAAAACATAGCATATAACAAAATCCAGCAGATCTCACGTATTGCATCGATAATCCCACCAGCAGGCTCCACCTCCTCATAAACCTGGTGGCCAACTACAAGAAACATCTGACCTCTGATTGCCAACAAGGGTTTTGCCACCAAGTACCAAGTCATGTTTTGCGAAGGGGTCAAATACTTATTTCACTCATTAAAATGCAAATCAATTTAAAACTTATTTGAAATATGCTTTTCTGGATATTTTTGTTGTTATTCGGTCTCTCACTGTTAAATAAACCTACCATTAAAATTATAGACTGATCATTTATCAGTGGGCAAACTATGTCAGCCAGCAAGAACAGGATTCCGAGGAATGGGCCTTACACCAAAGAGGTGTTTTTGTCTCAGGTGAAGAATGCGGGACATGAATCTCTTGGCTTTCCATTCTAACAAGAAAGCAAGAAGCTTGGACAAAGGACCCACTCACTGACTGATATGATTTATTATTTTTTTCTACTGATTTTTCTGTATTGAAAAGAAAAAAGTACAGTAATGACATGATATAACAAGGTGTATCGAGTATACATAGATACATAAAGTACAATGTCATGTTATCAGGCATACAGTGGGGGATCAAATACTTTTATCCCTCACATGACATTGTACTACTTTATGTATCTATGTATACTCGATACACCTTGTTATATCATGTCATTACTGTACTTTTTTCATTTCAATAAAGAAAAATAGCATTAAAAAATAAAATATCAGTCAGTGAGTGAGCCCTTTGACCAAGCTTCTTGCTTTCTTGTTGCAATGGAAAGCCAAGAGATTCATTCTCCGCTCGAGACAAAAACAATCTTGGTATAAGGACCATTCCTCGGAATCCTGTTCTTGCTGGCTGAATGCCTGCCAGTTTTCATCGCCTGGTATGGACCGCAGGGGGAGACGGAACCCAATGTAAGGACTTGGCACGAAGCTCCAGGATATTGATGGGAAGTCAGTTTTCCTCTCGGGTCCAGGCACCCTGTGCTGGCATAAAGCCTAGGATACCTCAAACGAAAGGCTCACACTTCTTGTCATGATCTTTTATCAAAGTGGATAGGGATTACTTTCCCAGACACAGCACTGGAGACATGAGACGTCAGTCCAGAGACACTTGCAACCAAGAGTTTAGCTTTATTATCTTGGCCAAGGAAAGTGGTGGCCTGCCCCAATTTGGAGAAACTCCCACACCAGAATCCTCTAGTGATTTTAAAAGCAACCATTAGGCCCACAATTATCATGCAGCAATGGAGAGAGGACTGTGTGAATCTACTACATCTGAAGCTTCAAGAATTTTATATACAGTGGGGACGGAAAGTATTCAGACCCCCTTAAAATTTTCACTCTGTTTATTGCAGCCATTTGCTAAAATCATTTTAGTTCATTTTTTTCCTCATTAATGTACACACAGCACCCCATATTGACAGAAAAACACAGAATTGTTGACATTTTTGCAGATTAAAAAATAAAAACTGAAATATCACATGGTCCCAAGTATTCAAACCCTTTGCTCAGTATTTAGTAGAAGCACCCTTTTGATCTAATGCAGCCATGAGTCCTTTTGGGAAAGATGCAACAAGTTTTTCACACCTGGATTTGGGGATCCTCTGCCATTCTTCCTTGCAAATCCTCTCCTGTTCTGTCAGGTTGGATGGTAAACGTTGGTGGACAGCCATTTTTAGGTCTCTCCAGAGATGCTCAATTGGGTTTAAGTCAGGGCTCTGCCTGGGCCATTCAAGAACAGTCACGGAGTTGTTGTGAAGTCACTTCTTCGTTATTTTAGCTGTGTGCTTAGGGTCATTGTCTTGTTGGAAGGTAAACCTTTGGCCCAGTCTAGGGTCCTGAGCACTCTGGAGAAGGTTTTCGTCCTGGACATCCCTGTACTTGGCCACATTCATCTTTCCCTCGATTGCAACCAGTCGTCCCGTCCACCACCATGCTTCACTGATGGGACTGTATTGGACAGGTGATGAGCAGTGCTTGGTTTTCTCCACACATACCGCCTAGAATTAAGGCCAAAAAGTTCTATCTTGGTCTCATCAGACCAAAAGATCTTATTTCTCACCATCTTGGAGTCCTTCAGGTGTTTTTTTAGCAAACTCCATGCGGGCTTTCATGTGTCTTGCAATGAGGAGAGGCTTCCGTCGGGCCACTCTGCCATAAAGCCCCGACTGGTGGAGGGCTGCAGTGATGGTTGACTTTCTACAACTTTCTCCCATCTCCCGAATGCATCTCTAGAGCTCAGCCACAGTGATCTTTGGGTTCTTCTTCGCCTCTCCCACCAAGGCTCTTCTCCCCCGATAGCTCAGTTTTGCCGGACGGCCAGCTCTAGGAAGGGTTCTGGTCGTCCCAAACGTCTTCCATTTAAGGATTATGGAGGCCACTGTGCTCTTAGGAACCTTTTTTTTTTTTTTTTCCACATCAGTAAACAGTATTTGGAGGGCTAAATCAGTTTGATGTTCATTAACTGTCGCCTTCTCGTATTCACATCATAGTGGATTATACTTTTTCTCATTGCTTTTTATATCGTCATAATGACCAACGGATTCCATTACGCCTCTTTACCAACAAGTCCTCTGTCACTTCCATCTTGTAAGCCTCACCAACTAGGACTCGATAACCAAAAGGGACCCATCCTTTTCCAACTCAGTTTAGAGAAAGAGGGGACCAGTAAGGAGAAAGAAAAAGGACAAAAACACCAACAAAAAATACAAGAAGAGAGGTTTGTAAAAATGAACTTGTGGGCTCCCCGTGCCCATCTGCTACTGACCCAGCCTGTATTGTGTACCAACTTACCTATGCCCCAATACCCCGATCCCCCCCCCCCCCACCTGCTCCCTATATATTTATCCTCTGCCCTACTAAACTATGTATTTAACTAAAAATGTTCATATCCAGAAACACTTTATTATAGCATCCTTTGCCTGCAAGGATACCAGTTGCCTATATACCTATATTAAGCCCATCCCTCAGTCTATTCCGATCCCACTATTAATGACTCTTCACTTTCTCTATCCACATCTTCCACATGCTTTCAAATTCCTGAAGATTGCCCCTTTTTATTTACTCCATTCTTTCCCTACCCAAGGTTTCATTCATTGTAGAGATCCAGTCTTTCACGGTGGGGGGCTCCTTTACCTGCCATCTAAGTGCTATCAACTTTCTAGCCTGAAACAGGGCCCGCGTGACAGCTAAGGTAGTACTCAACCTTTCTCCCATCACTCTTCTATGCCCCAGAATACAAGCCAAGGCCTCGTTTGCCACTGTCGTACCAAAAATATTTCCCAAGTTCCCAGTCACCTCCTCCCAGTATCTAAACAGCTTGGGACACCTCCACACCATGTGAATGAGATCTCCCGTCCTTCGACACCTGGGGCAGTTGTCATTGGGCCTTCTCCCAAATTTAAAAAGTCTTTTAGGAGTATAATAGGCTCTGTTTAACAGCATTAAGTGTGAGAGTCTCTGTGAAGGGGTCACAGAAACCTGCGCTCCCAATTCCAAAATTCTCGCCCATTGTTCCTGGGTCATTCCTCCCACCTCCTCTTCCCATTTAGCCTTTACCCCAAGGAGTATTTCCCTGCTATTAACCGATTTGCTTAATTGGTCATAAATTCTTGAAATTACCCCTCTAGTGGGGGTTATTTGAATTATGCACTGAAATAGAGGCATCTCTTCCCATCTCGGAGTCTGGGCTTTAAATTGTGCTTTAAGGGCATGTTCCAACCGGACATATAGGAAGAAAGACCCCCGGGGAAGCTTAAACTCCCTAACCAGTTCTGAAAATTTCTTTAACCCAGAGTCGTTATATAATTGACTTAGCTTACTGATACCAAGCTTCTCCCACTCTCTAAATATGCCTATCTTAGGAACTTCCTGCAAATTACGGTTGTTCCAAATAGGAGAGTAGGCTGTTAAGGCTCCATAACCCATCTTTTTCTTAACTGTTTTCCAAAGTTTGATTATCAATTTAATTGTTGGAAATTTATCACGGAACGCGTCCGCCTCTAGGGCTTCAATAATTGTATTATGTGTGGAGCTCAACAACAGTAACTTGCCATTAGGGGTGCCTCCTTTCGGTATCCCACAGCCCAATAATTGCTGCAACTGAGTTGAGTAAAAATAACTCTCGGGATGTGGGAGGGCAAAGCCCCCCTCCTGGGTAGGGAGCTGGAGCACTCCAAGACGGATCCTGGCTTGTTTCCCCTTCCAAATCAATTCCCTAAAGAGACTGTCAATTTTTTTAAACCACTTCTTACCTATCCAGACAGGGGAATTATGCAAGACCTATAGCAGTTGTGGCATCCATATCATTTTTATTAAGCTACATCTTCCTGCAACTGATAGAGGCAGGCGTCTCCAAATTCCTATTTTTCGTTTAAATTTTGTTAATAGAGGAACAAGGTTTTTACTAATATATACAACAGGGTCCTTCGTCAGGACAATCCCTAGGTACTTCAGAGCTTCCACTATTACCACCTGAGGCATACCACGTGCTATTGTCTCATTTATGGGGTCTATCGGTAGAAACTCTGATTTCTCCCAGTTTATCTCTAAGCCAGAAAAACTGCCGAAGTCCTCCACTATCCTCATTGCTCCCGGTAGCGATTTCCTCGAGTCTCCCAAAAATAACAGAATGTCATCCGCATACAATGCGATTCTTTCCTCGCCTGTTTTTCTCTGGAAGCCGGTTATCGCTCGACTTCCCCTTATGGAAATGGCCAGGGGTTCCATCGCTAGTGCAAACAACAGAGGGGAGAGTGGGCACCCCTGCCTCGTCCCCCTCTCCAACTCAAACCAATCCGACAATTCGTTGTTAATTTTTAATCTTGCCTTGGGTCGAGTATATAGCATTCTAATCCACCCTATAAAGGCAGGGCCAAATCCAAAGTTCTCCAGCACGCGCCACATATAGCCCCACTCCACGCTATCAAAAGCCTTGGATACATCAAGGGTCATCAACGCTCTCGAACCCTCGTTCACCATTGGGGTCTGTACATTCAAAAACGCCCTTCTAATATTCAGGCTCGTGGATCTATTAGCTATGAAGCCCGCCTGGTCCTCGTGGATCAGCTTATGGATAACCCCATTCAATCTTGCTGCCAGCACTTTGGCCAGAATTTTTACGTCCGTGCATAAAAGAGAAATTGGTCTATAGGCGGCCATATCCAAGGGATCTTTCCCTTCTTTCTGTAATACAATGATAGTTGCTTCTAGCATTGAGGCAGGTAATTGGCCCCCCTCAAGCGCCCCCCCCAAAACTTTCAGCAGTACGGGGATCAACACTTCACCATAGTGTTTGTAGGAAGACCATCTGGCCCGGGCGACTTATGGGTTGCCATGCCTGCTACTGCTTGGTGTAATTCTGCTATAGATATTGGGGCATCTAATATATCTCTTTCTTCTTGTGATATGGTGGGGATGTCTAACCCCCTTAGGAAGTCCTCCATCTTGGCCTCCTTACCCCTCTTCTGGGAGGAATACAGTTTTTTTATAGTAATCCCTGAAGGCTTGTACTATTTTTAAGGTGCTTGATACTACCTCACCGCTCTGGGATCTAATCGCGAGGACCGTGGATGGAGCTGCATTGGATTTTGCTAGCATAGCCAATGTCCTTCCCATTCTCTCGCCCTCCACCGTAGATTCCTGTCTTTGGAGTAACCGCCTGGTTTCTGCTTTCTGTATAACCACTGATTTATATGCTTGTTGTTTCTCTTGCCAGATACTTTCCGTCTCCGGGGTTGGGTTGCAAGTATAGTTATTTTCTGCTTCAAGAGCGTCTCTCAACAAGATCTCCTCCTCCCTTCTAGCCTCTTTGTTGAATGTAGCTATCTGCTGTATCAGGACCCCCCTAAAAAAAGCCTTAAGGGCGTCCCATAGCGTATAAGGGGACACCGTTCCCTGATTGATCTCAACAAACTCCCTTAAGGAGGAAAGTATCCCATCCGTCTTTTTAATAATTTCAAACCAGTACGGGCTTATACTCCAGTTCTTCCGGGGCCTAGGCTCCCCAAGATTTAAAATGACTACCATAGGTGAGTGGTCTGAGATGCCTCTTGGCCAGTATGTTATTTTTTCTACCATCTGGAGAGCCTTATCATTTCCTAGGGCTAGGTCTATCCTTGAAAGCACGGAGTAAGATGCAGAACAGCAAGTATATTGCAGCACGCCTGGGTTCCGTGCCCTCCACAAATCCATTAATCCCACTTGTTCCAGAAAAAAGCTTAACCGACTCCTTACTGAGTTCTCTGAGCTTTTTCGCAGTGGGAATCTATCCAGCCCTTTATCTAGAACCTCGTTGAAGTCCCCCATTGCTACAATCGGCACCTCTTTTTTATCTAGCAAAAATTCATACAGTTTAAGCAAGACATCCAGATTAAAGGGCGGAGGGATATATATATTTGCCACCACATACCTGGCGTTTTCAATAGAACATAATAAAAAGATGTATCTACCCAACTCGTCTATCCTGACCTGGCTGCAGGAAAACTTCACCCCAGACTTTACCAAAACACTCACTCCCCTACTGTAGGAGGAGTGAACCGCATGAAATTGGGTTTGAAATTTTTTCATCTGTAGGTGATGAATAGTTTCCTTGGTTAGGTGGGTTTCCTGCAGACAGACCAGATCAGCCCCACATCTCTCCATCATAGAGAACACTGCTAATCTTTTAAGTGGTGTACCTAGGCCCCTGACATTCCAGGATCCTATTTTCAGAGTCTTAGCTAACATCTAAAGACTGAAGAATATCCTTTACCCCAACACATACAAACGTATATAACAGAAAGATATAAGAGAAATTTAATATATATAACCCTAACCCAAAACTAATTTTTCTCCTCCTAGTGACTATTATAACAGTTCCGTGTGTGTGCATACTTGGCCTCTAAACCACGTATTCATTTTGGCTATATTAGCCTTACTTTGGGCATAAATTTGCCATAGACAGTGCTTGCATGTGTGTGTAGAGCAACCAAAAGCCTATTTACTACAAAAGGTGCCTGTATGTGCAAAAATAATCTTAAGGAAGGTCTGGATACCTCCGTTATAAATTCTAGTGGTATAAGTGTTCGTAAGGAATGATTTACCCACCCTATTTCCCCTCCCTCCCATCTTCCCACCCCTTCCCTTCCCTCCCCACCTAACCTCCCCTACCCTCCCCCCCATCCCTCCCCCACCCACCTATCTAGGTGTACCCCCTGGGGGTTTACCATGACCGTTGCCTCTTACACTAACACCAGCCTTTTACACCAAATCTTCCACTCACAACCCCACACCACCCTACCCACAAATAGCTGTGTGCACCCATCCCCTCCCGTCCCCTTATAACAAAAAGCATAAACAGATGGCAGGAAGGGGTGGAAACTTGAGGGAGACCCCCCACCGGGACAAAAAAAAAAAAAAAAGAAGCAAGAACAAGAAGAAAACAAAAACAAAGATACAGCCCCTGTACCTCCCAATGCCTTGTCGTGCCATCCTATTGATATCCCGGCCTATTATATCTTCCCCCATTCTCTACGTAAACTTTGTGATTTTTTCCCTATTATCTTCCAGCCACTTCTCAACTTCAGCAGGGGAGTTAAAAAACAGAGTCTCCCCCAGAGCCCCAACCCGCAACCTTGCCGGATATAAAAGAGCATAGGGCAACTTAAATTTTTGTAGATTGCGTTTTACCTGGGTAAACTCTGCCCTACGCCTCTGCAAATCCGGAGAGAAGTCGGAATAAAACGATATTTTTGCTCCTTTAAAAAAAACCCTCCCCTGCTTCCCTGATCTTCCGTAATAAGGTTACTTTATCCTGGTAGTTAAGAAATCTCAGGAGGAGGGGTCTCGGGTGGCCCCCCTCCGATGGTGCCCTGAAAGGGATCCTGTGAGCCCTTATGATGGAGAACGAAGCCGAGAATGATTCTTTCCCGATTAGCTCCCCCAGCCATTTTTCTAGGAATGCAATTGGGTTGGCGCCCTCACTCCTTTCGGGTAAACCTATCAGCCTCACATTATCTCTTCTACTCCTGTTCTCCATCTCATCTAACTTAGAGGCTTGTTTAGATAGCTGTTCCTTCAGCCATTTTATTTCTTTGGTTATTGGGAGCACATTATCTTCTAGCCCACTGACTTTCTTCCAGGGCCGTTGTACTCTCCGCCGTTTTCTGCAGATCTTGTCTAACCAATAACAGATCTGCTTTAACACCTTTCATCTGTTCACAAAGATCTTTAAGCAAGCCATTACACACCCCTACAGCCATGAATACATCCGTTATAGTTGGTTCTCTGTTCAAGGGTAAATTCGGGTCATTTATTAGCTCCGAGTTTATGTTTGTGTTTTGATCACTTAGCCCTGGACCTTTATTACATAAAGATTTGGAAGGCTGGGTAGCCGGCGCAGCCCCTAAGGGCTGTAATTGAGGCTGGCCCTGGCTTTTCCTATCCGATGCCCCCCCTTGTTGACCCTTCTGCTGCGACCCCTTTTTTGGAGGGGTCAGAGCAGGGGCATGGGCATATTGCTCCAGTTTTGCTGCTGCTGATACTGCTGCCGCATGCTGCGAGTTTTTCTCTTTAGAGGAACGTAGATTCTGCATCATTTACACTTATAGGTATAAATATACTCTAACAGCAACAAATTAGTGACTGACAGTTACCAAGGTCCTCCACAAATCCAAAAGGAACTAAGGAGAGAGGGGGAGGAAAGGGAAACCGCTGCGCCCATCAGCACTCAACTACCCGCTGTACAGAGCATATACCATAAAGTGTATAAAGCGGGATAAGTCTCTCCACTCTACACTCTTATACACCCCTGTAAAGAAAAAGAGAGCTCACACAAAAGGAAGCCACAGTACCTTAGATGGCAGGTGTGGGGCAGCTCCCTACACGCATAAACTCCACATCTACAACATAAATTGGTGCAGTCCCCCACCTACACCGTAGTTTTGTACAATTGGTTAAATGCCGCTAAGGCAGTCGCCAACAAAATACGGTTAGTGGGGTATATACGCCGAGTATATGGGGGGATTAAAGTGTTCTTGATGGCACCCCGGGAAGCCCCCCCACTGCCCTCGTTCTCTCGCTCGTCTCAGCAGCACAAGGCAAAAAGCAAAAAAAAAAAAAAAGGAGAATATACTTTGCTTCCTATATTAGCACACACCGCTCCCAGACTTAGTATTACCCAAGCAGCAGGCAGGTCAACACACTGACTCACATAAATAACTCTGTTACTACACAGATGTCATATTACCAGGATTTACTTCTAGTCCGAGGATTGTCTAACAATTTTTAAAACAGCATCAGGTTACTATATTAGTGACTCCATACTGTACCAGCTCTGGCCGACTTCTATTCCATGACTAGCGTGGAGATGAGAAAGTGAAAGTAAAAGCTGCTTGTCTCACAGCAGCGTGCAGGGGATGGCGTCTCACCCAGAGGATTCCTCAGCACACCTTTAGCAGAGAGAAAGGAGGGGCAGCGAGGCACCGAGCGACAAGGGAGCCAGAGCCATCCAGTATGCCGTTCATACGGCCACGGGAGAGAGAGAGATGAGAACGGAGGAGAGACGGAGCACACAGCGTCCATGCTCAAACTCACTCCATGCTGCCTCTCAACACACACCCGCCCATCCGGTCACGCCCCCAGCCAGTCTCTCAGGAACCTTAAATGCAGCAGAAATGTTTTTGTAACCTTGGCCAGATCTGTGCCTTGCCACAATTCTGTGTCTGAGCTCTTCAGGAAGTTCCTTTGACCTCATGATTCACATTTGCTCTGACATGCACTGTGAGCTGTAAGGTCTTATAAAGACAGGTGTGTGGCTTTCCTAATCAAGTCCAATCAGTATAATCAAACACAGCTGGACTCAAATGAAGGTGTAGCACCATCTCAAGGATGATCAGAAGAAATGGACAGCACCTGAGTTAAATATATGAGTGTCACAGCAAAGGGTCTGAATACTTAGGACCATATGATATTTTATTTTTTATTTTTTTAATAAATCTGCAAAAATGTCAACAATTGTGTGTTTTTCTGTCAATATGGGGTGCTGTGTGTACATTAATGAGGAAAAAAAATGAACTTAAATGATTTTAGCAAATGGCTGCAATATAACAGAGTGAAAAATGTAAGGGGGTCTGAATACTTTCCGTCCCCACTGTATGTGCTGCAACCCATTTTTTTTGAGGTTGAAATAACCTCTGAATCTTTCAGCAACGGTTATGCTCTGCAACAGGAGTCTCTGTATGGCCAACTACATATCTGCCAGCCTTTGGGGAGTCAGATGTAGGTGAACACAAAAAAAAAAAAAAAAAAAAAAAAAAAACACTGGAAGGAGGGAGCTGAACTCGATTTACAACATCACAAACCATAATATTTGAAATATTCATAAGATCTATAAATGAAAGAAAACATCACCCCACTTTGTAGAAAACAGATGGGGACAGCATTTTATGCACAAGTGGGTTAGCCTGCAAGGAGTGTTTTGTGCTTGTTAAGGTAGAGACTTCTGAACTTTACTGAATTGTTTGGCATTTGTTGGGGTATAGTCACTCTGGAAAGCTGGCTCCTTTTGTTTTCCAATATGGGTGGGTAATACATTCTTGAAACAAGATGCTCTGCATTTAGTGCTTTTATTTTTGATAAATGAAGTGTGCCTTTGTTGTTTTTTTTACATTCCTGTAAGATATGGTAGTATTAAACTTTAAAGACATGTTATAATAGCATTTGCATGTTTAAGAGGTGAACAGTTTCCCTATTGGATACCTGTCGCTAGCCAGTCAGCAGGCGTTGTGAGGTTAGCTTTATAATTAAAGTTCGTGTCAAAGAAAAAACTTTGACAGTGTAGGACAGAGTACTAATACACAAAGTATTAGCTGTGTACATTGGTGTGTTTATTTTTTTTTTCCTTCAGAGATGGTTTTACTTACCATTCTGTTAGAACTTTGTGTATTAGCACTGCCTGGCCCTTGAAGAAGGGGGCACACCCCAAAAGCTTATCTTGAAAATTAGGATGTTCGTGCAAATAAAAAAAAAAAGAAAAGTATCAATCGTTCCCGGTGACAATTCTAGCATTTTTAGATTTCCAATTAGTTTCTGACTCAGAGACAATGATCACCACGAAAAAAAGAGGGTGAATCTACTTAGATGGAATCCTTCTTTATCCCAAACTAAATAAACTGTTCTGATTATACTTTTCAAAAACAGGATTTTTTTCATCATACTTGCCTGTAAAATCCTTTTCTTTTTCATACATCATGGGACACAGAGTCAGGCTAATATTCATTACTTACTGGGTTATAATCCATCACCAGGTGAATGGACACTGGTAGAACAACGCTCTTCAGACAGGACGTGATCCCCTATATAACCCCTCCCACACAGGAAGCACTTCAGTTTTGTAGCAAGCACTGAATCCTCAAAAAAAAGAGAAGAGGGATGAATATTAGCCTGACTGTGGGGGTGATTTACTAAAAACCTTTGCCTTTGGTGCAGTGGAGAAATTGGAGCAATTGCACAAAAAAAGGGACTCGAGATATCAAAAATTATGGTGCACTCACATGCACCAAACCATATTTACAAAGGAAGCGCTATTGCGCAAACTTTTGCGCCTGCCATTAGCAAGCGCAGCCAATGTAATTTTCTACATTTTTGTCTAAATACTATGGATAACTTTACTACAGTTTACCATCTTCTATTACCAGGCTAAAATGTATGTATATAATCTTGTTTAAACCCACAATTTCTGTCCAGAACATGTACATCTGTCTTACAACTAATCAAGCCTTTTTACACCTTCTTTCAGCTTACTCAACTGCACATGCGCATTGACAGACCACATAATTTCATACACACACACACACTCAAAACTAGAAGTGTAGCCATATCACCCCCCATACACGGTACAATCTGATTGGTCAAACTTGCATCCACTTATCTGTCTGAGCATTTCATTTCCCCATACACTGTGCAATGTGATTGGATAACATCTGAATCCACTCATCTGTGTGAGCATTTCATTTCCCCATACGCTGTGCAATGTGATTGGATAACATCTGAATCCACTCATCCGTCTGAGCAATTCTTTTCCCCATACACTGTGCAATGTGATTGGAAAACATCTGCAGCTATCGCACTACACATCATTGAAATCAATGGTTGTGTGGGTCTATTGAGCATGCACGTGTTCCCTTTGACTTGGATGTGAAATGTCAATTGCTGAAATGCAATTGTGTGCATTTTATGGTGATAGTCTATAATCATTGGTGGAACTGAAACTTCCATGAAAACATCTTCTCAATACATGTCTGTGTATTGTGCATTCTGGCTAATTCATTTCCCCATACACTGTGCGATGTGATTGGATAACGTCTGAATGCATTCATCTGTCTGAGCAATTCTTTTCCCCATAAGAAAGGTTAGGTAAACGAAGTGAAGAATTTTTCATTGCGCATGTGCAAATGAACAGGCAGCATGTGAAAATGGTCATTGCGCATGCGCACATGTTCACGCCAAACAGCATTTCCTAGGTTATATAAGGGGGAATGTGGTTTGTGTACATTTGCCTAAAGTTAGGCCACCTTGCTGTATGTATACTTTGTTATGCAGGGAAAGATTTTATTATTGCTTAGAATTTAGATCTCTTTTGTATGTGGTATGCTTTGTTTGTTTTTGTGCATAGGTAACCTTCACATGATTTTTTTTTACTGTTGAGTAGTTACACTTTCACAGTGCTGTTTATTTGCCTTTATTTTATCTACCCATTTTTTTTCTTTTATTGTGTGAACTTTTACTGTGTTTCTCAAATAAAGTTGTAAAATGCTTTGCAGTGCCTTTTCTGTGTGATAGGGCCTTTTTTCTTTTTCAAATATTTTATTGAGATTTGTACAGTACATGTTATTAGTGCAGATTTTTTGAGAATACATAAGATATACATACAAAGGTAATGAGGCTTATCAGTTTTCTTATGGCAAAGAACTGATGTTATTTGCCATTTTCTTTAATTTTTGCAGTATAATGGGTATCAGGTATATATATTATTTGTCTATAATTTTACACATATATTCAACAGAATTGAGTTAGGGTTAATTAAGGAGAGAAAACAGATAATTATAGTATAACCTTAGCAAGTCTTTTTCATGATAAAGGTGAACTTGGATATCAATCCCCATAGCATGTGTTAATTTTTAGTTGCAAACAGATAATATATTCCTTTTTAAGTTGGAAGCTCAAAGACTTTCCGTTTTGGTTATCTTGGGTTTACTTTGAGGGGGAGTTTACATGCCACAGATGTAGTCAAGGGTCCGTTGACAGACTGTTGTCCTAAAATCTTACCGTTAGTACGCTCCATTTGACAATTGTTGTCCAACATCGGCCAACAAATGTTGGATGACAGGATTTTGGTATGGTCAGTACACAAATCCGTCACACAAAAAAGTCGAAAGTACAAACACGTATGCTCGGAATCAATGCTCACCAAACACGAAATTAGCAGAAGGGGCCCAAAGGGTGGTGCTCAAGAGATGAAATTCCTTGTAGTACATCACTAAGTTTGTGTTTGTGGCATGACAATTGTGTAACGTTAGTATGCAAGACAAGGTCGTGGAGCACGCCCTTTTGCCAAAAATCAAACGTCGGTTGGCCAACAATCATACCGTGTGTACGAGGTTTTAGACCCTGTAGCGACACCCCGAATATTAAAGGGGTTAAAGTCATTTAGGACATTCCATACCTAAACACAAAGGCAGCTACCAAACACTTCAATCAGCAGAATAAGGAACCCATACAAACAATTCTCCCCCAAGTACGAGATGAGGCTGTCTTGAGGTTTAAGAAGGAATGAATCTTTATTCAAACACATGTTATACAGCAGATCCCACTTCAAAACACTCCCCCCCCCCCCCACCCTTGGAAAACAGGGCGGGTTAAACTGTCCAATGACAATGGACACACAGTTCAGGGGGGCTGCTGGAGGAATCCCCCCCTCCCTCTTTCCTCACAGCAAGACACTAAGACATTCCATAATAGTTGAGACAGCCACAATGAACAATAGAATACAGTCACACCCCAACCATCACAGCAAATAGTACACAACATAACGAGACAGCACACATTATATATACAGCATTATGGAAAAGAGGTGTAGAAATTGCGCCAACTCTTGTAAAGCAGCCAGCACAGCAATTTGACCGTTGCAAGTAGGAATAAAGATAAAAAAGTGTGGCGCTAGTGAACGGTGATATAGAGATTACTAGTCAGGTAATAGTAATCATTAGAGAGAACAGATAACAATTACAGTGTGGATTTGTGGAACCAAAAGCAATTGTTTGTTTTCAGGGGACATCCAAAAGGGTGTATAGAAAATAAATGAGATAAGGATAGGAAAGCTTGGGTGTGTGGGGAAGTGAAATGCTCGATAACAACCTGTAGGGTGGCTAAGAAGCAATCATGTATACACAACCATATTTCAAAGTGACATTGTAGAAGGATGGATAAATAGTAAAATGAAGTGTCTTAGTATGCTAAGTATAAAAAAATTGTTCATTGGGGTTGAAACCAAAAAAGGGGGGCGTGTAAGGTGGCTAGGAAGCAAACATGCATACACAACCGTGATTATAAAGTGACATTGCAGAAGGATAGAAAAATAATAATACAGGGTATCTTAATAAGCTAAGTATACAGCTCCACGCAAAAATACTGTTCATTGGGGTTAAAACCAAACAGGGGGGGCGTCAAAGTCCCTATAAAGGGATATGTATAAATGAATGAACAATGTTAATTGGAGGACGGATGGAGCACTCCTAAATAAGTCCCACAAAAATCTGGACGTAAGCCGTCTTCCTATGGGATGATTACAGATCCTTAAGTGCGGGAAGGTTCTTGGCTCATGTGGATGGTCCCATCGAGAAAGAGAAGACAAAAGAATGCCCTTACCGGATCTGGTGGACTCACAGGCCGTTGGCGGTGAGTCAATCGGGCTTGTACCGTCAAGCGGTATGGAGTGGAGATCTGTGTGAAACTTGCATCAAACAGCATAAAAGTGGTATAAAATAGCGCAGTGGATAGTGGTGGGGTGTAAACATAGGTTCCTATGTTTACACCCCACCACTATCCACTGCGCTATTTTATACCACTTTTATGCTGTTTGATGCAAGTTTTACTTTGAGCTGAGTTTTTACCGCCCTCATTTGTAAATTTTTGGAAGTATACTCCCTAATAAAGTGCTGCAACGCTTTTTACCAGTAAGGATTCACACTATGTGGAAGCTTTTTTCTTTTTCCTTTCTTTGCTACTGGCTCACGTGGCTGGCTTTTGAGGAAACGGTCATTCGGCGACCGCAACCAAATCCTGGGGGCCCTGGATCCCATCCTGGCACACCATCCGAGAACGTCTGACGAGACTCCGCACCAGTCTTCACACAGATCTCCACTCCATACCGCTTGACGGTACAAGCCCGATTGACTCACCGCCAACGGCCTGTGAGTCCACTAGATCCGGTAAGGGCATTCTTTTGTCTTCTCTTTCTCGATGTTGGGACCATCCACATGAGCCAAGAACCTTCCCGCACTTAAGGATCTGTAATCATCCCATAGGAAGACAGCTAAGTCCAGATTTTTGTGGGACTTATTTAGGAGTGCTCCATCCGTCCTCCAATTAACATTGTTCATTCATTTATACATATCCCTTTATAGGGACTTTGACGCCCCCCCCTCTTTGGTTTTAACCCCAATGAACAGTATTTTTGCGTGGAGCTGTATACTTAGCTTATTAAGATACCCTGTATTATTATTTTTCTATCCTTCTGCAATGTCACTTTATAATCACGGTTGTGTATGCATGTTTGCTTCCTAGCCACCTTACACGCCCCCCTTTTTTGGTTTCAACCCCAATAAACAATTTTTTTGCGTGGAGCTGTATACTTAGCATACTAAGACACTTCATGTTACTATTTATCCATCCTTCTACAATGTCACTTTGAAATATGGTTGTGTATACATGATTGCTTCTTAGCCACCCTACAGGTTGTTATCGAGCATTTCACTTCCCCACACACCCAAGCTTTCCTATCCTTATCTCATTTATTTTCTATACACCCTTTTGGATGTCCCCTGAAAACAAACAATTGCTTTTGGTTCCACAAATCCACACTGTAATTGTTATCTGTTCTCTCTAATGATTACTATTACCTGACTAGTAATCTCTATATCACCGTTCACTAGCGCCACACTTTTTTATCTTTATATATACAGCATTGAGTCTGGCTAGCACAGATCATAGTGGGGTTCTCATTCACCGTGTGCCCCTATTAGTGACTCCCGTCACAATGGCATATCCAGGGTCTCCAGAGTCTGTGTCTTGGGGGACATGGACCTGAATCTAAAGTAACGCCACCTCAAGGGTCCCCAAGCATAAAGCTCACAATGAGCACCGTTCCCCCAAATGCCAGGGCCCATAATCGATAGGCAAGAGGCTGGCATTCAGTCCCCTCCAAAAGCCTCTGTCCCGGCTAGGTCTGTCACATTTCTCCCCTTTCATCAGGAGACTATCTTCGGAGTCAACCCGTCTGGGCTCACTCCGTCATGCTGTTGGGGATCTGGGCCAACTGCCCAGCATCCCTGGGGTATACAGGTGAGGACTGAAGCCCCATCCACCTTTACAGGAAATTCGTCCTCTGTTAGTTGGGGGTAGAGGCCAGCAGCACTCTGCCCTGTTGCCAGCCCTTCTGCTGGAAACACCACACCATCTGCTCCGGCTAACTGTTGGGGAGGGAGGCCAACTGCCCTGGCTCCCTGGAACTCTGTAGTTGTTGCCGGTGCTGGGCAGAGGTTGGTAGCACTCTGCCTGGCTGCCAGTGCTTCATCTGGGTTGGTGTCATCATTCTGGGGCGCCGTCTGCTGTTGGAACTCCCTTTCACTGCTATTGTCTCCCAGGTGCACAAACCCTTGTTGGGGAGGGAAAATGGCTGCTTCTCCTCCCTGTATCTCTGAAATACACTGGAAAGTGATTGCCACCTTCTCACCATGAGCCCTTGGAACTTCCACAGGTGTGGGGCAGAGGTCTTGGACCCTCTGTCTGGTGACCAGCGCCTCAGCTGGGGAAGTTTCTTGCAACTCCACAGATACTGCTGTTGGTGCTGGGCAGAGCACACTGACGTTTGGCCCTGATACCAGCTCTTTTGCTGGAGGCTCATCAGGTTGTTCTTCCTCAGCAGAAAAGTCTATCAAATCATCTGTCTCTGCAACTGGTGTCTGGGGATAGAAGTTTACAATCTCATGTCCGTGGAACCCAGAAGATGCTATCAGTGCTGGGCAGAGGTTAGCAGAACTCTGCCCTGTTGTCAGCACTTCAGATTTGGGGATGGCAATCTCCAGATTTTCCACTGCTGATTCTTCAGCCAGGATTTCAGAGTTGTCAACTTGTATTTCCTGATAGTCCCAGGTAGAGGGAGCCCCACCCTGCTGCTGAGCAGAGTCTAGGAGCTGTCTGTAGGCGATCTCCAGCTCCCATTCCTGAACGGCCAGAAACTCCAAATCTTCCTGTGCCCATTGCCCTTCCGAGACATTCAATCTTCGCTCTCTATGCTCCATTATTTCCTCCAAACGCCACTCCCGATCACTCCCAAAGTTAGGGTCCCTGGACAGCCTCCAATACAACAATCCCAGGCCATCATAGTCAAAGCCCTCCTTGGCGCTGTCAACCGCTGACCACGTGCACTCTTGGGCTACATACCACCGGAGGGCTCTGTAGCTCTCGTCCAACCGCATCTCTGCCCGGATCAGCCTGCTTAGCTCAGCTGTCCACTTCTGCTTCAGTTGTTCCCCCAATAACAGCATTCGTACTTCATACTGCGACCAGTACCTCATATGGATGGAGGGGAGAACTTTTCCCTGGTGTTGCTGCTCGAGAGCTAGCGCTTTCTTCCAGAGTTTGCAGCGGATAGAATCAGACCATCCCAGCAGGACCTGCTCTGATACTGGTCCTCTATGCTGTATCTGCTTCTCTCACAACCTCCTTCTGAATTCCTCTTCCATGGTGGCTGGTATCTGTACCTCTCCTTTCAGTTGGTGCTGCTGTTACTTCTGCTGCTGCAGCACCTCTTTGCTGTAGCCAATTTGCATCCACAGCTGCTATAACTAGGTCTATGATCTTCGCTGTAGGGTTAGGACCATAATGTGCCAGTCTTATTTTAACAGCCCGATCAAACCATGCCTCTTCGGGTGTCCTGTCTGTTATGCTGGGCCTTTCGGTTATGTTGGGTCTTTTGGGTCTATCCATTTCGACTAGTTCTGCAATATTGTGCCTCTTACAGCTGTTGGCCGGTCAGCCCCGGCTCTCCAGTAAGTCTTTGAGGGTAGAGCGCTTTAGCCGTTCATACTGTGCTTCCAT
Organism: Lithobates clamitans; assembly: GCA_037952925.1. Taxonomy (NCBI): domain Eukaryota; kingdom Metazoa; phylum Chordata; class Amphibia; order Anura; family Ranidae; genus Lithobates; species Lithobates clamitans. The sequence continues at coordinate 632,327 of JBBGZY010001101.1, read as the reverse complement.
TGTCCTGTGTCCTCTTGTAGCTGTCCTTCTGGGCTGTTGGAATGATCCCGCTGCTTGCCACCAGTTGTAACGACACCCCGAGTATGAAAGGGGTTAAAGCCGTTTAAGACATTCCATTTCCGAACACAAAGGCAGCTACCGAACACTCCAATCAGCCGAACAAGAAACCCATACAAATAATTCTCCCCCAAGTACGAGACGAGGCTCTGTCTTGAGGTTCAAGCAGGAATGAATCTTTTAACAAACACGTTATACAGATCCCACTTCAAAACACTCCCCCCCCCACCCTTGGAAAACAGGGCGGGTTAAACTGTCCAATGACAATGGACACACAGGTCAGGTGTGTTTAACTTCTCATCAGTAAACAGTCTTAACAGGGGGGCTGTTGGAGTAATCCCCCCCTCCCTCTTTCCTCACAGCAAGACACTTAGCCATCCCATAATAGTTGAGGCAGACAGCCACAATGGACAATAGAATACAGTCACACCCCAACCATCACAGCAAATAGTACACAACATAATGAGACAGCACACTATATATACAGCATTGAGTCTGACTAGCACAGATCATAGTGGGGTTCTCATTCACCGTGTGCCCCTATTAGTGACTCCCGTCACAATGGCATATCCAGGGTCCCCGGAGTGTGTCTTGGGGGACATGGACCTGAATCTAAAGTAACGCCACCTCAAAGGTCCCCAGGTGTACAGCTCATAATGAGCACTGTTCCCCCAAATGCAATGGCCCATAATCGATAGGCAAGAGGCTGGCATTCAGTCCCCTCCAAAAGCCTCTGTCTCAGCTAGGTCTGTAACAGACCCCATACACACTACTCAATTTTCTGCAGATTTTTGTCTTCAGATTTACCAAAACCATATAATATGAGGTCAAACCTTAAGAGTTTCAATTTGAATGCAATCAGGGAGGCTCTTGCACTACATGGTTTTGGTAAATCTGAAGGAAATCTGACAACAAAAGTTGTATAGTGTGTATGGGTTCTTAAGCCTGGTACACATGGTACGATTGTTGGCCAACCGAGCGTCTGATTTTTGTCAAAAGGGCGTGTGCCAGGATCTTGTCTTGTTGTGCCACAAACATGAACGTAGTGATGTACTACGAGGAATTTCAGCTCTTGAGCGCCACCCTTTGGGCCCCTTCTGCTAATTTCTTGTTTGGTGAGCATTGATTCCGAGCATGCGTGTTTGTACTTTCGACTTGTGTGACGGATTTGTGAATTCTCTGCCGAAAATTGGATCGTGTGTACGTGGCTTTATGCCACATACACGCGATTGGAATTTGTCAGAAAAACCTTGGATGGTTTTTCCGATGGAATTCCGCTCAAGCTTGCCTTGCATACACACGGTCACACAAAAGTTCTCTGAACTTTCGACCGTCAAGAACGTGGTGACGTACAACACTATGACGAGCCAAGAAAATTACGTTCGTTGCTTCCAAACATGCGACGAACTATTTCCGAACATGCGTAGGAACTTTTTCTGTCAGAAAAATAGAGAACCTGCTCTCAATCTTTTTCTGGCGGAAAATCCGCCAGCAAAAGTCCGATAGAGCATACACACGGTCGGAATATCCGACCAAAAGCTCACATCAGACTTTTGCTGGCGGAATTTCCGATTGTGTGTACGGGGCATTAGGCTTTCCTCCAATCAGCTTTTTCCAGGAAGTTTATTGATACTGCTTCCAGCATGCCTCACCAAACCTCTTGTGTGGCCACCATTATTTTCAAGCACTGCCTTAACCCTCTTGGCCATGGAGTTCACTAGAGCTTCACAGGTTGCCACTGGAGTCCTCTTCCACAATGACATCACAGAGCTGGTGGATGTTAGAGACCTTGCGCTTCTATATCTTCCGTTTCAGGATGCCCAACTTATGCTCAATAGGGTTTAGGTCTGGAGACATGCTTGGCCAGTCCATCACCTTTACCCTCAGCTTCTTTAGTGAGGCAGTAGTCGTCTTAAAAGTGTGTTTGGGGTCGTCATGTTGGAATACTGCCCTGCGGCCCCAGTCTCCGAAGGGAGGGGATCATGCTCTGCTTCAGTATGTCACAGTACATGTTGGCATTAATGGTCCCCCCCAATGAACTGTAGCTCCCCAGTGTCGGCAGCCCCAGACCATGACACTCCCACCACCATGCTTGACTGTAGGCAAGACACACTTATCTTTGTACTCCTCAATTGCCGCCACACACGCTTGAAACCATCTGAACCAAATAAGTTTATCTTGGTCTCATCGGACCACAGGACATGGTTCCAGTAATCTATGTCCTTAGTCTTCTTATCTTGAGCAAACAGTTTGCGGGCTTTCTTGTGCATCATCTTTAGAAGAAACTTACTTCTGGGACGACAGCCATGCAGACCAATTTGATGCAGTGTGCGGCGTATGGTCTGAGCACTGACAGGCTGATCCCCCACCCCTTCAACCTCTGCAGTAATGCTGGCAGCACTCATACTTTCCAAAGACCACCTCTGGATAGGATGCTGAGCACGTGCACTTAGCTTCTTTGGTTGACCATGGTGAGGCCTGTTCTGAGTGAAACCTGTCCTGTTAAACTGCTGTATGGTCTTGGCCACCGTGCTGCAGCTCAGTTTCAGAGTCTTGGCAATCTTCTCATAGCCTAGGCCATCTTTATGTAGAGCAACAATTCTTTTTTTAAGATCCTCAGAGAGTTCTTTGCCATGAGGTGCCATGTTGAACTTCCAGTGACCAGTATGAGAGAGTGAGAGCGATAACACCAAATTTAACACACCTGCTTCATATTCACACCTGAGCCCTTGTAACACTAACAAGTCACATGACCCCGGGGAGGGAAAATGGCTAATTGGGACCAATTTGGACATTTGCACCTAGGGGTTTACTCACTTTTGTTGCCTTAGACATTAATGGCTGTGTGTTGAGTTATTTTGAGGGGACAGTAAATTTACACTGTTAGAATAAAATATTTACAAAAATGTGAGGGGTGTACTCACTTATATTAATATATATATATTAATTAATTAATATACAAATCCTGTTTCGCATAAAAGTGGCCCCAGTGGTGTATTCGTCACAGGATAACTTTTATAGGCAGCAGGAGAGGTGCCAACTCTCCCACCTGTTCCCGGTCATTTTCCGCACTTACCAGAGAGATCAACAGCGGCAGAAACTATCTAATCCAGTGTAGTGATGGGCAGGAAGTCGAGTGAGGGCAAGATGGCCCCCACTCAACTCTATGCCCTTGGAGGACTGGAGCAACGTCAAATGCCACTTCTGCCCTCCGGCCTTAAAGGGCCCATTTTTTTTTATGTGTAGAAATAAAATGGCTTTTTTTTTATTGCTTTCAAGTGTAAATGTGATATCTGAGGTCTTTTTGACATTAAAAGAGGCCCTGTCCTGCTTATTTCTATTACAAGGGATGTATACATCCCTTGTAATAGGAATAAGAGAGTTTCCCAAATATAAAAAAAAATTAAAAAGGCACAGTGTAAAAATAAATAAGATTTTTTGCTTTACAGTGCCCTGTCCCTCCGAGCTCACGCACAGAAGCGAACGCATATGCAAGTCGTGCCCACATATGAGGTATCACCACACATGTTAGAGTGAGAGCAATAATTCTAGTACTAGATCTCCTCTGTAACTCGAAACAGGTTACCTGTAAAATGTTTTAAAGCGTCGCCTATAGAGATTTTTAAGTACCGTAGTTTGTTGCCATTCCACGAGCATGCGCAGTTTTGAAGCATGACATGTTAGGTATCAATTTACTCGGTGTAACATCATTTTTCATATTATATAAAAAAACTGTGCTAACTTTACTGTTTTCTTTTTTTTAGTCAAAAAAGTGAATTATTTCCTCAAAAAAAAATGCGTTTGTAAGACCGTTGTGCAAATACATTGAAACGTAAATTATTGCAATGATCTCCATTGTATTCTCTAGGGTCTCTGCTTAAAAAATATATAATGTTTGGTAGATCTAAATCATTTTCTAGCAAAAAATACTGATTTTAACTTGTAAACAACAAATGTCAGAAATAGGCCTGGTCCTTAATTGGCTAGACACATTACATATTCAAAATCTGCATAAATGTATGCCCATGCTGTAAGTGTGTTTTTTTCATAAAGATTTATTATATATATATATATATATATATATATATATATATATATATATATATATATATAGATCAAGAGAAATAGATACAGTTTGTTTTGAAGAAATATATGACGGCTAACTCTAATATAGATACAAACTACCCATAGACACACACAGATAATATGCTGGAAATACTCCCCTCTGTGTGAGCCATGTATTTTTCACGCTTGTTAAAAAAAAAGGGGTGACAACATTGCTTACTACCTTTTGTTTTTTTCAAGAACTAAAGTTCTGAGGGCCAGTTCACACCAGATGCAGTTCTGTGCGCTTTTTTTCTGCACTAAAAATGCATGCAGTGTTTTCCATGTATTCCAATGGCTCTAGGTCAGTTCCGGTCAGTTTCTGCACCGGAAACTGACTGAAACTGACTGCATGGTGTTCTAGAGCCATTGCAATACATGGAAAACACTGTGCATGCATTTCTATTGCAGAAAAATATATTAATTGATTAATTGTTATATTTTTATAACAGTTTACCTGTAAAATCCTTTTCTTGGAGTACATCATGGGACACAGGAGCCCTAAGTAATAAATTAATAGGTTATAGGCCACCTTCAGGTAATCGACATTGGCATACCCAATCCAGGAAGTTCACTACCTATATAACCCCTCCTCCTTCCAGGAGCACATCAGTTTTTGTAGCAAAGCAATATACTTAAATCCCAAAAGAGGGGAGGGACCTCTGTGTCCCATGATGTACTCCAAGAAATGGATTTTACAGGTAAGCTGTTATAAAAAAAATGCTATTTTCTTTATCGTATATCATGGGACACAGAGCCTTAAGTAATAACTTAATGGGACGTCCCATAGCAATGCTACTTGAGGGGAGGGAGACACAACCCGGAGGGTACCCCCAGATTTGAGGACCTATACTGCTGCCTGCAGCACACTGCGTCCGAAGGGGATATCCTCATACCGCCTTACATCCACCTGATAAAATTTTGTGAATGTTTGCACTGAAGACCAAGTTGTGGCCTAACAGATCTGAGCCATGTTGGCCTGGTGACGCACTGCCCAAGAAGCACTAACCACCCTGGTAGAGTGCACCTTAATTTGAAAAGGGGGAATCTTATCCCTTAAATCATAAGTTTGAATTATAATTTGCCAAATCCACTTAGCGACAGTGGATTTCTACACTGCCTGTCCTTTCTTAGGACCCTCTGGCAGAATAAATAAGACATCAGTCTTACGAATCTGAGCAGTTGTCTTTAAATAGATTTTCACTGACTGCTCTCACCACATCAAGACATTGTAGTGACTTTTCTTCCCTGGAACATGGTTTTGGAAAAAACGATGGCAAGACAATATCTTGGTTCAGGTGAAAACCTGAAACCACTTTTGGCAAAAAGTCTGGACGAGGGCTTAACTCCACCCTGTCCTCATGAATAATCAAATATGGCTCTTTGCAAGAAAGAGCAGCCGATACCGAAACCCTCCTTGTTGAGGATATAGCAAACAAAAATACCAACTTCCTTGTCAGAAGGACTAAGGGAATATGTTGTATTGGTTCAAATGGCTGTTTTTTAACAGACAAAACTAAGTTCAAGTCCCAAGGGTTCAAGGAAGGTTTGAAGGGCAGATTAAGCCACATTACCCCTTGCATAAAACCCCAGACTAAAAAATGTGTAGCAAGCGGTCTTTGAAATAAGACCGATAAAGCTGAGACTTGGCCTTTAATAGCACTGAAGGCCAATTTCATTTCTACCCCTAATTGTAGAAAGGCAAGAATTATGCCCATGATATACCCCCGAGGGTGCCAACCCTTGGATTCACACCAGGAAACATAACCCCTCTAGACCCTATAATAAATAGTTCTGGAAGCTGGCTTCCTTGCATTAAATCAGGGTAGAGATAACTGACCCAGAAAGCCCACGTTTCTTCAGAATGTGGGTTTCAATAGCCAAGTCGTTAAATGTAGAGACCGTAAGTTAGGATGGAATATCGGCCCCTGTGAGAGCAGACATGGCTGTAGTCTGAGGGACCATGGACCCTCCACTGCCATCTTTACGATTTCTGCATACCATGACCTTTTGGGCCATGCTGGTGCTACCAGAATTACCGGCTTTCTTTCCAGCTTGATCCTGCAAATAAGTCGTGGCAGCAACTGAATAGGGGGGAATGCATAGATCAGTGAAAACTGATCCCACTGGGTCACCAATGCATCCGTTCCGCATGCGAGTGGATCCCTTGTTCTGGCCACAAAGTTGGCTAACTCCATGTTGAACCTGAACGCTAGAAGATCTATGTCCGGAGTGCCCCATTTTTGTCAAACAGCCCGAAATATGTCGAGGTGAAGAGACCATTCCCCTGGGAATAACTGCTGGCGACTCAAGTAGTCCGCCTGCCACTTCTCCACTCCCGAAATGAAGACTGCCCAAGTTAGAATATGGTTCACCTCTCTCTGCGCTGAGAGACTTTTGGTGCCCCCTTGGTGATTGATATAGGCCACAGCTGTGGCATTGTCGGATTGGATCCTGACAGGACAATTCCGTAACCTGAAAGGCCAGGCGTTCAGAGCCAGACACACTGCCCGCATCTCTAGGATATTGATGGGCAAGGTTCTTTGGGTTCTTGACCACTGTCCCTGGACAGTTGTCTTTTCTAGTACTGCTCCCCAGCCTGAAAGGCTGGCATCCGACGTTAACACTTTCCAGATAACTGGTCTGAAGGATTTTCCTTTCAGCAGATTCTGGGTTAGTAACCACCAAGTGAGGCTTTGGGACACTCTTAGGGATAGCCACATTGGCAAGTCTAAAGCTTGAATTGTTTTGTTCCAAGTAGACAGGATACTGTTTTGCAACAGTCTTGAATGGAACTGGGCATAAGGAACTGCTTCGAATGAAGCCACCATGTTTCCTAGCAACCTTATACAAAAGCGATTGGAGGGATCGCCTTTTGACCTGACCATCCGCACCAGCTCTCTTATGGAGTTGATCTTTGCCTGAGGCAAGAACACCTTTTCCTGGGCTGTGTCTATGATCAGACCCAAGTACTCCAGCCTTTTTAGCGGTTTTAAGGAAGATTTCTCTAGGTTGGGAATCCAACCCAAACTTTCCAGGTAACTGGTTGTAATGCATACTCTTTGCTCCAAACGAGCCACCGACTGGTCTATTAGTAATAGATAGTCCATGTACACCACGACCATTATGCCCTGAGCCATTAACCTGACTAGAGGTGTGGCAGGCACTCTTGTGAACACACGGGGTGCTGTAGCTAGCCCGAAGGGCAGGGCTACAAACTGGAAATGCTGCTGCTCTACCTTGAACCGCAGAAACCTTTGGTGAGCGGGAAATATAGAAACATGCAGATATGCATCCCTGATGTCGTTAGACGCCAGAAGTTCTCCTCCTAGAAGGATAGAAACTACTGACCTGATCGTCTCCATGCGAAAGGAGGGGATCTTCAGGAACTGATTTAGATTTTTTAGATCTAGAATGGGTCTGACATTTCCAATTGGTTTTGGTACCATAAAAAGGTTTGAATAAAACCCCAAACCTTGCTCTTTGGTGGGGATTTGTATGATCATCCCCCAAGATATTAATCAGTCTAGTGCCTAAAAGAGAGATTGTCTTTTCTCTGGATCTTTGGGAACACTTGATCTCAGGAAACAAGACGGTGGAAAGTCCCGAAATTCCAGCTTGTACCCCAGCGTTATCGAGGAGATGACCCATCTGTCCTGAATTTCCTCTTGCCAGATTTCTGAAAACTGCAGAAATCTTCCCCCCACCTTGGTGAGGGGGGGTTGCCTCTTCATGATGAGGCTTTAGGATTCTGCTTTGCAGGTTTCCGGCCCCAGGACTTCTTTTAAGCCTGGGTCCAACCCTGAAGTTTTCCTCTAGAGTCTGGCGGCGGAGTCCGTCGCCACTGCCTAGAGGCGGAAACCTCTGGCGCAGGGGAAACAGCGCGTTTAAATGAAGGGTGTTTATACTTTCTTTTGACTGGCAAAAGAGTACTTTTCCCACTGGAAATTGTTTGGATATATTTGTTCAAATCTTCTCCAAACAGCTGCTCCCCATGAAAAGGGAACCCAATTAGGAGGTTTTTACATGGTGTTTCGGCTGACCAATTTTTTAAACACAGAATTCTACGCATATGTACTATGCACTCCCTCGCATGGTGTTGAGTGCCATAGCCGCTTACTGTATCACTCGGCCCGACGCACTGTATCATTGGATGTGATTGACAGCAGCGCGAGCCAATGGCTGCGCTGCTTTCAATCCATCAACTCTAGCCAATCAATGGCCAGGCTGAGCCGCGAAAAGGATGTTGGGAGCGAGCGCGGGTCTTTTGAGGGGTCAGGTAAGTAAAACAGGGGGGCGGTATTGTCGGATGTTTTTTCACCTTAATGCATAGAATGCATTAAGATGAAAAAACTTTTACTTTTACAACCCCTTTAACCACTTCAATACCGGGCACTTAGACACCTTTGGCCCAGGCCAATTTTCAGCTTTGAGCGCTGTCGCAATTTGAATGACAATTGCGCGGTCATGCTACACTGTACCCAAACAAATTTTTTTATCATTTTGTTCCCACAAATAGAGCTTTCTTTTGGTGGTATTTGGTCACCTCTGCGGTTTTTATTTTTTGCGCAACAAATAAAAAAATACCGAAAATTTCGAAAAAAAAACAAGTTTTTCTTTGTTTCCATTAACATTTTTTGTAAATAAGTACGTTTTCTCCTTCAATGACGGGCACTGATACGGCGGCACTGACAGGCACCGATGAGGTGGCACTGACAGGCACTGATGATGGGCACTGATAGGTGGCACTGGTATGTGGCACTGATGGGCACTCATAGGTGGCACCGATGGGCACTCATAAGCGGCACTGATGGGCACTCGTAGGTGGCATTGATTGGTACATATGGGTGGCACTGATGTGTGGCACTGATAGGTGGGCACTGATAGGTGGCACCGATGGGCAATGACAGGTGGCACTGATAAAACATATTGGGGCATTGCTGGGCAGATCTGGAACATAATGGGGCCAGTGCCCATTTGTGGGAACATGTGGATTACCATGGGGTACATACCTGGCCATCTACATGTTGCCCCTTCCCTGGTGGTCCAGTGTGGTTATCTGAGGGGGGGGGGGGGGCTGCGCTGATAAACAATCAGCACAGACCCCCCCCCGTCAGGAGAACCGCCGATCGGCTCTCCTCTAATCGCGTCTGTCAGACGCGAGTGGGGAAAAGCCGATCAACGGCTCTTCCCATTGACAGCGTGATCAGCCGTGATTGGACACGGCTGATTACGTGGTAAAGAGCCTCCGCCGGAGGCTCTTTACCAAGATCGGAGTAGCGGTGTGTCAGGCAGACACACCGCTCCACCGATCGCCGAGATGCGTGCCCCCGGGGGCGCGCGGCGGCATGTTATCCTGCTGGACGTCATACGACGCCCAGTCAGGATAACGGAATCACTTCCCGGACGTCAATCCGCTATAGGGTGGGCGGGAAGTGGTTAAGGTATGTGCATAGACTCCCTCTAGTGGAGAATTAAGGCACGACGACATTTTTCCCCTTAAAGATTACATAGGTGGACTTTTTAGTTCCCAAGTTTCCTCCCTTACCTTATCCCGACGCAGGATTTGCTGAATTAACAGACAATTCAACCTTCACCCATCACGGCAGGCTGCGTTTAGCAAACCTTCAAGGACCGGGTCCCTTAATATCTGGGTTCCACTCCCTTGGACCTGTAAAAGCACCCCACCTGGAAAGCTTTAGGTAATGTAGCATGATCTAAGTCCTGGGGTTCAGCCCTACAAAGAGGCGTTACAGGCAAAACCTCGTGCTTCGGATACGAGGCCCAGGTACCATCCACTTTGGCCTCAGTGGCACTTTGGATGGATCTGGCTATGGAGGCTATTTAAATCCAGCATGGATCCCCCCTGGAGCTCCTCAGAGCACATCTTCACTCATGACCAACACCTTAGAAAGTGGTGAAAAAAACTGATGTGCTCCTAGGAGGAGGAGGGGTTATGTAGGGAGTGAACTTCCTGGATTGGGTATACCAGTGTCCATCACCTGAAGGTGGCCTATAACCCATTAAGTTTTTACTTAAGGCTCTGTGTCCCATGATGTACGATAAAGATAAAAGCGCACGGAACTGCATCTGGTTTTGTGCTGACACATTTTGAATAGGAGTTACTAATCCGCTACACCACCAGACACAAGCCGCTTTCTCTTTTTGGGTATTAACCCTTTACATATTGCACAGTGTATGAGGAAAGGAATTGCTCACACAGATGAGTGGATTCAGACGTTAGCCAATCACATTGAGCAATTTCCCCATACACTGCGCAGACAGATGAGTAGATTTAGACGTTATCCAATCACATTGCACAGTGTATGGGGAATAGAATTGGCAAGAATGCACAATACACAGACTTGTATTGAGAAGATGTTTTCATGGAAGTTTCGGGTCCACCAATGATTATGGACTATCGCCATAAAATGCACACAATTACATTTTGGCAATTATGACATTTCACACCCAACATCCGCACAGTTGTTGATAGGAGGAAGATCTCTAGAATGAATATTGAGTTGTTTCAAAAAAGTTAATGAATGGAATAAAACTGGAAGCAATATACTCCATGTGCTAAGGAAAAGCTCATTAAGCTGATCAGCATTACAATGAACAAGAATGTGTCTGCGCCCATGCGCGCAACGATTTCGCGCATCCGGCGCAAGTCAACAGCTGTTTTCTATTTAACTAACCACTTGCCGACCGTCCACCCCAGTTATACTGCAGCAGAATGGCACATGTAGGCGAATCGTCGTCATGGGACATGGGTACCATAGACAGCCACTAGGGTGCGCGTGCGCGCCCACGGAGCCAATGCGAGTGCCCGGAGGTCTCAATCACCGCCAGGCTCCCAAGATCGCTCGGGGCACACGGAGAACCGGGATCTGTGTGTGTAAACACAGTTTCTGATTCTCTGAGGGGAGAACTGACAGATCCTCTGAATGAATCCTATGAACAGGGATCTGTTAGTTTCCCTGCACAGACCACATCCCCCTTCAGTTAAAACGCTTCCTAGGACACACATTAACCCCTTCACTGCCCCCTAGTGTTAACCCCTTCACTGCCAGTGACATTTTTACAGTAATCAATGCATTTTTAATCACACTGATTGCTGTATTAATGCCAATGGTCCCAAAAATGTGTCAAAATTGTTCGACGTGTCCGCCATAATGTCGCAGTCACGATAAGAAATCGCTGATCGCCGCCATTACTAGTAAAAAAAAATAAAAAAAAAATTATTAATAAAAATGTCATAAAAAACTATCTCCAAATTTGTAGGCCCTATAACTTTTGCGCAAACAAATCAATATACGCTTATTGTGTTTTTTTTTTTTTTTAACCAAAAATATGTAGAATATGTATCGGCCTAAACTGAGGAAAAAAAAAAAGTTTTTTTATATATTTTTTGGGGATATTTATTATAGCAAAAAGTAAAAAATAATGCCTTTTTTTTTTTTTAAATTTACGCTTTTTTTTTTGTTTATAGCGCAAAAAATAAAAACTGCAGAGGCGATCAAATACCACCAAAAGAAAGCTCTATTTGTGGGGAAAAAAGGACGTCGATTTTGTTTGGGTGCCACGTCGCACGACTGCGCAATTGTCAGTTAAAAGCGACGCAGTGCCGAATCGCAAAAAGTGTTTTGGTCTTTGGCCAGCCAAATGGTCTGGGGCTGAAGCGGTAAAGTATGCACCATGTCGCAATAATTGTTCCTGCCCGTGCAAATGTGCCAACATTTTTGTAAATCAGCCCCTGTGTCCTATGATGTACTCAAAGAAAAGGATATTGCAGGTAAGTATGAAGAAAAAATCCTATTTTCTTTTTCATACATCATGGGACACAGAGTCAGGCTAATATTCATTACCTACTGGTACATCCCAGAGCAATAGCCTTGAGGGGAGGGAGACACCCTGCCAAACAATAGCCATCAGAACTTATACGGCAGCCCGCAGTACACTGCGGCCGAAGGCCGAATCCTTGGCTGCTCGAACATCCACTTGATAAAATTTTGTGAACGTATGCACTGAAGACCAGGTGGCAGCCTTACAAATCTGAGTCACAGATACCCAATGGCGAAAAGCCCAGGAGTTTCCTACACCCCTGGTAGAATGAGCTCTCACTCTAAAGGGAGGAGCTTTACATTTCAGACCGTAGGCCTGAATGACCAATTGACGGATCAAATTGGCAATGGAAGCTGCCTGCCCTTTCTTGGGTCCTTTTGGTAAAACAAAAAAGGAGTCTGGTCCTCGGATCTCCACAGATCTAGACAAATAAACCTTGACTGCCCGGACAACGTTCAAAGAATGCAGTCACCTCTTTCGCCGAACGAGGCTGAGAGAAAAAGGAAGGCAAAATAATGTCCTGATTTAAATGAAAGGCTGACACCACTTTTGGCAAAAAGGATGAAACAGGTCGTAACACAACCCTGTCGTGGTGAAGGATCAAGTATGGTTTCCTGCATGAAAGGGCTGCCAACTCCGATACCCTTCTAGCCGAGGTGATGGCCATCAGGAAGGCTAGCTTGCGTGACAGCAAGTCTAATGGAATTTCCATGATAGGTTCAAATGATTATTTCTGTAATACAGACAACATCAAGTTCAAGTCCCAAGGACACATAGGTGACCTAATGGGGGAAAGCAAGAGAGAGTTACCCCCTGCATAAAGGTTCGAATCAGTGAATGGGAGGCTAAAGGCTTTTGGAAGAATCTTCCAGACCTAATGATAAAATTTTCCTAGTGACAGCTTTTCTAGCATTCACTACTGATCCTGAGATGCCACGGTCCTTTAACACCCTGGCTTCAATAGCCATACCGTCAAATTGGGGTGAAATATAGGACCTTGAGACAGTAGATTGGGGTGACGTGGAAGCGTCCATGGCCCGTCTATTGTCAGTCTCACAATCTCTGGGAACTAGAGCCTTCTGGGCCAGGCTGGAGCCACCAGACTGACTGAAACCCCTTTTTCCAGAATCCTGCGCAACAAATGTGGAAGGAGAGGGATCGGAGGGAAAGCATAAACCAGGGAGTACTGTCTCCATGGAACCATCAGAGCATCTGCTCCGATTGCCAGGGGATCCCTTGTTCGGGACACAAATTGCTGTAGCTTGTTGTTGAACCTGGATGCCAATAGGTCGACCTCTGGCCATCCCCAACGCTGGCAAATTTCCTGGAACATCCCTGGGTGTAGGGACCATTCCCCTGGGCAGATCTGCTGGCGGCTGAGATAATCTGCCTTCCAGTTCTCTTCTCCCAGGATATGGATTGCCGATACCCGATACTCGAGCACCAGGATCCTTGGGCCCTTAAAAGACCCAGTACCGGTACTAGGACTTTTGTGAACACCCGGGGCCAAAGAAAAGGAAGCCTTTAATTATGATTTCAATTTCTTGTCAACAGGGTCTTTCAAACCCTGTGCATTATCTACTGGACAAGTTAAGTTCTTGTTTAAAGAAGAGACTGCTGCATCTACTGCTCGCATGCTCCATTTTTTAATGAACTTTTCATCTATGGAATATAAAAAGGGAAAACCTCTTAGGAGAAACAAAAACCCTGTCGGGATGTTCCCAATCAGCATACAACACCTGTTCCAACAGGGGGTGTAGACTCTGGAAAGCCTGTGCGGCCTGAAGAGGCCTCAGGGATCCCAAAGAGGACCAGGGGGGCTCAGTCACCTCTGCAAGAGGCAACTTAAAGGCAGAAGGAACCAATACTGCCTACAGTATGTGTTTTTCTCCTCTGAATGAAGAGAAAGATACATTGCACCTTTCTCCTTGCCAGAGGAAAAATTGAAACAAAGTGTGTTAGTGCAGTTCACATCTACGCGGCTTCAAAGTCACACGACTTGACAGCGGACATCCTGCACGACATTGCGGCTTGCTTGCGACTTCACAGAAGTCAATGCAAGTCGGGATGAAGTCGCCCGAAAGTAATGCAGAAACCTTTTTCTTAGTCGCACCAATTAGAACAGTTCCATTGTAGTTAATGGGGTGAGACTCGTCATGCAACTTAGAACTCTCTAATTGTATGACAAGTCATGTCAGTGTGAACCAAGCAAAATAAATAATAAAGAAAGAGTTAGATTGAGGTTTGATCTAGGTTAATGTCAGAGATAGGGTCAAGTTAAGAGTCAAAGGTCAAGGTGAAGGTTAAAGGCCAGTATATTTTGGATAGTTTTTTTTTTAAATTAGTATCAGTGTCAGTGTGTTTTAGGTCAGATAAACAAAACAAAATTAGCACTGTTGAATCTGGGCCCTACTGCAAATACAAATGTGGTTGGGTTGCTCTGTGGTAGCAAGTTGCGGTAATAATAAATAAACAACTAAATTAAAATAAATCTTTTATTATCTTGGGCCAGTTTTCCCCTGATAAGAGCAAAAAAACAAAAAAACAAAAACAGGACATATCCGTTCACATTTACCACCAAAAGAAAGCCCAATTATTTTTTTCAGGACAAAAAGTTAAAAACCACCAGGGGTTAAATAAATCTCATGATGCACATGTTTTGATTGTTTGCTGGAAGTTGCGTCAGGCTATGCAAGGCAAGGCTCTGAAAACCTGAGAGAATGGAGGAGGAGTAGACTTTCTAGCTCGTCTTCCTGGCAGGCACAGTAATTCATTTTAATTAATATACAAGTGCCTAGTCCATTTTTGATCAATTATAGGTGTAAGTTAAAAAGACACTGTTACCAGAAATCAAGCTGTATACCTTTCATTTTGCAACGTACCTGGCTACCAGGCTGATTAGTGACTTCTCTTCTGACCACTGCTATTTTAATTACGCCCACAGTGGAAACAGCAGCTGCAGAGCTGTCATTTCTGTAATGCAGCTTTGCATATACTAAGGGAGGCGACTGCCAAGTGCACACTCATAGTGGGGCTTCATTATAATCCAATTCAGTAACTGGACCAGTCATATGACCACCATCGTTCATATGACTGGTCTTGTGCACTAAACTGATGTGTAAGTGCACCACGGCAGGCATCCTGGAGATTGCATGAGACCTAGCCATGCAGGACTTGTGACATTAGGCCCAGAGGGGTAACAACTGCACAAAACCTCTGCACAGAGCAGCCCCAATCCTCATCTTCGAGTCCCTCGCCGGCGCAACTGGTCCCTCCCTCCTGCCAAGTGTCCCCACAGCAAGCAGCTTGCTATGGGTGCACACGAGCCAAGCTGCTGCTCTGCGTGTCCATTCAGACGCGGAGCCCTGCCTCTGCCCCACCTCCTCTCTCATCGGCTCACCGACTTTGACTGTTGGCAGCGAGAGCCAATGGCGCCCGCTGTGTGTTTCAGCCAATCAGGATGGAGCATCCTGGACAGCCGAGTCTCTCGTGCAACATCGCTGGATCGAGGTGGGGCTCAGGTAAGTATTAGGGGGGCTGAAGGGCACTGCTGCACACAGAAGATTTTTTATCCGAATGCATTAAGATTAAAAAAAACTTCTGCCTTTAGAACTACTTGAAGCATTTTGTGTGTGGTGTGATGATAGGGTCACATTAATATCACAATATTTTATCTACCTAAAACAAATCCATTCGATTTGAAAATGCATTTTTAAAATGCGACTTACTTCGCAACTCTGCCATCGATTGGGAATGTTTGGTCTCAATTTCTGCTCGCAAACCACCTTCTTCATCTCCTCTACTGATGGGTCAGATGGGACAAGATCATAGTAAGGTAACTGATAGTCTTCATGTATTCCTATACAAACATAAAAGAAAAAAGAAAATAATTTCATAAAAATGGTCTCCCAAAAGAAATATTTTAGTTATAGTTGGAAACGGTTGGACAGTCAGAGCAAAATTTCAGTTATATATTCGAATTTACTTCAACAGAAGATTGGGACACATTCATAATGGCTATAGCAGTTGTGCAGTCTTATGAAACTCAACCATAAATACCTCAAAAATCAAGAACGTATCAGCGAGCTTCTCCCCCTAGGAGCTACCAAAATCTGAAATATCAATTTCGGGTGGAACGACCCACTTATTCTTTTACCCATTACACTGCTTACTGTTTAGAAAACATTTCCACACCATCTTATCTATACATCTGATATACACAACTGGAAAGAGTTCAGCCTGGTACACACTAGTAGTTTTTTTCGTTCAACCTAGCAGGACTGAATTAAAAAAACCTGACAGCTCAGGAGGAGCCGCTTTACTAACTTCACCCGCCTCGAACAGCCGGCTTCTGTCAGACTGACTGCCGTGCACAACATTCAGCCCACGTGTCCTAGGCTTTAAGAGGCTGGGTAAAGAAATTTGTGCCCCTGCAAACTCCTTCTTGATTAAGGCCCCTTTCACACTGGGGCGGTGGGGGCGTCGGCGGTAAAACAGCACTATTTTTAGCGCTGCTTTACCGTCGTTTTTGCGGCTGTATTCGGCCACTAGCGGTGCGGTTTTAACCCCCGCTGGCGGCCAAAAAAGGGTTAAAACCGCTCGCATAGCACGGCTATAGCCGCAGTATTGCCGAGGTATAGCCGCACTGCCCCATTGATTTCAATGGGCAGGAGCGGCGAATACACCGCTCCAAAGATGCGGCTTGCAGGAGTTTTTTTCTTCTCCTGCCAGCGCATCGCTTCAGTGTGAAAGCCCTCGGGCTTTCACACTGAACAAACAGTAGCGGCTGTTTTGGGTCAGTTTGCAGGCGGTATTTTTAGCGCAATAACGCCTGCAAACCGCCCCAGTGTGAAGGGGCTCCAAGTGGAAAAAAGGCTTCTAAAACACTAGTTGCACTGCTTACAAAAAAAAAAAAAAGTGTAAAAAAAGCTTCCTGGTCACAGCAAATTATACTTTATCATTATTCTGGTTCCTCAATACTGTGTAACTTTATATCTGGGGTACTGAATTAAAATTCATGCAGGACCGGTCAGTGAAATGTTTTTCCTGCAAAGGTCCGAACTTCATGCATGACGTCACTTCCACCGTGCGTTCCACGCTGGTCAGAGTGGCTTCCCGGGGTTTCTCCAGGCTCCTGAGCCAGCCATCTCCATGCCCAGCAGTCGGAACAGATGACAGCGGTGGTGCAGGACGGTTTCAGGAGGATCTACATCCACACACAGTGTGACCAGATGAGCTTTTTATACATTTCAATCTTGAGCGTTTTTAATCTTTCTCCATTAAAAATATTTTACTGGGTAACTACACTTAGCTGGCGCTTCCTTTCCTCTCTGCTTCCTGCAGTGAGGTTGACAGCAGCAGCGATGGCAGGCGAGGGAGGACAGACTTGAGAGATGTCCACCCAGGCTGCTAACTGGTGTGGCTGTGGTCCAGACAGGACTGTTACTTGGGTCTGTGCCTGGTCCGCAGTAAGCCATATAGTGACGCCTGTTATAGATTAGGGTAAATGCGCAATGAAGACTTCCATTTGTAAATATAACCCCTAAAGGGTTAGTTTACCATTACCAAAAAAAAACTGCTTATGTAGATAAGGGGCATTTGTAGGGCTGTAACTAATGATTGTTTTTATAAATCAATTAGTTGGCCAATTATTGTTTTGATTAATTGAATAAAAACCTAAAAAAAAATAAAAAAGTGTGGTGTATGATTTAGTTATGTGAAGTTTAAAAAAAAGACAAATTTATTCTTGAATAGCTATATGCAGTGGTAAAATTTAAATAATCAGCTTTGTGGTTGGGGAACAAAATATCAAATCCACTCTGAGAACAACAGACAGAAGAGCTATATATACAGTGCTCAGCATAAATGAGTGCACCCCTTTTGAAAAGTACAATTTGAATCAATCTCTCAATGAACATGAGAACAATTTCCAAAATTTTGACAAAACTCAGTTTTATAGAAGATTTGTTTAGCTCATTACAATGAAAATAAAGATTAATATTATAACTTAAATTACAAAATTTTCAGTTTTACTTAAATTAGTTGATGCCAAAATGATTACACCCCACAACAAAAACTACTACATCTAGTATTTTGTATGACCTCCATGATTTGTAAGGACAGCACCAAGTCTTTTTAGGCATGGAATGAACAAGTTGGCAACATATTGCAACATCTATCTTTTTCCATTCTTCAAGAACGACCTATTTTAGAGCCTGGATGCTGGATGGAGAGTGATGCTCAACTTGTCTCTTCATAGATGTTTGATTGGGTTCAGATCAGGAAACATACTTGGCCACTGAATCACTTTCAGCCTGTTCTTCAGAAATGCAACAGTGGCCTTAGATGTGTTTTGGATCATTATGTTGGAAAAGTGCATGGCAACCAAGGGCATGGATTGATGGTAGCATCTTCTCTTTCAATACAGAGCAGTATATATGTGAATTCATGAAACCCATTAATGAAATGCATCTCCCCGACACCAGCAGCACTCATGCAGCCCCACAGGAGGACACTGCCACCACCATGTTTCACTGTAGACACCATGCATTTTTCTTTATACTCCTCATCTTTGCGACGCCATACAGTTTTGAAGCCATCAGTTCCATAAACGTCTCATCACTCCAGAGTACAGAGTCCAAGTAGTCTTTTTCAGCATGGGCCCTGGCAAATTCTAGGCATGGGCTTCCTTTGTGGATGACACCCATGCATTCCATTCCTATGCAGTGTACGCAGTATTGTGCCACGGGAAACAATCACCCCAGTTTGGCTTTCTAGTTCTTTAGCTAACTGCAGTGAACTTCCATGGCGATTTTCTTCAACCCTTCTCATCAGAAGACGCTCCAGTGGAGGTGTTAACTTCCGTGGACAGCCTGGACGTCTCTGTAAGATGGCTGCAGTTCAATTTTTGTTAAATTTTTGTATTACTTTTGCTACAGTATCCAATATGATAAGTAAAGCTTTGCTGAAGCCTTGTAGCCTTCACCTTCGTGTAAAGAAAAGATTTTCTTTCTCGGGCCTTATAACATTGCTCTGTCATGTGGTGCTATTGCTGACAGCATTAAATGGGGAGGGGGTTTTCTTTGTTAAGCAACGCCCTGTTAAGCCTGGTTCACACCTATGCATTTTTTTAGTGCATTTTCAGTTTTGCAGAAACACACTACAGTCCATTTAACATGGTTTCCTATGGATGTAGATCACATCTGTGCATTTTATGGAAAGGGCTATGGTCTTTTTTATGGTTTTTGGTTCCATAGACTTCAATGGATCAAAAGTGTGTATTGAAAAACGCAAACTGCACCTGCAATATGCAAACTGCAACCTGTATAGGCGTGAATGAGGCCTTATGAATCAACTGTCTGCTGGACACCTATTTATTGAATAATTAAACTCACCTATAGTTTCATTTTTGTTAATTGGGATTTTGTTGTCTAAAATTTAGCTTTGTTCCTAAGACTTTCATTGGGGTGTATTCATTTTTGCAACATGGTCTTGAATGAATTTGTTAGAAAAATATTTTTTTTGTGTGTGCACATTAACTAATCTTGGTTGCAATTAGGGTGACGGATATCGATACTAGTATCGGTACTGATACCGAGCATTTGCACGAGTCACCGACTGTCTATTCATAACTGAGCATTGTTTATGAATGGAGAGGAGCCTCTGTCTCCTGTCCATTCATCTTCAAGGCAGCTGAGGCTGCAGAGAAAGGGACTGGGGAATCTGTGTCCTTAGTCACTTTCCGTGTCTCAAAGGGGATATGTCGGGGGTCTGTTTAGACCCCTAATATCTCACCAAAACATGCCCCCCAACTGGGCTGATAAAAAAAAAATAATAAAGAATTGTAATAAATATTTAAAATAGTATAATATAATACCGTATATACTAGAGTATAAGCCAAGGCACCTAATTTTACCACAAAAAACTGGGAAAACTTATTGACTCAAGTATAAGCCTAGGGTGAGAAATGTGCAGCTACTGTAAGTGGAAAAGAGGGTCAGCAATGCGCATTTGCAGCCTCACTGTGCCCATTTGCAGCCATAGGTCCCCCGGACTTCAAACTCGGTAGTTAAGGGTTCCTAGATACCCCCTAGCTGCAGCCAAAATTTGGGGTCTCTGGACCCAAAGGGTCCCGAAATGACATTGCTGCAGATGGACACAGTTGACCGACTTTGGGGCCCCGTATCTCGGGGCCACTTGGTGCTAGGAACCCCAAATTTGGTGTGCAAACCCAGTGGACTACACTACAACATATCCAAAGCTGGGGTTCCTAGCACCAAGTGGCCCCAAAGTCGGTTCGGAACATGTCAAGCAGTTTTCTGCAGCAGAGAATGACATTTTCCGAACCAAATCTTGGGGCCACTTGGAGCTAGGAACCCCAGCTTTTGATATGTTGTAGTGCTAGTTCCACTGGGTTTGCACACCAAACATGGGGTTCCAAGCACCAAGTGGCCCCGAGATACTGGGCCCCAAAGTCGGTTCGGAAAATTTCATTCTTTGCACCAGAAAAGTGCTGGACTCGAGTATAAGCCGAGGGGGGCACTTTCAGCACAAAAAAAATGTGCTGAAAAACTCAGCTTATACTCGAGTATATATGGTATATTCAAAATTGTAGACTAAAAATTAAAATAAAAAAAGAACAGTGACATTGTCCACTACCCCCCAAAAAAGAAAGCATTGTAAAAAAAAAAAAAAAAAAAAAAAAAAAAAAATATAATATTATGTAAAAAAGAATTAAAAAAATAAATTGTAAACAATAAAATAGTAAAAATTAATAAAAAAAACTGACAGTCCACTCCTCATCAGTGCTGCATATTAGTGCCACTGTCACATGGCATTAAAAAAAAAGTATCGGTATCAGGGAGTACTTGAAAAAGTATCGGTACTTTATTTTGTAGTATAGTGTCCCATAGAAAATCGAAGTTATTTAACGGTAACGTTTTTTCCAAGAGTCTTTCAGGACAGCACCTTTGAGAGATCTCGGCTCCTCTCTTCTCAGGAAACACCGCCTCCACCAGATCTTTAAGCCACTCCTTCCCTCCAGACTGTCAGTTTTAACACGAGAACCTCCGGCCAGTCTAGGGGGACACAAGAACACATCATACCAACCTTCATACTCCTGACACTCTCACGTCCTAGTAGCAAGATTTTATTTGGATGGATACTGGTGCTGTCCTGAAAGACTCTTGGAAAAAACGTTACCGGTAAGTAACTTCGATTTTCCCTATTTCGTCTTTCAGGACAGCACCTTTGAGAGGATAAGCGAGCACTTACCCTAGGGTGAGACTACTGCTTGCAGGACTTTACGCCCAAAGGCCTGGTCCGACAAAAAATTCAGTCTGTAGTGCTTAACGAAAGTCTTAAAACTTGACTACGTTGCTGCTCTGCAGATCTGTTCGGGTGTAGCACCAGCCCACTCTGCTTGTGACGTTGCCATGGCCCTAGTGGAATAGGTCCTAATACCTTTCGGGACCTCCACCCCTTTTGCTATATAGGCTTGACTAATAGCCAACCTCAGCCATCTGGCTATAGTATCTCTAGAGGCTTTGGACCCCTTCCTAGCCCCTGAAAAAGAAACAAAAAAGAAATCGGATCTCTTAAACTGTTCCATAATCTCCAAGTATTTTAGTACACATCTCCTAACATCTAACTTGTGGAAGACATGCTCCTGTTGCCTCACAGAATTTGAACAAAAAGTGGGTAAACAGATTTCCTGGCTCCTATGAAATTTAGAAGCCACTTTTGGCAAAAAGGCCGGATCGGTTTTAAAAATAATCTGATCCGGAAAGACGCCCTCCTCGAGAGGGCTTCTAGCTCACTAATCCTCCTTGCGGTAGTGATTGCTACCAAAAAAACACAGTCTTGAGAGTTAAAACTTTCACTGAACAAGACTCAATAGGCTCAAAAGGATCCCCTGTAAGAGCCTGCAACACCAGGGAGAGATCCCATATAGGAAAAGGGTGTGAGCTGACTGGTCTCTGACTACTTAAAGCTTTAAAGAACCTAGATATCCAAGGGTTCACTTCTAGTTGTTGTTCAAGGAACACACTTAAAAGCAGAAACTTGACCTTTAAGAGTACTAAGGGCCAGTCCCTTATCTTCCCCACTTTGTAGGAACTCCAGAACTGCTACTGGGCTGCGAACATTAAAGGAGCTCTCTGCGCACCAAGAATTGAACTTCTTCCAGACCTTCAAATAGATATTGCGTGTCTCTTCTTTCCTACAATTTAGAAGAGTCGCTACCAACCTTTCAGAGAACCCCTTACTTCTCAGCATTTCCTCCTCAGTATCCAGGCTGCCAGATTCCACCTCTCCACCTGAGGACAGCAGATTGGGCCTTGATAGAGGAGGTCTTCCCTGACCGGCAATATCCAAGGCGGTTCCACTGCCAGATCCTTTAGGACAGAAAACTATGGCCTTCTGGGCCAGTGTTGCGCTATCAACATCAGGGTTGTGTCCTCTGACTGGAATTTCCCCAGGACTGTGGGCAACAGTACAAGGGGGGAGGAGGCATAGCACTTGGAAAAATGCCAGCTGTGAGAAAGAGCGTCCACCCCTACTGCCCCGTCCCACCGGTTCAGAGAGAAGGAGGAGGGGAGTGTTTGCGTTCTCCCATGAAGCGAAAAGGTCCACACATGGAACGCCCCACTTCTGGATAATCATCCTGTAGGTTACCTGACTCAGGAATGAGAACCGTTAAGTCCAAGGACCTTTGAGTGTGGTCCCAAACTTCCAGAACAAACAACTGCAAAGGGCGGAAATTCAATCCCGCCCACCTTATGACTGGGAGGGCAGCTGTCAGTAATCCCAAAGCCAACATGGCCTTTCTTATTGAGATTTGTTGATTGCTTTGTAGAACTGCCAAGGCCTTGTCTACTTTCAGAATTTTTTTTCGGGAAGACAAACTCTCCGCTGGGTTGAGTCCAGAATGTAACCTAGGAAGGTAACCCTTGGGGATGGAACCATATGGGATTTCTCCAAATTTAAGAGCCATCCCAGATGCTCCAACACACTCCTTGCTACCTACAAATCCTGGACCAGCTGCTCCGGCGAAGGAGCAAAAAGGAGCAGATCGTCCAGGTATGCGATCACCGAGATTCCTCAAAGTCGCAGAAAGGCCAGGGTCTCCACATTGACTTTGGTGAATATCCAGGGAGAAGAGGATAGCCCAAAGGGCAGAGCCCGAAACTGAAGATGTACCGTTTCCTCCCCGCACCTTATTGCCATTCTGAGGAACTTCTGACTGTCCTCTGCGATCAGATTGTGCAGATAGGTGTCCCTTAGATCTATGGACTCCATGTAGCAATTCGGAGGAAGCAGTGTCTTCACGGAAAAAATGGAATCCATCCAAAATCTTTTGTAGGAGATTGATCGATTCAGAGGCTTCAAGTTCAGGATGAGCCTGAACTTTCCTGAGGGTTTCCGAACCACAAAAACGTGGGTATAGAACCCCCTGCCTATCTCCCCAGGTGGGACCCATGATATTATATGCTGCTGTTCCAGTTCCTCCAATGAGGAAAGTAGTGCCGCCGCCTTTTCCGCACACTTTGGCAGGTCTGTAACTAGAAGCCTGTGTGGGGGGGGGGAGGCTTGAGAATTCAGGGTTAACCTGTCATTGGGACTTTTGGGGCTGTTCAGGAGGGCGAAAAATCGCTCCCCCGCGCCCTCTGCCGTTGTTGGTCCAAACTTTTTTCTGAGACTCCCCCCTTGGAAAATTAAACTTGTTTTGTGGGCGAGTCTTTTTAGACTGTTGCCACAATTTTTTCTTTAAGGGAAAGGCCTTCTTTTTATCGGCTGTCCGATCAAGGACAGCCTCCAAGTCTGGACTGAACAGCAAATCCACCCCATGAAAGGGGCTCCGCAAGCTTGATCTTTGATGCATTGTCCCCTTGCCAGTTTTTCAGCCAAAGAGCTCTGTTGACCAAATTGGCCAAAGCAGATGATCCAGCAGACATGCGGACCGACTCTGAGGCATCCGCAATGTATGCGACCCCTTTTAAAATCATTGGGAAGGAGGAGAGAATCGTCTCTTTTGCGGTTCCAGCCTCAATATGTGCTTTTATGTGTGTTAGCCAGTGCTCCATGTTAAGCACCACCACTGTGACAGCCATGGCAGGCTTAAGATTCCCTAGAGAGGAATCCCAAGTCTTCTTGAGGAGGGAATCCATCCTCTTGTCAATGGGGTCTGCTAGCACCCCCATATCTTCAAAAGCCAAGTCTGTCTTTCTGGATACCTGAGAAAGCTGCATCCAGTCTAGGCGATTTGTTCCACACAACCGCTTCATCCTCTGCAAAAGGGAATCTGCGTTTTAATGCTCTAGAAAAGAAAGGCTTCCTTTCTGGGTCTCACCATTCCTTTTTGATAGCGTCAACCAAGACCTCATGGACCGGAAAGACGCTCCTCTTCTGCTCTCCAAGACCTTGTTACATCTGATCATGGAGAGGCAGTGATTTTTCTCCTCTTGGATACCTAGTGGTGTGGATGGCTCCCAAAAGCTCTTCCACTTCCTCCAAGGAGAGTTTGTATCGGGAGGTTCTGGTGGACTCGCCATCCACCTTCTCTCCGTCTGACTCCCTTGAGTCGTCTGAGGATGCAATGTCAGGATCATCCTCAAATGCCTCTCTGGTGCCTCCAGGTAACCCTTCACTGGCGGAGGGACCTGCCAATGGACCAGGTGCGAAATCTTGCTGCGCTGGCAGAGGACTAGCTGGGGGTTGCATAGGTTGAAAATTTTCAAACAACGCTTTAAAAGATTCAAAAGTGCTGGAAAGCTCTTTAACAGATGCCGCCAGGTCAGAACTTAGTTCTGTAGAATGTTCCTTGACTAAACCCTCAATGCAAACCCTGCACAAAACTTTGCCCCAGTACTCCCCTAAAGTACTCCTACATGATGGCCACTTTTTCTTGGAAATATGTGGGGGGCTTGAATTTTTCAGTGGCCTTGCCCTGAAATGACCAAATCCAGCACAGCATCAGCCAGCGTAAAAATAAAACACCAGACACCAGGAGTGCACCCCCCCAGAACCGACCACTACCAGGTTCCCAGATGTACACCTTTTCCCCTCTGACCACCAAGAGGGGGTTCACCCATGGAGCTAGATGGGAAGATGGTAAGGAAACACCACCCCAGGGTTCCACTTACCTCAGTGTGGCTGGTGCTGGTGTCACCCGGCACAGAATGGGAACCGTCAGTCTCCGACATCCAGAGGCAAAGAAAGTACCGTGGTCAGCCTCAGGCTGCTCCCTTAGCCATCACTACAGCTGCAATTGAGCCCACACCAGCGGCACGCCGCTCGTTTTACATCCGGCGGCCGGAACTGGAAGCCGCGGGTCAACCGGAAGTGTCCTCCCCCGCCGGAATCGATGCCACCCGCCATCCGACCCAGCCTTGAGCTCCATGCTGGCTGCCCCAGAGCGAGGGGAACTCAGACACTTGCACCATCACCTTCTCCAGGCAGCGGAAAAGGAGCGCCCAGGCCTCCACTTTCCCAAAGGGAGGACAGGGTGCGATATAGCACAACAGTCTGCTATATACATTTTTTTGTATTTATATTTTTAAATTTTATTTCTATTTATATATTTAATGTTTCAGTAGTTTTACGATTTATGATTATTTTTGTATAAGGATTTTATTATCACTTTGATGAGCACGTATTACAACTATTTTTATGTGTGTATACACTTGTTTATTGTATAGTTGAATACTCTCTCCAGCATAGTTTATCTAATTGTTTATGATATATGGTTTTTTGATATATACACATTTTTAGGCACTCTCGGATAGAGGTATATACCTTCACGGTACTGCAGAGTCACACATGAGCATGGTTGCGATGGCTTATTGCATTAGATCTGCACCTTAGAGACACCCACCACTACTGTGTCACCACATTTAAGTTAATATTTTTATCTTTACAGTTAAGGATTAGCGCAACACCACACTTTTATTGATTTAACCCAGTAATGTTAACCTATGTATTTTCCTTTCTACAGCCCTGTCTCTCAGGGCAGTGTATCAGGTAAACCAGGAAAAAAAAGAAGAAACAGGGGGCTCCAATAGTGAAGTATATCGAAGTAGCTTGTTTATTCAAAGTTAAAAATACACTGCAGTACTCACATATAGCAATATGTACAGGATAAAACAAAACGAGCGCCAAACTCCTACTCAGAACGTCACTTCCGGTTTCCGTATGTTCCTACGCGTGGCGGCACTATCACGAGACTTCATCAGGGTTTAGATACGGAGTCTGAAAGTGTCTTTAAATAGTCTAGGTCAGGGATATGCAATTAGTGGACCTCCAGCTGTTGCAGAACTACAAGTCCCATGAAGCATAGCAAGATTCTGACAGCTACAAGCATGACACCCAGAGGCATGATGGGACTTGTAGTTTTGCAACAGCTGGAGGGCCGCTAATTGCATTTCCCTGGTCTAGGTAAAGTGTATTGGCGAGCTGTCATTTTCTTGAAGCCCAACACTGACCGACTATATAGCGGCCATTTTCTCAGATAACCTCGCGGCTACAACCGCGGCCATTTTCTTGTGGTTTAGCATGGGACAGGGCGGCAGCAGTAGCGATGAGGAAAGTGGAATCAAAGCTAAAAACCCCTATATATAAAGAATGGACACATTAAACATAAATGGGGCTGGTAATAACACAATTAGCAGAAAAGATTGGTCTAAATCCCAGTAAGTAATGAGGATGGTGAGGGTGGTGAGGAGGAGTTGTGTGGAGAAGACCTGTTTTGGAGAGCTGGGAGTCTGCTAAAATATTCGACAAGGACTGTTAAAACCTTGGGGTGAAGACCCATCCATGAACTAGCGGAGGGAGCACAGGAGAAGATCTAGAGAATTAAGCACTAAGAGGGAGAAGTTTTCACACAGTGCTTCCACACTTCAAGGATTTTACTACCACAGCCCGATCTGTACTAACTTAAGGTGAGAGTCCTGAGAGACTGTACTGGAGGACACCACTGTAGGAATAATTCATCCAGTACATAGAACATACACAGATCTGAATAGAAGGACTTTTTACCTCTCCAACAGCGCCATCTATCCTAGAATTTATGAACTGTGTATTTTCAACCCTGCAATGCTGCTACTTATAATATTTATTTTTTAAGGCACAGTTAGATGAATTGCGATTGCACTATATTCTAGTTCACTGTTGATATTATCTGTGTATAATGTATTCACTTTCTAGATGGGTTACACTTTTTATTAATTTATTTTAATTTCATAAGGATTTTACACAAGGATTTTTTATTCACCAGTACCCATTCACGTCAATTCATTTATGACATTTTAACCTTGTTGGCACTGAATTTTTTCGCGTTCTAGATATCAGCACGGTTGCACTTTTAATACAGCACCTTCACTCAAATGTCAAATAGTGGAAATAGGATCAACGATCTCTATGTTGAAACATAAGCCTATTTATTATTACAGACACCTTAATAACATTTTCTGTTCCCACCATATATATCACCTTTGCTAATAAAATATTGCGCGAAATTCATTTTAAGTATTTATATGTCAGTACTGCAGTGTATTTTTAACTTTGAATAAACAAGCTACTTCGATATACTTCACTATTGGAGCCCCCCATTTCTCCTTTTCTCCTGGTTTACCTTATACACTGCCCTGAGAGGCAAGGCTGTAGAAAGGAAAATACATAGGTTAACATTACTGGGTTGCTGTTGGTCCTGGAACTTATGAGGCTGCACATCCTGAGACATCGTTTGTAGGATACAGTTTCCGGATATTGCCTAGCTACCATTAATGCGGTTTACCTTACAGCAGTGTGGTAAGGAGCCACTGTACCTGCAAGTGCAAGCACACTGAAGACACCATCACACAGTCGCCTGTGTCACCATTGTTTGATGCGATATAGCACTTTTATCACCAGCACTTTTCTTTGACTATTTTTAATAATTTGAACCCTCTTTGCACATGAATATTTATTTACAATTCATCTTGCATTTCAATTAATTTCTTAATATGGACTTTTATGGACTTTCTGATATGATTATTTATGCAATTATATTTTAGAAGTCACCTGAACCTTCATGATTTTTGTACATTTAGCACTTTGACCACTTTAAATTTGGAGCGCAGAACCATATATTGTTTTTTTCTTTTTTTCAAATCTGTTGGGGTGTACTCATTTATGATGAGCACTATATATTATAAGAGGTTGAATCTGTCACAATCTGTTACAGATCAACAGACTCAGAAATCACAATTTTTATTTAAAGTAAAAGAAAAAAAAACTTTGAGACTTAAAACACCGTTTTGCAGATTTTCAGAAAGGACTAATATATTATGAATGACAGACTCCCTTGCTTAATACAAGCTACTTGTGTCTGCTGTCAGCAAGACATTTAGTAGCAGCAGAATGCTTTTTGTACCACCTGTTATGATGGGGTTAAAAAGCAAAAATGAGCCCTTTAAGCCCCTTTCACACTTGTGCGACTTGTCCTGCGACTTGGGACGGCAAAGTCCCATGACAAGTCGTACCCCATGATTTCCAATGAGTACCATTCATATTCATGCGACTTCCAAGTAGTTCCTGCACTACTTTAGTCTGACTTTGACCTAAGAATTACACAGGCATTGCTTCAAGTCGCATAAAAATCGCACGACTTTCAGGTCTCGCACAAGTGTGAAAGGGGCCTTATAGTACAAAAAAAAAAACAGTAGATAATTACTTTTATAAGGGATTAATTTATACTGTGAAACAGTGAAAGTAATATATCTACCTAGCTGCACTGTGACGCTTCTGTTAACACGCACAGTGCGTGTCGGCTCAGCCCCCGCTCCCTCCTCACAAACTTTGATTGACAGCAGTAGGTGCCAATAGCTCCCACTGCTGCATCTGAGTCCTGTGAGGAGGGGGAGAGAGAGGCACTTACTGACATGTATGAATGGTGTACTGAGCTGTATGTGTGCTGCACTGTATTTCCTGATATGTAAACAAATCATGCATTTTGTATGCAGGCCAACTAATCAATTATGGAAAATAGTTGACAACTTTTTTTATAATCGCTTATTTTGATTAGTTGTTTTAGCCCTAGGCATCTGTAGATAAAAAAAAACTAAGCAGCTTTACCTAAAGTTGAATAATGCTCCAATCCTCTGACAATGTTCTCTGGTAATGAAATGCAAAAAAAAAAAAAAAAAAAAAAAAAAAAATCAGGGAAAAAGCTGTGGGACTTTAAATGAGGCACATACAGTGTATGTATATCTGCCTCCATCCCTATTCAGGTACAAAAGAGAAGGGAATTTGGGACTTTGAATAAGGCAATTTGACTTGATAAGTGTAATGTGATACAAGTTTATTGGTGTGTTAGCATATGGCTGGATATTTATACGTAGCATAGACATATAGCACATACCCAGGTATAGCATAGATCGTCATATTAACATCCATAAGCACACACACAAAGGTTAGGCAGCACAAACAACTTTTCAGTACACAACAGTTTAGGATATAGAGTAGTACCAGATGTGTGAAAGCATGTATGAAAAATAATGAAATAGGTTAGAATAAAATAGTTATATATAAAGATGGGGTCCTTAAAAAGCATGTAGCTACATCCTAAATTCCCAACGTGTTTCGTGTATTGCAACACTTCTTCAGGGGTGGATGCTAAGGATATCTGCAAAAGACAGAGTATAAGTATATCTAGTTTTAAAACTAAATTTTATAACAAGAAACAGGGTACCCGATCCTAAATACTTACATACAACCAAAGGTAAAAAATATATATATGCAGCTGTGGAAGGCGGGGACCGCCAGGGCTGGAAAATTTGTCTGTCCCAGGAGCTGAGGTATTGAAGAGCCCCACGGCAGTGGGGCGCAGGCAAAACAACCCCACGAAAATAAATATCCATTTTCATAATGTGGTAAGGCGTAATGGCTAAAGGTAAATTAGGCAGAAGGGTCTGTATTGGATAAATAAAATATCAGATGTTATACTTCGTGAAATAAAAGTGAATAGAAACTAGATACCAAGATGAGAAAATGAAGAGAAGACGTGTACAAACAGGGTTGTAGTTGTAGGCCACAACCTGTGTGGGGAGTGGGAGTGATGAGTGACCATAAGTGAGGGCACCTTAGAGAACCCGAACCTCAAGCAAGCAATAAGGAAAGATGAAGAAGGTGACAGACAAAGCAATGTAGAAATCCCGAGATAGTTACCTTGAATGTCTACTAGTTAACCAGATCCTACTGCAAAGTGTAGTGTCAATGAATGTGCAGTTGAAAAAACTGACAGGGGAGGTGCCTTATATACGTCCCACCCACCAATGGGCCCATACCAGCATCATGCTAGCACAGCCATTGCGGGGAGGGGCCAACAGACCGGGTGGTAACCACCGCCAGCAGCCAAACATTCTTCAATACCTCAGCTCCTGGGACAGACACATTTTCAAGCCCTGGCAGTCTCCGCCTTCCACAGCTGCATATATATATTTTTTGCCTTTGGTTGTAAGTATTTAGGATCGGGAACCCCGTTTCTTGTTATAAAATTTAGTTTTAAAACTAGATATACTACAACCCTGTTTGTACACATCTTCTCTTCATTTTCTCATCTTGGTATCTAGTTTCTATTCACTTTTATTTCACTAAGTATAACATCTGATAGATATTTTATTTATCCAATACAGACCCTTCTGCCTAATTTACCTTTAGCCATCACGCCTTACCACATTATGAAAATGGATATTTATTTTCGTGGGGTTGTTTTGCCTGCGTCCCACTGCCGTGGGGCTCTTCAATACCTCAGCTCCTGGGACAGACAAATTTTCCAGCCCTGGCGGTCCCCGCCTTCCACAGCTGCATATATATTTTTTACCTTTGGTTGTATGCAAGTATTTAGGACCGGGTACCCTGTTTCTTGTTATAAAATTTAGTTTTAAAACTAGATATACTTATACTCTGTCTTTTGCAGATATTCCTTCACATCCGTCCCTGAAGAAGTGTTGTAATACACAAAACGAGATGGGAATTTAGGATGTAGCTACATGCTTTTTAAAGGACCCCCATCTCTATATATAACTATTTTATTCTAACCTATTTCATTATTTTTCATACATACTTCCACACATCTGGTACTAATCGATGTCCTAAACTATTGTGTACTGCAAAGTTGATTGTGCTGCCTAACCTTTGTGTGTGCGTTTTGATGTTAATATTACAATCTATGCTATACCGTGTATATATATGAAACTACCTGTGTATGTGCTATATGTCTATGCTATTTATTTATATCCAGCCATATGCCAACACACCAATTTGCCTCATTCAAAGTCCCAAATTCCCTCCTCTTTTGTATCTGGTAATGAAATGGTGGGCGGGGCTTAAATGGTTAAGTCATCACGCCCGCCGACTGCCAGAAGCGTGGCATTTCTTACTCATCTCTTACCCACATTGTAAGTACCTGTCTGCTGCTAAATAAGGTGATGTGTATGGCGGTTTAACACTATGTGGGCTTCTGCTCTTTAATATCTTGGAAGATTATTTACAGTGGCTTAAAAGAGTATTCATACCCCTTGAAATGTTCCACATTTTGTTATGTTACAACCAAAAAGGTAAATGTATTTTATTGTGAATAAATAGTAAATAATTCCGCGCCAAATAAAAATAATGTTAATCAAAAAAAAAAAAATGAGTGAAGCAGCTACACCCTGAGCAAAAAATGAAAAAATTCCATAAATGCATAAATGTGAAACAAGGGGGGGTTGGGGAGCGCTAAATAATTGACAAAAAATATTAATACGTATATACCAAAGGAATCCTTAAAATGTGAATAAATTCAAATGAAAAAATACCAGCCTGCCCATATATATATATAAACTTGAGTGAACAAAATTCATAAACCTGAATAGCAGTGAACAATAATATTTGTGCAATCGTGACATGTGATGTCAAAAAAATATATTATAAAATAATTATAGATCAAATATAAATTAGCATCAATAACAAAGCCCATCCAAAATTGGTGTAAGATCCTGATGTAAATCTCGATAACAAAAACGTGAGCAGCAAAATCCCTTCACCATCACTGAAAAAAATACACCAATGTGCTCATGGAAATGGATGTCCGCTTACCAGATGAAGTTGACCAATTTAATTAAAAAAAGGTCAAATAGGCTTTAGCAAGATATTGCTTGCTGCAATGAAGAAAAATATACCAGACTCTTGTCCTCACATCACAGGGTCTCACGCATGGGATATAAAATAGATGGAGAGGAATATCTTGCTAAAGCCTATTTGACCTTTTTTTAATTAAATTGGTCAACTTCATCTGGTAAGCGGACATCCATTTCCATGAGCACATTGGTGTATTTTTTTCAGTGATGGTGAAGGGATTTTGCTGCTCACGTTTTTGTTATCGAGATTTACATCAGGATCTTACACCAATTTTGGATGGACTTTGTTATTGATGCTAATTTATATTTGATCTATAATTATTTTATAATATATTTTTTTGACATCACATGTCACGATTGCACAAATATTATTGTTCACTGCTATTCAGGTTTATGAATTTTGTTCACTCAAGTTTATATATATGGGCAGGCTGGTATTTTTTCATTTGAATTTATTCACATTTTAAGGATTCCTTTGGTATATACGTATTAATATTTTTTGTCAATTATTTAGCGCTCCCCAACCCCCCCTTGTTTCACATTTATGCATTTATGGAATTTTTTCATTTTTTGCTCAGGGTGTAGCTGCTTCACTCATTTTTTTTTGGTTAACATTATTTTTATTTGGCGCGGATTTATTTACTATTTATTCACTGTTTTGGTTCTAAGGCAAAAAATAATTTTTGTTGTCCTTGAATTTTTATTCACGCAGCCATGGATGTCTTTAACTTTATGAAAGGGCGTCAGATTAACATTGAGGAAATTTTTCAAAAACCATATAGCCCCAATTTAGATCTTGAAATAGGCTTTAAACAATTACAATCAGATATGGAAAAACAGGTTAGGCTGTGGTGGGACATAGCCTCATTTGACTTATATATTGAAAAAAATCTCACACCCAGAAGATTACGGTGGGATGTAAATCCCAATGATGGAGTTTCGGATCCTACTTTTTTAGATGAATGGTTCCAATTTTTCAATGTTTGCGAGCAGAAGCTCATGCAAATGATGGTGAGGAGGCGCCAAGCCAAGGGACGCATCCTTGAAGCCAAAATTTCTGAGCTTAAGGAAAAAATGGAACCATTCAAAGAAACTAAAGAGTTTTTAGATAAAGCCCAACAGTTATATACACATTTGTCCAAATATGATACTGAGATTCAGCAAAAGAAGCTTAAAAAATACCAGAGAGATATTAAAGACTTTGAACAGAATCAGGTTTACAAATGGCAAACTGATTCAATTCCAACCAATTCCAATGTACCTCCAGTCGAACGAGACCTGGAAATACATAACGCTGTCAATCAATTAGCCAAGGATTTCAACAAGAGGGCAACCCCTCCCACTCCAGTAAGAACCTCCAATAAACCAGTTTCTCACCCCAGGAATAACCCCCCTCAGAGGGGTAAAAATTATTCTTTACCAAATAATACTACCTACTCTTATCCAACACCTTATACGGTACCTACACAAAATAGGTTTGCACCTTTGTCAGATAGACCATCTGATTATGAGTATCAATATCATAATCAAGAATATAACCATTACCCACCCAGGCCCCCTAGAGGCAATTATAGGGGTAATTACCGAGGCCGACCCTATTATAACCATTACAATTATCATCAACCAGGGGGGGAATGGAAGGAATGGAAAGGACCCTACAGAATCCCACCCACTACACCCCAACATTCCAAAGAGCCTACAGAAAAAGAGGTAGTAGAGGGAGAAGGAGAAAGAAAAAGAAAACGGGACAAATTTAAATACAGGGATTTTTAACCTATCTGGAGTAGATCTGTCAGAGGAAGAACTATTAGTATTATCACAAGGGTTAAAATTTGCTCCTAGCAAAAATATCAACAAGTTTGATGTATTTGTTGATATAGAGAAATTTATTAGGAAACTAAATATCAAAAAACATTTTTCTTCACAAGCAAATGTTCCTTCATTCTCTGAAAGGATTGAGACCACTTTTTTGCATAGTGGACTTAAGAATAATTCAGTCTTTAATCCTAAGAAAAGCACTCATCACCACATTGAAGTATTTAAAAACATGGTTCAGGAGGAAGTAAAAACACTTAAAATCCCAAAATCTAGTACTAATCAGTCTATCCGTGAAGGTATTAAAAAATTAGAAGATAACAAACAAATAGTAGTCCGACCAGCGGATAAAGGGGGAGGAGTAGTAGTTCTCAGCAAAGAGAACTATAATTTAGAGATTCAAAGATTGCTACAAGATACTACCACCTATAAACCGTTATTGTCAGATCCCACACCACAATTTACAACACAACTCTCTTGTTGGGTAAACAAGGGTTTACAGTCACATATTCTCAACAAAAAGGAAGCCCATTATCTTATTCCTAAAGCCCCACGTATCCCAGTCCTATATATATTGCCCAAGATACACAAATGTAAAGAAAAACCCCCCGGCCGACCCATAGTGAGCGGGATAGGGTCTTTATATTCCCGTGTAGGAGAGTACTTGGACATTTACCTTCAGCCTTTAGTCATCTCTGGGCGATCATATTTGAAAGATAGCCGAGCCCTTATTCAATCTCTACAGAATATCACGATATCCTCAAACACTTTACTAGTGACTATTGATATAGAATCACTCTATACTAACATTAAACAACAAGATGCCCTGTTAGCAGTTAAATTAGCACTTATTGATCAATCAAAACTTAAATTACTGCAAATTGAATTTTTAGTCGAAGGACTAAAATTGGCTATGGGGAATAACTATTTCTGGGCACACCACCAGTTTTACAATCAGGTCAAAGGAGTTGCCATGGGGGCTAGGTATGCCCCCAGTGTAGCAAATATAGTGCTCAATAAATGGGAACATGAAACCATTTACCATCAACCTAATAAATCATTAAGGTACTATAAAAGGTACATTGATGACGTCATTCTTTTGTGGGAGGGCACCATATCGGACTTTCAAGATTTCCTTCTGAGTCTGAATGACAACACCTATGGACTTAAGTTTACTGCTGAGTTTAGTTGGGATACTATCAATTATTTAGATCTTACTTTAACCAAACAAGGGAATAGGCTGGTTTCCAAAACATTTTTCAAGGCCACTGACTGTAATGGATTTGTGCCAGTAAACAGCTGTCACCATCCACAATGGTTAGGAGCCGTCCCCAAGGGTCAGTATATGCGCATTAGGAGAAATTGTGATGATATTACTGATTACCATGCACAATCTGAGATCCTTACCCAAAGGTTTCAGGAGAAGGGCTATCCCCTTAAAAATCTTTTAAAAACCAAAAACCAAGTTTTGGCCATGAATAGAGATTCCCTTTTAGTCTCCAAGGAAAAAGCCCCCTTTTTGGGGGACATTCCATTTATATCAGGTTTCCATCGCCAATACAGGGGTGTGGAAAAAATATTTCACAAATACTGGCCCATACTTTGTAAGGACAGAGATTTACAGAATCTACTCCCCCCCAAACCAAAGTTTATTTATAGACGCGCACCAGGACTTAGGAATATGATAGCCCCAAATGTGCCTGACCCCCCAAAAAGCTGTCTACCTTTTTGGATGGATCAGGCTTCTATTATTGCACCAGATGCAAGGCCTGCCGTACTACAAATAGAGCAGGGAAAAAGATTTCTAAATTTCACTCCAAGGTTACCCGACAAGAATTCTCCATAAAACCTCTGATTACATGCAACTCTAGCTATGTTACTTATGTGTTGGAGTGCCCCTGTTCAATCCAATATGTAGGTC
Organism: Lithobates clamitans; assembly: GCA_037952925.1. Classification (NCBI taxonomy): domain Eukaryota; kingdom Metazoa; phylum Chordata; class Amphibia; order Anura; family Ranidae; genus Lithobates; species Lithobates clamitans. The sequence goes on along the minus strand of JBBGZY010001101.1, from coordinate 596,432 downwards.
GCACCACCCGCAAATTGAGAGTTCGTATCAACGAACATGTAGCCAATATTTCTAAAGGTTATCTAAACCATAGTGTATCACGGCACTTCCGTATGGTCCATAATAGAGACCCCCGATTACTTACTTTTTATGGTATAGATAAGATCACCCCCAACTGGAGAGGTACTGACCTTAAAAAGGCTGTTTCTCAGAATGAGACCCAGTGGCTGTACCGTTTACAAACGATGCAGCCGCAGGGCCTGAATATTGAACTGGATTTAAATTGTTTTTTGACTAATGATTAGGTTTATGCTGGTTTTCTTCTTAGACATAATTAATTTTTCCTGATTTTATTTTTTGTCTTTTGAATATTGTTTTTAAATTTAAAATTTCTATTCACCATTCTAAAATATTAATTATTGATTTGATAATTTGATTATTATTCAATTAATTAATTAATTTTTATTTAATATTTTTTATTTAATTTTTTACTTTATATATTTTTTTCATTTTTTCCATTTTTCATTCATCATATAATTTAATATTTTTTTGATATACAGCATTTTTTGTATATACTGTTGGGCTCTAGTCTTTTTTAGCCGGTTTTATATTCCTAATTCATATTGAGTTATACTCACTATGATCAGTGAATATATAAAAGTTTTTATTATCTATTTTTATTTTCCAATTGTCTCATTTTTCATAGTTAGGTATTGGCGGAATATTCTTCATTCCAGTTTCATTATTGAAACTTGTTTTCTATCAGTAATAATATATACAAATATTCATATTGTGTAAATGATTTTGTTGAAGCGAATCTACCTTTGTCAATCAAACTGCTATTTGAGACGGTTGTACGGTGTTCTATGAACGGCACTGAGGCTGTGAAGCATTCAACCCCTCCTCTTTATGCAAATTTTATACTCTATTTAAACTGTCTCCTTAGTGACCAAGTACGCTTCCTGAAGACGTGTAAAACGAAACGTACGTCGAGGCGGTACTTGGTCACGCAATTACATCACTTCCGGCCTCCGTGGTTCGTCTGTCCGTCGAGGGTGGAACGCACGCCGCTGCCGTGATTATCCGGGAAATTTCTCCCTTAGATCGGATTTTCCATCCCTAGTTACGCTTTCCAGCCTCAGTGCCGGGCGATGGCACCTTCTATGTGAGTAGCCATTTGGCTATGTTCTGTTTTTACTTTTATTCCTAATAAATGGTATTACACTATGTTCGGTTCCTCTCCATCTATTTTATATCCCATGCGTGAGACCCTGTGATGTGAGGACAAGAGTCTGGTATATTTTTCTTCATTGCAGCAAGCAATATCTTGCTAAAACCTATTTGACCTTTTTTTAATTAAATTGGTCAACTTCATCTGGTAAGCGGACATCCATTTCCATGAGCACATTGGTGTATTTTTTTCAGTGATGGTGAAGGGATTTTGCTGCTCACGTTTTTGTTATCGAGATTTACATCAGGATCTTACACCAATTTTGGATGGACTTTGTTATTGATGCTAATTTATATTTGATCTATAATTATTTTATAATATATTTTTTTGACATCACATGTCACGATTGCACAAATATTATTGTTCACTGCTATTCAGGTTTATGAATTTTGTTCACTCAAGTTTATATATATGGGCAGGCTGGTATTTTTTCATTTGAATTTATTCACATTTTAAGGATTCCTTTGGTATATACGTATTAATATTTTTTGTCAATTATTTAGCGCTCCCCAACCCCCCCTTGTTTCAAATGTATTTTATTGTGATTTTATGTGATAGACCAACACAAAGTGGCACATAATTGTGAAGTGGAAGAAAAATAAAATGTTTTCAACATTTGTTAAAAATAAATATGTGAAGAGTGTGGCGTGCATTTGTATACAGCCCCTCTGGGTCAATACTTTGTAGAACCACCTTTGGCTGCAATTACAGCTGCAAGTCTTTTTGGGGATGTCTTTATCCACTTTGCACATCCAGAGACTGACATTTTCTGCAAAATAGCTGAAGCTCTGTCAGATTGGATGGAGAGTGTCCATGAACAGCAATTTTCAAGCCTTGCCACAGATTCTCAATTGGATTTAGGTCTGAACTTTGACTGGGCCATCCTAACACATGAAAATGCTTTGATCTAAACCATTCCATTTGTAGCTCTGGCTGTATGTTTAGGGTTATTATCCTGCTGGAAGGTAAATCTCCGCCCCAGTCTTAAGTCTTTTGCAGACTAACAGGTTTTCTTCTAAGATTGCCCTGTATTTGGCTTCATCCATCTTCCCATCAACTCTGACCAGCTTCCCTGTCCCTGCTGAAGAAAAGCATCTCCACAACATGATGCTGCAACCACCATGTTTCACGGTGGGGATGGTGTGTTCAGGGTGCAGTGCAGTGTTAGTTTTCCGCCACACATAGCGTTTTGCTTTTAGGCCAAAAAGTTCAGTTTTGGTCTCATCTGACCAGAGCAACTTCTTCCACATGTTTGCTGTGTCCCCCACGTGGCTTCTCGCAAACTGCAAATGGGACTTCTTATGGCTTTCTTTCAACAATGGCTTTCTTCTTGCCACTCTTCCATAAAGGCCAGATTTGTAGAGTGCATGACTAATAGTTGTCCTGTGAACAGATTCTCCCACTTGAGCTGTAGATCTTTGCAGCTCCTTCAGAGTTACCATGAGCCTCTTGGCTGTTTCTCTGACTAATGTTCTCCTTGCCCGGCCTGTCAGTTTAGGTGCACGGCCATGTCTTGGTAGGTTTGCAGTTGTGCCATACCCTTTCCATTTTTGGATGATGGATTGAACAGTGCTCCGTGAGATGATCAAAGTTTGGGACTTTTTTTTTTATAACCTAACCCTGCTTTAAACTTCTCCACAACTTTATCCCTGACCGGTTTGGTGTGTTCTTTGGCCTCCATGATGCAGTTTGTTCAGAACAGCTTCACAGAACAGCTGTATTCATACGGAGATTAAATTACACACAGGTAAACTATTTACTAAATTAGGTGACTTTTGAAGGCAATTGGTTCCACTAGATTTTATAGTTAGGGGTATCAGAGTAAACGGGGCTGAAGACAAATTAATGCCACACTTTTCACAGATTTATTTGTAAAAAAAAAATTGAAAAACATTTATTAATTTTCCTTCCACTTCATAATTATGTGCCACTTTGTGTTGGTCAATCACATAAAATCATAATAAAATACATTTATGTTTTTAGCTGTAACATGACAAAATGTGGAAAATTTCAAGGGGTATGGATACTTTTTCAAGGCACTGTAAGTTCCATTGTGGTAAGCTGGTGGTTCTCTATGTGGACCGACACCCCTGGTGAATATTACGAGCCAAGGTGGGCTTCCTTTCCAGTGAGCTCATACACAAGCGCTTAATATCTGCTTAAATAAGAGATCACAGGGATCCAGTAAGAGGCTGTGTAACTTGTGGTGGAGGACACATGATGAGAACCTGTCAATTCACTTTACAGCTGGAGGATTTGCATGGACATTTTTGGTTCACAAATCATGTAATATTTAAAGCACAACCTGTATTTTCACTTGTGAGCACATTATTAAGATACCTGTTTGCTGTTTTGATGCAATTTGTTTTTTTATTTTATTCACTTATTATTGATTAGGGATGTCCCGATACCACTTTAAGACCGAGTTCAAGTACCGATACTTTTTTTCAAGTACTCGCCGATACTTTTATTTTTAATGTCACGTGGCAGTGTTTTTTTAAATTATATTTTACAATTTTTTCTTTTTTTTTTTTTTGTAGGGGTGTGGACGCTGTCTGTGTTTTTTTAATTTAAATTTTTATTAGTTTTTACAATATATATTTTTTTATTATTTATTGCAATACTTTGTTTTTTTTTTTTTAAATCAGCCCTGTTGGGGGGCTTTGGTGAGATTTTAGGGGTCTTAACAGACCCCTGATATCTCCCCCTTGAGACAGAAAAAGAGACAAGGATAGAGATTCCCCAGTCCCTTTCTCTGCAGCCTCAGCTGCACTGAAAATTAATGGAGAGAAGACAGCGGCTGAACGGAGAGGGACAGCTGAACGGAGAGGGACAGCTGAACGGAGAGGGACAGCTGAACGGAGAGGGACAGCTGAACGGAGAGGGACAGCTGAACGGAGAGGGACAGCAGAGGGGGACAGCTGAACGGAGAGGGACAGCAGAGGGGGACAGCTGAACGGAGAGGGACAGCAGAGGGGGACAGCTGAACGGAGAGGGACAGCAGAGGGGGACAGCTGAACGGAGAGGGACAGCAGAGGGGGACAGCTGAACGGAGAGGGACAGCAGAGGGGGACAGCTGAACGGAGAGGGACAGCAGAGGGGGACAGCTGAACGGAGAGGGACAGCAGAGGGGGACAGCTGAACGGAGAGGGACAGCGGAACGGAGGGGGGAACGGAGGGGGACAGCTGAACGGAGAGGGACAGCGGAACGGAGGGGGGGAACGGAGGGGGACAGCGGAACGGAGAGGGACAGCAGAGGGGGACAGCTGAACGGAGAGGGACAGCAGAGGGGGACAGCTGAACGGAGAGGGACAGCAGAGGGGGACAGCTGAACGGAGAGGGACAGCTGAACGGAGAGGGACAGCAGAGGGGGACAGCTGAACGGAGAGGGACAGCAGAGGGGGACAGCTGAACGGAGAGGGACAGCAGAGGGGGACAGCTGAACGGAGAGGGACAGCAGAGGGGGACAGCTGAACGGAGAGGGACAGCAGAGGGGGACAGCTGAACGGAGAGGGACAGCGGAACGGAGGGGGGGAACGGAGGGGGACAGCTGAACGGAGAGGGACAGCGGAACGGAGGGGGGGAACGGAGGGGGACAGCGGAACGGAGGGGGACAGCGGAACGGAGGGGGACAGCGGAACGGAGGGGGACAGCGGAACGGAGGGGGACAGCGGAACGGAGGGGGACAGCGGAACGGAGGGGGACAGCGGAACGGAGGAGGACAGCGGAACGGAGGGGGACAGCGGAACGGAGGAGGACAGCGGAACGGAGGAGGACAGCGGAACGGAGGAGGACAGCGGAACGGAGGAGGACAGCGGAACGGAGGGGGCATGGAGGATGTGGTGACAGTCAGCGGTGATCGCGTGTGGGGGAGTTACAAGCACCGATCACCAATGTATAGATTTCACTAAAGCAGCTGAAAGCGGGGGGAGAAGGTTGTAACTCCCCCACGCGCCGATCACTGCTGAGTCTCAAGGTATCGGGGAAAGCATCGGGAGCATTTGCCCGAGTACAAGTACTTGGGCAAATGCTTGGTATCGGTGCCAATACCGATACTAGTATCGGTACAACCCTATTATTGATGTAATTATTGTGCATATACAAAGTTGAATAATGCACTTGCTAGAAGTGTATGCCATTTACATACCTTACACACCACTTTGCATTGAAAAAAATTATGTGCCCTCCATAAACCCCAGCCCTCCTGACACCTCAGCTCTCCTAATGCCCCAGCCCTCCTGAGACCTCAGCTCTCCTAATGCCCCAGCCCTCCTGACAGCCACCCCCTTATGCCCTCCTGACAGCCACCCTCCTATTGCCCTCCTGACAGCCACCCTCCTATTGCCCTCCTGATAGCCACCCTCCTAATTCCCTACTGCACACCCACCCTCCTAATTCCCTACTGCACACCCACCCCCCGATGCCCTCCTGACACCCACCCCCCTGATGCCCTCCTGCACACCCACCCCCTTGATGCTCTCCTGCACACCCACCCCCTTGATGCTCTCCTGCACACCCACCCCCTTGATGCTCTCCTGCACACCCACCCCCTCGATGCCCTCCTGCACACCCACCCCCTCGATGCCCTCCTGACACCCAGGCCCCCTAATTCCCTTCTGACACCCAGCACTCCTAAAGTCCCAGCACCATGCCCTCCTGACATGCCAACCCTTCTAATGCCCCAGCACCATGCCCAGCTGTCCTGATCCCACTGTACCCTCTTGACCTTTCAGTACTGTGCTATCCTGACCCCCCCTGCACTGTGCCCCCCTGACCCCCCTATACCTTGCCCTTGTGAACCCAGTACTACCTATAACTGACCTCTGTACGCTGCCCTACATGCTACCGACCTCTGTACACTGCCTTACACCCCAATGACCTCTGTACGCTGCCCTACGTACTACTGACCTCTGTACACTGCCCTACATACTACTGACCTCTGTACACTGCCCTACATACTACTGAATTTAAAAGCGACAGTTTTAGTAGATTTTTCTAGGATTTCTTCATGCCATCTTTACTTTAAATGGGGGGGCTTGCTAGAAAATTTCTTTAAAAAAAAGATAAGGGGTGATCTTTGATCTCTTCAATGCTGTCCAGGTAGATCTCCATCTCTCAAAAGTTGCCTACCCCTGGCCTACACCTATAGCAAAGGAATTATTCAACAATGGTCAAAGCTGCACTGCAAGAGTGTTAAACTGTATTATTGCAGTAAAACCCACTAATTGCTTGCATACACAGACTAAAAAAAAGAACAGAATAGTATGGGAATTATTCGTGATTTAATCTGTGCAAAAGGGGAGCACATTGTAAGAAAAAAATTGTCTCTCCTGCACTTATATTGCCCACAGCAGCAATTCTGATAAATGCCCCATCAAAATATGTAATGTGCAGGAATGTCTGACCACATCCAACAAAAGTACTGAAACAAAAATCATCAGACATGTGACAAATCCAACCTTGGAAAGAAAAAACATTATGCCTACATTTTTGAACAAGCAGTACACAAGGTCAACGACAGAGGGCTAGATCAGTGTCCCTAGACTCTAAGAAAAAAAATTACAGTAAGAACAAAAATCTTAATTCCCCTTATTATCCTTTAAAGGACACAGGAATTCTGAAACAGACAGGACATCCAAAAGCAGTCCAACTAAGGGGGTGAGCAACAGTCACAGAGGGGTCCAACAGAAAAATATATCACTGTATATGAATATAAAACGAATCAACACTTGAAACAAGCCTAGATGTAGAAAAGGCCAAGCAAACTGGTGAAATGCAACTACTACAGGGAGGGTACCAAAGAGCAACCTGATGCTAGAGAACAGAGCAGATAATTACCTTCACACAGAGCGGAATATCCCGCTGTGGCAGGCAACATGGATTTAAATTTTCCCAGCGGCCACATTTAAATGAAGTCATACCTCCTGGACCAGCTCCCATGATAGACAGCACACCAATCAAATGCCAGGACATGCGACGTCCCTCATAGGAGCCGGTCCAGGAGGCAGGACTTCGTTTGACTGCGACCGACATGCAATTTAAATCCATGCTGTGTCACAGCAGGAGATCCCCGCTCTGTGTGATCCAGCCAGCTCTCCTCTCTAATTCCTGTGCACTGATGAGGCTGCGCTGATGGGCACTGGTGAGGCTGCATTGGTGGGCACTGATGAGGCTGCAATTGATGGCCACTAATGAGGCTGCATAAAACATTTAACAGTGTCATTTTATGAGATAATTTATGAGGACGTGTTTAGGGGCAGAATAAGGGGCAGGGTATGGGGTTGGGTGGGGCAACTGGTGGTGAATAACTCTTAAGAGTTTGTAAACCACCCTTGAGGCTGGGTTCACACTATTGCAAATTGGATGCGGGATCCCTACATCCAATTTGCAATAGCAGGAGAATGTGACCGGCTCTCTATGGAGCTGGTTCACATATCTCTGATGCGGCTCAGGAGCCCTGTGCGTCTTTTAGTCCATTTCAGGTCCCAATTCAGCCCAAAATTCGGGCCTTTACTCGGTCCTGAAACAATGAACCAGGACACACAGGACCCCCTGCTGGGAGCCGCATTGGCATACAGTGTGAACTGAGCCTTACACTTTATACCTATAGGTAAGTCTAGAATAAGGCTTACCTAAAATGTACTGTAAATATCTCCTAAACGTGCGACATTTAGGGGGTATTTACAATATACTGCGCCGATTATGTCATTGGCGCATGTGCCCGGAAGAAACGGGCACCCATGCCATTTCTTCAGTAGGGAGTGCCTTAACCGGCGGCTCCAGCATGCATGCTTCCAGAAATGGAAGCATGTGGATGACATCACGGCCCAAAGAATTAAGCCACATTGTTGGTTTCCAGGAGTGACAGACCACAACCTAAACCTACCCAATGTACAATTTTAAAAATCATGTAACCTATCCCTGAATTTAGTAAAACCTTCTGTGGAGGAGCAAAGGGTAAGGATCCTTGTGCTACTGCTGGGAATTTTGGAAGGATGGAGGATAGGAAAGAAGGAATCAGATGAAATTTCCATGGAAGACTACAGTTTGGCTGCAGAAGGAGGACCTATGTCCCTGGGAGCAGGTCCCCCGAAGGCCACCTGACTATCTACTATAGTGAAATCTGCAGCAGGGTCCTATTGAGTCCTGTCTGCTTACCATAGGTGATTACAGGGCCTTCCCAAAATATATACCTTCCTGCAATCAGGAAAGAGAGGCACTTATGTTGAACTCCCATCCTTCAACATAAAGATCATCACTAATTTATTGCTTTATACCATGCACATGACTATGTGTATTTGTGCCTTTTCAAGTTGTATAACTAAGAAAAAGTTAATAAAATTAATCAAAAAAAAAAGAGACCATTTTGGTGCTTTTCCCCTAGACCAGACTCCCTAAGACTAGGTTCACAATACTGTAGTTTCCCTGCGGCCGTGTTTGCACAGGCACAGCAGCCCATGCAGGGAAAAAATGCCTGGACCTTTTCAGAAACCTCAGCCGCACGGAAACGCATAGTGCTATACATTTCCACGTACAGAAAAAAGCACTGCAGTCCACAAATCGTTAAAGAATATCTCCACTAAGTGTCTGGAGCACTTTCATGAATGAAAGGGCTATAACACTGAATAAAACCTAAAGCTCTAAAAGCTGTGTGATGAGACAGCTAACAGGTGGGAAGCCTCACTTTCGTCATTCACATGACTCCGTATTAATAGCAGCACTGCTATTAATATGGGGTCATGTCACCAAGTTTCAAAGTGGGCAAATTGTTGGTGCTCGCTTAGCTGGTGCCCCTGTGACTGAAGTTGCCAATTTATTTGCGGTGTCATGAGGTACAGTATCAAAGGTTATGACGGCATATACAGTTTCCAGCAAAACTTTGTCAGATAAGCGTAAAGTGTGGTTGATATGGTCAACTGACCGAAAGAGACAAAAGGACATTGCACAGGAATAAGAAAACTGCTGCAAAAGTGACTGCAGAGCTCAATCTTAGTCTTCCAAAGCCCGTGTCCACAAACAGCATGGAGGGAACTCTATAAGAGAAACATTCACAGGCGAGTTGCAATTGACAAACCACTAGTGACCGATGTTAATACTCAGAAGAGGAAAGTGGTGCAACACCCACAAATCGTGGACTATCAATTAATGGAAGTCTGTAGTATGGTTCAATGAATCAAGCTTCACCCTGTTCCCAACCACCGGAAGTATTTACTTGTGGAGAACACTGTCTCAAGCTTACGGCCAGGACTGTCTTGTGCCAATGGGAAAGCATGGTGGTGGCACAACCATGGTTTGGGCAGCCACATCATGGTATTCTGCAGGCCCCATCATCACCTTAAAAAGGTAGACAAAAAGGATAAATGGCGCTAGAACATACAAACATGCATATAAAGAGTCCAGAGTAAATGTGAAAAAACATCCAGGGTGTGATGGTCAATATATATATATATATATATATACACATACACACACACACACACACACACACACACACACATACATACATACATACATATACATATATATATATATATATATATATATATATATATATATATATATATATATATATATATATATATATATATATATATATATATACACACACACACATATATATATATATATATATATATATAGATATATATAGATATATATAGTCACTGAAATAAAGATCTGATAACAAGCACCAGCGGCAGCTCACTTGAGAGTGGAAGCAGGCAACTCTGAAAAAACAATGTAAAAAACAGCAAGAAGCGCCAATCTAAGTGCAGTATCATGAAACTTTAATGAGATTTTTATAAACGGACAACAGCCAAATGGCTACTCACAAAGATGAAATAGGTTAAAGCAAGGACAAGTGATGGGTCCAGGGACGTCCTCCTCAGATGTGGGCAAAGTGCATGGTGCAGGTTCTCCTGGAAGCGCTGTCCACGTTAGGATGTGCAAGTAGTCACCGGGGTTACCGCTGGGCTGCAAAACGATGGAGGTGTCCACAAAGACAGCCAGCGTCTAGGCGTACATGGAGAGCCAGAGCCGTTGCAGTAGACGGGAACCGGAAGATGAGCGTGGAACGCAAGGCACTAATCCAGGAACCAACAAAGCGGAAGTGACGTATGGACGTGTCGGATGACGCGTTTCAATGCTTCCGCATTTTCTTCAGATCCGATAGGCTAATACAACAGGTGTCCTTTTATGGGAGCTATGGGATCAGTAACTAGGCAACAGATATACAGAGGATCCCTCAAAAGCGACGTGCCAAGCATCATCCGGAAGCAGCCCAACAAACAATGTCCTCTGAGTAAATCAACAGACTGAGAGACAAAAATTGACCAAATGATCCTATTTTCCGTCAGCTTCCCCCAAACAACACTGTGTTGTTATATATATTTATACAAAAAAATTGGGCTTACTTTACAGTTTCGTTTTTTTTTTAATTCATTGAAGTGCATTTTTCCCCCAAAAATTGTGTTTGAAAGAACGCTTTGCAAATACAGTGCGACATAAAATATTGCAACAACCGCCATTTTATTTTTTAAGGTCTCTGCTGAAAAAAAAAAATATATAATGTTGGGGGTTCTAAGTATTTTTTAGCAAAAAATACGGATTTTAACTTGTAACAAGTGTCAAAAAAAGGCTTAGTCTTTAATGGTTAAACTGTCCTCATTTACAGACTAAAGTACATCCCTTTGATCTAAAAGAACCAAATGATACAATGTTTATAGTTATTTCTCAGTGCTGAGCAATGTTAATAAACATTTGCCGGCTTTTTTTTTTCTGACAGCTCTGAGCAGGGAACAGCTCTGCACTTTTTACATAGAATCGTGGAAATGCTGGATTAAGAGCGTGAGGGGGGTTGAATCGAGATCTCGAGTTTTTAATGATTAATCATGGAGCTCTAGGTTATAGTAGTGGGTGCAATATTGTAAGATTGTGGAATTATAGATTTGCGCTGCTTGCCCTTTCATCCTGTTACGGAAAGGTATATTTGTATATGGCGTTTTACAATACTTTATGCAAAGCTTAATAGAGAAAAAAAAAAAAAAAAACACCACATTCACCTGAAGTTAAAGGGATAGTTCATCTTTACCACAAAACTGCCTATGCAGTTAAGAGACATCGCAGTAGACAAAAACTAATTGTGCAAGCTCCGACTAAAGTTGAATAAAGCCCTTGATATAGATGTAGGCCATTTAGATACCTTATAAAGCTTGAGTGGAATACTCCCAGGACATTGCAAAGTACTCCCAAGATGTTGCTAAATGAGGCCTAGTCATCACTGCTTACCTCCACCATCACAGGAGTGAGCTCTCAAATGCTGAGCTCAGAGCTACTGCATCAGGGGAGACAAAGAGAATGTGAGGTTGGTATGAGAGAAAGAGCTCACTGCTGTGATGGAGGAGGTGAGCAGTGACAACAAGGCCTCACCTAGCAATGCCCTGGGAGTATTCCAGTTGGGCTCCATAAAGGTATGTAAATGGCTTACACCTATAGCAAGGGTATTATTCATCTTTATTCACAGTTGCAGTTTGTTTTAATCTACAAACATCCCTTACCACCGGTAGAGGCAGGTTTTTTGTAAAGGTGAACTCTCCTTTTAAACTCACGATATTTTTGACAACATGCTTCTTTGCACATCTGCAGTTAAACTGTGGAATAACCTATGACCTACCACCAATGGAACAGCGCCGAGCAATTTCCCAGAAAACTAAGCCCATTGCATAGATATCAGCACGTTTAAAGGACTCAAAATGTTTCATATTTATAGAATCATCCAGTACCTCTGGAGCCATATATCTGAAATACAAAAAAAAAAAAACATGTTTTTTCCTCCAAAGTACAGCAATGTTTTGATAAATAAAACATCCTATCCGCTATTGAGTAAAATAATTAAAAAAGTACGCTAGCATCTTGACAATCTTGGAAGGATCCCTACTCTGACTTGTTCCTTAGGATGCTATTCTTTCATGAGGCTGGTTGTAAAAGGCAAGATCAGGGGTGTCAAACTCAGTTTCATCACAGGCCGCATCAGCAGTATGGTTGCCATCAAAGGGCCGGTTGTATCTGTAAGACTTTATACATTTCTCAAGAGAATAGGTGTAGGAACTCAACCACGCCCCCCACCAAACCGCATCGAATCAAATAGTGAGTGTGGCCACTATTCGATTAGATGCGGTTTGGTGGGGTGCGGGGGCCACATGAAATGGCCTCTTGTTTGACACATGTGGGCTAGATAATCATATTTAGGATGCAAATGCATTTTTTGCCACAAAACGAAATATAGGATCTAAGTCACAAATGGTGAAACTGGAAAAAAAAAAGAAAGAAGTTTCCTGCCCGACATCAAAAAGTTTTTAATAAACCATCTTTACAACAATTTTTGTATAACTAGTTTCAGCTATTCTACAACTACATCTCAGAATGTACCTTTTAGTTCCAACTCTGTGATTTGGTGCAATGTCAATTGTATCTGTAGCAGAATCATGTCGGACAGCTAAGCCCAGGTCTGCTATGCAGCAAGTTCCATTTTTCTTTACCAAAATATTTTTCGATTTCAGATCTCTGTGGGCTATAGCTGGCTTTCCTTTAAGGTATAAAAAAAAACATTAAAGCAAGTAATAAAGGATTAAGATGCCATAACCTATATATTAATAAAGTAATTGAAAAAAACTAAAACCTGAATTTCCTGACTAGGAGTTTGGTCATTGTTTCCTGTGAGTGCTCAGTGCACCAAATGCTCAGAGTGACTAGATATACAGTATTCCGCGTTTCAATCCTTCTCTGTGTGTTCAATAACCAGAGATTACTTTTTACTGTTGTAGGATGCTGTAGGATTCTGCTACCAGGGATGTATGCACCAGGAACGCATATGTGTCTTCTTTTTAGCACTGCAACAATAAAGTCACCATTTCCTCCGCTGAGTCCACAAAATGAAATCGTGCACTGAATACACTGCATTCTGTAGCATCTCTCCCTGTCTTCTACACTACCAAACCTGGCAACTCTCATTCTATATTTTCTGGTCATAACATAGCTTGTTCCTGCCAGTCCCTCTGCTTTCCTATTAAAAGCTGACCACACTAGGCAGGAGAGCATAGTGTGGTTAGTTCTCCATCTGTGCTGGGATCTCAGTGTGCTCTCCTCCAATGATCAGACTCCTGTTGACATGCCCCCTCTGCACAGTCATTCACTGGGAAGTTCAGTGCCTGCTGTTTCTCCTGCCTGAGCTTCTGAGAACAGAGATTATACTGTATATGATCTATTATAAAAAGGGGGAAAAAAAATAATATAAATATATATATATATATATATATATATATATATATATATATATATATATATATATATATATATTTACATACGCAGCATCTCAAAAAAGTGAGTACACCCCTCACATTTTTGTAAATATTTTATTATATCTTTTCATGTGACGACACTGAAGAAATGACACTTTGCTACAATGTAAAGTAGTGAGTATACAGCTTGTATAACAGTGTAAATTTGCTGTCCCCTCAAAATAACAACACAGCCATTAATGTCTAAACCACTGGCAACAAAAGTTCAACATGGCACCTCATGGCAAAGAACTCTGAGGATCTGAAAAAAAGAATTGTTTCTCTACATAAACATAGCCTAGGCCAGTGATGGCGAACACATGGCGCGCGTGCCGCTGCCGGCACGTCGAGCCGTCTCTGTGGGCACGCAGTGACAGTTCAGAATTACACTGTCAAATCGTCTACAACTCTACACCGCGCCCGAGAACTACATCTCCCATAGTTCTCTGGGGCTAGCGGTGATGTGTCCGAGTGGGCGTGACGCACGCGCGCCAAACGAGAGCGCTGAAGCCACGCCCCCTGTTCTTTTTATCTGACGTCTCTTCATCTGACGTTCCCTGCCGATGCACCTCTTCATCGGACACACCGGAGCGCCCGGGAACTGACCCCACACTGCAGCCCAGTGAGTTATTATCCACTTTCCGACCCGCCATAGCCGAAAGACAGCTACAGCGTGGTCGGCTTATTCTGGGAGGGCGTCCATGGACGTCCTCCCAGAATCTTGCACCTGCGCGCCCTACAGTGTGAGGGGAGAGGGGGAGGGAGAGAGATCGTTTGCAGAGTATGGTTACTGAGCAGCGATGTGGGCACTACAGATCCAGCCCACAGCGCTGCTCAGTGCCCATACTCTGCCCATACTCTGCAGTACTTTGAACCAGTTTCCTGGCCTATGGACAACAATGACAAATAATGTTTTTTATTCCAGGCCTTTGTATCTACAGCGGACCCAGCAGAGCGGTGTCAGCGGTTTCACAGGACATTGGACAAAAACGTGAGTTGCTCTTCTACAAATCTTTGTTTATTATGTACCTTTTTTTGTGAAATGCCCATACTCTGCCTAAACTAAAACCTCGGTATTCAGGTTTAATTGCAGTGTTGGCACTTTGAAAAAAATAACTTATAATAATAATAATAGGCACTCGGGCTCAAAAAGGTTCGCAATCACTGGCCTAGGCTATAAGAAGATTGCCAAGACCCTGAAACTGAGCTGCAGCACGGTGGCTAAGACCATACAGCGATTTAACAGGACAGGTTCCACTTGCCATGGTTGACCAAAGAAGTTGAGTGCAAGTGCACAGTGTCATATACAGAGGTTGTCTTTGGGAAATAGATGTATGAGTGCTGCCGGCATTGCTGCAGAGGTTGAAGGGGGGTCAGCCTGTCAGTGCTCAGACCATACACCACACACTGCATCAAATTGGTCTGCATGGCTGTCGTCCCAGAAGGAAGCCTCTTCTAAAGATGATGCACAAGGAAGCCTGCAGTTTGCTGAAGACAAGCAGACTAAGAACATTTACTGGAACCATGTCCTGTGGTCTGATGAGACCAAGATAAACTTATTTGGTTCAGATGGTGTCAAGCGTGTGTGGCAGCAACCAGGTGAGTAGTACAAAGACAAGTGTATCTTGCCTACAGTCAAGCATTGTGGTGGGAGTGTCATGGCCTGGGGCTGCATGAATGCTGCCTGCACTGGGGAGCTACGGTTCATTGAGGGAATCATGAATGCCAACATGTACTGTGACATAATGAAGCAGACCATGATTCCCTCCCTTCAGAGACTGGGCTTGATAAAGAAGCGGAGGGTAAAAGGTGATGGACTGGCAAGCAAGTCTCCAGACCTAAACCTGATTGAGCATCTGTGGAACATCCTCAAATGGAAGGTGGAGGAGCGCAATGTCTCCAACATCCACCAGCTCCGTAATGTCGTCATGGAGGAGTGGAAGAGGACTCCAGTGGCAACCTGTGAAGCTCTGGGGAACTCCATGCCCAAGAGGGATAAGGCAGTTCTGGAAAACAACGGTGGCCACACAAAATATTGACACTTTGAGCCCAATTTGGACATTTTCACTTAGGGGTGTACTCACTTTTGTTGCCAGCGGTTTAGACATTAATGGCTGTGTGTGGAGTTATTTTGAGGGGACAGTAAATTTACACTGTTATATAAGCTGTACACTCACTACTTTACATTGTAGCAAAGTGTCATTTCTTCAGTGTTGTCAGATGAAAAGATATAATAAAATATTTACAAAAAATGTGAGATGTGTACTCACTTTTGTGAGATACTGTATACAGTTGTGCTCATAAGTTTACATACCCTGGCTGAATTTCTTGGCCATTTTTCATATGAATGACAACACAAAAACTTTGCTTTCACTCATGGTTAGTGTTTGGTTGAAGCCATTTATTATCAATCAACTGTTTACTCTTTTCAAATCATGATAACAGAAACTAACCAAATGACCCTGATCAAAAGTTTACATACCCCAGTTCTTAATACTGTTTTGCCCCCTTTAACATCAAAGGCCGCTTGAAGTCTTTTGTGGTATTTGTGAATGAGGTTCTATCTTCTCAGATGGTAAAGCTGCCCATTCCTCTTGTCAAAAAGCCTCCAGTCCCTGTAAATTCTTGGGCTGTCTTGCATGAACTGCATGTTTGAGATCTCCCCCAGAATGGCTCAATGATATTGATTTCAGGAAACTGAGATGACCAGTCCAAAACCTTCATTTTATTCTGCTGTAGCCAATGACAGGTCGACTTGGCCTTGTGTTTTGGATCATTGTCATGTTGGAATGTCCAAGTATGTCCCATGCGCAACTTCCTGGCTGAGGAATGCAAATGTTCCTCCAGTATTTTTTGATAACACATTGCATTCATCTTGCCATCAATTTTGACCTAATTTCCTGTAGCTCACACATCCCCAAAACATCAGCGATCCACCTCCGTGTTTCACAGTAGGAATGGTGTACCTTTCATCATAGGCCTTGTTGACTCCTCTCCAAATATAGCGTTTATGGTTGTGGTAAAAAAAATTGAATTTTTATAACAGCTTACCTGTAAAATCCTTTTCTTTTGAAGTACATCACGGGACACAGAGCCATAGTAATTACTATGTGGATTATAGGCCACCTTCAGCTACTGGACACTGGCACACCCTAAACAGGAAGTTGCCTCTCTATATAACCCCTCCCATACCGGGAGTACCTCCAGTTTTGTAGCAAAACAATACACGTGTATACTAGAAAGAGGGGCGGGACCTGTGTGTCCAATGAGGAACTTCAAAAAGAAAAGCAGTTTACAGGTAAGCAGTTATAAAAATCCTATTTTCTTTAATCATACATCACGGGACACAGAGCCATAGTAATTACTATGTGGGATGTCCCAGAGCAATGCCAACTGAGGGGAGGGAGACACAACAAAAGTAGGGCACCATGAGATCAGAGGACTTATACTGCTGCCTGCAATACACTGCGCCCAAAGGCAACATACTCAAGTCTTTTTACATTAACCTGATAGAATCTAGTAAATGTATGGATTGAAGACCAAGTTGCGCCTTGCAGATTTGAGCCATGGAGGCTTGGTGATGCACTGCCCACGAAGCACTAACAGCCCTGGTGGAGTGCGATTTGATTTGAGAGGGTAGAATCTACCTCTTTAAACCATAAGCTTGAACGATTACTTGTCAAATCCATTTAGAAATAGTAGATTTCTATGCTGCCTGTCCTCTTTTAGGAGCTTCAGGCAACACAAACATCACATCAGTTTTTCGAATCTGAGCAGTCACCTTTAAGTAGACCTTGACTGCTCTCACCACACCAAGAGAATGTAGCGATTTTTCTTCCATAGAACAGAGTTATGGAAAAAATGAAAGTAGAACAATATCCTGGTTTAGATAAAAACCGGATACTACCTTTGGTAAACAGTTAGGATGAGGACGCAATACTACCTTATCGTTGTGAATAATAATAATAATATGGCTCTTTACAAGAAAGAGCAGCCAACTCCAATACCCTTCTTGCAGAAGATATGGTTACCAGAAAAACTAGTTTCCTTGTCAAAAAGGACCAAGGGAATATGTCGTATCGGCTCAAAAAAGGGCTGTTTTTGTAATGCTGACAGAACTAAATTCAAGTCCCAAGGGTTCAGGGGTGACCTAACCGGAGGATTAAGCCGCGTTACCCCCTGAATAAAGCTACGAACCAAAGAATGAGAAGCAAGTGGTCATTGAAATAATACCGATAAGGCCGAGACTTGTCCTTTGAAAGTACTCGTGGCCAGCTTTATTTTAACCCCATCTGCAGAAAGTAAAGGATTCTACCTATGACCTACTTCCTGGGGTGCCAACCCCTGGTTTCACACCAGGAGACATGTGCTTTCCAGAATCCATAATATATGGATTATGGAGGCTGGCTTCCTTGCATTAACCAAGGTAGATACCACTGAACCCGGCAGCCCGTGCTTCTTCAGAATGTGGGTCTCAATAGCCAAACCGTTAAATTTAGCGTTTGTAAGGTAAGATGGAAGAATACCGGGCCTTTCGAGAGAAGGTCTGGACGTGGTGGTAGGGTCCATGGGACCCCTACCGCCATCCTTATGCTCTCTGCATACCAAGATATTCTGGACCATGCCGGGGCCACAAGAATCACCAACTTCCCTTACTGCTTGATCCTGCGAAGAAGTTGTGGACACAGGCAGAAAGGGAGGGAATGCATAAATCAGTAAAACTGATTCCACGGGAACACCAAAGCCCCTGTTCCGCATGCTAGCGGATGCTTTGTTCTTAACACAAAGTTGTCAATCTCTTTGTTGAACCTGGACGCAAACAGACCTACATCTGGGATCCCCCATCTTTGACCTATTGTCAGAAAGATATCGGGGTGAAGGAACATTCTCCCGGGAACAACTGCAGGCGATTCAAATAGATCGCCTGTCAATTTTCTATTCCTAGAATGAAAAACTGCCGATAGGCAAGGTACATTGTTCTCTGCCCAAGATAGGATACGAGTAACCTTTCTCTGGGCCGCACAACTTCTTGTGCCCCTTTGGTGATTGATATAGGCCACTGCTGTGGCATTGTCGGATTGGATCCTGACAGGATAGCTCCGTAAATCAAACGTCCAGGCCCTCAGGGCCAAGCGCTCTGCCCGAATCTCTAGAATGTTAATGGGCAAGGTCAATTCTGATCTGGACCACTTCTTTTGGACAGTTGCCTCTTCCAGGACTGCTCCCCAACCTAAAGAAGGTTGGCATATGTTCCAGGTTAACTCCGGCGCACCTTTGGAGTCAGGATCATTAGGAACATTTGATCTGAGAAAACGAGGAGACGGGAACTCTTTAAACCCCAGTTTGTACCCTGGAGCTATTGAAGAAGCCACCCATCTGTCTCGACACTCTTTCTGCCAGACCCTTGAGAACTGCAGAAGTCTTCCCCCCACTTGAGAGAGCAGGGGTGCCCCCTCATAAGGAGGCTTTAGTATTTTGTTTTGTAGGTTTCCTCCCCCAAGACTTTTTGTCCCTGGGGTTGACCCTGAGGATTACCTCTTGAACTTGACGGTGGAAGCCGTTGTGACTGCCTGGAGGCTGATGCCCCTAGCACTGAAGAAGGAGGTTGTTTAAATGAAATACATTTACTCCTTTTCTTAAATGGCAAAGGGATACTTTTCCACTAGAAATTCTTTGGATGAATTATTCAAGATAACCCAAACAGCCGTTTCACCGCAGAAAGGGAAACTAGCCAGGAGTTTTTTGCATGACGCTTCGGCTGACCAATTTGTCAACCATAGTATTCTATACATATGTACCAGCCCAGCGAAAGTCGTGAGGCCTGAAGGATAGAATCTCTCATAGCGTCTATTGCAAACCTAAAGCTACTAGGAGCTTGCCAGATCCTGGGCCTGCTAAACAGGGATAACCTTGGGCACCTGTTTAAACTGGTCCCTCAATGATTGACATATACCAATTACTGTCAGCACAGGCTGAGACACTTAACCTGCCAGGGAAAACAATATATTTTTTTTAATAGGAATTCCAACTCTTTATCCGTTGGATCCCTAAGCTTTAGAGCATTGTCTGCCGGACAAGTCAAACTTTTATTCAGAACTTTTATTTTATAGCAGTGTCAATTGCTGGTTTCTCCCACCTTTAGTAAACTTTTTCCTCCATAGGATAAAGTGTGAAAAACTTTTTAAAAGGGGGAAAAAAATGCTCATCTGGGTGATCCCACTCAGAATACATAAGTCTTTCCAGCAATGAATGGACAGGAAAGGTATGCGCAGCTTGAGGAGGCTTTAGCGAACCCAAACAAGAAGTGGACACTCAGTTAAGGGTAGCATAAATGTGAAGCGTACCAATTCAGTAAGAAACTGTACCCACAATCTCAGATTGTGAAGCTGATCCTTCCGCATTTGACCTCTCAGAAGAGGAGTCATCAACCCCTTCACAGTCCCCTGAGAGAAAACATCTTCTCCCGCCCCCAGATCCTCAGTTTGAGGGTCCTGGGTAATGGAAGGGAACCTGTCACATTTTATCCCATTCTGGGATGCAATTAAAGCCGCTAACCTTTTTCCAATCCTATCATGGCTGGGGGAAAAAAAAATTGAGTTACTTACCGGTAACTGTTTATCTAGGATATCTTCCAGGACGGCACACCTGAGAGATGAGAGGCTCCTCCCTACAGGAAACACAATCAATCGACAGCTGTTTTAGGTCCCCACCCTTCCCCTTGGTCCTCAGTTTGTAGAGAAGCAACTCCTGAACCCGGTTCACAAGGGAAATCATTCCTCATAGGTACTCACCTTCTAGAGTTCTACCATTTTCCCTCCTCCAACGAGCGGGAAGTAGGCCTGCCGTCCTGGAAGATATCCTAGAAAAACAGTTACCGGTAAGTAACGGTCAATTTTCTCTTAGTCATCTTCCAGGACGGCACACCTGAGAGGATAATCAAGTACCTCAGGCCTACCTTAGGGTGGGACCACTGCAAGACCCTCTTGGCGGACCTTGGTCCTAGAGTGAGTTTTACCTCCACTCCATATGCTTGATGAAGGTATCTTAGCTGGATCATGCGGCTGGTCTGCAGGTCTACTCCACCGATGTCCCTCCCTTCTCCGCTTCGGATGCAGGACCTAGGTGGAGTGGGCTCTTAAAGATGGAATCAGAAAACATGTTAAACTTGTAGGTTAGCAATGTTGCCTGTCTCACACATCTAACAACCATGGCCTATTGTGCCTGTAGGTGCTACTTAGAACCCCTAAAGATTAATCAGAGACCTGTGTTGTAAGACAAGGACACTCATTGATCACTAAGAGGGCCTGTCTTAACACTACCCTGTTCAGGGAATTAAAACTGCAAAAAAAGTGGGCCCCTAACAGACAACCTTTTTTGTTAATTTTTATCTTTACATCAGCAAAGACTAAAGGGAAGCCTACTTAAAGGTAATAGATTAACCGAGGCTTGATCCCTGGGTTTAAGGCATGCCCACTCTGTGGCTTTACTTACGCCTGAGTGCCTACTTCAGGAGAATAAAGTTCATAGCAGGAGTATAACACTTGCTACATCTAGTTCTGCTAGAAGGGCGAGATGAAGGCCATGCACCGAGCCGTAACCTATTCGGTCGGGTATACATCTTTATACTTCATCTTCAGGTCATAATACTCCTCTGAACAGAACTTCCCAAGTTCTTACTAAGCAGGGTGATTCTTTATCGCCTTCCTCCAGTGTCCTATAACCCTACTGGGCTTCAACCCTAGGAAATGGTTCCAGCATTCCTGAATGTAAGGGGCTGAGGCTTTCTGACATGTGACGTCTGCAGCCAGAACTCCAGGCCCCTCCACGGAAAAGAGGGCTGAAATTCAAAAGGTGATACATGCATTATTAATATCACAAATTAAAAAAGATCATAGATTGTGGACCCAGCACAATAGATTTAGACAGAAAGGACACAAGCATAGACAATGTGTATCCGAGTGTGGCTAGCTAAACCAACATAACAAAATATGGGAGAGACCCAAATCTGAATGTAGACAAACAGTCCTCACAGTCTGGTTTTCTGATGTGCAGCCAATATATAAAAACATTAAGACACACGCAAACCCTCAGCCTTGGTTCACACTGGGACGACTTGTCAGACGACCCAGTCACCTGACAAGTAGCGTCCTGTTCTGTGCAATGGAACCGTTCTAATCGGCGCAATGCAAGTCGCTCCAACTTAGAAAAAGGTTCCTGTACTACTTTGGGGGCGACTTGCATTGACTTCTATACAGAAGTCGTTTCGCAAGTCGCCGCTGAGTCGTGTCCTGGGTCGCCTGAGGCAGTCGCGCTGTAAGTCGTGCTGCCCCAGTGTGAACCGACCCTAAATGCTGCGTGTTTCTGAAGTGCAGCTAGCTAGGTCATAACTGATATATATACATAAAAGGACGGGAGTCCTGTTTACGGTGGAGTTTTACTGATGTACAGCAAAACAGGGCCATAAATATAAGACAGAAAGACCCAAACTTCTATGTTGCGTATTTCTGACGAACCACCAAATACAGTTATAAGATCAATATGGCACACAAGACAATATCTTTTCTGTTATGCAGTTCTGTAGTGCAGTCACATAGAACCAACACAGAAAGGACCCAAGCAACCTGCAGCATTGTGTTTTTCTGAAGTGCAGTAAGGTAAGGGAATCTGAAACAGAAAGCACCAACAAGCTTCAATGTTGAGTATTTCTGCTGTGCAACCACATAAAAACAGACAGCCTTCCTAGCTGTGATCTTTCTGGTGTAAAGCAAAGTAAGGCAATAACTCCATGATGTCTATTCTTGTTGTGTAGCAAAACCTCAACCAGAAGGGACAGATAAAACTTAGGGCTCCCACACCTGTGCGACCCAACCTGCAACCGCAAAAACGCAAGAGAAAAATCATACACTATGGCTTCCAATGGGAACCATTCGTGTCTGTGCAACTCCAGGTCGCAGCGCCACCAAGCAGACCCTGCTTTCTGGATCCACAGAACTCAAGATTGCACAGGTCGCAGGTAACTTGCAATTTTCAGCTTGAACAAGCGAGGGGTCCCCAATGCTGTATCTCCCTGGAGGCGTGCAGCCAACAACCCCCTGCTGTGTATCCTTAAGAAGCAGCAAGGTAGAACAATGAGAAACAGAAAAGACACCCCTCACTGCTGTGCCTTTCTGATATGCAGCCGATAAGGCAGTAAATATAGAACATACAGGCCACAAACAATCTTCAATCTTTGTGTATGTCTGATGTGTAGTAATATACCAATACTGAGCAGAGACGCCACCACCCTCAATGTGTCTCCCTGCTGAGGCGGCAAAAACAAAATCAGAAAAGGACAAGCAACCTCACTGCTTTGTCCCTTCTGATATGCAGCCAATAAGGCAGTCTATGTAAGACATAAAAGGACAGACAACCTTCAATCTTGTATATATCTGATGTGCAACAATATAACAATCTGAATAGAGATAGCACATCCATAGTGAAGGGATTTGGCATGCGACTCAACATGTCAAATCGCATGCCTAAAAATCGGCAGCCTTTGCCGTTAATAGCACTGTCAGCTCCACGCCACTTTGCGGGGCTGCACCAATTACCAAAGGCAGTACAAGTACTACCCCTGGCACAGGTTCAATTTGTATTTCCCAACAATTCAGGATCATTAATCTTCACTACTGCCTTTCTAATAAGCAACCAATAAGGCAGTAATACAGGGCACAAAAAACCCCAGACAGAACTCAATTTTGAGTATATCTGATGTGCAGCAATATAACAAATATGAGAAGAGATGTCACAAGACTCAATGATGTGCATTTCCGCCATGCGTCACAAGACCAGAAAGTACAGACCACCTTCCCTGTTGTATTTTTCTGATCTGTAGCCAAATAAGGCATTACCTTTAGGATATAACAGACAACAACCAAGCTTCAGTGCAGTGCATTTCTGATGTACAGCAATATACCCCTTATGAGCAGAAATGTCACAAATCTCAATGTGTATTTCTGCTGTGTCACAAAACATCGCAGCAAGGACAAACCTTCACTACTGAGGTCTACTGGTGTGCAAATAAGGAGGAGTCATGGTGTATCCCTTTATGAAATAACCAAACAAAGCAATTTGATCCCTAGGCATAGCCTGGGCTGTAGATACTAACACTTCACCCCCAGTGAAGGAACAAATCCTAAAATGATTAGACACCTTACTATAGTAGCTGTTGTCCTACCTTACCTCCGTAGACTGAGCAAACGCTGGCCAGCTCACACACAGGTGGGGCTGATCAGAAACTAAAGTCTCAATGAGCCCAGCCCTAGAGATCAATTTAGGACAGCCTCTAGAAAGGGTGATCACCAATTTAGCCTGGAGGAAAATAGCCACCTGCAGGCCTTAAACAAGCAATCATGTATCTATCTAGCTCTTGCATATGTTTGCACAGAAAATCCTTAATTAAAAGGATATAGGAAGCGATTTATGGTAAATCGCCTTTAGGTCTGTCACTGAGTTGACTGTAGCCCAAACCAACAAAAAGGTTTTTCTTACCTCCTGCACTTTAATATAACCACAATGTAAAAGGTGGAGTGGGAGGTTGGAGCTTATGACTTCAGATTCCTAGCAGCTGGGCTAATAGGGCCATATAACCTAGTGCACCTGCTGACCAGGAGAGCTTACTCCTGAATCCTTCAACCATTGCACAATCCATAAATTGTTCAGTGGTATACCTGGCCTGTAAGGAACTCTGTATCTACCAGGTCCCCCCCCCCCTCCCCCCTCGCTCTATTCATCCCTACTAATGTCCCACAACCGGACATGTAGGGAGAGGCTGGCAACCTACTGTTGTGATAACCACAGTGTCTCTGCTGTAAGAGGGAGCTGTGGCTGGTGGTTTTAGCAGTAGCTTCTGGGCTATTTTGTTATGCAGACCCCAGGTCCTGCACGGTACCACTCAGTAAATACAGGGGGGAAGGGGAAGAAATGCCTTACCTACCTCTTTCCCATCTGAGGTGGTTTAGGCACACTCGCTCCTCTGTACCACTTGTCCGCCATACAGCATCTCTGATGTAAGAGGGAGATGTAGCTGGTGTTTTTAGCAGAAGCTTTTGGGCTATTTGAATCTAGACCCCAGGGGAGATTATCTCAAATGCCCAGAAACCATCTGGCTGGGATTGGGGATTTTGCAGCTAAATTCCCAAGGTAAAGGAAAGTACTCATCGTTGTCGTCTTCCCCTTTTGCCACAGCCACCGGGCTTGCTTTTCCATCCTTATGGTCCACACGCGAGGAGGATAGCCGCCAAAGTGCCCCCCCAACTGCTGTCCCCGTAGGGAGCTGCAAGGTTAGGCTGTGTCCTGCCAGTCAGTATATACACCTGGGGGGGCAATGCCGTACGTTCCTCATTCCATTATGAGGTGGTTTAGGCAGACATCCACCGTAGTGAACTGGTGCCTCCTCGAAAGGAGGATGTGGGCGCCTGCTCCCGCTGACTCTCAGCCTTCCCTCCTGGGTAAGAACGCGGGTCATTCAGGCGGTGCCCTCCCCAGCAGCCCACGCAAGCTACCAGGGGCCAGGAGTCAGGGGCCCTGGAAAGAACTGACAGCCAGCACCCCTGTCTGAACGGACGCCCGGACAGGTAAGGGGGGGGAAGACAGGAAAAAGGCCCCTGAAGTTCTGGGGACACCACTGTACCTAGGGGCCTTCAGCTCTCAGGGGGGCTCTTCCAGTTTCTGCTCCCCCCCCTGAGGAAAAGGATAGGGGAACCCCCCAGGAAGGATAAATATATCCGGCCAGACCCAGAGGCCCATCAGGTACTAACCAGGCCCAACCCTGCTTAGCCTCCGAGATCATACGAGATCGGGCAGGCGGCGCCCTCTTTCACTTTCAGGGTGATGTGGCCGTAGGCCTTTCCAGGCATTTGGTCCGGCTCCCAGGGGGGGGACCACCAGCCCCAGGCTTCGGGTCATTTGGAAAAAAACAAAGTTTCTCTGTGTAGGGAGAAACACAATCAAAAACTGAGGATCAAGGGGAACGGTGGGGACTTAAAACAGCTGTCGATTGATTGTGTTTCCTGTAGGGAGGAGCCTCATCTCTCAGGTGTGCTGTCCTGGAAGATGACTAAGAGAAAACTTTTTTTTTTTTTATAGTAATATAGACAGGGGCTGCAGTGTTGTAAACAGTTGCAAACATTTCATGGCCCCTAATGTCTCACTATAACCAGCCACCCCATCTCAGGGGAGGATGCCATTGCAGAGATGAGTTTTAGGCTTTCAGAGCTTGCGGGAGACCCTTTTAGCCATTTTTTGGGGTGTTTCTAGCTCCCCTTCTGACCATAGCCCAATGCACAAATGCAGAGGTACTACCAGAAGAAATCGCATCCACTGCTTGAGCAATAGTCCAGCAACTGCCAATGCTATTAACGCCCAGCTTGATGCTTTTAGTAAATGTGCCAAGGAAATGCCTGTGTCAGCAACCTCTTACATGCCCTTTTTTGCTCTTGTGTCTCTCCGACATTTGCAGCTAGCAAAAATGGAGCTTTAAAGGAGACATTTCATAAGAAAATTTAAAAATTCCTTAGAAAACCTCCACTTGCCTTTCCCTCCGCAGGGATTTCTGTGGTAAAATCAACCGTCCCAATCTTCACCCTTCACGGTGGGTTCTATTACAAACCTTTAGGAACTGGGGACCCCTGGGGGAACCAACACTCCTGGACCCGTAAAGCACTCCGCCAGTAAAAACTTTTATGGCTGAAAATACCAAAGTACTGGATCCCGGGGACCAGCTCTCTAAAAAGAGAAGCGTTACAGGCTAAACCTTGTTTCTTCCGCCACGAGGCCCGAGTACCATTCAATTCGTCCTGAAAAGACACTTTGAATGGATCCGGGCTGCATAGCTAGCCCCAGCAAGGATTGCTCCAGTGGAGCTCAGCACAGCACATCTTTACTCGTGACCAACACCTTAGACACTGGCGAAAAAACTGAGGTACTCCTGGTATGGGAGGGGTTATGTAGGGAGGTAACTTCCTGTGTAGGGTGTGCCAGTGTCCAGCACCTGAAGGTGGCCTATAACCCACATAGTAATTACTCTGTGTCCCGTGGTGTACGATTAAAGAAAGTGACCAAAAAGCTCACTCTTGGTCTTATCACTTCAAATGACTTTGTGCCAGAAGGTTTGAGGCTTGTGTCTGTGCTGTTTGGCGTATTGTAAGCGGGATACTTTGTGGCATTTGCGTAGTAATGGCTTTCTTCTGGCGACTCGACCATGCAGCCCATCTTTCTCCTTATTGTGAATCTTCAAACAGCCACACCACATGTTTTCAGAGAGTCCTGTATTTCACCTTAAGTTATTTGTGGGGTTTTTTTTTTGTATCCCAAACAATTTTCATGGCAGTTGTGGTTTGTCTACCTGACCGTGGTTTGGTTTCAACAGAATCCCTCAATTTCCACTTCTTAGAGTTTAAACACTGCTGATTGGTATTCCCAGTTCCATGGATATCTTTTTATAGCTCTTTCCTGTTTTATACAGTTCAACTACCTTTTCCCGCAGATCCTTTGACAATTTTTGCTTTCCCCATGACTCAGAATCCAGAAACGTCAGTGCAGCACTGGGTGAAAGATGCAAGGGTCTGTCAGGAGTCCAGAAACAAATTGACCCTACACACTCACTAATTACAAGCAAACGGATCACAGGTGAGGATGGTTACCTTTAATAGCCATTCAAACCCCTTTGTGTCAACTTGTGTGCATGTTATCAGGTCAAAATCACCAGGGTATGTAAACTTTTGATCAGGGTCATTTGATTAGTTTCTGTTGTCATTATAATTTAAAAAGAGTAAACACAGTTAACAAATGACTTCAGCCAAACACTAACCATGAGTAAAAGAAAAGTTTTTGTGTTATTCATATTCTCTGAAAAATGGGCAAGAAATCATATATTCTGCCAGGGTATGTAAACTTATGAGCACAGATACATAGATAGATATAGATATATCTATCTATCTATATATCTCTATATAGTATAGTACCATTTTTGAGACAGGGATCTTTCTACTTTACACTTAAAGAAATATTTTACCACAAAAATCTATCTTGGATGACGACCATCAACAAGGATTCAAGAAACCGATTACAAAATTATCACCCGATGATACAGAACACCTAAAATTCTGCAATCTATGCACCTTTCAGTTAAAGACTTCTGCTGAAGATGTAGTTCCTACCCAGGGAATAATCTACATATTTTCTGTTTCCTCTGCTGAGAATATTCTTCATATTTTCTGGTCCTATCCTATTTAGGAAAAATTCCTGGGATCAAGCCCCTGCCATCACCCAAACATTCACAGACCAACCTATACCTATGGGGCCTTCCTTCTTCATCACCACAAGATCGCTACAAAGCTCAATCATAATGCATTTAGTGAATGTTCTGGTAAGCACATGGATTCTCCCACCAGGATCATCACACTTTATTAGGTATACACTAGAGTGGTCACAAGTTATTAAGTGGACTTCTTTACATATCGAGATGTGTCACATATTGTTATGTGTATGGATGATTGACACCAAATTGTAATAATTTTTCCATGTACACAGGTTTTATTTGCACATTGAGATCTGTCATGGATTGCTGTGTGTATGGATGATTGACACTGTGTGACAAGTTTTCACTGCACTTGGTCTTATTGTATTACATATATTTGGTATCAGAATTTTTGTGCTAGCAGCTTCATAAAAAAAAAAAACAAAAAAAAAATAAAAACATACCTTGTGTCCCAACAATTTCCATGTGGAGATGAGCCAAGCCACTTGCAGTAGATAACGACAGCTTTAACATCCCTTCCACTGTTACAGTATACCTGTTCAGGTAATCAAATAGTGAACCATGCTCATGATAGTCAGACACCAACCAAAGCTGTGTCCATGTGCCATTATCTGTAAAAAGAAAGCAAAAAAACTAAAACACAAAAAAACAAAAAAACATGCTGATGTAAATTTTAAACATGAAGGGTGAACATAAAACATGTTGACGCTAATCTTAAAAGCAAAAATGGTAAAGGTAACAATTACTACATATCAAAATGTTTTTTCCTTCGCTTTCATTTCAAATAGGTAATAATTTAACTCCTATCAGTTTTTTGCAGTCTTTCCAAAGCCAGCCATAGATGGTCGAATATCGGCAGAATCATAATGCAAGTTGCATGTACCCAAGTTGAACAAATCAATCAACCTGGGTACAACCAGCCTGTCAGGTGTTACATGCCATTATTGCTAGCGGCTGCTATAGCCGTTAGCAATAATCACGGTGTTCTCCCGGTTGGAGGACACAATGGCTCTACGGGAGAAATTCCCCCATCAACATTGACTGATGGGTTGCAGGAAAGAAAATTGCCAGCTTAGGCCAGCCATAGACTGTCAGAATCTTGGCTGGCTCAGCAGGAACCTGCTGAGATTCATACCGTGTGTGGGTAGGCTGAATGTACGAAGTTTATCGAGCAACTTGGGTACAACCAGCCTGCCAGATTCACTTGCGATTATGTTATAGCAGCTAGCAATAATTACTATCTTCTCCCAGTAGAAAAAGAAAAGAGAATCCCCTTGTGGTGGACTTTTAAGGCACGATATATTAAAGATGATAATGTTATTTTTAAGGTTTCAAGATATTTATTTAGAAAAATGTAGAAAACAAAAAAAAAAGGGATTGCTTAAACATGTCTAGAACTTTGTCACCGTCATTAGATATACAATACAGTCTTTACTTTTTGCACCCGACGCGTTTCAGAGTACAGAGTTGTCTCCTCCTTCAGGGGTATATGTTAGCAAGAAGAAATTGTGTTCTAAAATAGAGTGGTGAATAAATAAGTATACAATATTTACATTAATGTCTATAAATGTACACATAATTAGAATGGATTCTCAGATTTACTTACATACTTGGTATGTTATGGTTAACCACTTGACGACCGCCTCACGCCGATGTACGTCGGCAAAGTGGCACGGACAGGCAAAATCACGTACAGGGTACGTGATTTGCCTTCCGCGGGTGGGGGGTCCGATCGGACCCCCCCCCGGTGCCCGAGGCGGTCGTCGTTTGTCCAGCGGCGATCGGTGATGAGGGGGAGACCATCCGTTCGTGGCCCCCCCCTCGCGATCGCCGCCGGCCAATGAGAACACTCCTTTGCTGCTGTATGCTAAACAGCAGCAAAGGAAGTGATGTCATCTCCCCTCGGGTCGGTATTTTCCGTTCCGGCCCGAGGAGAGACGACAAGTATGTGAGTGCACAAACACTACACACACAGTAGAACATGCCAGGCACACAAATCACCCCGATCCCCCCCCCCGATCGCCCCCCGATCCCCCCCCAATCACCCCCCCCCCCTGTCACAAACTGACACCAGCAGTTTTTTTTTTTTTTTTTTTTTTTTTTTTTTCCTGATTACTGCATAGTGTCAGTTTGTGACAGTTACTGTGTTGGGACAGTGTATATTACCCCCCTTTAGGTCTAGGGTACCCCCCTAACCCCCCCTAATAAAGTTTTAACCCCTTGATCACCCCCTGTCACCAGTGTCGCTAAGCGATCATTTTTCTGATCGCTGTATTAGTGTCGCTGGTGACGCTAGTTAGTGAGGTAAATATTTAGGTTCGCCGTCAGCGTTTTATAGCGTCAGGGACCCCCATATACTACCTAATAAATGTTTTAACCCCTTGATTGCCCCCTAGTTAACCCTTTCATCACCGTATAACCGTTACGGGTGACGCTGGTTAGTTCGTTTATTTTTTATAGTGTCAGGGCACCCGCCGTTTATTACCGAATAAAGGTTTAGCCCCCCGATCGCCCGGCGGTGATATGCGTCGCCCCAGGCAGCGTCAAATTAGCGCCAGTACCGCTAACACCCACGCACGCAGCATGCGCCTCCCTTAGTGGTATAGTATCTGAACGGATCAATATCTGATCCGATCAGATCTATACTAGCGTCCCCAGCAGTTTAGGGTTCCCAAAAACGCAGTGTTAGCGGGATCAGCCCAGATACCCGCTAGCACCTGCGTTTTGTCCCTCCGCCCGGCCCAGCCCAGCCCACCCAAGTGCAGTATCGATCGATCACTGACACTTACAAAACACTAAACGCATAACTGCAGCGTTCGCAGAGTCAGGCCTGATCCCTGCGATCGCTAACAGTTTTTTTTGTAGCGTTTTGGTGAACTGGCAAGCACCAGCCCCAGGCAGCGTCAGGTTAGCGCCAGTACCGCTAACACCCACGCACGCACCGTACACCTCCCTTAGTGGTATAGTATCTGATCGCATCAATATCTGATCCGATCAGATCTATACTAGCGTCACCAGCAGTTTAGGGTTCCCAAAAACGCAGTGTTAGCGGGATCAGCCCAGATACCTGCTAGCACCTGCGTTTTGCCCCTCCGCCCGGCCCAGCCCAGCCCACCCAAGTGCGGTATCGATCGATCACTGTCACTTACAAAACACTAAACGCATAACTGCAGCGTTCGCAGAGTCAGGCCTGATCCCTGCGATCGCTAACAGTTTTTTGGTAGTGTTTTGGTGAACTGGCAAGCGCCAGCGGCCTAGTACACCCCGGTCGTAGTCAAACCAGCACTGCAGTAACACTTGGTGACGTGGCGAGTCCCATAAGTGCAGTTCAAGCTGGTGAGGTGGCAAGCACAAGTAGTGTCCCGCTGCCACCAAAAAGACAAACACAGGCCCGTCGTGCCCTTCCTGCTGCATTCGCCAATCCTAATTGGGAACCCACCGCTTCTGCAGCGCCCGTACTTCCCCCATTCACATCCCCAACCAAATGCAGTCGGCTGCATGAGAGGCATTTTTATGTCCTCCCGAGTACCCCTACCCAACGAACCCCCCAAAAAAGATGTCGTGTCTGCAGCAAGCGCGGATATAGGCGTGACACCCGCTATTATTGTCCCTCCTGTCCTGACAATCCTGGTCTTTGCATTGGTGAATGTTTTGAACGCTACCATTCACTAGTTGAGTATTAGCGTAGGGTACAGCATTGCACAGACTAGGCACACTTTCACAGGGTCTCCCAAGATGCCATCGCATTTTGAGAGACCCGAACCTGGAACCGGTTACCGTTATAAAAGTTAGTTACAAAAAAAGTGTAAAAAAAAAAAAAATATGAAATAAAAAAAAATAGTTGTTGTTTTATTGTTCTCTCTCTCTCTATTCTCTCTCTCTATTGTTCTGCTCTTTTTTACTGTATTCTATTCTGCAATGTTTTATTGTTATTGTTATTGATTGTTATTGTTATTATGTTTTATCATGTTTGTTTTTCAGGTGTGTAATTATTTACACTTTACTGTGCTTTATTGTTAACCATTGTTAACCATTTTTTTGTCTTCAGGTACGCCATTCACGACTTTGAGTGGTTATACCAGAATGATGCCTGCAGGTTTAGGTATCATCTTGGTATCATTCTTTTCAGCCAGCGGTCGGCTTTCATGTAAAAGCAATCCTAGCGGCTAATTAGCCTCTAGACTGCTTTTACAAGCCGTGGGAGGGAATGCCCCCCCCCCCCCACCGTCTTCCGTGTTTTTCTCTGGCTCTCCTGTCTCAACAGGGAACCTGAGAATGCAGCCGGTGATTCAGCCAGCTGACCATAGAGCTGATCAGAGACCAGAGTGGCTCCAAACATCTCTATGGCCTAAGAAACCGGAAGCTACGAGTATTTCATGACTTAGATTTCGCCGGATGTAAATAGCGCCATTGGGAAATTGGGGAAGCATTTTATCACACCGATCTTGGTGTGGTCATTTGCTTTGAGGGCAGAGGAGAGATCTAGGGTCTAATAGACCACAATTTTTTCAAAAAAGAGTACCTGTCACTACCTATTGCTATCATAGGGGATATTTACATTCCCCGAGATAACAATAAAAATGATTAAAAAAAAAAATATGAAAGGAACAGTTTAAAAGTAAGATTAAAAAAGCAAAAAAATAATAAAGAAAAAAAAAAAAAAAAAAAAAACACCCCTGTCGCCCCCTGCTCTCGCGCTAAGGCGAACGCAAGCGGCGGTCTGTCGTCAAACGTAAACAGCAATTGCACCATGCATGTGAGGTATCACCGCGAAGGCCAGATCGAGTGCAGTAATTTTTCCAGTAGACCTCCTCTGTAAATCTAAAGTGGTAACCTGTAAAGGCTTTTGAAGGCTTTTAAACATGTATTTATTTTGTTGCCACTGCACGTTTGTGCGCAATTTTAAAGCATGTCATGTTTGGTATCCATGTACTCGGCCTGAGATCATCTTTTTTATTTCATCAAACATTTGGGCAATATAGCGTGTTTTAGTGCATTAAAATTAAAAAAAGTGTGTTTTTTCCCCAAAAAATGCGTTTGAAAAATCGCTGCGCAATTACTGTGTGAAAAAAAAAAATGAAACACCCACCATTTTAATCTGTAGGGCATTTGCTTTAAAAAAATATATAATGTTTGGGGGTTCAAAGTAATTTTTTTGCAAAAAAAAAAAACTTTTTCATGTAAACAATAAGTGTCAGAAAGGGCTTTGTCTTCAAGTGGTTAGAAGAGTGGGTGATGTGTGACATAAGCTTCTAAATGTTGTGCATAAAATGCCAGGACAGTTCAAAACCCCCCCAAATGACCCCATTTTGGAAAGTAGACACCCCAAGCTATTTGCTGAGAGGCATGTCGAGTCCATGGAATATTTTATATTGCGACACAAGTTGCGGGAAAGAGACAAATTTTTTTTTTTTTTTTTTGCACAAAGTTGTCACTAAATGATATATTGCTCAAACATGCCATGGAAATATATGAAATTACACCCCAAAATACATTCTGCTGCTTCTCCTGAGTACGGGGATACCACATGTGTGAGACTTTTTGGGAGCCTAGCCGCGTACGGGACCCCGAAAACCAAGCACCGCCTTTAGGCTTTCTAAGGGCGTGAATTTTTGATTTCACTCTTCACTGCCTATCACAGTTTCGGAGGCCATGGAATGCCCAGGTGGCACAAAACCCCCCCAAATGACCCCATTTTGGAAAGTAGACACCCCAAGCTATTTGCTGAGAGGTATAGTGAGTATTTTGCAGACCTCACTTTTTGTCACAAAGTTTTGAAAATTGAAAAAAGAAAAAAAAAAATGTTTTTTCTTGTCTTTCTTCATTTTCAAAAACAAATGAGAGCTGCAAAATACTCACCATGCCTTTCAGCAAATAGCTTGGGGTGTCTACTTTCCAAAATGGGGTCATTTGGGGGGGTTTTGTGCCACCTGGGCATTCCATGGCTTCCGAAACTGTGATAGGCAGTAAAGAGTGAAATCAAAAATTTTCACCCTTAGAAATCCTGAAGGCAGTGATTGGTTTTTGGGGTCCAGTACGCGGCTAGGCTCCCAAAAAGTCCCACACATGTGGTATCCCCATACTCAGGAGAAGCAGCTAAATGTATTTTGGGGTGCAATTCCACATATGCCCATGGCCTGTGTGAGCAATATATCATTTAGTGACAACTTTATGAAAAAAAAAAAAAAAAAAAAAAAAAGTGTCACTTTCCCGCAACTTGTGTCAAAATATAAAATATTCCATGGACTCAATATGCCTCTCAGCAAATAGCTTGGGGTGTCTACTTTCCAAAATGGGGTCATTTTGGGGGGTTTTGTGCCACCTGGGCATTCCATGGCCTCCGAAACTGTGATAGGCAGTGAAGAGTGAAAGCAAAAATTTACACCCTTAGAAATCCTGAAGGCGGTGATTGGTTTTCGGGGCCCCGTACGCGGCTAGGCTCCCAAAAAGTCCCACACATGTGGTATCCCCATACTCAGGAGAAGCAGCTAAATGTATTTTGGGGTGCAATTCCACATAGGCCCATGGCCTGTGTGAGCAATATATCATTTAGTGACGACTTTTTGTAAATATTTTTTTTTTTTTTTGTCATTTTTCAATCACTTGGGACAAAAAAAATAAATATTCAATGGGTTCAACATGCCTCTCAGCAATTTCCTTGGGGTGTCTACTTTCCAAAATGGGGTCATTTGGGGGGGTTTTGTACTGCCCTGCCATTTTAGCACCTCAAGAAATGACATAGGCAGTCATAAACTAAAAGCTGTGTAAATTCCAGAAAATGTACCCTAGTTTGTAGACGCTATAACTTTTGCGCAAACCAATAAATATACACTTATTGACATTTTTTTTACCAAAGACATGTGGCCGAATACATTTTGGCCTAAATGTATGACTAAAATTTAGTTTATTGGATTTTTTTTATAACAAAAAGTAGAAAATATCATTTTTTTTCAAAATTTTCGGTCTTTTTCCGTTTATAGCGCAAAAAATAAAAACCGCAGAGGTGATCAAATACCATCAAAAGAAAGCTCTATTTGTGGGAAGAAAAGGACGCAAATTTCGTTTGGGTACAGCATTGCATGACCGCGCAATTAGCAGTTAAAGCGACGCAGTGCCAAATTGGAAAAAGACCTCTGGTCCTTAGGCAGCATAATGGTCCGGGGCTCAAGTGGTTAACATTCCAATGATTGTTTCTTTAAAAACATGCGAGAGCACAGTATACTTTCAGATTTTTAATCAAGAAATCCTCAATGATGTATTTATGAACAAGTGTCCATGTCAGACCCAAAGGGGGGCATGCAGCTCACCGTTGACCCAATCCCCCCCCCCCCCACAGAAAGGGAAGGATAGAGGGGCAGAAAAGAGCCTGAAGACCCATTGGGGCCGGGAAATAAAAAAGCCCTGTAAAAAAAATTAAAAAAGGGGCTCTATGAGTATATATAAAACCAAAATTTTTTATACATTTAAATATATATGGAATGCTAGATACCTTTTGGTGGTGCGTACTGTCACCGAGGTACGGTGGAACCTCTGATTACGAGCATAATCCGTTCCAGGAGTATGCTCGTAATCCAAAGTACTCGCATATCAAAGCGAGTTTTACCATTTGTTCTGCACTGACTTTAATGGGATGCAATACCACATGCGGCCAGAGGCAGGGGGGCGCCAGAGTGCCTCAGAAACAGCCGAAAAGGCCCGAGGACACTTCGGCTGACTTTGGCAAACCTCGGAAAGACTTCCTACCCAAGATTTGCAGTGGTCAGCCGTGCTGTCCTTGGGCCTTTCAGTGCATTTCCGAACAGCATGTTCGGCTTTGCTTGGCTTCGGCGCCCCCCCATCTCAGCCCAAAAGCGGTACTGCACACCACTTTGGCCTGAATCGTGCTAGTTTTGTGAGACAACACTCGCAAACCGAGTTACGATTTTTAAAAATACAGTGCTCGTATTGCGAAACGCTCGTTAACCACGTTACTCGCAGTCCGAGGTTCCACTGTATATGGAAAGTTGTGTTGTGGGAAGAAATTAACAACAGCAATAAAGACAACATTAT
Organism: Lithobates clamitans; assembly: GCA_037952925.1. NCBI lineage: Eukaryota > Metazoa > Chordata > Amphibia > Anura > Ranidae > Lithobates > Lithobates clamitans. The sequence goes on along the minus strand of JBBGZY010001101.1, from coordinate 560,539 downwards.
AAATTATATATTATTGCCCATCTATAAACAACGTGACATGCACAAATCATATTATATGGATATTATATGGGCATTAGTTGAGTGTTAGTAATTATATTAAATATACATAGTATAATATATAGTTATATAAGATATATAAATTAAGGCAATTAAAAGATATATATTTTTTTTTTAAAAGGGTATTTATTGTAACTATATATTTTTTTTATATATAAGGGATGCCCCTATATAAACATAGTGAAAGAAATGGGTACAGTTGTATTAATAGTTTAACCACTTGCCGACCGCCGCACGACGATGTACGTCGACAGAGCGGCACGGGCAGGCAAAAGGGCTTACCTGTACGTCCCTGCCTGCCCGCGGGTGGGGGGTCCGATCGGACCCCCCCCCCCGGTGCCTGCGGCGGTCGGCAAATGTCCCCCGGCGATCGGTGGTGAGGGGGAGGCCATCCATTCGTGGCCCCCCCCCTCGCGATCGCTCCCAGCCAATGGGATCATTTCCCTGCCTCTGTATTGTACACAGAGGCAGAGGAAATGATGTCATCTCTCCTCGGCTCGGTAATTTCCGTTCCGGGCCGAGGAGAGAAGACTGAACTGTGAGTGCACAACACACACACAGTAGAACATGCCAGGCACACATTACACTCCGATTCCCCCCCCCCCCCGATATTTAGGTTCGCAGTCAGCGTTTTATAGCGTCAGGGACCCCCATATACTATCTAATAAATGTTTTAACCCCTTGATTGCCCCCTAGTTAACCCTTTCACCACTGATCACCGTATAACCGTTACGGGTGACGCTGGTTAGTTTGTTTATTTTTTATAGTGTCAGGGCACCCGCCGTTTATTACCGAATAAAGGTTTAGCCCCCTGATCGCCCGGCGGTGATATGCGTCGCCCCAGGCAGCGTCAGATTAGCGCCAGTACCGCTAACACCCACGCACGCAGCATACGCCTCCCTTAGTGGTATAGTATCTGTATGGATCAATATCTGATCCAATCAGATCTATACTAGCGTCCCCAGCAGTTTAGGGTTCCCGAAAACGCAGTGTTAGCGGGATCAGCCCAGATACCCGCTAGCACCTGCGTTTTGCCCCTCCGCCCGGCCCAGCCCACCCAAGTGCAGTATCAATCGATCACTGTCACTTACAAAACACTAAACGCATAACTGCAGCGTTCGCATAGTCAGGCCTGATCCCTGCGATCGCTAACAGTTTTCTTGGTAGCGTTTTGGTGAACTGGCAAGCACCAGCCCCAGGCAGCGTCAGATTAGCGCCAGTACCGCTAACACCCACGCACGCACCGTACACCTCCCTTAGTGGTATACTATCTGAACAGATCAATATCTGATCCGATCAGATCTATACTAGCGTCCCCAGCAGTTTAGGGTTCCCAAACACGCAGTGTTAGCGGGATCAGCCCAGATACCTGCTAGCACCTGCGTTTTTCCCGTCCGCCCGGCCCAGCCCACCCAAGTGCAGTATCAATCGATCACTGTCACTTACAAAACACTAACCGCATAACTGCAGCGTTCGCAGAGTCAGGCCTGATCCCTGCGATCGCTAACAGTTTTTTTGGTAGCGTTTTGGTGAACTGGCAAGCACCAGCCCCAGGCAGCGTCAGATTAGCGCCAGTACCGCTAACACCCACGCACGCAGCATAAGCCTCCCTTAGTGGTATAGTATCTGATCGGATCAATATCTGATCTGATCAGATCTATACTAGCGTCCCCAGCAGTTTAGGGTTCCCAAAAACGCAGTGTTAGCGGGATCAGCCCAGATACCTGCTAGCACCTGCGTTTTGCCCCTCCGCCCGACCCAGCCCAGCCCACCCAAGTGCAGTATCGATCGATCACTGTCACTTACAAAACACTAAACGCATAACTGCAGCGTTCGCAGAGTCAGGCCTGATCCCTGCGATCGCTAACAGTTTTTTTGGTAGTGTTTTGGTGAACTGGCAAGCACCAGCGGCGTAGTACACCTCGGTCGTAGTCAAACCAGCACTGCAGTAACACTTGGTGACGTGGCGAGTCCCATAAGTGCAGTTCAAGCTGGTGAGGTGGCAAGCACAAGTAGTGTCCCGCTGCCACCAAAAAGACAAACACAGGCCCGTCGTGCCCATAATGCCCTTCCTGCTGCATTCGCCAATCCTAATTGGGAACCCACCGCTTCTGCAGCGCCCGTACTTCCCCCATTCACATCCCCAACCAAATGCAGTCGGCTGCATGAGAGGCATTTTTATGTCCTCTCGAGTACCCCTACCCAACGAACCCCCCCAAAAAAGATGTCGTGTCTGCAGCAAGCGCGGATATAGACGTGACACCCGCTATTATTGTCCCTCCTGTCCTGACAATCCTGGTCTTTGCATTGGTGAATGTTTTGAACGCTACCATTCACTAGTTGACTATTAGCGTAGGGTACAGCATTGCACATACTAGGCACACTTTCACAGGGTCTCCCAAGATGCCATCGCATTTTGAGAGACCCGAACCTGGAACCGGTTACAGTTATAAAAGTTAGTTACAAAAAAAAGTGTAAAAAAAAAAAAAAAAAAAAAAAAAAAAAAACATACAAAAATATAAAAAAAAAAAAAAAATAGTTGTCGTTTTATTGTTCTTTCTCTCTCTCTATTCTCTCTCTCTCTATTGTTCTGCTCTTTTTTACTGTATTCTATTCTGCAATGTTTTATTGTTATTATGTTTTATCATGTTTGCTTTTCAGGTATGCAATTTTTTATACCTTACCGTTTACTGTGCTTTATTGTTAACCATTTTTTTGTCTTCAGGTACGCCATTCACGACTTTGAGTGGTTATACCAGAATGATGCCTGCAGGTTTAGGTATCATCTTGGTATCATTCTTTTCAGCCAGCGGTCAGCTTTCATGTAAAAGCAATCCTAGTGGCTAATTAGCCTCTAGACTGCTTTTACAAGCAGTGGGAGGGAATGCCCCCCCCCCAACGTCTTCCGTGTTTTTCTCTGGCTCTCCTGTCTCAACAGGGAACCTGAGAATGCAGCCGGTGATTCAGCCAGCTGACCATAGAGCTGATCAGAGACCAGAGTGGCTCCAAACATCTCTATGGCCTAAGAAACCGGAAGCTACGAGCATTTTATGACTTAGATTTCGCCGGATGTAAACAGCGCCATTGGGAAATTGGGAAAGCATTTTATCACACCGATCTTGGTGTGGTCAGATGCTTTGAGGGCAGAGGAGAAATCTAGGGTCTAATAGACCCCAATTTTTGCAAAAAAGAGTACCTGTCACTACCTATTGCTATGATAGGGGATATTTACATTCCCTGAGATAACAATAAAAATGATTTAAAAAAAAAAAAATGAAAGGAACAGTTTAAAAATAAGATAAAAAAATAATAATAATAATAAAGAAAAAAAAAAAAAAAAGCACCCCTGTCCCCCCTGCTCTCGCGCTAAGGCGAACGCAAGCATCGGTCTGGCGTCAAATGTAAACAGCAATTGCACCATGCATGTGAGGTATCGCCGCGAAGGTCAGATCGAGGGCAGTAAGTTTAGCAGTAGACCTCCTCTGTAAATCTAAAGTGGTAACCTGTAAAGGCTTTTAAAGGCTTTTAAAAATGTATTTAGTTTGTCGCCACTGCACGTTTGTGCGCAATTTTAAAGCATGTCATGTTTGGTATCCATGTACTCGGCCTAAGATCATCTTTTTTATTTCATCAAACATTTGGGCAATATAGTGTGTTTTAGTGCATTAAAATGTAAAAAAGTGTGTTTTTTCCCCAAAAAATGCGTTTGAAAAATCGCTGCGCAAATACTGTGTGAAAAAAAAAATGAAACACCCACCATTTTAATCTGTAGGGCATTTGCTTTAAAAAAAATATATAATGTTTGGGGGTTCAAAGTAATTTTCTTGCAAAAAAAAATTATTTTTTTATGTAAACAATAAGTGTCAGAAAGGGCTTTGTCTTCAAGTGGTTAGAAGAGTGGGTGATGTGTGACATAAGCTTCTAGATGTTGTGCATAAAATGCCAGGACAGTTCAAAACCCCCCCAAATGACCCCATTTTGGAAAGTAGACACCCCAAGCTATTTGCTGAGAGTCATGTTGAGTCCATGGAATAATTTATATTGTGACACAAGTTGCGGGAAAGAGACAATTTTTTATTTTTTTTATTTTTTTTTGCGCAAAGTTATCACTAAATGATATATTGCTCAAACATGCCATGGGAATATGTGAAATTACACCCCAAAATACATTCTGTTGCTTCTCCTGAGTACGGGGATACCACATATGTGAGACTTTTTGGGAGCCTAGCCGCGTACGGGACCCCGAAAACCAAGCACCGCCTTCAGGCTTTCTAAGGCCGTAAATTTTTGATTTCACTCTTCACCGCCTATCACAGTTTCGGAGGCCATGGAATGCCCAGGTGGCAAAAAAACCCCCAAATGACCCCATTTTGGAAAGTAGACACCCCAAGCTATTTGATGAGAGGTATAGTGAGTATTTTGCAGACCTCACTTTTTGTCACAAAGTTTTGAAAATTGAAAAAAAAATTTTTTTTTTCTCGTCTTTCTTTATTTTCAAAAACAAATGAGAGCTGCAAAATACTCACCATGCCTCTCAGCAAATAGCTTGGGGTGTCTACTTTCCAAAATGGGGTCATTTGGGGGGGGGTTTGTGCCACCTGGGCATTCCATGGCCTCCGAAACTGTGATAGGCAGTGAGGAGTAAAATCAAAAATGTACGCCCTTAGAAATCCTGAAGGCAGTGATTGGTTTTCGGGGTCCCGTACGCGGCTAGGCTCCCAAAAAGTCCCACACATGTGGTATCCCCATACTCAGGAGAAGCAGCTAAATGTATTTTGGGGTGCAACTCCACATATGCCCATGGCCTGTGTGAGCAATATATCATTTAGTGACAACTTTGTGCAAAAAAAAAAAAAAAATTTGTCACTTTCCCGCAACTTGTGTCAAAATATAAAACATTCCATGGACTCAACATGCCTCAAAGCAAATAGCTTGGGGTGTCTACTTTCCAAAATGGGGTCATTTGGGGGGGTTTTATGTCATCTGGGCATTTTATGGCCTTCAAAACTGTGATAGGTAGTGAGGAGTAAAATCAAAAATGTACGCCCTTAGAAATCCTGAAGGCAGTGATTGGTTTTCGGGGCCCCGTACGCGGCTAGGCTCCCAAAAAGTCCCACACATGTGGTATCCCCGTACTCAGGAGAAGCAGCTAAATGTATTTTGGGGTGCAATTCCACATATGCCCATGGCCTGTGTGAGCAATATTATCATTTAGTGACAACTTTTTGTAATTTTTTTTTTTTTGTCATTATTCAATCACTTGGGACAAAAAAAATGAATATTCAATGGGCTCAACATGCCACTCAGCAAATTCCTTGGGGTGTCTACTTTCCAAAATGGGGTCATTTGTGGAGGTTTTGTACTGCCCTGCCATTTTAGCACCTCAAGAAACGACATAGGCAGTCATAAATTAAAGGCTGTGTAAATTCCAGAAAATGTACCCTAGTTTGTAGACGCTATAACTTTTGCGCAAACCAATAAATATACACTTATTGACATTTTTTTTACCAAAGACATGTGGCCGAATACATTTTGGCCTAAATGTATGACTAAAATTGAGTTTATTGGATTTTTTTTTAGAACAAAGTAGAAAATATCATTTTTTTTTCAAAATTTTCGGTCTTTTTCCGTGTATAGCGCAAAAAATAAAAACGGCAGAGGTGATCAAATACCATCAAAAGAAAGCTCTATTTGTGGGAAGAAAAGGACGCAAATTTCGTTTGGGTACAGCATTGCATGACCGCGCAATTAGCAGTTAAAGCGACGCAGTGCCGAATTGTAAAAAGTGCTCTGGTCAGGAAGGGGGTAAAACCTTCCGGGGCTGAAGTGGTTAACAGGGACTAATGTTGCTAGCGTAACAGTGTGTATCCAGCTTGAAGTATTTCAATGCCAAGCGGTCAGAGAAATTTCAGAGAGAGTCCTTACCTTGGATTGATTGCCTTGTGACCACTCGCCTCGACATCCAACAAATAAATGAAGTGGATGTAAGAGACGGATGGACACACAGGGTTATATATCCCTCCCTCCCCAATCAGCTGTTAGGAACACAGCTGATACGTGTGGAGATGGGAGATATACCCAAAAAAATCCCATCCTAAACGGTCAGATCTTCCACCCTAAACACTTTGCTAATTGCAAGACGTTTGGAGTAGTGCATATATTGCTCTGTGACTCTGTACCTGATTTTACATTGGGAAGACCAAGCTGGAGTTCTGGAGGAGAGCTTACAGGCATCCGAGGACAATGCAGGTGTGTGACCCAGATCTCCCGCTTGGTCGACACACCAAGATCGTACATAATGGCAGATTTCCAAAAATAATGTTCCTCATTTTAGATCATATACACCCCAACCCTAGGGGAGGGGATTGGACTAAAGCTCTTCTTCAGTTAGAACTACGCTGGATCCATAGACTAAAGCAGTGTTTCTCAACTCCAGTCCTCAAAGCACCAGGTCATGTTTTCAGGCTTCCCATTATTTTGCACAAGTGATTTGATCAGTTTCACTGCCTTGGTAATTACCACAGCCGTTTCATCTGAGGGAAATCCTGAAAACCTGACCTGTTGGGGCGCCTTGAGAAACGCTGGACTAAAGGCAACAACTGCCAAGCCTAAATGAAGCCATCTGCTTCAAGCCATTTCTCGAGTGTTTCTCCTCTGGAGGAATGGAGAAATAATCTTGTTTACATATACTTGATATCCTGTTATGACCCCCCCCCCCCCCAATTAGTTTGTGAGGGAAACTACATGTATGCACATGCCAAATTAGGTATGCATACATGCAGCTGCCCATATTAATTATCACAAGGCATATCATACCCGGTTACTATCCTGCTTTATATGTTAATGTATTTACTGTATCTGAATTTATATATACAAGTTTTTGTAGATTAGATTTTTATGACCAAAAGTTTGTTGGCAATTTACTTACTATGTAATGCCTGTCATTTTTTCATGCCAAATGTTCTCTTTCCTTTCCTCTCCTTATAGAAATCCTCCTCATAAAAGATTAAAATCAAACACAACCATTCTTTGTGACGTCAGCCCTCTGGATGGCTGCTCGCCCTTTTTCCCTTCCCTTTTCTCCCCCCACCTTGACATGGGCCAATCCTGACGACCACCCACCACACAGAGCCGCCCAGGTTCATTACCTGTGGCGGCACTATGTGAGGTCTGAGGCGCTAAATTCACTGCGCCGGACCTCCATCTTGCTCCACCTGGCGGACATGCGGTCTGCCAGTGAAGCTCTAAGTGCTGGCAGGCGTAGTGGGTGTGGCCTCGTTCCGGCCTGCAGCAGTCGTGCGAGCGAGCTGGAGTGGCGCACGCACCGCTGGGGGGGCCAGGAAAATTTGCCTTTTTTCCCTCCCATCTCCACATGTATCAGCTGTGTTCCTAACAGCTGATTGGGGAGGGAGGGATATATAACCCTGTGTGTCCACCTGTTTCTTACATCCACTTCATTTGTCTGTTGGATGTCGAGGCAAGTGGTCACAAAATCAATCCAAGTTAAGAACTCTCTCTGAAATTTCTCTGACAGCTTGGCATTGAATTACTTCAAGCTGGATACACACTACTTTACGCTAGCAACATTATTCCCTGTTAAACTATTAATAGAACTATACCAATTTCTTTCACTCTGTTTACATATGGGCATCCCTTATATATAAAAAAAATATATAGGTACAACAAATATAAAGTTTAAAAAAAAACAAAAAACATTGAGGATATCTTTTGAATACTATAATTATTATATCTTATACTATATACTATGTATATTTACAGTGGGGACGGAAAGTATTCAGACCCCCTTAAATGTTTCACTCTTTTTTATATTGCAGCCATTTGCTAAAATCATTTAAGTTCATTTTTTTCCTCATTAATGTACACACAGCACCCCTTATTGACAGAATAACACAAAATTGTTGACATTTTTTGCAGATTTATTAACCACTTGCCTACTGGGCACTTAAACCCCCCTCCTGCCCAGACCAATGTTCAGCTTTCAGCGCTCTCACACTTTGAATGACCATTACTACTGTACCCAAATGAATTTTTTGTCCTTTTCTTCATACAAATAGAGCTCTCTCTTGGTGGTATTTGATCACCTCTGGGTTTTTTATTTTTTGCAGTATAAATGAAAAAAGACCAAAAATTTTGAAAAAAAAAAACAACGCATTCTTAGTTTCTGTGATAAAATTTTGCAAATTATTAATTTTTCTTCATACATTTTGGCCACAATTTATGCTGCTACATATCTTTGGTAAAAATAACCCAAATTAGTGGATATTATTTTGTTTTTGTGAAAGTTAGAGAGTCTACAAACTATGATGCAAATCATAAAAAATTGATCACACCTGATGTACTGGTGAATTCTCTCATTTCTTGCAACCAGGCAAGTCAGGAAAGTACAAATACCCCCCAAATGACCCCTTTTTTTGAAAGTAGACATTCCAAGGTATTTAGTAAGATGCATGGTGAGCTTTTTGATGGTCATTTTTTCCCACAATTCTTTGCAAAATGAAGATTTCCCCCCCCCCCCCACAAAATTGTCATTGTAATAGGTTATTTCTCTCACATGGCATGTATATACCACAAATAACACCCCAAAATACATTTGGCTACTCCATGTGACACTGATGACAGATGGCAGTGGGGACAGATGGCACTGACGTCACTTTTTTTGTTTTTTTTACTCACCACTGCAGCGGTTAGCTCTCCCTCCTCACACGCTGTCTCTGTGTGAGGAGGGAGAGCCAGTAATGAGAGATGATCTCATATGTTTACATATGAGATCTCTCATTGGCACCGCCGATCGCGCTGAAAACGGCCTGTATGATTGGCCGTTTTCAGCGATCTGTGACTGGCTGTGTCCAAGGGATACGGCCAGCTTAGAACTTCCGATGCGCGCCCGCGGGTGCGCGCATCACGGAAGTAAACAGGAGGATGTCCAGGGAGATGGCCTCCCGGCAATTAGCGTCCGCGCTGCAGCCGTCTTTCGCTATAGCGCGGGCGCGAAGTGGTTAAAAAAGAAAAACTGAAAAATCACATGGGCCCAAGTATTCAGACCCTTTGCTGTGACACTCATATTTAACTCAGGTGCTGTCCATTTCTTCTGATCATCCTTGAGATGGTTCAACACCTTCTTTTGAGTCCAGCTGTGCTTGATTATACTGATTGGACTTGATTAGGAAAGCCACACACCTGTCTATACAAGACCTTACAGCTCACAGTGCATATCAGAGCAAATGAGAATCATGAGGTCAAAGGAACTGCCTGAAGAGCTCAGAGACAGAATTGTGGCAAGGCACAGATCTGGCCAAGGTTACAAAAAAAATTTCTGCTGCATTTAAGGTTCCTAAGAGCACAGTGGCCTCCATAATCCATAAATGGAAGACGTTTGGGACGACCAGAACCCTTCCTAGAACTGGCCGTCCGGCGAAACTGAGGGGGAGAAGAGCCTTGGTGAGAGAGATAAAGAAGAACCCAAAGATCACTGTGGCTGAGCTCCAGAGATGCAGTCGGGAGATGGGAGAAAGTTGTAGAAAGTCAACCATCACTGCAGCCCTCCACCAGTCAGGGCTTTATAGCAAAGTGGCCCGACAGAAGCCTCTCCTCAGTGCAAGACACACGAAAGCCCGTATGGAGTTTGCTAAAAAAACACCCAAAGGACTCCAAGATGGTGCGAAATAAGATTCTCTGGTCTGATGAGACAAAGATAGAACTTTTTGGCCTCAGGACCTCAGACTGGGCCGAAGGTTTACTTTCCAACAAGACAATGATCCTAAGCACACAGCTAAAATAACGAAGGAGTGGCCTCACAACAACTCCATGACTGTTCTTGAATGGCCCAGCCAGAGCCCTGACTTAAACCCAATTGAGCATCTCTGGAGAGACCTAAAAATGGCTGACCATCCAACCTGACAGAACTGGAGAGGATCTGCAAGGAGCAATGGCAGAGGATCCCCAAATCCAGGTGTGAAAAACTTGTTGCATCTTCCCCCAAAAGACTCATGGCTGTATTAGGCTGTAAAAGGGTGCTTCTACTAAATACTGAGCAAAGGGTCTGAATACTTAGGACCATGTGATATTTCAGTTTTTCTTTTTTAATCAATCTGCAAAAATGTCAACAATTCTGTATTTTTCTGTCAATATGGGGTGCTGTGTGTACATTAATGAAGAAAAAAAATGAACTTAAATGATTTTAGCAAATGGCTGCAATAAAACAAAGTGAAAAATTTAAGGGGGTCTGAATACTTTCCATCCCGTGTGTGTGTGTGTGTGTGTGTGTGTGTGTGTGTGTGTGTGTGTGTGTGTGTGTGTGTGTGTGTGTGTGTGTGTGTGTGTGTGTGTGTGTATATATATATATATATATATATATATATATATATATATATATATATATATATATATAATACTAACACTCAACTAATGCCCATATAATACGATTGTGTGCATGTCACGCTGTTTACAGACGGGCAATAATATATAATATTGTTGTCTTTATAGCTGTGGTTAATTTCTTCCCACAACACAACAATCCATATACCTCAGTGACAGTACGCACCACCAAAAGGTATCTAGCATTCCATATATATTTAAATGTATAAAAAATGTTGGTTTTATATATACTCAGAGCCCCCTTTTTTACATTTTTACAGGGCTTCTTTCTTTCCCGACCCCAGTGGGTCTTCAGGCTCTTTTCTGCCCCTCCCTCTCTGTGGGTTGGGTCAACAGTGAGCTACATGCCCCCCTTTGGGTCTGACATGGACATTTGTTCTTAAATACATCATTGAGGATTTCTTGGTTAAGAATCTGAAAGTATTCTTTTAAAGAAAATCATTGGAATCTTAACCATACCGTCACAATGTATGTAAGTAAATCTGAGAATCCATTCTAATTATGTGTACATTTATAGACATTAATGTAAATATTGTATACTTATTTATTCACCACTCTAATTTAGAACACAATTTCTTCTTGCTAACATATACCCCTGAAGGAGGAGACAACTCTGTACTCTGAAACGCGTCGGGTGCAAAAAGTAAAGACTGTATTGTATATCTAATGACGGTGACAAAGTTCTAGACATGTTTAAGCAATCCCTTTTTTTGTTTTCTACATTTTTCTAAATAAATATCTTGAAACCTTAAAAATAACATTATCATCTTTAATATATCGTGCCTTAAAAGTCCACCACAAGGGGATTCTCTTTTCTTTTTCTACTGGGAGAAGATAGTAATTATTGCTAGCTGCTATAACATAAATCGCAAGTGAATCTGGCAGGCTGGTTGTACCCAAGTTGCTCGATAAACTTCGTACATTCAGCTCACCCACACACGGTATGAATCTCGGCAGGTGTAAATATTGTATACTTATTTATTCATCACTCTATTTTAGAACACAATTTCTTCTTGCTAACATATAGCCCTGAAGGAGGAGACAACTCTGTACTCGGAAACGCGTCGGGTGCAAGAAGTATAGACTGTATCGTATATCTAATGACGGTGACATAGTTCTAGACATGTTTAAGCATTCCCGTTTTTTTATTTTTTCTAAATTTTTCTGAATAAATATCTTGAAACCTTAAAAATAACATTATCTTCTTTAATATATCGTGCCTTAAAAGTCAACCACAAGGGGATTCTCTTTTCTTTAATACTGGATGTGGCACTAATTGCTCAAATACTGCTGGCTAAATATTTTTATCTTCTCCCGGTGGGTGGGGGTGCGGGGAGCAGACAATGTCTTGGCAGGGATTCCCTGTGTTCATGGGGAAATTATGCAAATTTGCAGGAAAGAAACTTGCACCACCAATAGCCTGCCTTAATGTTAAAGGGTAACGCTACTTAGGTGGGGGGGGGGGGGAATAGCAAATAAAGAAAAAAAATTATATAGCATATACAATTGCAACACAAGTCATAATGTAATCTAATGTTTTTAAAAATCACTATTCCTTTTCAATCTGCAATTCTGTAATTTTCTGTAAAATGCAATATGACTACCTGGAGGTGTTATGTACACAGAATGTGTACAGAACGCCCCCCAGAAACATTTTCTGCCCTAAGATGCAAGTCAGATTTCAGACAACCCTGCAACAAAAAAGTCATTTTTGGAGAGGTATTTCCAATAGAAAATCATGTCTAATGCCTGGTACACATGATGAGATCAGATGAATGATCGTCAGTTTTTTTGTTTTTTTTTGCATGCTAGTCGCATATCAAACATTAAGAGTTTACTAAAGTCACGAAAATTCTCGTATGACAGAATAAAAATTCAGAAGTGATGTAATGTGTTTTAATGTATTTGTATATAGTATATCTCCTCTAATAGTTTATACAGTATATCTCTTCTAATAGTATATACAGTATATCTCCTCTAATAGTATATACGGTATATCTCTTCTGTCTGTTATGCTCAGAGTGGATTCGATATTTTGCTCCCTAACCATATAGTTGGTTATTTATATTTACCACTGCATAGAGATATTTAAGAATAAATGACCTTTTTTTTTTAAAACGTTACACATTAACTAAATTATACACCACACTTTTTTTTTAAGGTTATTACCGAATAAATTGATTAATCAAAACAATAATCGGCCAACTAATCGATTATGAAAATAATCGTTTGTTGCAGCCCTAGTGTTATTGTTAAGAATTACAGGCATACAATAAAAAAAGCCAAATTTCCATGCAAAATAATTGTACCGCTTTCAGCACCTAAAATCCGAAATAATCATACCGCCAGGGAGGTTAAGAATGCTGCTGGAGGGGGCATGGCTTGGCGAGCGACCAAGATGGACGTGTGCTAGAGGAGCTCCCGGAACGACACAGCCTAAAGCCGGACAACCCGAGAGCACAGACCGGGAGATGAGCAAGCGGACTCAGCAGACACCGCACTCCAGATCACGACGCAATTCTGCAGCTGTCGCCGCTGCTAGAAGCATAGCAGAACTTCTAAAGGCACAGCCGTCTCCACGAGGCAGCAGTACAGGCCCCAACATGGCGCGGGCGCCGAACGATGAGGAGGACTTCAGTGAGGACTCCCAATCCACACAGGAGGACTCAGGTAGGGGACGTAATCGCTCCAACAAGCCCCTCACATATGCAGACATGACCGGATTTGCCGCAGATATAAAATCCACATTTTCTGCCGCCATCACAGATTTGAAGTCCAACCTCCTCTCATTATCTGATAAGATGGAGCATGTGGAGGCCGCAGGCAAGCGCAGGGATAAGGCCATACATAGGTTGGAAAAGGTGGTGGACTCTCATGCAGAACAGTTCATTGAAATGAACAGACATTTAGAGGACCTTGATAACCGCGGAAGGAGGAATAACATAAGGGTGAGGGGGATCCCTGAGACGGTAGACCCGGACCAGATAATACCGGCCCTACAGCGTGTATTCAATTCTCTTTTAGAGAGACAGGAAGACATGGACATAGAGTTTGTGAGAGCACACAGAGCTCTTAGAGCAAGGGGTCCAGATACAGCCCCTCCAAGAGACATCATTTGTTGCCTCCAGAGCCATCCACTGAAAGAAGAAATCATGAGAAAGGCTCGCAGAAATGACCAAATTGTATTTAATGGTGAACACATTATGCTGTTCCAAGACCTTTCCCAAATCACCCTGCGTAACCGCAGAGCCCTGCGACCCCTGCTGGACAAACTTAGGGAACTGGATCTACGCTACACATGGCGCTTCCCTTTTGCATTAGTGGTGACACTTGCCGGAAAGCAACATATTTTACGCTCACCAGCTGATCTACCGGACTTTTGTGCAGGTCTGGGCTTGGACGGAGTGGAATTGCCGGACTGGTACCAGGAGTTTGCTCTCCCACCAACCACAAGAAGTCCCCACTCCTCACCATCCTCCACTCCGGAGAAGCAGTTCCCTAAGCGAATGAGACATGGACGTGGAGGCGGCCACCATTCAGGGACTCCTAATAGGAGACAAATGCCTCACGGCTCTCAAGTGGCGGAGTGACGCAGTTGGATTTCAACCCTGGAGGATGGTATTTTTTTCTTTCTCTCCCACACCACAGTTTTGCTGCCAGTTGACCACAGACCACTTCTTACTTAAACTCTTCTCAACCACATCAAGGTAGCGGAAGGACTTTCTTCACATAAGCACCAGAGTTGCTGCAGAGGCAAAAAACCCTCTCACATTGCTAACATCTGGCTGGCGATGCTTTAAAATGCTGATTTGACCCAAGAGGACTGACAACAGCAGAGTTCCGCTAATCTAGGCCTCAGCAAACGAGAGACTTTCATGCGGTAATGAAGCGGGAGATGGCGAGGAATCCGAAACAAGATACCCCATACAGACTCCAGGGAAGATGTACCGGTTCTAAAAGAGTTTATTATTTTGTCAATTTAGAGTTGCTAATACAAGACATTCGTTTTCTATGTCTTCACTTTTTATTTGCCTATTTTTTACAGGCTGTGTCGTTCTATTTTATTTAGTTCCGAATTGTGTGGTTTACATTATCTAAGTCACAATTTTTTTTATTTTTTTTTTTGAGTTAATCTACTGACTGCATTGATTGCTAGAGTCTAGTGATCAGGACTTGCTCCTCTTCACGATACTACTAGGTGTGACTCCACCACTTTGGTGGCGAACCACCCACGAACCCACAAAGTACACGTGGGTCGGAGATTTCTCGACCCAGGTGTACTACCTAATTGCTTTAGAAAAGTTGTTATACATCTAAAGTATATCTACTTGAAAATTTCTCCATTGAAATAGGATTCACCATCTTCTTTCTCTTGAATCCACTTCTTTCAATTCTCTCTACTATACTCTACTTTTCTCTAGATTTCGGATCTTTCTGTACCCCAACCCCTTGGTCTCCTGACCAGCTGCGTATACAGTGTATAACTTTTATTTGTTTCCGCAGAATAAGCCTGACAAGCCCCCACACCTACTTTACAATAATGGCGTACTCATCATTGGGAGAAGGGCCTATGGTGATTTCCCATAATATTAAGGGTTTGAACATCCCGGAGAAAAGGGTTTCACTTCTCAGGGAGCTGAAGAAAGGTAGGCCTCAGTTTGTTTTTTTACAGGAAACCCACTTCCGCACCAATCAAATTCCCAGACTTACCAATGCATACTTTAATAGGGCATACCACGCAACTAATGACCTAGCAAAAACTAAAGGGGTGACCTTCCTACTTAGGAAAGACAATCCCTTTATCCTTACTGACCGACTGACAGACCCGGAGGGCCGATATATTTTCAATAAAGGTACATTTGGAAATAAGACTGTGACGCTAGCCAATGTGTACTTCCCCAATGCGTCCCAGGTCACCTTCTGCCAGAAGATGACACATGAACTAAAGGGCTTTGCAGAGGGAACATTGATCATGGGAGGAGACTTTAATGTCCCATTAAACCCAATTATAGACTCTTCCACTGGAAAGTCTTGCATAAGGTACAGGGCCCTCAAAACAATCAAAAAACACCTAAACTCTCTACAATTGGTAGACACATGGAGATTCCTCCACCCAAACACTCGAGACTTTACGTTTCACTCGATCCCTCATGATCGATACTCCCGCATCGACCACATATTCATATCCCAGAGGGACCTGCAGATGGTGAAGGGGGCCCACATTGGCATTCAGACGATTTCTGACCATGCGCCTATCTCCCTGGAAGTTGACCTAATGCACATTCCGCCCAAGGCAAACACTTGGAGATTGAACTCCTCTTTGCTAACAGATCCTGACTTACTCCCCCGCATACGTGAAGCTATATCTGACTTTTTTACCCATAACAACACACCGGATATGGATCCGATGATGATTTGGGAGGCACATAAATGCACGATTAGGGGGGAACTAATTAGGTTTGGGGCACAACGGAAGAAACAACAGGAAAAAGAACTGAGTGACTTAACCAATAGAATACACTCCCTAGAAGCCCTACACAAACAATCTCTAGCTATACAGACAGCCACAGAACTGCTAGAAGCCAGGAAAAAGTTACAGGAATTATTACACACCAAAACGCAGATATCCCTATTTTTTAAAAAAAGGATATACTATGAGTCGGGGGACAAGACCGGCCGGTTTCTGGCCAGAGCCTTGAGAGAGGCATACGCTGCCAATGTGATAGCGGGAATTAGGTCACCGGAGAGGACCATGGAGGTAACTCCTGAAGCTATAGCGTCTCAGTTTCATAGCTACTACTCAAAACTCTACAATCTACCGAGACAAAACAGACCCCCTGAAATACTGACCGATAGAATACGGGCCATACAAGACTACCTGATTGAGAGTGGTTTGCCACGATTAGAGACCGCAGAGACGACCCTTCTGGAAGAACAGATAACACTGACTGAAATACAGGGAGCCATTAAGGGACTTAAACCTGGAAAGAGCCCGGGGCCAGATGGGTACACATCAGTCTACTATAAGACCTTTAGCGACATCTTGTCTAACCCATTGGCAAGAGCCCTAAATTCCCTCTCCTCACCCAGACAAGTACCCACTGACTTTCTGACAGCTCACATAACAGTAATACATAAAGCTGGGAAAGACCCCGCAGAGTGCCCAAGTTATCGGCCTATTTCGTTACTGAATTTAGACCTCAAAATATTAACTAAGATACTTGCCAATAGACTAATACCGCTCCTTGCATCCCTAATTGGACAGGATCAGGTGGGCTTCATGCCTGGTAGAGAGGCAAGGGACAACATTATAAAGGCTTTACTTTTGACACAAGCGGCACATACACAGGGCATCGAGGGCCTTCTGTCCACGGACGCGGAGAAGGCCTTCGATCGGGTCTCCTGGGACTACATGCTAGAGGTATGTCGCCATGTAGGACTGGGAACGCACATGATGACTTGGATTACAGCCCTCTACCAGAACCCTTGTGCTAGGATAAAAGTCAATGGCATATTATCGGACAAGGTTAAAATCTCAAATGGGACGAGACAAGGCTGTCCCTTGTCGCCGTTGCTGTTTATCCTCTCACTGGAGCCGTTTATTAGAAAAGTTAATAAGAATGAATCCATCTCAGGCTTTGAAGTGGCCAACAAAACCTACAAGACAGCCGCCTACGCGGACGATCTTTTGTTTTTTTTAACTAAACCGCATATTACAATCCCAAATTTGCTAGCGGAATTCACGCACTATGGCTACATATCGAACCTCAAAATCAACTACTCTAAGTCCGAGGCAATGAATATATCGCTATCAGAAGATTTGCTAGCTAAAACACAGGGGAACTGTACGTTCCGCTGGGTAACCAGTGAACTCAAATATTTGGGGGTATGGATACCTTCGAGACTGTCAAAAACTTTTGCGAAGAACTTTCCACCAATGCTAACAGACATTGCCTCAGACTTACTAAGTTGGAACTCCAAATTTTTCTCCTGGTTCGGAAGGGCGGCTATCCTCTAAATGGTCATCCTCCCGAGACTATTATATCTGCTGAGATCATTGCCAGTTGGGATACCACTACATTTTTTTCAAGCAATTACAATCCATTCTCACACGCTTTCTTTGGGGTCATAGACGGCCTAGAGTTGGATTTTCTTTACTAGCCAGACCCAAGGAACGAGGGGGCATGGGTCTACCCCACTTCCACAACTACTATCTAGCTTCTCACCTTACTAGGGTGATTGATTGGCACTGTCATGGAAAATCAAAAGACTGGGTCCATTTGGAGGAGTCAGTGACCTCGGGCGGACTCAGGTTCTCCCCATGGATTCCCTGGGGAAAGCTTCATGAGTCCACACAAAAACACCCACTGACGGGGGCTACCATGAAGGCCTTCCAGACGGTGGTTAAAAAATATGATTTAACGACACAGCTGAGCCCACTGACTCCGATCCAGAATAATCCAGATTTTGCTCCGGGTCTGACAGGCAGGAACTTCCAGGCTCTGGACATAAACTTACTGACTGCAGGAGATTGCATTAGGAATGGCAAAATCAAAGACTATTCAGTGATGAAGGAAGAGGCTGATATTCCTCACCTGTCCAGGTGGTCATACTTCCAGATACATAGCTTCATTATGGATAAGACCAAACTACCTCACTTCCGGAGACCTATGACTCAATTAGAGACAGTATGTCACAGAGGATATGACTTTTACAAGACAACCTCTGTTGTCTACTCCTGGCTTCAAAACCCTATATCAACTACGGATGATAGATTTAGAGTAGAATGGTCTAGTGCCTTGCAGAGAGATATAACAGATAACCAATGGCTGACGGCTTGTATGTTGGCTCATAAATGCTCCATTAGCACCAAAACACAGGAGACAGCATATAAACTCCTAACTCACTGGTACGCCACTCCACATAAAATCAAGAAATAGTTCCCTGAAGCCTCAGATAGATGTTGGCGATGTAATAGAGAGTCAGGCACTCTCTTACATATTTGGTGGCAGTGCCCAATTCTTGAGACTTTTTGGACGAAAGTAAGGGATATCATACGACAGTTACATAGTTACATAGTTAGTCAGGTTGAAAAAAGACACAAGTCCATCCAGTCCAACCATAAAAAAACAAAACAAAAAAAAACGTACAATCCAATATACCCAATACTATACCCACAGTTGATCCAGAGGAAGGCAAAAAACCCCAGCAGAGCATGCTCCAATTTGCTACAGCAGGGGAAAAAATTCCTTCCCGATTCCAGAGAGGCAATCGGATTTTCCCTGGATCAACTTTACCTATAATTGTCAGTACCCAGTTATATTATGTACATTTAGGAAAGTATCCAGGCCTTTCTTAAAGCAATCTACTGAGCTGGCCAGAACCACCTCTGCAGGGAGTCTATTCCACATTTTCACAGCTCTTACTGTGAAGAAACCTTTCCGTATTTGGAGATGAAATCTCTTTTCCTCCAGTCGTAAAGAGTGCCCCCTTGTCCTCTGTGTTGACCGTAAAGTGAATAACTTAACACCAAGTTCACTATATGGACCCCTTATATATTTAAACATGTTGATCATATCCCCCCTTATTCTCCTCTTCTCAAGAGTGAACAAATTCAGTTCCTCTAATCTTTCCTCATAGCTGAGCTCCTCCATGCCTCTTATCAGTTTGGTTGCCCTTCTCTGCACTTTCTCCAGTTCCCCGATATCCTTTTTGAGAACTGGTGTCCATAACTGAACTGCATATTCCAGATGAGGTCTTACTAATGATTTGAACAGGGGTAAAATGATATCTCTCTCTCTGGAGTCCATACCTCTCTTAATACAAGAAAGAACTTTGCTCGCTTTAGAAACCGCAGCTTGGCATTGCATGCTATTATTGAGCTTATGATCTACCAAAACCCCCAGATCCTTCTCCACTACAGATTCCCCCAGTTGTACTCCCCCCAGCATGTATGATGCATGCATATTCTTAGCCCCCAAGTGCATAACTTTACATTTCTCAACATTAAACCTCATCTGCCACATAGTCGCCCAATTAGACAGTGCATTGAGGTCGGCTTGTAAATTGGAGACATCCTGTAAGGACGTTATTCCACTGCATAGCTTGGTGTCATCTGCAAAGACAGAAATGTTACTTTTGATCCCAGACCTAATATCATTTATAAAGATATTAAAGAGTAAGGGTCCCAGCACTGAACCTTGGGGTACACCACTGATAACCTTAGACCATTCAGAGTAAGAATCATTAACCACTACTCTCTGAATTCTGTCTTTTAGCCAGTTTTCTATCCAGATAACGGAGACCAATATTAATCTGGATGCAGCGTGCTGCCTACTCCACATCTCGAATTTTCCTTACAAGAGATATAAAAAATCTTTAACGAAGCACCTCTTGAATGCCGCTAAGGCTCTGATTCCACTACGGTGGAAAAGCACACAGGCTCCTTTGGTCAAGGAGTGGCTTCGGAAAATCTCCGAGATCTGTCATATGGAAGACTTGCTAGCCCAATCCACGGATAGTATAGAAAGATATCACAAAACATGGACCCCATGGCTAATCTTCAGGTATTCCGCGGCTTATGAACAAATAATGAATATTTAATACATCTCTGGATGTGGGAACTCTTCGTAGTTCCGCATACGACAAATATACGCGCAGGGGACCGAGGGGGTGGGGACGCCACCTCTTTACAGGAAGGCCCCACTCTATTAGCTCCTTTTTCTCTTTACCCATCTCTTTATTCTCCACTTCTTCTTTTGTTCACTATTTCTATTCTTTGTCCTGTCGAACAATAAAATTACGTTATCTCCACTAAATTCAAAGCTAACAGTTGGCTAAGTGTGCCGCTTGAAATGTTCTAATTGATCCAAATTCCAATACAATAATAGTGACAGAAAGTTTTAATTTTCAGGATCTTTGTTTGCATCTCTAGTACAAGAGTAGGCGGTTATAACTTAAATTCTGCTTAATACTCTCATAAGGATGGTAGCCGCTGTATACACGGTTTATTGGATGTACTGAACATGTATTGCAGATTTCTATTGCTAAATGGCTTTGTTTGTTAAGCTTCATTAACCTTCTAATAAAACTCTTTAATGAAAAAAAGAATGCTGCTGGAGAGTAGGTTCACCATAATGAACTCTGTCTTTACTGTGCTGGCAAATCTTCACTATCAGTTATAAACTGATGTGCACATTGTCTGTCCTAACAAAGGATTAAAAGATATCAAGGCTTGGATTGTACATTGTATGTTAATGCATTTTAAACCAATTTGTCTCTAAAGCAGGGGTAGGCAACCTTTTGAGCACAGTGTGCCGAAAAATGTTTTCTAAGAAATTGAGCGTGCCGATTTTATAACAAAAAAAAGTTAACTTTACACTCTCAAACACGAAAAGGATTTTTTATAAATTAAAATGCTAGTGTAAACTACTTGAGTTCTAGTGAAGAATTAACATCCTGCACTCACATGCCTTAGATCAGCCCCAATTCCTGTACCTCCAATCCTCAAATCAGCCCCAATTCCTGCACCTTCAAACCTCTGATCACTGTACCCCCTGCAAATCTGTCCCCCCACTGTACTACCCTGCTCATCTGTCCCACCACTGTAATACCCTGCTCATCTGCCCTATCACTGTACTGTACTGTGCTCTTCTGTCTCACCACTGAACCCCCTTCTTATCTCTCCCACCACTGTACCTCCTGCACTTCTGCCAAACCACTGTACCCGCCTGAACATCTACCCCACCGTTGTACCCCATTCTTCTGTCCCACTGCTGAACCCTTCTCATCGCTCCCACCACTATAATCCCCTTTCTCATCTGCCCCACCACTGTACCTCCTGCACATCTGTCTCACCTCTGTACCCCCCACTCCTCCTCTGTACTCCCCTGCTCTTCTGCTCCACCTCTGTACCCCCCTGCTCTTCTGCTCCACCTTTGTAACCCCCTGCTCTTCTGCTCCACCTCTGTAACCCCCTGCTCTTCTGCTCCACCTCTGTAACCCCCTGCTCTTCTGCTCCACCTCTGTAACCCCCTGCTCATCTGTCCCACCACTGTAATCCCCTGCTCATCTGCCCTATCACTGTACTGTGCTCTTGTCTCACCACTGAACCCCCTTCCCATCTCTCCCACCACTGTACCTCCTGCACTTCTGCCAAACCACTGTACCCGCCTGAACATCTACCTCACCGTTGTACCCCATTCTTCTGTCCCACTGCTGAACCCTTCTCATCGCTCCCACCACTGTAACCCCCTTTGTCATCTGCCCCACCACTGTACCTCATGCACATCTGTCTCACCTCTGTACTCCCTGCTCTTCTGCTCCACCTCTGTACCCCCCCTGCTCTTCTGCTCCACCTCTGTACCCCCCCTGCTCTTCTGCTCCACCTCTGTACCCCCCCTGCTCTTCTGCTCCACCTCTGTACCCCCCTGCTCTTCTGCTCCACCTCTGTACCCCCCCTGCTCTTCTGCTCCACCTCTGTAACCCCCCTGCTCTTCTGCTCCACCTCTGTAACCCCCCTGCTCTTCTGCTCCACCTCTGTAACCCCCTGCTCATCTGTCCCACCACTGTAATCCCCTGCTCATCTGCCCTATCACTGTACTGTGCTCTTGTCTCACCACTGAACCCCCTTCTTATCTCTCCCACCACTGTACCTCCTGCACTTCTGCCAAACCACTGTACCCGCCTGAACATCTACCTCACCGTTGTACCCCATTCTTCTGTCCCACTGCTGAACCCTTCTCATCGCTCCCACCACTGTAACCCCCTTTCTCATCTGCCCCACCACTGTACCTCATGCACATCTGTCTCACCTCTGTACTCCCTGCTCTTCTGCTCCACCTCTGTACCCCCCCTGCTCTTCTGCTCCACCTCTGTACCCCCCCTGCTCTTCTGCTCCACCTCTGTACCCCCCCTGCTCTTCTGCTCCACCTCTGTACCCCCCCTGCTCTTCTGCTCCACCTCTGTACCCCCCCTGCTCTTCTGCTCCACCTCTGTACCCCCTCTGCTCTTCTGCTCCACCTCTGTACCCCCTCTGCTCTTCTGCTCCACCTCTGTACCCCCCTGCTCTTCTGCTCCACCTCTGTACCCCCCCTGCTCTTCTGCTCCACCTCTGTACCCCCCCTGCTCTTCTGCTCCACCTCTGTACCCCCCCTGCTCTTCTGCTCCACCTCTGTACCCCCCTGCTCTTCTGCTCCACCTCTGTACCCCCCTGCTCTTCTGCTCCACTTCTGTAACCCCCCTGCTCTTCTGCTCCACCTCTGTAACCCCCTGCTCATCTGTCCCACCAGTGTTCCTCCTTTCTCCTCTGCCACTGTACCCCCTGCCCTTCTGCCCCACCTGTGTAACCCCCTGCTCATCTGTACCACTGATAAGAAATATGCAAAGAATTACAGGTGATATCGACATTTCCCTTGTTCCTTATATGCGCTTTTTCTAGCCAAAATGGCGATGACTTATTGTTTATGCAACTGGCTTCGTTCTGACCAACGCCTAAAAACATACTTAAAGAACTAGCAAAAGTTACCATAATAGGAAATCTTGTGAAAGGCACACTGGATTTGGCAATAAAGCTGACAATGCATCATGAGCCACCAGTGTGCCTTAGCCAATGGAAGTTTGCCAAATACTGCTATAAAACAACCTGTGTACAGTGTTTGTGTGACTCTGCACGGAACTCCTTGCTGTAAGAGTTCACCCCTATGTATCAATACATTTGTAATAAATCTGTCTTCTAATCAACATGACCGGAGTTGACTGATCAGTGAGAGAATGGAATTTTACTGATATCATGGTCCTTTCGAGCCGGAAGTAAGGAATAGGTGGTGGATCGAACGGTTCCGTCCAAAATATCGGTGAGTATCAGACTCCCTCTTCCTGAGACCTAGGTCCTCCCACTCAAGTGGTAAAAAGATGCTGGTCGGCTCCGGGATCCACACCTGACTTCTACTCCTGGACTTCTGATCCAGTCCTCCGGGTCTGTGAAAGGTAAGAGATCATTTCTTTTCCCTTCTACTCGAGGTGATTTGGGTTTTTATTGAGTATGCTGGCACTGTGGTTGACCGTATAAGATCTAGGTCACACAGGGGCCAAAGACAGAGGCACTTGGGGACTTTGCCTATGGTAAATAGACGTAGCCCGCTGTCCGAGACAGATTACAAAAAATTTAAGGTACCGAAAGATGATTGATAATTGTTGTGAATAGTGACTACAAGTAATCTGGATAGATTACAGAGTCACAGAGTCAGGTTTTTTTTCTGAGTGGTGGTTGGGACAAAAGAGGAAGTGAATGTACGAGCAGGAATCAATCTAACTTGCTCAGAAACACTTCCCCCATAGATCCATTGTTTTTCTCTTTTTCTCTCGAGAGCAATATTTCCTGCACTGTTACTTTTGCTGCATTTGTTAAATCATGAGACTAACTCTCGCTCTTTTCTCCTCATGTTTAACCTTACTGCTAACTTTATAACTTCACTGGTTTTAACTATTTTTTGATTCTCCCCAGTGTGGGGAGTCTTGATATTTTTGCTTTTCTTGTATTCTTATTGTTACCGTGATCCAAGGGTTGCTAGTCTGGTGGTTTACAGGTTGATAAAAGGCCCGCTTAACCACTTGACGACCGCCTCACGCCGATGTACGTCGGCAAAGTGGCACGGACAGGCAAAATCACGTACATGGTACGTGATTTGCCTTCCGCAGGTGGGGGGTCCAATCGGACCCCCCCCCGGTGCCCGAGGCGGTCGTCTTTTGTCCAGCGGCGATCGGTGGTGAGGGGGAGACCATCCGTTCGTGGCCCCCCCCTCGCGATCGCCGCCGGCCAATCGAATCATTCCTTTGCTGCTGTAT
The DNA here is from genome assembly GCA_037952925.1 of Lithobates clamitans. NCBI lineage: Eukaryota > Metazoa > Chordata > Amphibia > Anura > Ranidae > Lithobates > Lithobates clamitans. The sequence continues at coordinate 536,242 of JBBGZY010001101.1, read as the reverse complement.
GCTAAACAGCAGCAAAGGAAATGATGTCATCTCTCCTCGGCTCGGTAATTTCCGTTCCGGCCCGAGGAGAGAAGACATCAATGTGAGTGCACCAACACACACACACACACACAGTAGAACATGCCAGGCACACAAAACACCCCGATCCCCCCCCCGATCGCCCCCCAATCACCCCCCCCCTGTCACAAACTGACACCAGCAGTTTTTTTTTTTTTTTTCTGATTACTGCATAGTGTCAGTTTGTGACAGTTACAGTGTTGGGACAGTTACTGTTACCCCCCTTTAGGTCTAGGGTACCCCCCTAACCCCCCCTAATAAAGTTTTAACCCCTTGATCACCCCCTGTCACCAGTGTTGCTAAGCGATCATTTTTCTGATCGCTGTATTAGTGTCGCTGGTGACGCTAGTTAGGGACATAAATATTTAGGTTCGCCGTCAGCGTTTTATAGCGTCAGGGACCCCCATATACTACCGAATAAATGTTTTAACCCCTTGATTGCCCCCTAGTTAACCCTTTCACCACTGATCACCGTATAACCGTTACGGTTGACGCTGGTTAGTTTGTTTATTTTTTATAGTGTCAGGGCACCCGCCGTTTATTACCGAATAAAGGTTTAGCCCCCTGATCGCCCGGCGGTGATATGCGTCGCCCCAGGCAGCGTCAGATTAGTGCCAGTACCGCTAACACCCACGCACGCAGCATACACCTCCCTTAGTGGTATAGTATCTGAACGCATCAATATCTGATCCGATCAGATCTATACTAGCGTCCCCAGCAGTTTAGGGTTCCCAAAAACGCAGTGTTAGTGGGATCAGCCCAGATACCTGCTAGCACCTGCGTTTTGCCCCTCCGCCCAGCCCACCCAAGTGCAGTATCGATCGACCACTGTCACTTACAAAACACTAAACGCATAACTGCAGCGTTCGCAGAGTCAGGCCTGATCCCTGCGATCGCTAACAGTTTTTTTGGTAGTATTTTGGTGAACTGGCAAGCACCAGCCCCAGGCAGGGTCAGGTTAGCGCCAGTACCGCTAACACCCACGCACGCAGCATACGCCTCCCTTAGTGGTATAGTATCTGAACGGATCAATATCTGATCCGATCAGATCTATACTAGTGTCCCCAGCAGTTTAGGGTTCCCAAAAACGCAGTGTTAGCGGAATCAGCCCAGATACCTGCTAGCACCTGCGTTTTGCCCCTCCGCCCGGCCCAGCCCACCCAAGTGCAGTATCGATCGATCACTGACACTTACAAAACACTAAATGCATAACTGCAGCGTTCGCAGAGTCAGGCCTGATCCCTGCGATCGCTAACAGTTTTTTTGGTAGTATTTTGGTGAACTGGCAAGCACCAGCCCCAGGCAGCGTCAGGTTAGCGCCAGTACCGCTAACACCCACGCACGCACCGTACACCTCCCTTAGTGGTATAGTATCTGTACGGATCAATATCTGATCCGATCAGATCTATACTAGCATCCCCAGCAGTTTAGGGTTCTCACAAACGCAGTGTTAGCGGGATCAGCCCAGATACCTGCTAGCACCTGCGTTTTGCCCCTCCGCCCGGCCCAGCCCAGCCCACCCAAGTGCAGTATCGATCAATCACTGTCACTTACAAAAGACTAAAACGCATAACTGCAGCGTTCGCAGAGTCAGGCCTGATCCCTGCGATCGCCAACAGATTTTTTGGTAGCGTTTTGGTGAACTGGCAAGCGCCAGCGGCCTAGTACACCCCGGTCGTAGTCAAACCAGCACTGCAGTAACACTTGGTGACGTGGCGAGTCCCATAAGTGCAGTTCAAGCTGGTGAGGTGGCAAGCACAAGTAGTGTCCCGCTGCCACCAAAAAGACAAACACAGGCCTGTCGTGCCCATAGTGCCCTTCCTGCTGCATTTGCCAATCCCAATTGGGAGCCCACCACTTCTGCAGCGCCCGTACTTCCCCCATTCACATCCCCAACCAAATGCAGTCGGCTGCATGAGAGGCATTTTCTTTATGTCCTCCCGAGTACCCCTACCCAGCGAACGCCCCCAATAAAGATATTGTGTCTGCAGCTAGCGCGGATATAGGCGTGACACCCGCTATTATTGTCCCTCCTGTCCTGACAATCCTGGTCTTTGCATTGGTGAATGTTTTGAATGCTACCATGCACTAGTTGAGTATTAGCGTAGGGTACAGCATTGCACAGACTAGACACACTTTCACAGGGTCTCCCAAGATGCCATCGCATTTTGAGAGATCCGAACCTGGAACCGGTTACAGTTATAAAAGTTAGTTACAAAAAAAGTGTAAAAAAAAAAAAAAAAAATAGTTGTCGTTTTATTGTTCTCTCTCTCTCTATTCTCTCTATTGTTCTGCTCTTTTTTACTGTATTCTATTCTGCAATGTTTTATTGTTATTATGTTTTATCATGTTTGCTTTTCAGGTATGCAATTTTTTATACTTTACCGTTTACTGTGCTTTATTGTTAACCATTTTTTTGTCTTCAGGTACGCCATTCACAACTTTGAGTGGTTATACCAGAATGATGCCTGCAGGTTTAGGTATCATCTTGGTATCATTCTTTTCAGCCAGCGGTCGGCTTTCATGTAAAAGCAATCCTAGCGGCTAATTAGCCTCTAGACTGCTTTTACAAGCCGTGGGAGGGAATGCCCCCCCCCCCACCGTCTTCCGTGTTTTTCTCTGGCTCTCCTGTCTCAACAGGGAACCTGAAAATGCAGGCGGTGATTCAGCCAGCTGACCATAGAGCTGATCAGAGACCAGAGTGGCTCCAAACATCTCTATGGCCTAAGAAACCGGAAGCTACGAGCATTTTATGACTTAGATTTCGCTGGATGTAAATAGCGCCATTGGGAAATTGGGGAAGCATTTTATCACACCGATCTTGGTGTGGTCAGATGCTTTGAGGGCAGAGGAGAGATCTAGGGTCTAATAGACCCCAATTTTTTCAAAAAAAGAGTACCTGTCACTACCTATTGCTATCATAGGGGATATTTACATTCCCCGAGATAACAATAAAAATGATTAAAAAAAAATAAAAATGAAAGGAACAGTTTAAAAATAAGATAAAAAAGCAAAAAAATAATAAAGAAAAAAAAAAAAAAAAAGCACCCCTGTCGCCCCCTGCTCTCGCACTAAGGCGAACGCAAGCGGCGGTCTGTCGTCAAACGTAAACAGCAATTGCACCATGCATGTGAGGTATCACCGCGAAGGTTAGATCGAGGGCAGTAATTTTTGCAGTAGACCTCCTCTGTAAATCTAAAGTGGTAACCTGTAAAGGCTTTTAAAGGCTTTTAAAAATGTATTTATTTTGTTGCCACTGCACGTTTGTGCGCAATTGTAAAGCATGTCATGTTTGGTATCCATGTACTCGGCCTAAGATCATCTTTTTTATTTCATCAAACATTTGGGCAATATAGTGTGTTTTAGTGCATTAAAATTTAAAAAAGTGTGTTTTTTCCCCAAAAAATGTGTTTGAAAAATCGCTGCGCAAATACTGTGTGAAAAAAAAAAATGAAACACCCACCATTTTAATCTGTAGGGCATTTGCTTTAAAAAAATATATAATGTTTGGGGGTTCAAAGTAATTTTCTTGCAGAAAAAAAAAACTTTTTCATGTAAACAATAAATGTCAGAAAGGGCTTTGTCTTCAAGTGGTTAGAAGAGTGGGTGATGTGTGACATAAGCTTCTAAATGTTGTGCATAAAATGCCAGGACAGTTCAAAACCCCCCCAAATGACCCCATTTTGGAAAGTAGACACCCCAAGCTATTTGCTGAGAGGCATGTCGAGTCCATGGAATATTTTATATTGCGACACAAGTTGCAGGAAAGAGACAATTTTTTTTTTTTTGCACAAAATTGTCACTAAATGATATATTGCTCAAACATGCCATGGGAATATGTGAAATTACACCCCAAAATACATTCTGCTGCTTCTCCTGAGTACGGGGATACCACATGTATGAGACTTTTTGGGAGCCTAGCCGCGTACGGAACCCCGAAAACCAAGCACCGCCTTCAGGCTTTCTAAGGGCGTGAATTTTTGATTTCTCTCCTGACTGCTTATCACAGTTTCGGAGACCATGGAATGCCCAGGTGGCACAAACCCCCCCCAAATGACCCCATTTTGGAAAGTAGACACCCCAAGCTATTTGATGAGAGGTATAGTGAGTATTTTGCAGACCTCACTTTTTGTCACAAAGTTTTGAAAATTGAAAAAAGAAAAAAAAAAAAGTTTTTTCTTGTCTTTCTTCATTTTCAAAAACAAATGAGAGCTGCAAAATACTCACCATGCCTCTCAGCAAATAGCTTGGGGTGTCTACTTTCCAAAATGGGGTCATTTGGGGGGGGTTTTGTGCCACCTGGGCATTCCATGGCCTCCGAAACTGTGATAGGCAGTGAAGAGTGAAATCAAAAATTTTCACCCTTAGAAATCCTGAAGGCGGTGATTGGTTTTCGGGGTCCCGTACACGGCTAGGCTCCCAAAAAGTCCCACACATGTGGTATCCCCGTACTCAGGAGAAGTAGCTAAATGTATTTTGGGGTGCAATTCCACATATGCCCATGGCCTGTGTGAGCAATATATCATTTAGTGACAACTTTGTGCAAAAAAAATAAAAATAAAAAAAAATGTGTCACTTTCCCGCAACTTGTGTCAAAATATAAAATATTCCATGGACTCAATATGCCTCTCTGGAAATAGCTTGGGGTGTCTACTTTCCAAAATGGGGTCATTTGGGGGGGTTTTGTGCCACCTGGGCATTCCATGGCCTCAGAAACTGTGATAGGCAGTAAAGAGTGAAATCATAAATTTACGCCCTTAGAAATCCTGAAGGCGGTGATTGGATTTCGGGGCCCCGTACGCGGCTAGGCTCCCAAAAAGTCCCACACATGTGGTATCCCCATATTCAGGAGAAGCAGCAGAATGTATTTTGGGGTGCAATTCCACATAGGCCCATGGCCTGTGTGAGCAATATATCATTTAGTGACAACTTTTTGTAAATATTTTTTTTTTTTTTTGTCATTATTCAATCACTTGGGACAAAAAAAATAAATATTCAATGGGTTCAACATGCCTCTCAGCAATTTCCTTGGGGTGTCTACTTTCCAAAATGGGGTCATTTGGGGGGGTTTTGTACTGCCCTGCCATTTTAGCACCTCAAGAAATGACATAGGCAGTCAAACTAAAAGCTGTGTAAATTACAGAAAATGTACCCTAGTTTGTAGACGCTATAACTTTTGCGCAAACCAATAAATATACGCTTATTGACATTTTTTTTACCAAAAACATGTGGCCGAATACATTTTGGCCTAAATGTATGACTAAAATTGAGTTTATTGGATTTTTTTTATAACAAAAAGTAGAAAATATCATTTTTTTTTCAAAATTTTCGGTCTTTTTCCATTTATAGCGCAAAAAATAAAAACCGCAGAGGTGATCAAATACCATCAAAAGAAAGCTCTATTTGTGGGAAGAAAAGGACGCAAATTTCGTTTGGGTACAGCATTGCATGACCGCGCAATTAGCAGTTAAAGCGACGCAGTGCCAAAATGGAAAAAGACCTCTGGTCCTTAGGCAGCATAATGGTCCGGGGCTCAAGTGGTTAATGATCTGTCTGGCTGTAAACTTGTGGTAAAAAAAAAAAACAAACAAAACTGGACTTACTCACTCTCCCCCCCCCTCCCTCACGGACACCTAAGTGCACTTCCTCTTTTTTGTGTGTGTGTGTGTGTGTGTGTGTGTGTGTGTGTGTGTAAAAAAAAAATAAAAAAATTCTGATCAGAAGGCTAATAATACTGTTTGTTTTGACCAACTGTACTTTTTAGTAAATAAGGTAAAGGTATAAGTTCTTTTTATACATACACACACACACTATATATATATATATATATATATATATATATATATATATATATATATATATGTATGTGTGTGTGTATATTTCCTGTTTGGAGCGTTTGGACTTTGCGGTTTTATATAGGTTTTGGCAAAGTTTGAGAGTAGAATTACCAGTCTTGTATTCTAAACTCAAGAGAAAAAAAAACAAACAGACATGGGGAATAGTTTCTGTAAAAGAATGTCTTGTGCCTTATTCTGCTGTTTTGTTCCTAATGCGCCATTAGAAGGAGATAAGAAATGTATGCATAGCAAGGAACCGAAGTCTGTTAAATATTGTGCTAAATGGGAAAGGAAGTTGGGATTCAATAGTAAACTAACTGTGAAAGGGTGTCAGGAGTTGGTGGATAAGCTTAAATTGTTAGGACCCAAAGATAAAAAAAAAAAAAAAAATTAGAATTAGAGTAGAAGGAAGGAGAACAAAAGAGAAATGCCAAGCCCAACTGCCCCTAATAGACAAAGAGGTGGACAAAACAGTCAGCCCCTAACTATGACTGTTTTTAAGACCATGGACTGAGAGTGACGTGCAAAAGGCTACCGAGCATATTAAACATCCCAAGTTTGGGGCCCCAGAAATCATTGAAAATATGGAAGGTCTCAGGAACAGTTATAGGCTAAACGGGGTCGAAGTGGAAAGGGCACACATTGGGCATCAGTAAAGGGAAATTGGGACCCCTGTGTAGCCACAGTGCCCCCTCAACAAAGAGGGGAACCACTGGCCCTTGATAGCCAAGATTTGACAGACAGATTGACTGCCTTCTATCAGAGATGCAATCTCCGATGGGTATAACGAACTGACTGGCAATGGATTAATATGACTGTACAGGAAGGCAAGGAAAGTGTCAGTAATTATCTAAATAAACTACGAGAAGTTTTAAAAGTGTTCTCTGGGCTCCCTGAAGCTGAGGATGTGAATAGTGCATATCAACAACAGCTAAATATAGCTTTTGTTAATGGATCAGAACAGGAAATCATAGAGATAGATCATACAGTCCTTACTGATATGCAGCAGAATGTATCCCCTGGGGAGAAACAATATTGGAAAACAAAAGGTTGCACAATAATAGATAACATCTACGCATCACGTGAAGGAAAGCTGGTATTGCCAAAATCCTTATTTAGGCATGCAGCAGTATTGACACATGGAATAACTCATGTGTCAAACAGGGGGATGACTGAGATGTTAAATAAGGTATGTATAAGGTATGTATGGCTTCACAAACTACTAAAAAACTTTTTGTTCTCAATGTATTATATGTGCAAGATACAATGCTCAGGGAGGCATAAGACCACGGAAAAGGAAGTTCCCCACACCGCAATATCCATTCCAACACATTTGCATGGATTATATTGAATTATACAAATGTGAAAGGAAGAAATATTGTTTGGTAATCATTGATGCATTGACCAAATGGGTAGAGATATTCCCCACAGGAATATCCCAAATCATTCCACGATTTGGGATACCAGAGAAGATGTATAGTGATAACGGTCCACATTTGTAAATCAGACCATAAAACAACTAACAGAAGTGATGGGTATGGAATTAAAGAATCACTGTGCATATCACCCTCAGTCAGCAGGGCTCGTAGAAAGACATAATGGGATATTAAAGAGCAAGCTAAAAAAGGCTATGGAAGAGACAGGGAAAAAATTGGATGTACTGTCTCCCACTAGCTATTTTAAGCATGCACATCACCCCCACTAAAGAGGGGCTGAGTCCATTTGAAATGATGTATGGTATACCTAGATAAAAGGTCTGCTTGTGTCAACCTTGGTGAAGAAAAGGCCCTATTTAGGCCCCCCTCACTTCAGATAGGATGGTAGGGATTTTGTTCCTTGTGGGAGCATTGGTGACTCTACGAGAGGCCTCTATACGGGGAGGTAGGAGACACGGGAGGATAGTGGAACCAATCGATTGGGAAGAGACAGGAAGAGCATTGAACCTAACCTTTGTTGAAGGAACCACCAGTACTATACAGGTGGATTTCTGCCAGATGACAGATTGTGGAGACAAGGTAGAAGCAAGTAAGCTGACCTGGGCAGACAAATACGTGTGCTTCCTGGCTGGAACTACCGGGTGTACTACTTGGGATTCAGTCATGTGGACAACTGCAGCCCAGGATTGGGGATATGAGATCCCAGCAGCAGGAGATTTAGAGAATAGATTAACCATAACTAAAGCGGCCCACTCTTCCTGTACAGAACCAAAGAATTGCAATAAATTATTGATTTCCCTGAAGGACCCCAAACTAGAAGATCAGAGGTTATACCTTGTAGGAGCTTGGATATCGGGAACTGACACTTTGGGAAAATTCTTCGTTGAAGTCTAACCAAAGAATGAGACAAACAAGAAGAATGAATTCGATAAGGAGGACCCACTTACAGTAGAGGTATTAGGACCCACAGTGAGATTCAACAATCTCACAGTGGAAGAAGCTATACCATTAGAAACAGGATACCAGGATAAGAATGAATGGCTTGAATGGTTAATATATACTGCTAACACCCTTAAAAAAAGAGAACTGCTTGGTCTGTGCAGGGGCCAGACCCCAGATGGCTACCGGGCCTTTTCCCTTAAATAACAATACAGATCTAGTTGGTTTAGGGTGTATGCTAAAGTTATATCAAAAAACATACAAACCTGACACCAACACTCCCTGTCACATGTTAAGTTTGTTGTTTCCTCAGGTTCAGAGACCTCAGATACCCCCTGCTGTCACGGTATACCCTGGCAACTTTACTTGTTTTGCACTTCCGGGGAATGAGAGTGGCACAGATTTGGGGTCTTTACCGGATGGCTACTGCATGGAGAGGATTAACAAAATTGTAAATGGAAAGGGTGATGACTGGGTTGAGCACGACACCCAGAGGGCGGACGTCTGGTGGTTATGCGGAGATAAGAGGCTCAGAGCGAGAATTCCAGCCAATTCCCCAGGGGATTGTGCCCTGGCACAGCTGGCAATGCCTCTGCGCTTACTGTCAGAGTCCCCTTGGAAGAAAGGTCACCGGAGGAGCAGAAGGGACACCTTTCCTGCAGGGTTTTTTGACCCTCGGATCTTTATAGATGAGATTGGAGTTCCACGTGGAGTGCCGAGCGAGTTTAAGGCTAGGAACCAAGTGGTAGCTGGATTTGAGTCTCTTCTCTGGTGGGTGAAAGTAAACAAAAATGTTGACTGGATTAACTATATATACTATAACCAACAAAGGTTTGTAAACTGCTCCAGGGATGCAGTTAAGGGATTGGCAGAGCAATTAGCCCCTACCTTTCTGACAGCATGGCAGAATAGGATGGCATTAGAGATGGTCCTAGCAGAAAGGAGGGGTCTGTAAAATGTTTGGTGGTATGTTTTGCACCTTTATTCCTAACAATACAGCTCCTGGGAGGAACAGTGACTAGAGCCCTCGAAGGATTGACAGCTTTATCAAATGAATTAGCGGAAAACTCTGGTATTAATGATCCATTCACAAATTGACTTGAAGGTTGGTTTGGGAAATGGACTGGACTTGCCACCTCGTGTTTGATCTCCATTGCCGTGGTTTTAGCCATCTCAGTCATTTGTGGATGTTGTTGTATTCCCTGTATCCAAGGACTCTCTCAAAGAATAATTGAGACAGCCATGACCAGGATAATGTACCACACAATTCCCCAAGGAGAAGATATCTATGATGATGCGAGTACTCCTCTCAATAAAGTAAGGTCTGAAAACCCAGTTGTGGTACGGACCTGCACTGAAGTAATAAATTGAGGAAGCAAATATAGATATCAGAGGAGAGAATGATAAGAAATATGCAAAGAATTACAGGTGATATCGACATTTGCCTTGTTCCTTATATGCTCTTTTTCTAGCTAAAATGGCGCTGACTTATTGTTTATGCAACTGGCTTAGTTCTGACCAACGCCTAAAAACATACTTAAAGAACTAGAAAAAGTTACCATAATAGGAAATCTTATGAAAGGCACACTGGATTTGGCAATGAAGCTGACAATGCACCATGAGTCACCAGTGTGCCTTAGCCAATGGAAGTTTGCCAAATACTGCTATAAAACAACCGGTGTACAGTGTTTGTGTTACTCTGCACGGAACTCCTTGCTGTAAGAGTTCACCCCTATGTATCGATACATTTGTAATAAATCTGTCTTCTAATCAACATGACCGGAGTTGACTGATCAGTAAGAGAATGGAATTTTACTGACATCACCCCCTTCTCATCTGACACAACACTGAACCCCCCTGCTCATCGGCCCCATCACTGATTCCCATTCTCATCTCTTCCATCACTGTACCCCCTGCACATCTGCCCCACCACCGTACCCTCCTGCTCTTCTATTCCACTGCTAAACCCCCCTTGCTTATCTGCCCCACCACTGTACCCTCTTCTCATCTATGATATGCGCAAAATGCAGAGTGGTGAAAGGAAGCAGAAATAAGACACATCTACCTGTCCTGGCACACTCATCCCCACTGATCCAGCCTTTTCATCCAGCCCACGTGCTTATATGTGATGTCACATACAAGCATCTGGAATGGATGCGCAATGATGAGCTAAGGTCTGGGGCATTTTCTGAAAGCAGTGGGCCTGTATGCAAGATTGAGCCACCGCAGCTGAGAAAAATTGTGGTGTCGAGTGCCACAGCAAAATTGGGTGTGATTTTCATTGCAATGATGAATACTGGCCGTGGCTTAAAGGGGCACAGAGTGTAGGGGTTCAGTAGTGACGCAAAGTTCAGGGGTCAGGTGTAAGTGATGTAGAGGTTGGTAGTAGTAGATGATGCAGAGCTATTGAAAAGGTACAGTTTTAACCACTAGCTGACCAGCTCACGCAGATAAACTGTGGCAGGTCGGCTTTTCTGCGCGAATTGCCGTACCTGTATGGCGGCTCGTGCGCGCTCCCGGTTCACGCTGCGGGAGCATGCCCGTGGGTCAGCTGGACTCCATGGCCATCGGCGACCTGCAATCGCCTAGTAGAGAGGCAGAATGGGGATCTGCCAGTGTAAACAAGGCGGATCCCCGTTCTGACAGGGGTCATGTTAGAGATCTACTGGTCCCAGTGATCGGGAACAGTGATCTTTGTCATGTCCCAGGGAGCCCATCCCCCCTACAGTTAGAACATGCTAAGGGAACACACTTAACCCCTTGATCGCCCCCTAGTATTAGCCCCTTCCCTGCCGGTGTAATTTTTACATTTAACAGTGCATTTTTTATAGCACTGATCAATGTAATGTCACTGGTCCCCAAAAAGTGTCATTTGTGGTCAGATTTGTCCGCCGCAATATCGTAGTCCCGGTAAAAATCGCAGATCGCCACCATTACTATTAAAAATAATAGTATTAAAAAAATAGTAAAAAATAAATAAAAAGTCCCTAAATCTATCCCCTAGTTTGTAGACGCGATAACTTTTGCACAAACCAATCAATATATGCCTTTTGCAATTTTTACCAAAAATATGTAGAATATATATCGGCCTATTTTTTTTGGATATTATAGCAAAAATATTTTTTTTTTCCAAAAATTGTTGCTCTGTTTATAGTGCAAAAATAAAAAAAACTGCAGAGGTGATCAAATACCACTAAAAGAAAGCTCTATTTGTGGGAAAAAAATTACGTCAATTATGTTTGGGTACAGCATCCCACGACCGCGCAATTGTCAGTTAAAGCGATGCATTGCAAAAAATGGCCTGGTTATGAAGGGGGCAAATCCTCCCGGGGCTGAAGTGGTTAATCAAGCCAAATCATATTTATATGCTATATGTTATAACATAATAATGTATTATTTATCAATTTACTGTGAAATTACTGGTTGGAAGTTATAACTTCAAACTATTTTGCGCAACAATTTTTTAAACTTTTTTTGGGGGGGGAAAACGGTTTCATGAATAAAAAAAAAAAAAAAGAAAACAAACAAAAAAAGAAAAAAAAAAAAAAAAAGTAAAGTTAGCCCGATTTTTTTGTATAATGTGAAAGAGGATGTTCTTAAAAAAAATCTCTATAGGCGACGCTGTAAACATTTTTACAGGTTACATGTTTAGAGTCACAGAGGAGGTCTAGTGTGAATTATTGCTCTCACTCTAACCAATTTGGGATATGTAACCTGTGTGTATCTGGCTCTGATACTGCCAGTGCCTCACTAGCCACTAACCTTACTGCATGTCCCTGCAGTGTATAATCCTGTTCCAAAGAAATAACTAGAAAGGAAAAAGGTTTTTAAATATATTTCTAGTTGTGTGTAAAGTGGAACTCATACAGTGAGGGGAAAAGTATTTGATCCCCTGCTGATTTGTACGTTTGCCCACTGACAAAGAAATGATCGGTCTATAATTTTAATGGTAGGTTTATTTTAACAGTGAGAGACAGAACAAAAATATCCAGAAAAACGCATTTCAAAATAGTTATAAATTGATCTGCATTTTATTGAGTGAAAAAAGTATTTGATCCCCTATCAGCAAGATTTCTGGCTCCCAGGTCTCTTCTATACAGGTAACGAGCTAAGAGTAGGCACACTCTCTTAAAGGGAGTGCTCTTAAAAAGACACCTGTCCGCAGAAGCAATCAATCAGTTTCCAATCTCTCCACCATGGCCAAGACCAAGGAGCTGTCCAAGGATGTCAGACAAGATTGTAGACCTACACAAGGCTGGAATGGGCTACAAGACCATCGCCAAGCAGCTTAGTGCAATTATTCGCAGATGGAAGAAACAATATAACGGTCAATCTCCCTCGGTCTGGGGCTCCATGCAAGGTCTCCCCTCGTAGAGTTTCAATAATCAGGTGAGGAACCAGCCCAGAGCTACACAAGATAATCTTGTCAAAGATCTCAAGGCAGCTGGGACCATAGTCACCACGAACACAATTGGTAACACGCTACGCCGTAAAGGAGTAAAATCCTGTAGCGTCCGCAAGGTCCTCCTGCTCAAGAAAGCACATGTACAGTTGTGCTCATAAGTTTACATACCCTGGCAGAATTTATGATTTCTTGGCCATTTTTCAGAGAATATGAATGATAACACAAACTTTTTTTTTTTTACTCATGGTTAATGTTTGGCTTAAGCCATTTATTATAAATCAACTGTGTTTACTCTTTTTAAATCATAATCACAACAGAAACTACCCAAATGACCCTGATCAAAAAACTTTACATACTCTGGTGATTTTGGCCTGATAACATGCACACAAGTTGACACAAAGGGGTTTTAATGGCCATTAAAAAGGTAACCACCCTCACCTGTGATCAGTTTGCTTGTAATTCGTGTTAGTGTGTATAAAAAGGTCAATGAGTTTCCGGACTCCTGACAGACCCTTGCAGCTTTCCTCCAGTGCTGCACTGACGTTTCTGGATTCCGAGTCATGGAAAAAGCAAAAGAATTGTCAAAGAATCTGCGGAAAAAGGTAGTTGAACTGTATAAAACAGGAAAAAGATATAAAAAGATATCCAAGGAATTGAGAAAGCCAATCAGCAGTGTTTAAACTCTAATCAACTAAAATTTCAGCCACAGGGGGGCGTGGTCTGGACATGGCTGAGTGAAGACGTGTGCTTGAGGAGCTCCCGGTCCAACCCGTCCTTAAACAGCTTTTATTCAGCAATAACCTTCTCGGTACACCCGGAATGTACTCCGCTGGGAAGCGGAGAGGAAAGCAGAGGAAAAGGGAATCTCCCAAACCGCACAGGAATACAGATATCCAACAGTATCTCTTAAACAATCAAGGGGCCTCCCCGATCACCAAGATGGCGGACACCACGAGGCCTGGTCCTCCTGCTGAACAACAGCCACGGGCCCCCTCTACCTCCCTATCGAGGGCAGACAGTCTAGATGTGGACTGCACTATCCCGGAGGTGTTCCGAATGGTAACCCAAGCACCGTCACAGCCATCTCCCACACCATTGATTCTACAAGCTGACGCTGAATTAAGAGCGCTGCTGCAGGCTCTCCCAACCCGTTCAGACATAGAAGCTATAGTCAGCAGAATGGAAGCAACTCACCGTAAAGAGATAGCTGTAGTGAGACAAGAAGTGCATTCACTATCGGAGCGAATGGGGACTGGAGAAGCCTCAGTGTCGGCAATGGAACGGCGGATATCCACGGTAGAAGCAGCACAGACATCCCAGGCTGAGGCTATTCTTACACAACAACTCCATATGGAAGAAATCAAGGACCGCAGCAGGCGCAATAATTTACGCTTGAGGGGTCTGCCAGAGGCCACTGGCTCGGAAGACCTGGTGGCATCTGCCCTTGCAATTTTCAGAGATCTAACGGGAACCTCATTCCCCCTCAACCTGTCCTTCGATCGAATTCACAGAGCTCTCGGCCCGCGCTCAGCGGACCCGGACAGACCAAGGGATGTCACCTGCCGAATCCACCAGTATATCCACAAGGAGCTAATACTCCGTACAGCATGGGAGAAGGGAGATCTGGAATTCAACGGAGCTGCTGTTCGTATCATGCCGGACTTATCCAGAGCGACACTGCAGCGGAGGGCCCTGTTAAAGGCAGTCCTGGAGGCTGCCAGGCACAGTGGTCTCACATACCGGTGGGGCTTCCCTATTTCCGTAACATTCAAGAAAGCCCAACACTCCTTTACTCTCCGGACCCCCGCAGACCTTCCTGCTCTATTCTCCTTCATGGACACAGAACCCATCGAGGTGCCTGACTGGCTGCAGCTGTTACAGCGCCCCAATTCACGTCCAGGAATGTCGGGCATACGAAGAGCCAGATCACCCAGACCACAGAGGAGCCAGCGCAGATCTCGTCTCAACCCTGCAGAAGCACCAAGAGAGGACTGATCGGTGCCAGTATTGCATATCCCCCCTGATATTCCACTCTCCCTGTGCGGGTTCTGGTATGCTATGTGAACCTCTCCCATCCCCTGATTTTCTCTCTTTACCATGATGGTAAACCATCGCTACCTCCTGGGAATCCCCCTCATAGTTTGAAGGACCTGCTGGGTTGACTGCCCTCACCTCCCCCTGGCTATAGTGTTAGAAGTCACCAGCCATGAGGAAACACTGGCAGCTTACAAGGAGATCAGGTGGAGAGGAGCGCCATATGAATGCCTTACATAGGCAGAAATGTGTCTGTGTGTTTTCTGCATCTCTGCCTGCACAGAGACACATGCTGTTGAAGTAAACCTGTGGAGAGTCTGGGAGGGAGGGAGGGGCTGCGTGCAAAGAGGGGGGAAGCCGTCTCTCCCTGCTCACTGTAAACACTATGGGAGAACCTGCTCATCTCCTTTGATTGTTTTCTCACCCCACCCTAACTACTTCCAGCCAACGCCCCCTGTCACAGGACTTGAACACACTTTTCTTGTGCAGAAGGGCTAATGGGACATTTTGGTAGTCACCCAGAGGACTTTAGAACATGGACTGGGGACACCAGATGATTCAGCATCTCCTGCCATGCTGAGGACACAAGGAACATATGCTTAAACCAGTGGATTGGGTTAAAGTAACTCCGAGGTTAGCTGATATCTATACTTATCTAATACTGTGATCTGCAAATATGTGGGGCTAACTATGCTGTGAGTTTTTACTGTGATATACCTATGCTGCTGTGGATGTATTCTCTAGAGAACACCCACTTTTGAAAGTTAAGATTTGGGCAGTAGTTGCTGGAATAAGCCATACCCATAACGCCACCAATACACCCAGGTGGCCCCAGGGGGTTTGCGGGGGAGGGGATGAACTGGAATGGGTCATCCAGATGTGGAGGGAGGGGGAACACGGCTTTGTTTCCTATTACTAACCCTCGGGTTTATCATAATACAAATAGACGGGGGATAGGTAAATACCTGGGTCTAAATTGATCCCTTGGTGTATTTCCTTCTTCCCCTTTTTTGGGTTTTTTATTTCCTTTCCTTATAAGCATTTAAGTTGTTATAGAGTTCATTGTTAACTTACGTTATCAAGCTGGGGGGCGTGGAGTGGATCGGGAGACTCCCTCTCGGTCAACTCTTACCTCTTCCCAATCAGGACGGAGCATCTCCCTGGCGTACACAGGGACATGCTTCTTAGCAAATAAGTTTATTTGCATTTAGGTATACGACAGTCAGATTTAACTGTCAGTTATCCGTCTTGTTGGACGGTCACATACTCACCTCTTCTGTCTTCTCTTTCTTTTTCTCTTTCATATCTTCTCTTCTATCTAGCCTTTACTGACATCTATTTACTCCTCTCCCCTTTAATTTTTCCCCAACCTTTCTCTTCAGCCCACTCTCTCCACTAACACCCCTAAGCCCGGGCGACAATGGACACCATTACCATCCTCTCACTAAACACGAAGGGTTTAAACATACCAGAAAAGAGACGCATGCTGCTACATGACCTTAAAAGAGCGCACGCTGACATAGCGTTCCTCCAGGAAACGCACTTTAAGACCGGTAATCCACCATGCCTTAAAAAACGGTATTTCCCACATTGCTATCATGCCACTAATGTAGTTGCCAAATCCAAAGGAATATCCATACTCCTATCGGGGGTGGTACCCTGGACATGTAGTGACACTTTGGTGGACACTGAAGGCCGCTATGTATTTATTAAGGGCTGGATAGGGGACAAGAAGGTCACATTGGCTACTATTTACGCCCCTAATGACCGTCAGGATACCTTCTTACACCGTATACTGACGCTACTGGCAGAATTCAGGGAGGGTCAACTGATCTTGGGGGGTGACCTTAACATACCCCTAGTCCCTACAGTAGACACTTCCTCGGGCGCCTCATCCGTACGTACGAGCACACACAAACGCATAATCCAGGATCTTCACGATGCCCAACTGTTAGACATTTGGAGACTACACCACTCAGGCGAAAGAGACTACACTTTTTACTCGTCCCTGCATAAAGTGTATTCGAGAATAGATTACTTCTTTGTCCCACACAATCAACTAGAAGCTGTCCGCAATGTGGAGATAGGCAATATTACATGGTCGGATCACGCGCCTATCACTCTGCGTTATAGCCTGACATCCACTCTGAACACTAGATCCAAGTTTTGGAGACTAAATGAATGAAATGAAAGTCTACTCCAGACACCAGAGGTCATGACAGACGTCACAAATGAGTTGAAACATTACTTTCAAACTAATGATATTGAAGACTGTGACCCTGGTATTCTATGGGAGGCCCACAAGACTGTGATAAGAGGAGTATTAATTAAACATGGCGCTCGCATCAAACGAGAAAGGGATCAGCAACTACTCCTACTCCTCCATAAAATCCATGTAATTGAATCAAAGCACAAACAAACCCCAGTTGCCTCATTAGAAGCAGAACTGCTTTCTCTCAGAAAGCAAGCAGTAGACCTATTACACTATAGAGCCAAAGCGGCACTACAAGTCTGTCGAAAATTCTCCTACGAATCAGGGAATAAGTGCGGGAAACTACTCGCCAAAGCAGTTAGAAGTCATAAATTAACCACATACATTCCCCATATCATAGCCTCATCAGGACAGAAAAAGACCACACCAACCCAGATAGCGAAGGAATTTAGAGACTACTACTCATCCCTATACAACCTCCCAGTACGACCCCCAAACAACGCGACGATGGATGATTACATATCAACAGCTCAAATACCCCAAATTTCGACGGCAGCGAGCACAGAATTGGAGGACCCCATTACCGTAGAGGAGCTACAGTGAGCGGTAGGTGGGATGAAACCCGGCAAAGCTCCGGGCCCTGATGGGTTTACCCTACAATACTACCAAACCCTCCTGCCGCTCCTGGCCCTCATATGGTTCGGATGTTTAACTGCCTAGGAGAAGGGACCCCTTTACCCAGAGACACTCTGAGGGCACATATCTCCCTTATACCGAAAGAAGGTAAACATGCGGCGGCCTGTGAAAGCTATAGACCTATATCGCTGTTGAATGTAGATCTCAAGCTCTTTACAAAGATTCTGGCCAATAGACTAACCCAACACATACCGGAATTAGTACATGCGGATCAAGTGGGGTTTGTCCCTGGCCAAGAGGCGAGGGACAACACTACTAAGGTGCTCAATCTCATTCACATAGTCTCGACTACTAAAACCCCATGCGTCTTCCTTAGTACAGACGCGGAGAAGGCGTTTGATCGGGTTAGTTGGGCTTTTATGTCCTCAGTTCTCAAAAAGATCGGCCTAGGGCACAAGATGCTACAATGGATCCTCAGCTTATACTCCAACCCCACCGCCCAGGTCAAAGCCAACAGAATACTATCAGACCCATTCCCTATATCGAATGGTACCAGACAGGGCTGCCCGCTCTCCCCACTCCTGTTTGCCCTGGCCCTAGAACCCTTTTTATGCACTATACGATCTAATCTGGATATATCTGGCGTGACAGTGGGGGACACCCAATACAAGATCTCAGCCTACGCTGACGATCTGATGTTTTCACTAACCAACCCGGTAGTATCCTTGCCAAATTTACTCAGGGAATTTGATAGATATGGAAGTTTAGCCAACCTAAAAATCAATTTTGATAAATCGGAGGCGATGGGGATTAATATCACACCGCCTAGACTAAACTCTCTAAAATCAGTTTAGATTTAAATGGTCCGATGCTTCCCTCAAATATCTAGGAACCCAGATCCCTAATGACCTAAAGCACACCTTCGGACTTAACTTTCCACCATTACTAACTAAGACCCGCTTACTTCTGGAGGAGTGGAACAAGGGTCTGCACTCCTGGTTCGGCAGGTGCAACCTGCTAAAAATGTCTACACTACCGAAATTTTTATATTTATTTCAGGCACTGCCAATCAGGATTCCACCCCAATACCTTAAGCAAGTGCACTCCCTTTTCGTTAAATTTGTCTGGGCGAATTCGAAACCTAGGCTGCGCAGGCGCTACTTGACATTACCAAAGCAATTTGGAGGACTGGCTCTCCCAGACCTACGGAACTACTACCGGGCAGTTCACCTAGGTAGAACAATAGACTAGAACAGACACGGCCAAAACAAGCTCTGGATACAACTAGAACAGGCTCAGTCCACAGTCCCCTTGAAGGGAGCGGTGTGGTGATTTGACCAGCTTCCGCCAGCATTGAAGTCACACCCGGTAATAGGCACGACCCTTAGAATAGGCGCATCTACTCTATCCACTACCTCCATCTCCTCTAGAGACTCTCCTCTTTACCCGATATTGGGAAACCCTTCTTTTCCCCCTGGTTTAGAACAATCGGAGTACAAGACACTTACATCGTCCGGCAGGGACCAGGCATCACATTTCTTGGTTGAAAACCAATGGCCCTCCATCTCAAACCTGACTGATGTTGAGGGACAATTCCAACTGCCATTCTGGAAAGCAATTAGAATACACCACTTCCTACACTCGATCCCTAACCCAGCACAGTTTAACCGCGACTTGACGACTTATGAAGATTACTGTGCAGACGAGGGAACATTGCCACGGGTACTATCTAAAACATATGAATTACTCAATTCCCCTATTGAACAACCTGACCTGACATTTATACAGCAATTGGAAACAGATTTACAATGCAAGTTTACTAACACACAAATTCAAACGATTATCAGATTCTCCCTAAAAACATCTATCTGTACAAAGATACAAGAACTCAATTATAAGATCCTGACCAGATGGTACTACACGCCTCAAAGGCTACATACGTACTTCCCTAACACTACAGATAGATGTTGGAGATGTCAGACAGACATTGGGACACTCCTCCACATTTTCTGGTCTTGCCATTTGCTTCAGCATTTCTGGACAACAGTCCAGACGATCACCCAAAAATTTACAGATCACATGATAAGCGATGACCCAGCTTTCATCCTGCTCCACGCCACCACAATACCCGCACGGAGCTACAAAAAATCCATAATAAGACACTTACTGAATGCAGCTAAATATTGCATCCCACTTATGTGGAAGAAATGCTCACCGACTGTTGGGTTATGGCTACGCAGAGTGGAGGAGATCAGGAAGTTGGAGGACTTAGTCCTGACGGCACATAACAAACAAGAACATCATTCCAAGGCATGGAGGCTCTGGATGATGTTTATATTCTCTGATGAAGGGACGGCGCTGCTTGCCACATGAATAATAAAACTACAAAGATCTGAAGATGACATACCCTGTCGCCCGGGCCCCAAAATCCCCCCCCCCCCCCCCTCCCTTCCCCTCATCTTTTCTCTGACTTTTTTTCTCCCCCCCTTTTTTTTTTACCTCACTGGAACCTCTACGTTCTTTTCTTTTTTTTTTAATCACCATGCTTCAGCTCGCCTTGCCTCTCCCTCAACATATCTCTCCTCTACGGTTTTAGGTATTTTTTACTCAGGGAATGGGCAATAGAATCAGATTCACAACTACGAAGACATGGTGAGACTTACTGTCCAGTACACCGTTTTATTTTATAGATGGAAAATATAGAAGATGATTGTACCATTGCGATTATGGCTGGTACCGATATGATGGTTATCATTATCGCATGTCACTACCTGTGAGCACCAGTTGTTAAGGCTGGCACTGTACTGTACTATCTGCTGTTTCCACCCTTTTATTTATTTTTGTTTTGCTTTGTTCTCTTGACTCTTATTCTTTGTATTTTTTGTTCTTTGAAAAACAATAAAATTTATATTTGAAAAAAAAAAAAAAAATTTCAGCCACAACTGCCAGGAAAATTGTTCGAGATGCAAAGAAAAACCCACAAATAATTTCAGGTGAAATACAGGACTCTCTGAAAACATGTGGTGTGGCTGTTTCAAGAAGCACAATAAGGAGGCACTTGAAGAAAGATGGGCTGCATGTTCGAGTCGCCAGAAGAGAGCCATTACTACGCAAATGACACAAAGTATCCCGCTTACAATACGCCAAACAGCACAGAGACAAGCCTCAAACCTTCTGGCACAAAGCCATTTGGAGTGATGAGACCAAAATTGAGCTTTTTGGCCACAACCATAAACGCTTCCTTTGGAGAGGAGTCAAAGCCAAAAACTGTGAAACACGGAGGTGGATCGCTGATGTTTTGGGGATGTGTGAGCTACAAAAAGGCACAGGAAATTTGGTCAAAATTGATGGCAAAATGAATGCAGTATGTTCTCAAAAAATACTGGAGGAACATTTGCATTCATCAGTCAAGAAGCTGCGCATGGGACGTACTTGGACATTCCAACATGACAATGATCCAAAACGCAAGGACAAGTCGACCTGTCATTGGCTACAGCAGAATAAAGTGAAGGTTCTGGAGTGACCATCTCAGTCTCTTGACCTCAATATCATTGAGCCATGCTGGGGAGATCTCAAACGTGCAGTTCATGCAGGAGAGCCCAAGAATTTACAGGAACTGGAGGCTTTATGCCAAGAGGACTGGGCAGCTTTACCATCTGAGAAGATATAGCCTCATCCACAAATACCACAAAAAACGTCAAGCTGTCATTGATGTTAAAAGGGGGCAATACACGGTATTAAGAACTGTATGTAAACTTTTGATCAGGGTCATTTGGGTAGTTTCTGTTGCCATTATGATTTAAAAAGAGTAAACACAGTTGATTCACACACATAGTCTCCAGACCCTAAAGTATAACTAAAGGCATACTTTTTCGTTTTGGATAGAGGGGAGATGGATTATTACACTTGTCAGTGTCTCCATTAGGCAGATTCACCATCTCTATTTTTCCAATTTATCACTGACATTGAAAGTGAAAGTAAAAGTAAAAGAAAATTCCACATTTTGGGTTGTCTCCAGAAAAGTAGTAGAGGGAAAATCTTAAAATGGGGACACTAGTTCTGGTGACCTGGGGGTCCCCTTAATTTGCAGGGATTTTCCTCTCACTTCCTGTTTGGCTATAGGACAGGAAGTTAAGTTAAATCTCCAATGTAGAGTTACACAGTAACCGTGTGAACGGTGTTCTGTGGCCTGTACTGTACTCTAACATAAGGGATTTTCAGTTAAGACAAAATTCCTCCTATCCTAATTGTACAGTACAGGACACAAGCTGGATTTTCACAGATCCTGGCACGTCCAGTTGTCCACAAACAACGAATGGGCGGGCAGTAACAAGGTAAACAGAACTGTGGCAAATGTCCCCACAAAAGAACAAGAAGTTTGGGCGTCCACCTGGTAGATATGGAGGTATGAATAAAAGCAGAGATGGCAGACTTGCAAAGCCAGGCAACAGAGGCTTCTGACATATAGTGTCCTCCTATCGGATAGTGTCCGCTCCGTACTGCGCAGGCGCAGCGCTTGCGCAGTACGAAGCAGAAGGAGATGCCGAAAGTGTCCGAAGTTGATCAGCTGACCATCAGCTGTACACGGTGCTTCGGAACTTCTTAGCGATGGCAGTGTAAGAGGGCCCCTCGCGGGCTCGCTTCACTCGCCACGCTTCGGGCACGGCCTCGCTGCGCTCGGCAACTATTTATTCTCACTCTATGTCCACTTGGATAGTAGGGAATGAACCTGGACATAGGGTGAGAATAAAAGCGCAGGCGCCGTGTACAGCTGATGATCAGCTGTTAAACTTCGGAGACTTTCGGCGTCTCGTTTGTCCTCCGTACTGCGCCTGCGCAGTACAGGGAGGACACTATATGATAGGGGACAGTATTTGACAAGACACCGGAATTCCCAGGAAACACCCACTGATTTCATGGAGTGTGCACATTAAGAGTGCTGGAGGTTTCTTAGATTTCACAGTGTAAGGTCTTAGAATCAATGGTCTTATTAACCTGGAAATAGTGTCTTTTAAAGCAAGATGTTCTTTGCGAAGCCCTGAAAGACCTTTATAGAAGATGTGGCTTTTAGATAAACACTGATTGCTCTTCATTGTCTTGACATTGTCAGAGCTATCTCTTTGGAGATCTTAGGAGCAGGTCACAAAGGGGAATGGCTGTCTTTGTTAAGCCTGGTACACACTGCATGAAAAAAAAAATGTCGGAACCGCTGTACTAACCATGCAAGGTTAGTCCAACGATCTCCCCCGCTGAGCTGTTGTGTTCTGACAGGGGGGTGCGCCCCCCCCCCCCCCGCCAGAACACTCCGATCAGTGCTCTCTGCCATTGGCTGAGAGCGCTGATCGGAAGTCAGTCGGCTGCTATTTTTGCAGCATGCACGTCCAACATACACATGGGCAGAATGTTGGTCTTTTTTTTTTGTGAACCAGCAAATGTCTGACATTCTGGCTGTGTGTACATGGCTTTAAGGTGGAAGTTGGATACCATCTTAAGAAGAAAGGTAGGTCATGGTTACAAGGCTACTTTGTGAAGGATCAGAAATGGCTTCTTCATAAATAGCCACTTAAAATGTCACTTTGCAGGAAAGACCATCTACAGAAAGTTCCCTGATGGTGTTCACAGGTTGGCTACTGCAGAGCAGAGAACACCAAATTCAGTTCCTAAGGAAGTACAAATGTGTTATAAGGGTAGTCTAATCTGAGAAACACCTTATATACAGTAAAAGGGTTGTACACGAGAAAATGAAGTCAGAGGTTTTTGGAAACAAAATAGACAATGACAAAATCTGCCCTTTAAGAGTACCGTAAAGGTGACCAAACAAAGGGCCCTCTTCCCACCTTCCCCAATCCCCGCAGTAAATCCCTAAGCCACTCCACTGGTCTGGGGATTTGAAAACCCCACTGGTCTCTTTGTCCTGCGCTCCCAGAAAGGACCAGATGGAATTGAATTGGTCATAGCTGTCCATGTGTTGTGCAGTTTTTCTGCAAAGGTGAACTAACACTTTAAGGCCAAATACTAATTAAGTCCAAAAGTAGGAAGGCTAGAATGTGAGGCACAGAGAAATCTCTGATACTAAAACACCTGTGTTCACATCAGGCAAAGAAGAACTTCCAGGTACGAAGGCAAATTTTTATGGAAGTGGCTTTTCTGGCTTTGAGCAAAGTGGGAATAACATCAAAGACATCCCTGTCCCTCAAGACCTGGGTTTTAAAAGCCATGCCATTAAATGTCAGTGACTGAGAAGGATGGACAGGTGGACTTGAGACAGAAGGTATGGCCTGCTGAAACAGGCCTGGGATCGTATCCCACATTTTTTAGCAAGTCTGTGTACCAGGTTGGTGCCAGGAGGATCATCGGTTTGTCTTGCTCTTGTTTGCGGAGCCTGCTCCAGTTTCCTTGCTGACCATCCCAGGATACTTAAAACTGTTTCTAACCATGCCTGTTTGATCTGGTGTCGCTGACATCCAGATCCATTAGTTCAGGTAAGAGTACCCATTTATTTCCTTTTTGTGATACCTGCTGTCAATATTAAATTTGATGTCCCTGACTACTCACATGAAGATGTCCACAATTTAACTGACTCGTTCTCATAACCATTATCTTTTGGGGACACCTGTTGCCAATATTACATCTCTTGTCCCTGGCTGCCCACATGAAGATGTCCACCATCTGACGGACTCCTTGTTATCATTAACCATCACTCCCCATTTGTATTTTAGACATCACTTTTTTTTCACCCGTGTTTTATCACCTAACAGGACTTGCTTGTCTGTTGTTCATATTTTATATATGTACATTCACATGTTTCTCATTTAGCATTAATTTTTTGCTCACGCAGCTGTTCCATATATGCCTATATGACAAAGAAAAGGGGTCCAGTAATTCAGAGCTAGTTTTATCGTTTTGAGCTCCATAGGGGCAGGGGTGGACATAGGGGCAGATCGCCCCTATGCTTCGGCATATATTTTTATAATTATTGTATGCCCATCATTAGAACTGGGTGGATGCAGGGCAGTATTCCAATTGTGGGCATACCACCGATCAATCGATTTGAAATCTGTTAGGTTCT
The DNA here is from genome assembly GCA_037952925.1 of Lithobates clamitans. Taxonomy (NCBI): domain Eukaryota; kingdom Metazoa; phylum Chordata; class Amphibia; order Anura; family Ranidae; genus Lithobates; species Lithobates clamitans. The sequence goes on along the minus strand of JBBGZY010001101.1, from coordinate 511,617 downwards.
CTTTTTTTGTTTAGCCCACAGGCTGCATGAAAAAAAAAAAAAAAAAAAAAACATTACAATATATGCCCAACAAGGACCAGCGACATACTGGTATGTTGCTGGACTTTGAGTGGTTATACCAGAATGATGCCTGCAGGTTTAGGTATCATCTTGTTATAGTTATTTTTAGCCGGCAGTCGATTTTCATGTAAAAGCCATCCTATCGGCTAATTAGCCGCTAGACTCCTTTTACAAGCACTGGGAGGGAATGTCCCCCCCCCCGGCTGTGTTCCATGGTTTTCTTGGGCCCTCCTGTCGAACCCGAGAATGCAGCCGGCGGTTCTGCCAGCTGACCATAGGGTTGATCAGAAACCAGAACGGCTCCAATCATCTCTATGACCTAAGAAACCAGAAGCTACTACGAGAACTTCATAACCTCGGTTTCGCTGGATATAAACAGCGCCATTGGGAAGTTTGGTAAGCATCTTATCACACTGATCTTGGTGTGGTCAGATGCCTTGAGGGCAGAGGAGAGATCTATAGACCCCAAATTTTTTAAAAAAAAAGGAGTAGCCGTCACTACCTATTGCTATCATAGGGGATATTTACATTCCCTGTGATAACAATAAAAAGGATTTAAAAAAAAAAAAAATGTAAGGAACAGTGTAAGAAAAAAAAAAATAAAGGCGAAAAAAAAAAAAATTAAAGCACCCCTGTCCCGCTGTGCGCAAAGGCGAAAGCAAGCGTCGGTCTTGTGTCGTATGTAAACAGTAATTGCAGCATGCAAGGTATCCCTGTGAATGTCAGATCGAGGGCAGTAATTCTAGCAGTAGACCTCCTCTGTAAATCTAAAGTGGTAACCTGTAAAGGCTTTTAAAAATGTATGTAGTTATCGCCGCTGCACGGTTGTGTGTAATTTTAAAGCATGTCGTGTTTGGTCTCTATGTACTCGGCATAAGATCATCTTTTATATTTTACCAAACATTTGGGCAATATAGTGTATGTTAAGGTATTCAAAAAAGTTTTTATTACCCCAAAAAACTGCATTTGAAAAATCGCTGTGCAAATACTGTGTGGGGGAAAAAAAAATTGCAAAACCTACCATTTTAATCTGTAGGACCTTTGCTTTTAAAATTTATATTTATATATATATGGGTGGGTGATGCGTGGCCTAAGCTTCTAATCTTGTGCATAAAATTCCAGGACAGTTCAAAAACCCCCAAATGACCCCTTTTTGGAAAGTAGACACCCCAAGCTATTTGCTGATAGGCATGTTGAGCCCATGGAATATTTTTTATTTTGCCGCAAGTTTAATTATTTTTTTTTTTTTTTTTTAAACACAAAGTTGTCACTAAATGATATATTGCTCAAACATGCCATGGGTATATGTGGAATTACACCCCAAAATACATTCTGCTGCTTCTCCTGAGTACAGGGATACCACATGTGGGAGACTTTTTAGGAGCCTAGTTGCGTACAGGACCCCCAAAATCCAACCTTCAGGATTTCTAAGGGTGCAAAATTGATTTTACTCCTCACTACCTATCACAGTTTCGGGTGTCAAGATAGCACAACCCCCCCCCCCCCCCCAAATGACCCCATTTTGTAAAGTGAACACCCCAAGCTATTTGCTAAGAGGCATGGCAAGTATTCTGCAGCTCTCATTTGTTTTTGAAAATGAAGAAAGAAAAGAAATGTTTTTTTTTTTTTTTTCTTTCTTAGATTTTCAAAACTCTGACAAAAAGTGAGATCTGCAAAATACTCAACATGCCTCTCAGCAAATAGCTTGGGGTGTCTACTTACAAAATGGGGTCATTAGGGTGGGGGGTTTGTGCTATCTTGGAATTTCATGGCCTCCAAAACTGTGATAGGTAGTCAGGAGTAAAATCAAAAATATACACCCTTAGAAATCCTGAAGGCGATGATTGGGTTTCAGGGTCCTGTACGCGGCTAGACTGCCAAAAAGTGTCTACTTTCCAAAATGGGGTAATTTGGGGGGGGGGTTGTACTGCCCTGCCATTTTAGCACCTCAAGAAATGATAGGCGCAAACCAATAAATATATACGCTTATTGAATTTTTAAAAAATGTTCGGTCTTTTTTCATTTAGATCGCAAAAAAAAATCCCAGAGGTGATAAAATACCACCAAAAGAAAGCTCTATTTGTGGGGGAAAAAGAAAGACACCAATTTTGTTTGGATACAGCATTTCATGACCGCACAATTACCAATTAAAGCAGCGCAGTGCCAAATTGAAAAAAGTGCTCTGGTCATTAATTGGGCAAATTCTTCTGGTTCTTAAGTGGTTAATCCTCTAAAAGGTACTATGCTAAAACCCAGGACCAATAAATATCCAGTCAAATTCAGATCCCAAGAAGACACAGAAGGATCTGACATGGTGAAACCCTCTCTTTTACTATGATGAAAGGTACACCATTCCTACAGTGAAATACAGAGGTGGATCGCTGATGTTTTGGGGATGTGTGAGCTACAAAGGCACAGGAAATTTGGTCAAAATTGGTGGCAAGATGAATGCAGTATGTTATCAACAAAATACTAGAGGAACATTTGCATTCATCTGCCAGGAAGCTCTGCATGGGGCGTACTTGAACATTCCAATATGACAATGATCCAAAACACAAGGCCAAATCGATCGGAGGATGAGGATGAGGATGAGGAGGAGGATGAGGAGGAGGAGGAGGAGGATGAGGAGGATCTGTGTCCAGAAAAGGATTTTACAGGCAAGTATGATGAGAAAATCCTATTTTCTTTTTCATACATTATGGGACACAGAGTTCGGCTAATATTCATTACCTGCTGGGACGTCCCAGAGCAATAGCCTTGAGGGGAGGGAGAGACCCTGCCAAACAATAGCCATCAGAACTTATACGGCAGCCCGCAGTACACTGCGGCTGAAAGCCGAATCCTCGGCTGCTCGAACATCCACTTGATAAAATTTTGTGATTGCATGCACTGAAGAGCAGGTAGCAGCCTTACAAATCTGAGCCACAGATACCCGATAGCGAAAAGCCCAGGAGGTTCCTACACCCCTGGAGGAATGAGCTCTCACCCTAAAAAGGGAGGAGCTTTATGGTTTCAGACCGTAGGCCTGAATGATCAATTGATGGACCCAATTGTCAATGGAAGCCTTGGAAGCTGCCTGCCCCTTCTTGGGTCCTTTTGATAAAACAAAAAAGGAGTCTGATCCTCGGATCGCCGCAGATCTAGACAAATAAACCTTGACTGCCCGGACAACGTCCAATGAATGCAGTCATCTCTCTCCCGCCGAGCGAGGCTGAGAGAAAAAAAGAAGGCAAAATAATGTCCCGATTTAAATAAAAGGCGACACCACTTTTGGCAAAAAGGATGGAACAGGTCGTAACACGACCCTGTCGTGGTGAAGGATCAAGGTAAATGCCCCTCCTCTCAGTATTTATTAAAAACCTTAAGCAATTGATGAAGTAATTCTGGAGGATACTGTTCTATATACCTCCATGGGGATCCCATCTTCCCCCGGTGCTTTACAGTTTGGGAAAGAGCTTACCGCAGTATGCAGTTCCTCAACTGTAAGTGGGCTCTCTAAGTCTGCTAGCTGACCTTCGCTCAGCTCAGGGAAGGCAATCTGTCCCAGGTACTGCTCTAGGTCATCTGGGGTGTATGCTGTACCCTGACTGTATAGGTCTTCATAAAAACCAGCAAGTTCCTGCAATACCTTCTCTGGTTGGCTGACTGTTACCCGTCTTGGCCCTAATGGCACCTATAGTGGGCGACCTCTGATGGGAGTTCGCAATTCGTGCCAACAAGCGACCAGTTTTCTCACCCTCCTCAAAGAACGCATGTTTTGCAAAGAACCTCTTTTTCAGCCGAGAAGGAAAGCAGGTGGTGATGGGCAGAAAGAGCTTCCTGCCAGGCCTCCCTGGGCGAGTCCGAAGGGTCTGTGATATACATTTGTTCCATTTCTTGAACTCTGGATTCTACCTCCTCTTTAAGAACAGAGGAAGCATGCTTAACCCTATTCATTTCAGCAATCAATACTCCCCTTAGGCCTTAAAGGCATCCCATTGCATAATAATAGATTCATTTGGATCCTGGGTGGCAAAGAACTCGAAAATGCTCCCCACTATGCCCTCATGTGAGCGGAATAGTTTCAGCCAGAAGGCGTTAAATTTCCAAGGGGCTTTAGGTAACTTAACTAGTGGGGCTATGGTAATCTTTATGACCACTGGAGAATGGTCGGATACACTGCGAGGTCTATGTATCATGTCAGTCACAAATGGGAGCATGTTCAAGCTGCACACCCCTAAATCAATTCTAGACAAGCAACCATGAGATTTGGAAAAACAAGTGAACTGTCTGACCCCGGGGTTCCGGTGCCTCCAGATATCCACCCAGCCCATCTCTTGCAACAACTGCGCCAGGGGGGTACCCCTGGAGAGGACAGAGGGGCCTGGGTGTCTATCCTCAGCCGGGTTAAGACAGCAATTGAAGTCCCCTGTCACTAACAACGGCGCGTCAGGCCTGCCATCCAGAAATGCAAGCAGAAGCCTAAGCACCGCCGCCGTGAAAGGAGGAGGGTTATATATACCAGCTAGCACACATGTCAATGTACCAAATCTGCAATGAATAAATACATATTGACCCTCAGTATCTATTTCACTATCAAATTCTTCGTAGTCCAGGTCTCCGTTAATTAACATTCTCACCCCCCTGGAGTAGGAAGTGTGCGTGGAATGGTAGGCTTTCCCCACCCACGAGTATCCCAAAAAGCTCACAGTCTCTGCCATCAAGTGGGTCTCCTGAAAGCAAAGTACTCTCGGAATGTATTTCTTCAAGCACATACGAATCATAGTACGCTTTATGGGGGAGTGTAGACCCATAATGTTCCAAGAGACTATAGGGATTTCTGCCATTCCTTCAAATAATCAGTGTCCGATAGCTGGAACCATACTTGTAGGTGCCCAGATTGGTTCACCCTAAGCTGGGCAACGTCATCTTCTCTCCTGTCGTACACGTTAGGGGTATCAAGATATAGACAAACTGGGGACTCAAATGCTCTGCTGCGTTCCGCCATTGATGGGTATATTTCAATAACAAAGGGTTTCAAAGTAAAGCACTGTCCTGTGCTGCAAACTTCGCACTCTGACAAGAGGGCAACTAACATTCTCAGCGATCGTCCATCGCCCTTTTTTGTTCAGAATAAACATTTGTAGATTCAACTTTTGTTCCAATTCGCTCTCTTTGCTGTGTAAGAATGTTATGTCCCCCAGCCAAAAAGCATCTTACAACAGAGAGGGTATTTTCCTTCAGTCCAAGATATCACTCAGCATTGCTGCTGTCTTGCAGTTCAGTTCCTTAGGTGTGTTCTCCGTGTTTACCTCAATCTTCCTCCATTGCAGCCTGTCTTTTTAGTGCCTGCTCATTCCGCTCCAGCCAGGCTGATGCTTCCTTAGCGGATTCAAGAAACTGTGCTTGGCCTCTCACCACTATCCGGAGTTTCGCCGGATACAGCATGGCATATATGGGAGCTGTAGAAGTCGCAGCCTGCATTTGACATCTGTAAACTTGGCTCTGCGCCTCTGGACTTCTGCCGGGTAAAAGGACACCCTGGTGCCATTGTGTAAAATATTAGTCTTTTCACGTGCTTGGCGCAGCACAGCTTCCCTATCTCTGTAATGGAGTATCCTCGCCAAGATAGATCTGGGGGGGCCCCCTGGTGAAGGCGTGCGTGAGGGCACCCTGTGAGCACGGTCCACCACAAAAAAGGGAGAAAAGGCATTTTTGCCAAAAATTTCCACCAGCCAGTTTTCAACATACGCAGTGGGGTCCCTACCCTCCACCCGCTCAGGCAACCCCACTATGCGTACATTGTTTCGCCTTAAGCAATTTTCCATATCCTCAGCATGATCATCATTTGCTTTCTTGGCTAGCTGCAATGCAATCCTGGTGTCTTGCACCATGGGTGGTAACTGATCTTTCATTTCGCTGACCCTGCTTTCCACTGCGGTGGTACGCTCACGTATCTTTTGCATGTCCCGTCTTAATAGTGACACATCCTCTCTCAGGCCTCCAAACTTTTCCTTTAGAGGCTGTGCTATTATTCACAGCCCAAAGGATATCAGCCAGGATAGGTTGTACAATGTCTTGTTCTGCTGGGCTGTGTGGTTCTCCAGGTGTGTGGGCTGTCTGCTCCCCCTCCACTTCCCCCCAGTGTACAGGGAGAACAACTGCCTGCATGTCCACTCTGTCTCCCCAGAGTGGGATGGCTGCTCCATCCCCAGGGTCCCAGACATCTTGTGCGTAGTACACCATATCCCTAGGGGCGTCTTTAGCCGGGGGTTTAAGTGCCTTACTTGTTTTATGGCTTGCGTCCTTTATTCTATCTTGTCCGCGCGGTGTGCTTTTCACTGAGGCCGCCGCTGCGCCATCTTGGATCTCCAGGCCCGCGGTCTCAATCTGTCCTTTTCTGGATATTCCCCTGGTGCAGAGAGCTGGCAGTTGTTCCCCTGGGGTCTCCAGGTTGTAGCTGTGCTGCATAGGGCGGTTTGGAGTCGGTTTGTGGGCTGGGGGAGATGCGTATGAGTTACCATATCACTGCCAGGAGCTGTGTGAGATGCGTCCTCTCACATGCCTGCCTTGGCCACTCTCCCCCAGCTGTGGCTCTTTATTGAACCTGTTGAACCAACAGGTCAACCTCTGGCTATCTCCAATGCTGGCAAATTTCCTGGAACACCCCTGGGTGTAGGGACCATTCCCCGAGCGGATCTGCTGGCGGCTGAGATAATCTGCCTTCCAGTTCTCTACTCCCAAGATATGGACTGCCGATAGAATCGGCACATGTCCCTCTGCCCAGGCTAGTATGTGGTATACCTCCTTCAGAGCTGAACGACTCCTGGTAATGCCTTGATGGTTTATACAGGCCAATGAACCCTGATAGAGCTTAGGGCCAGATGTACCGCCCATAATTCCATGACGTTGATGGGCAGGATCTGTTCTATCCCTGACCATTTCCCCTGAGCTGTGAGCCCTTCTAGGGTCGCTCCCCAGCCTGAGAGACTGGCATCTGTAGTCAGTACTCTCCAAGTTACCAGGAAAAAGGATTTTTCCTTTCGCAGGTTCTGATCCTGCAACCACCAGTTTAGGCTTAAGCGAGCCCGAGGAGATAAGCACATTGGATAATCTTCTGTTTCAAGCCAATAAGATGTCTTATTGTAAAGATCTGGAATGGAACTGGGCATAGGGCACTGCCTCGAAGGAGGATACTATCCTCACTAGAAGACTAATACAGAGCCGAATGGAGGGTTGTCTGGTACCCCTTATCTGATGCACCTGAACCTTCAGGGCACAGATCCTTACAGGTGGCAAGAATACTCTTGCTTGAAATGTATCTAGGATTAGACCTAAATACTTTAGACTTTGAGCTGGTTTCAAGGCTGACTTTTCGGTATTTATGATCCAGCCTAAGCTTTTTTATTATGCTCTGTTCTAGAGCCTGTAATGAGTGATCTCTGAGCAGGAGGTTGTCCAGATACCCGAGCACCAGGATCCCTTGGGCCCTTAAAAGACCCAGTACTGGTGCTAGGACCTTTGTGAACACCCAGGGAGCTGTAGCAAGCCCATAGGGTAGAGCCACTAACTGAAATCAATGTTCCTCTGATGAGGCTGAAAGATAGGTATGTGTAAATACGCGTCCTTTATATCCAAGGAGGCTAGAAAGTCTCCCCTCTGGAGTGAGGCTACTACTGAGCAGACCAGACTCCATCTGAAAGGATTGTATCAGTAGATACTTGTTCAGGGATCTTAGGTCCAAAATGGGCACCGTTTAGTTTCTGAACCGTAAACAGGTTTGAGTAAAACCCTGTGCCCCTTTTGGATACAGGAAACTCTACAATCACTCCTTGATGCACTAGATGTAGTACCTGAAGCAATAAGTTTCTTTTTGGAGGATTCGAGGGTACACTGGATCTTAAATAGAAAGGGGTGACTCAGGGGGTTGGATGTGTCATTGCCATCATCCCTTGAATAGTCTGGAGAACAAATATAAACCTCAATAAGGGATTTTTAAGGCAATGTAATAGAAAAAATTATATTTAGATAAAATAATAATTTATTGATACATAGAAAATTACATAACGTACAAAGATAATTTTAGTGATCATACAGTTTAAAAAGAATCATCAAATAGCATGAAAATGTGGAGAGCAGAGATTTGATAGTACGCCTAGATCGCGATACATCCTACTACAAGATACAATCACCACCAATAGCGATACGGTGGCGTCAAGTAGCAGACTTTCAACGCGTTTCAACTATTAACATCAAAAAAATCTTCCTCAGGGAAAGATTGCATCATGTTCTAAAATTTCAAGAATGTCAAAAATAGCAATGTTACATACCATATATCATATACATATATCACATAGGTCATCAACCACATAAATTCAATAAGAGCAACTTACATTTTCATGCAACTGCAGATAAGGTGCATTCCCAGTGCCTTAAAAAAGGGGGGGGTCTCTATCATTCGTTGCCCTGACTGCAGCGTCCATAAGACTGTGACGCTGGACGCATTGTCATCATGCAGTGAGAGAAACTCGATAAGTTCATGACCTTTACTGTTAAAAAACTGGTGCCATTCTAATATGGACTCTTCATCGATGAGACCATCATTAGGGGGGAGATCCCACCTTAGTCTTCTAGGAACCAATTTATTTTTAATATAATGCTCAAAAGACACAATATCCCACCATGCTTTAATCTTTTTTTCAAAAAGATGTCCAAGCTTCCTAAAGCTGGTGGTAAGGTCATCTGGAAGGTTAACAGAGGGGGTATTAGAAAAAACTTCATTTAATTTGACCTCTCTCTGTTCAAGAAAGGAAAAAACTTCCATTTTAAAAAAGGATAATGTACTAGGTCCAACTCTCCCAGCCCGCCCTAGATTTGTTTACAGGAGACCACCTACCTTATGGGATATTATTGCTCCTGGGGTAGTGGACCCTCCTGTGTTCAGGGAAAATAGAATTTTTAATTTTATGTCCGGTTTTTACTCCTGTGGAAAAAGCCCAGCTTGTAAACAATGCTAATTCAATCTTAAAAGGAGGAAAGAATTTATAGCTACAGTCACTAATAGAACGCACCAAATTAGGAATTTAATTACCTGCAATACTGTGGGAGTAGTTTACATGCTCCAGTGTGAATGCGGTCTCCAGTATGTTGGAAGAACCTCTAGACCTATGGGAGTTCGCATAGGCGAGCATGTAGATATTAAAAGAGGCTTCAAGACACATTACGTGTCTAAACATTTCAGGTTATGTCACAATAGAGATCCTAAAAAACTCCAATTTTGGGGGATAGAGAAAGTGACAAAACACTGGAGAGGGGGCAATTTTATTAGGCAGCTTAGCCAAAGAGAATCTTTATGGATACATGAGACACGGGTAGCTGTTTCAAGAGGGTTGAATGTTGAGTTCGACCTCAACTGTTTTATTTTGGATAAATAAAAAGTTGTTATGGGGTTTTAGCCATTTATATTCATTTTAAAAATGCATATTTGTTCTGGTGTCAAAAAAATTGTCTTTTGTAGTAACATTTTTATTGTAAGAGAAGGCTGCGGGTGCATACAGGGTATTATGTAGAAGCAATATATAGAAATTATACAGGTAATAAAGTTCTGAGGAAAGGGTTTTTTTTGTTTTTTTATATAACCTCCTTTGCTCCTATTGGAAGTATTTCTAGGTAGATTTATAACTGTTATCTTGCATGTTATTGGATTTGTTTGAAGATTTTTATTAAGTGACAATCTGTTTTAAATATGAGGCTAACTATTTAGTCCATTATTTTTCTTTACATTAGTTTCTAATTGGTCCTGTCAGGTCCGGGAATAGTGTCCCCATACAGCGGTCGCTTCATTTGTTGAGCGGGTTCTGTTTCCGGGAATTTGACACTCCCCGTTGACAGACGTCGGCTATTTTAGAAGCCAGGGTGACTCACAAACTCCACCCTCGCTGACGAAGTCCGTATGGACGCAACGCCGCGTACGGGGGCGGAGTCTACCTGTGACGTCACCGGCAACCTTCTCAGCTGTTCGGATGAGAACAGTTTGAATTGTACTGGATGATTTTTGCTGTGAACTGCTTCGTTTTTAACAAGTTGCGCTTTAGCGCTGTTTTACTTTCATTGTGCCGTGAAATCCTTTAATTAGTATACAGTATACACTTAGAGGATTTTTCTATTTTCTATTTTGGGCATTTCACCGAAAACTTCACAATATATTGCACTGAGGATTTCATAAGCAATGTACAGAGTGGTTTCCATCTCGCATGAGTTTACTGGCGGATGTGGATATTGTCCAAGAGATCCAGGCTGTGTGAACCAGGCTCATTTGACCTCCTATAACTTAGAGGTCCATCACGTCCGGTAAGCGCATTCTCCTTATTGATTTGAATAGCAAGGGTGCTTGTGAAGATTTACCTCTGTTTTTAATCCATCAAGATTACTATTATTCATGAGTTTTCAAGGACTTTACATTTCTAATTTTGTAATTGCGCTGCACTTAATTTTATTATATATGTATGTTTTGGGTTGGTGAATCCTGTAGTGTTCAGCTTGCATCGTTTATTCATTAGTCGTTTTTGCGCTGATTGCTTTTGTTTTAAGTTCATTTTTTTGCCTCATTAATGTACACAGCACCCCATATTAAACAGAAAAACACAGAATTGTTGACATTTTTGCAGATTTATTAAATAAGAAAAACTGAAATATCACATGGTCCTAAGTATTCAGATCCTTTGCTGTGACACTCATATTTAATTCAGGTTCTGTCCATTTCTTCTGATCATCCTTGAGATGGTTCTAAACCTTCATTCGAGTCCAGCTGTGTTTGATTAGGAAAGCCACACACCTGTCTATACAAGACCTTACAGCTCACAGTGCACGTCAGAGCAAATGAGAATCATGAGGTCAAAGCAACTGCCTGAAGAGCTCAGAGACAGAATTGTGGCAAGGCATAGATCTGGCCAATGATACAAAAACATTTCTGCTGCACTTAAGGTTCCTAAGAGCACAGTGGCCTCCATAATCCTTAAATGAGGATTGAAATGAGAGCTGGCCGTCTGGCCAAACTGAGCTATCGGGGTGAAGAGTCTTGGTGAGAGGTAAAGAAGAACCCAAAGATCACTGTGGCTGAGCACCAGAGATGCAGTCGGGAGATGGGAGAAAGTTGTAGTAAGTCAACCATCACTGCAGCCCTCCACCAGTCAGGGCTTTATGGCAGAGTGGCCCAACGGAAGCCTCTCCTCAGTGCAAGACACATGAAAGTCCGCATGGAGTTTACAAAAAAAAACACCTGATGGGAGGTCAAACTTTCAGGCGGACCTGATCGGAAAGCCCATGTGAAAGGGGCCTTATTCTCTGAATCTGCAGGGTAATCACAGCAGTTATCTCAGTGTCAATTAGAGGTAAAGTGTGACAATGTTGCTATCTGTAAACATGGCTTCTCTCTCTTCCCTGTCTATTTACATCAAATCAATTGCTACAAACATCACAGGAAGCCAGTACATAACACTGCCTAGTGAGAAATAAGTTCATTGTAAAGCTTTGTTTTAAAAATAAAAATATATAAAAAACATGTTATACTTACCTCCTCAGCACAGAGCACCCCGGATCCTTCTCTTCTCGGGATCCTTCCTCCTATCGAGTGCCCCCACAGTCAGCAGCTTCCTATGGGTGCACTGGAGCCGAGTCACAGCTCCGTGTGCCCATTCAGACTTGAAGCCCAAACCTGGCTCCCTCGCTTCCCTGAGTGGCTGACTGACTTTATTTGACAGCCGCGGGAGCCAATGGCCTGACTGCTGTGTCTCAGCCAAATCAGGCGGAGTGTCCCGGACAGCTTAGACATTCGTGGACATCGCTGGAGAGAAATGGGGCTCCTTTAAACACAGAACTCTGCCCTCGCACCCCAACTCAGCCCTCCCCCCCTCTTACTCGAGAGGTCACTAAAAAAATGTATCCATTAGTCCGAATGGGCAGGCTTTTGACAAAGGAGGAATGAACCTCTGAAACGCGCAAGACTGCCCTCAGCATTATCCCTTACTTCACACAAGCATGAAGGGGTTGCTACACGGTAGACTGCACTTGTGCATGACCCTAAGGAATGCCAGCCTTTTTGACAGCTGTCATGATCTTATCTCCCTGATGCCAGCTAGAGGGATAGGACAGGCTCAGCCTTGCAGTTTCTTCATCCATCACAAGCCTTGCAGTTTCTTCATCCATCACAAGCCTTGCAGTTTCTTCATCCATCACAAGCCTTGCAGTTTCTTCATCCATCACAAGCCTTGCAGTTTCTTCATCCATCACAAGCCTTGCAGTTTCTTCATCCATCACACTGCGTACAACCCTGTGGTGTTTTTGTTTATCTGCCATCTATGTTGATCATTAAGATTTTAACATGTAAGTGTACCATTTGTTTTGGAATTTGGTCTATTTTGGTCTGGAATAAATTTTTTAATTATTCTACCCTGTTTCCCCGAAAATAAGACCTAGCATGATTGTCGGTGATGGCTGCAATATAAGACCTACCCCCAAATAAGCCCTAGTTAAAGTCCTTGTAGGTCTTATTTTCAGGGAAACAGGGTAGGGCTTATTTGGGGGGTAGGGCTTATATTGCAGCCATCACTGACAATCACGCTAGGTCTTATTTTTGGGGAAACCGGGTAATGAGGATCTCACGCTGCCATTTTTGTCGTTTGAGCTCCTTGGATCTTCCCGGATCTTTACCTGGCAAGCTACAGGACCCTTGTGTGTTACAATGAAGGTTTGTCCTGACCATGCTGACCATAGACTGCTATCTGTTGGGCTGGACCTTGTAGTACACTTTACTAATTTGTGTTTTTTTTTTTATATGACCCTCAGGGGGTAGACTTTTTCAGCAAAAAGTTGAGCTGAACAGCCTTGTCCGTTGATGACTGATAGTTAACAATATACACCTGTGAGGCCCCATCCTGTTGCAGCTTTCAGGCATTGCACCTTTAAAAAGAATTCTGACTGCAAGAATGCAGATAGATAGTCAGACCCTTTTTAAAGAAAGTCAAAGAGTTTCTCAATGGCAGGAAAGAGCACCAAGACCCTGAGGGGCTGGTCCCTGCTGGGGAGGGGAGCAGTAAAAAATGATCTCAGCCAACTCTATAAAAAACAGAAGATCGCTCTACAAAAAGTGGATAAGAAATTTTGAGGTACAGTATATCCAGTGGCACAAGAGGATCAGAATTATCTAAAGATACAGAATTTCCCTTATAGGTGCTATGACATATTTTGTTCCCACTAGAAAAGTAACAAGGGGTCCCGAGGGGCAGGGAATCCAGGGAGACTTGGGTAGTTACACAGCTATGTGCAGTAGCACCAGAGACATGGTGTGCGACAGCTGAGAGAAACAGAGATAGCTTATCCAAGATGTGGACATAGGGGATGCCTCAGTCCCACCCAATAGAGCTTAAACAGACTCCACTGGTAACAACCATATAACAGCGGTCCAAGGCACAGATTACAAGTGTCAGTTCTACCTGAGAATACTGTATAAACTCCTCCAAAATCATCAAGAGAGTATTGGCTGAAGTCACCTATGGCAGGATTGTTCTCGGTGTGTCTTTGGGAAGACATGTTACACCATGTGGCAGCAACTAGGCCCAATATGAAGCAAAACCTCAAGTACATGCAAACCTTGGCAGCTGGTGCTGATGTGGGTTTCAGGCGGCTGGAAGTGATCAAGTCACCCAATGTATCCCCATTTCACACTAAGGCGCTTTACAGGCACTATAGCGCTAAAAATAGCGCCTGCAAACCGCCTGTAAAGCACCTCACCGGTCACTCCAATGTGAAAGACCGAGGGCTTTCACACTGGAGCTGTGCGCTGGCAGGACGTTCAAAAAAGTCCTGCAAGCAGCATCTTTGAGGCACTTTAGGAGCGGTGTATACATTGCTCCTAACGCGCCCCTGCCCATTGAGATCAATGGGCAGCTGCGCTTTCAACCCTTTTTCGGCAGCTAGCGGGGGTTAAAAGTGTGCTGCTACAACGACTGCTCACTTTAACTCTCCCTTACCCTTCCTGCTCTGATCCCCCCCCCCCCCCCCCCTCGCAAGCCACAGAGGGATCAACCTGCAAAAAGAGAGACACCCCCGCACTGCTCCGACCCTCCCTCCAGTGTCCCCCACTTCCCTAATTGCCAGGTGCCGCCTGCTCTGCAGCTGCTATCCGGCTCTCCCACCTCCCCCTCCCGCCGGCTTTCCATGTCGCAGGGCAGGCACAGAGCGATCGTTTTCTTTTTTTAAATACACCCGACCATGCTGCCTCGACCCCCCCTCAGTGCTCCTCCACCTACCCGATCTACGGGCGCCCCCTCGATGCATGCATTTTACCAGCCCCCATCCTTTCCTGAAAGAATGCAGTCATCGATCATTAAAGATCACTCCTGTATTCTCTCATCACTGACATGCCAGTTTGTAAATGAAACAATGAAATCATTATGAATCAATAGTCTATACAGACTCTTCATTCATTCATTCATATACAGTGCAGTTCAGGCTGCAGAGAAACAGACTGTCTAGTCCCTTTCCCAGTTTCAAAAAAGACATTAGAGGTCTGTTTAGACCCCTGACATTTCTCTAAAGCGCCACCCACCAAAAAAAAAGTAGTATTCAAAATAAAAAGTTGTAAAAAAATAAAATGAAAAATAGTAAAGCGCTGCAAAGATGCTGCTTGCAGGACTTTTTTTTAACGTCCCGCAAGCGCACCGCTCCAATGTGAAAGCCCTCGGGCTTTCACACCGGAGTGACAGGAGAGGCGCTTTACAGACGTTATTTTTAGCGCTTATCACCTCAGTGTGAAAGTGGCCTTAGGGTAGATTTAGACATTTGGATTAAGCTTCGGGAACTAGTGACAGCCGGTAGAGAAGCAATATGATGCCTCCTCACCACCAGCTTTAAACCCATTTTGCCAACAAATGCACAGCAACCACATGCATTGCACAAGGTTGCAGGGAGTTTGCAGCTCTTCCTCTTGACATGAATGTGTAGCGCTCGGCGGATGACATCACTACAAGTTGGTTCAAGTTTTTCACAGGCGCAATGCATCGCAGCATCAGCACCTTGTCTGCTGCCTATTACAGCTTAAAGCGGAGCTCCTACCAACAGGGAAAGCTCCGCTTGTTTGTTTGTACCCTCCCCACTGCCACATTTGGCGCCTGTTTTTTTGGGGGGGGATGGAGCGGGTGCCTAGCTTTAACAGGTACCCACTTCCGGGGGGCAATCTACGAAGCCGTTTGGCCCCTCCTCCCACCCCCTGCAGCCTTTTGAGACACAGAAGAACGCGGGACCATTCACAAAGTGCAGCACGACTCGCTCATGCGCAGAAGGAAACCATCTGTGAAGCCGGAGACTGCCTGCACAGGAATGCACGGAACACCTGTGCAGCCACTGTGTCCCAATTGACATCAATGGGATTGTCTGCATGGGATGCAAGGAACACATGGGCAGCAAAACATAGCCTTGCTGTAGTATGCCCCGCATGATCAGGATGCAGTTGCTGCACCTGGACAGCCATTGCTCCCAACTTGACATACATGTGGATGTATATTCCTGAACTCACATACACCTACACCCCCATGGATGTAAACAAGGTCTAAACAGTGGGGACCTTGAGTGGAGAGTGTCTTGCTTTTTGACTGCTGATGATTGCTGGGTTGCATTTTTAGGTTTTTTGGGGCTTTTCCTTGTAGCTTTTTAACACCATTTTCTGTCACTTTTTAAACAGCTTTTTTTTCTTTGCTTCCTTCAGCCTACTAATTAGGGGAGTGGTTAATTGGTCAGGTACTTGAGGCCTATATAACCTTGTGTAGAACTCATCTTTGAGCTTGCTGGAACTTTGTCCAAGTGGAACTGGTCTAAGTGGTGAGTTAAAAACCGGAGTTGAAAACAGGAGGTTATAACAGGGGTGTAGTACCTGTGTAGTGTGAGTACCTGAGTGTTGTCTGAGTAGTGTGTGTGGATCGTTAGTACTTGTGTATTGTGAGTGCACGTAGTTTGTGCGAGTGGTCGGCGAGTGCACGTAGGTCTGCAAGTACCTGTGTATTGTCTTGTTGAGTATTAGTGTCAGGAAGCTAGTTAGGTAATTTGGACAGGGTATAATCCCCAATCCTCATTAAATTTAATAGGTACGATACCCGGCGGGTGTGGAGAGGCATTAGTGTACATCTTACGGTATGTATGCGTTCCTTGATCATCCGATCGAGGGTGAATACTGCTGTGCAAAATGTAAGCGCATTGTTTCTCTGGAAGCCCAGGTTCTGAATCTGGGGAAGCAACTGTCAGCACTGAGAAGCCCCTCCATACTAAAGGAGAGCCAGGAACATACACAGCAGGTGCCGGCAGGGGCCAGCACAGAGGCGGGTGGAGACAGAGGTGCAAGCACTCGCAAAGAGTAGATGGGTGACAGTCAGGAAGGGTAGAGGGGGAAGTGCCAGGGAGGCCGATCCAGGGCTGGAGCATACCAATAAGTACGCTCTATTGAGTGACAGCTGAGGGACTCTCCTAGCTGCTGGGGGAAGAACTCCTGCAGTGAGAGTGGGGGGGAAGCGAATGCAAAGGAAAGAGATTCTGGTGGTAGGGGACTAAATTCTTAGAAGGACAGAGAGGCCAATCTGTAACAAAGACCTGAAGCGCCAAACAGTATGTTGTCTATCGGGTGCTCAGGTTCGGCACATCACGGATCTGGTGGACAGATTACTCGGAGGGGTTGAGGAAGACCCAGCTGTCATGGTGCATTGGCACCAATGACAAAGTCAGAGGCAGATGGAGTGTCCTAAAGAACGATTTCAGGGACTTAGGAGTTAAACTGAGGAAAAAGGACCTCCAAGGTGGTATTCTCAGGAATACTACCGCTACATTGAGCCACACCACAAAGGCAGATGGAGATTAGGGAAGTAAACAAGTGGCTGAAGAGCTGGTGTAGTAAGAAGGGGTTTGGGTTCCTGGAGGACTGGGCCGACTTATCAGTCGATAACCAGTACTATAGAAGGGACGGACTGCACCTAAATGAGGAGGATACAAGCCTTTGACGTTGCGCAGCCACGGTGGTGAGTGAGCGGACACTCAATATATGCAACAAGCGAATTTTGTTTTTATATCTAGTAAGTGTCCTCTTTTATATATCAATCTTAGTTTATTGAAAAGTTATTTGACAAATAACATATATACATACATTAATGGTATTGTCATACCATCAGAACATCTTACAGAAACATTATACAAACTAACAGACAGAAACAAAAGAATAACGACCCCAAACCCACCTCCAAGACGACAACTGCCTTGTTAAAGAAGCTGAGGGTAAGCGTGTGTGGCGGCAACCAGTTGAGGAGTACAAAGATAAGTGTGTCTTGCCTACAGTCAAGCATG
The DNA here is from genome assembly GCA_037952925.1 of Lithobates clamitans. Taxonomy (NCBI): domain Eukaryota; kingdom Metazoa; phylum Chordata; class Amphibia; order Anura; family Ranidae; genus Lithobates; species Lithobates clamitans. The sequence goes on along the minus strand of JBBGZY010001101.1, from coordinate 494,199 downwards.
GTGGTGGGAGTGTCATGGTCTGGGGCTGCCGACACTGGGGAGCTACAGTTCATTGGGGGGACCATTAATGCCAACATGTACTGTGACATACTGAAGCAGAGCATGATCCCCTCCCTTTGGAGACTGGGGCCGCAGGGCAGTATTCCAACATAACAACCCCAAACACACTTTTAAGACGACTACTGCCTCACTAAAGAAGCTGAGGGTAAAGGTGATGGACTGGCCAAGCATGTCCCCCAGACCTAAATCCTATTGAGCATCTGTGGAGCATCCTCAAAGCGGAAGGTGGAAGAGCGCAAGGTCTCTAACATCCACCAGCTCCGTGATGTCGTCATGGAGGAGTGGAAGATGACTCCAATTGCAACCTGTGAAGCTCTGGTGAACTCCATGCCCAAGAGGGTTAAGGCATTGCTGGAAAATAATTGTGGCTACACAGAATATTGACACTTTGGGCCCAATTTTTACATTTTCACTTAGGGGTGTACTCAGTTTTGTTGCCAGCGGTTTACAAAATAATGGCTGTGTTTTGAGTTATTTTTAGAGGACAGCAAATTTACACTGTTATACAAGCTGTACATTCACTACTTTACATTGTAGGAAAGTGTAATTTCAGTTTTGTCACATGAAAAGATAAAAATATTTACAAAAATTTGAGAGGTGTACTCACTTTTGTGAGATACTCTATACGGTTTGGGTGGTCTTTTTAATCTGAAAGCTGTAAGTGAAAATGAAAAACGTCCACAATATTTAGAGACATTTTGTAACATTTGCTGTTTTTCGATCTACTAAAAATGGTTTTAGTGTATTTTTAGCAAAAATATTGTAAATAGGTAAATTTTCTCCTTCACTGATGGGCGCTGGTGAGGTAGCACTGATGAGGAGGCACGAATATGCACCAATTATGGGCACTGATAGGCGGCACTGATGGGCAGCAGTGATAGCACTGAATGGCATCACTAATGGGTACTGATTGCTGGCACTTGTGGGCACTGTTTGATGGCACTGGTGGGCACTCACTGCTGGCACTGGTGGGCGCTTTATTGTAATCAGGACACTGATTATCAGTGCCCTGATTATATGCCTAGATGTCCTCTGTGAGGAGATGCCGCTGATCGGTTCTCCTCTGCTCACACTCTGTCAGTGTGAGGAGAGGAGTGCCGATTACCAGCATCTCCGTGTTTACATGTGACCGGCTGTGATTGGGCACAACCGATTACATGATTAAAGAGCCCATTACAGAGATCGGGGCCGCACAGTGTTGCAATCGCTATGCCTCTGGGCACTGTCATACGACGTCCGACCAGAACGAGAGCTGCAAGCCCCACGGTCATTTGAGTGGTTAACAAATTTCTAAAGCTGTAAGTGAAAAATGAGAAACCTTCAGAATTTTTATAGAAATTTGGATATTTACATTTTTGCATAGGTTCGATTTTCATCATTTTGCAAAAAGGTGCAATTTAAAAGTTACTAATATTTGATATTCATTAACTCCATACAGGTTAAGCTTTATTATTTAAAAGCGATTTAGCAGGAATTTTTGTAAAATTAGTTTTGTTTTTATCTGCCAATAATGATTTTAGTGTATTTTAGCGAACATATTGTTTTGATAAACATTTGCGCAAATATCGCAGTGCCTTAAAAAAAAAGTAACTTTTTTTTTTATTCTACAGGTCATGTGCTTGCAGAAAAATCAATGGTTCGAGTGTCTTTCACAAATTCTTAACGCTGTAAGGGAAAAATTATGTTATGTTTATGTTATTTTATGTTCTGTCCCTGCGTTGTTGTACGTGGCATACCATTAATTTGCTGTAAGATCAAATTTTGTATGTTCTGTCCTATCAGCAATGGTTTATTTCTGTTCTGTGGTCCCATACACCCTTTTTCTTAATCCCCTCCTCTTGGTCTCATATCCATCTCTCCTATTATGGAAGGAATGCCACAAGCTTGAGTCAAGCCAAGATTGAAACAGGACAATGAATATAACACAAGGTTACTTTATTAGGGGCGGTTACCTGCCGTGGCGAAAAGCCGTGATAAGGAACAGTCGGAGGCCCGCCCCAACGTCCAGACGAAGCTATGTGATTCACATTGCGAAACGCATGCTGGGTAGGCCGGATGGCTGGAACACAGCATGAAGATTGCGGAACACTGGAGGAGACATATGCGCTGTTTAGCGCCTATACCAAGGGACGGCTGTAGGACCCGTGGATAAAGCATATGAGGTCACTATCTGAAGCAGCCTCACTGTGGAAAGCACCACTACAGGAGGGTATCTTATGGCCGGCCCCTATACTCAATACTGATTGAGATAATTCAGCTGGGTATGGGGAAGTGATAAGTGCAGATTACCCTGATCTGTGAATATAATACACTATTTAAGGACTACACAATTCAGATCATGTCATTCTTGATGCATAAAACCAAGATGCAGCTCCAACACAGACTGCTTCAAGCCTTTGACTGCAATGTGATTCAAGGTCTTTTTGGCCTCATGCTTCCTGTTAACATAGTGGCATAGTCCTAATTACATATATGTAGGACATCATACAGCCATCTATCAGGCATGATTCAGGACTGCAATCTACACTACCAACATCATAGCAATTGTTTCCTTGTTGAAATATCCATTATTCATCAATTAACTTTGTTTTCTTACCCTATATCGATACCATTATCTTGTGATTTTTTTCCAACTACAGCCAGCAATCATTTCAGGCTGTTCATCAGTTATTCCCCTCCCCCTTTTCCATCTGCACCTTGTAGGCTCGAGCCCCCCAGGTACCTCTGCACAGAGGTTCATGCCATATTTTCTACATTATTTATAAAATAATCTTTCAAAATGACGCATTAGTCGTGGCATGGACATCGGCGCATCGATATCTGGCGTCCGGACGATCGTTTATATGTTTTGTTGTTTTTTTGTCTTGTGCTGTGTGTTGCCACATCCGGTGACTATTTGACGCAGTGGCCTTTGGATACATGTCATGTTTTTGTATCTCAACTACTACCTCCCATTGGGGAGTTCATTGAATTTTTAACTCATTAATAAATTTAACATTTTTTCTACTTAACCATACATTGTATGCTGTGTCACTCATTTGGTCCTCTGGGTCCTTACAGTCTTGGTAAGGACAAAACCTGTTCTTTTTTGATATATATCCAATTTTTTGATAGAGTGACGCTATCTACACTTGGTAAACAATGTTTGAGGACATTATAGTGTGTTATCACACATAATTTTGGGCCTTTTTTTCTTTTTTGGTTTGTAAAAATGAAAACCTTCAGATCTTTAGAGAAATTGGGTAATTTACACTTTTGCGTCTGTTTGATTTTCACCATTTACCAAAAGGAGCAATTTAAAAGTTACAAATATTTGTTATTATTTATTAACTCAATACGGGTTAAGCTGGTATATTTAGTAGGAATTTTGTAAATGTTGCTGTGTTTTTATTTGCCAATAATGATTTTAGTGCATTGTTAGCAAAAATATTGCTTTGATAATTTGCACAAATATCGTGGGGCCTTAAAAATCAGCAGCACCTTTTTTTTATTCTATTGGTCCTGTGCTTTCAGAAAATATATGGTTGGGGGGGGGGGGGGTATTGTACAAACTCTGAAAGCTATAAGTGAAAAATAAAAATGAAAAATTGTAAAAATGGTCTGGCCACCTGAGTTTAAAAGTGGAGTACAGGACCTGGCAGCGAAAGGGTTAAAGTAGATCTAAAATTAAGAAATTAATTTTGGATAGAGTAAGGGATGGTTATAATCCATGTCCGTTGTGTGCCATCTATGCCCCATTGGTAAGACTTCCCTTTAGTTCCTGTCCCATATCCAAAACAGGAATTGGGAGAAATTCCCTCTAGAGTGAGGAAATCTCAGGGTGTCACTAGGGTCACCAGAATTAGTGTGCCCATTAAAAAGATTTCCCCTCTATTACTGCTCTGGTGTCAATGGTAAACCGTACAAATGAAGAGAGTGAATCTCACTATCGGGGGCACAAACAGCAATTTAAACTGGCTGGTGTTCTAATCCATTTCCACTCTATCCAAAAGTAAAAAAAAAAAAAAAAAAATTGAATTGCCTTTAGTTATATTTTAACCACTTGACGACCGCCTCACGCCGATGTACGTTGGCAAGGTGGCACGGACAGGCAAAATCACGTACATGTACGTGATTTGCCTTCCGCGGGTGGGGGGTCCGATCGGTCCCCCCCCGGTGCCCGAGGCGGTCGCCATTTCTTCCCGGGCGATGAGAGGTGAGGGGGTGGCCATCCATTGTTGGCCACCCCCTCCCGATCGCTCCCGGCGAATGAGAATGCTTCCTTTCCCTCTGTAATGTAAACAGAGGGAAAGGAAGGGATGTCATCTCTCCTCGAGCCGGTCTTTTCGTCGCCGCGCCGAGGAGAGAAGACATCAAGTAAGTCTGCACAACACTACACTAACAGTAGAACACGCCAGGCACACTTGTCACCCCTCATCACCCCCCGATCACCCCCCTGTACCCCCTGTCACTCTGACACCAATAGCATTTTTTTTTTTTTTTGCATTGGTGTCAGTTTGTGTCAGTTAGAAGTGTTAGGGCAGTTAGGTTAGCCCCCTTTAGGTCTAGGGTACCCCCCTAACCCCCCCCTAATAAAAGTTAACCCCTTGATTACCCCCCGTCACCAGTGTCGCTAAGCGATCGTTTTTCTGATCGCTGTATTAGTGACACAGGTGACGCTAGTTAGGGAGGTAAGTATATAGGTTCGCTGTCAGTGTTTTATAGCGACAGGGACCCCCATATACTACCTGCTAAAGGTTTTAACCCCCCGATTGCCCCCTAGTTAACCCTTTCACCAGCGATCACCGTATAAGTGTTACGGGTGACGCTGGTTAGCTAGTTTGTTTTTTGTAGTTTATTACAGTTTATTATAGTTTTAGGGCACCCGCCGTTTATTACCCTATAAAGGTTTAACCCCCTAATTGCCCGGCGGTGATAGAAGTTAAGTTTTTAGGATCAGATAAGGTCTGCGTCGCCCCAGGTTAGCGCCAGTACCGCTAAAACCCACGCACGCAGCATACACCTCCCTTAGTGCTATAGTATCTGAGCGGATCGATATCTGATCCGATCAGATCTATACTCCCCAGCAGTTTAGGGTTCCCTGAAACGCAGTGTTAGCGGGATCAGCCCAGATACCTGCTAGCACCTGCGTTTTGCTCCTCGGCCCAGCCCACCCAAGTGCAGTATCGATCGATAACTGTCACTTACAAAACACTAAGCACACATAACTGCAGCGTTCGCAGAGTCAGGCCTGATCCCTGCGATCGCTAACAGTTTTTTGGTAGCGTTTTGATACAGTCGCTGACAGTCAGGAGCTTTTTTGCCTGTGAGTCTCACTAGTGTACCCCTAAATTTAGAGCCCAAAATGGCAAATAGAAGGTACACTAGTGAAGAGGCCTACACGTTTCTGAGTATGACAGATAGTGAAAAGGAAGTCACTCATCTGTCAAGTTCAGGCTCAGAATACGAACCTGTAGAGGACAGCGGCTCCATGACAGATAGCTCTGACGACAGAGTTGTGGTCCCTGCTAAGGTCAGGCGTACCAGACCCCAAACTTCTTCTTCTGTCCTTGAAGTGCAAGAAGCGCAGGGCTCTCGTATGGAGCAGAGAAGTACTAGCGCCGCTACTCCTTCTGGTGAACTGGCAAGCACCAGCGGCCTAGTACACCCTGGTCGTACATCCAGCACTGCAGTATCACGTGGTGACGTGGCGAGTCCCATAAGTGCAGTTCAAGCTGGCGAGGTGGCAAGCACTAGTAGTGTCCCGCTGCCACCAAGAAGACAAAGACAGGCCCGTCGTGCCCATAGTGCCCTTCCTGCTGCATTGGCCAATCCGAATTGGGAACCCACCACTTCTGCAGCACCCGTACTTCACCCTTTCACTGGCCAACCCGGAATTCAGGTGAAAACAGTTGACTTTACGCCACTGGATTTTTATTCACTGTTTTTCACCGAAGATCTCTATAGATCTATTGTGGACCAAAGCAATTTATACGCTGGTCAACACATCGCCGCTAATCCCCAGTCCTCCCTTGCCAGAGATTGGAGACCAATTACAGTCTCCGAATTTAAGACCTTTCTGGGCCTTTCCCTCCTCATGGGGTTGAATAAAAAGAGTAAGTTGCGGTCATATTGGTCCACTGACCCAATTTACCATTCACCCTTGTTCTCTGCTTCCATGGCCAGGGCACGATACGAGCAGATTTTGCGGTTCATGCACTTCAACGACAATGAACTCTGTCGTCCTCGTGGAGACCCTGCATACGATCGGCTCTACAAAATTCGGCCCCTCGTAAACCACTTCAACCAACGTTTTGCAGACTTGTTTACTCCCCATCAAGTTGTCTGCGTTGATGAGTCCCTGATTAAGTTTTCTGGCCGCTTGTCATTCAAACAGTACCTTCCCAGCAAGCGTGCCAGATACGGGGTCAAGATGTATAAGCTCTGTGACAGGGCCACAGGCTATACATACAGTTTTATGGTTTACGAGGGCAGAGATAGTCACGTAGAGCCGACAAACTGCCCTGACTACATAGGAAGTGCTGGCAAGATAGTGTAGGACTTGGTGTCACCCTTATTCGGAAAGGGGTACCACTTGTACGTGGACAATTATTATACGAGCGTGCCACTTTTTAGTCACTTGTTTGATCAGTAGATTGGAGCATGTGGCACCGTGCGACCTAATCGCCGGGGCTTTCCCCAGCGGCTTGTAGATTCCCATCTTAGGCTGGGGGAGAGAGCCTGCTTGAAGTATAATAATTTGCTCGCTATGAAGTGGAGGGATAAGAAGAATGTTTTCGTTCTCACCTCCCTTCATGCAGACACGACGACCCAAATTACTACGGCGACTGGTGTTGTATAGAAACCCCTGTGTGTCCACGAATACAACCTTAATATGGGAGGGGTGGACCTCAATGACCGGTTGTTGGCGCCGTACCTAGTTGCCCGTAAGGCCAGACGCTGGTACAAAAAAGTGTCTGTATACTTATTTCAATTGGCTTTGCTGAATGCTCATGTGCTATACAGAGCTTCAGTACAGACTGGATCCTTCCTTAAATTCCAGGAAGAGATCGTCAGAGCCCTTCTGTTTCCAGACGGTGCTCTACCTCACCTTCCCCAACCAAATGCAGTAAGCCGGCTGCATGAGCGGCATTTTCTTTATGCCATCCCGAGTACCCCTACCCAACGAGCCCCCCAAAAAAGATGTCGTGTCTGCAGCAAGCGCGGATTTAGGCGCGACACCCGGTCTTATTGTCCCTCCTGTCCTGGCAATCCTGGTCTTTGCATGGGTGTATGCTTTGAACGCTACCATACATTAGTTGAGTATTAGCGTAGGGTTCAGCTCTGCACAGACTAGGCACACTAACACAGGGTCTCCCAAGATGCCATTGCATTTTGAGAGACCCAAACCTGGAACGAGTTACAAAAGTTAAAAGTTACTAAAAAAAAGTGTAAAAAAAAAAAAAAAATAAAAAAAAAAAAACAAAAATAGTTGTTGTTTTATTGTTCTCTCTCTCTCTATTCTCTCTCTATTGTTCTTCTCTTTTTTACTCTATTCTATTCTGCAATGTTTTATTGTTATTATGTTTTACCATGTTTTCTTTTCAGATTTTTTATACTTTCCCGTTACTGTGTTTTGTTGGTAACCATTTTATTGTTTTCAGGTACGCCATTCAGTTGCAGCGCGGATTTATTTATCTTGACAGCCACAGCGTTTGCTCCCACGATATATAAAGCCGTGACTCCAGCGCTGTCGGAGGTGATTTCACCACCACAGTTACATACTTCAGCATATATGCCGAAGCGTGGGGGCAGCAGTGGGTGGAGGAGCAATTTGCTCCTGCCTTTCGCGGGAGGATGCCCCCATGCTTCGGCATATATATATTTTAGGCACAGGTTGCGTTAAATGTTTTATTTTTTACTATGTTTTTTTTTTTGTATTTGCTTTGCAGGTATGGTAAGTCTTACTGTTACTGTAATGTCACTTTGTTTTATTGTTAACCATCATTTGCTTAGCAGGTACGCCATTCAGTTGCAGTGCGGATTTATTTATCTTGACAGCAACAGCGTTTGCTCCCACGATATATAAAGCCGTGATTCCAGCGCTGTCGGAGGTGATTTCACCACCACAGTTACATACTTCAGCATATATGCCGAAGTGTGGGGGCAGCAGTGGGTGGAGGAGCAATTTGCTCCTGCCTTTTGTGGGAGGATGCCCCCATGCTTCGGCATATATAAATGGTGCATGTATGCCCATCATTAGAAGTGGGTGGATGAAGGGAGGTATTCTAATGGTGGGCATACCCACCGATCAATATCTTTTTTTCGTTCAGCCCACAGGCTGCATGAAAAAAAAAAAGTTTACAATATATGCCTAACAAGGACCAGCAACGTACTGGTATGTTGCTGGACTTTGAGTGGTTATACCAGAATGATGCCTGCAGGTTTAGGTATCATCTTGGTATCATTCTTTTCAGCCAGCGGTCGGCTTTCATGTAAAAGCAATCCTAGCGGCTAATTAGCCTATAGACTGCTTTTGCAAGCAGTGGGAGGGAATGCCCCCCCCTCCCCCACCGTCTTCCATGTTTTTCTCTGGCTTTCCTGTCCCAACAGGGAATCTGAAAATGCAGCCGGTGATTCAGCCAGCTGACCATAGAGCTGATCAGAGACCAGAATGGCTCCAAACATCTCTATGGCCTAAGAAACCGGAAGCTACGAGCATTTCATGACTTAGATTTCACCGAATGTAAACAGCGCCATTGGGAAAGCATTTTATCACACCGATCTTCGTGTGGTCAGATGCTTTGAGGGCAGAGGAGAGATCTAGGGTCTAATAGAGCCCAATTTTTAAAAAAAAGAGTACCTGTCACTACCTATTGCTATCATAGGGGATATTTACATTCCCTGAGGTAACAATAAAATTAATTTAAAAAAAATAAAAATGAAAGGAACAGTTTAAAAATAAGATAAAAAAGCAAAAAAATAATAAAGAAAAAAAAAAAAAAAGCACCCCTGTCCCCCCCTGCTTTCGCGCAAAGGCGAACACAAGCGTCGGTCTGGCGTCAAATGTAAACAGCAATTGCACCATGCATGTGAGGTATCACCGCGAAGGACAGAACGAGGGCAGTAATTTTAGCAGTAGACCTCCTCTGTAAATCTAAAGTGGTAACCTGTAAAGGCTTTTAAAGGCTTTTAAAAATGTATTTATTTTGTCGCCGCTGCGCGTTTGTGCGCAATTTTAAAGCATGTCATGTTTGGTGTTTCTAAAGAAAAAATTTGCGCTAGGTGTACAAACAGTAACTTAGTGAATATCACCCGTGAAGGAAAATCCTGCAGCTATGCACTATACCTTGATAAGGGCACTACTAAATAGATATAACAAAAAGCACAGCGCTGGATATAAATGCAAAAATACAACAAAAATTGATATTACTATTAAAAGCACCAACAACTTTCATATGTGGTAAAAGAAAAAAAGAAAAATAAACAATAACATGAATGCTTCACTACAGTGATATATATGCGTGAACAATAACATGGATGCTTTACTATAGTGATATATATGCGTGACTATTCCCAGTTTTTTATCCACACATTTAGAAAAAGTCCAAAGATGCAAAAATTATGTCAAAACAAATGTCCAAAAAAGCAATTAAATGTGACTTTCTATGAATAATAAATCCGTGACTGTCACCGTGTTGAGATCCCGTCACCTGGTATAGATTGAAGGCTTACCAGATAGCTCTATTCCTCTGATCAGAGGCTAACAGCTTGGGGTTTGCCCTCCACAGCGGCTGGAACTTTAGCTGGGATGATGGATGTAGATCCACAAACGATCGCCACAGGCTTCCAGACAGCGGTACAATCAGGGAAGAGAGCTCTCACCGTGTTTAAAAGAAAAGAGAAAACTCCAAAACACGGTGAGAGCTCTCTTCCCTGATTGTACCGCTGTCTGGAAGCCTGTGGCGATCGTTTGTGGATCTACATCCATCATCCCAGCTAAAGTTCCAGCCGCTGTGGAGGGCAAACCCCAAGCTGTTAGCTCTATGCCTCTGATCAGAGGCTATCTGGTAAGCCTTCAATCTATACCAGGTGACGGGATCTCAACACGGTGACAGTCACGGATTTATTATTCATAGAAAGTCACATTTAATTGCTTTTTTGGACATTTGTTTTGACATAATTTTTGCATCTTTGGACTTTTTCTAAATGTGTGGATAAAAAACTGGGAATAGTCACGCATATATATCACTATAGTAAAGCATCCATGTTATTGTTCACGCATATATATCACTATAGTGAAGCATTCATGTTATTGTTTATTTTTCTTTTTTTCTTTTACCACATATGAAAGTTGTTGGTGCTTTAATAGTAATATCAATTTTTGTTGTATTTTTGCATTTATATCCAGCGCTGTGCTTTTTGTTATATCTATTTATGTCATGTTTGGTATCCATGTACTCGGCCTAAGATCATCTTTTTTATTTCATCAAACATTTGGGCAATATAGTGTGTTTTAGTGCATTAAAATAGTGTGTTTTTTCCCCAAAAAATGCGTTTGAAAAATCGCTGTGCAAATACTGTGTGAAAAAAAATATGAAACACCCACCATTTTAATCTGTAGGGCATTTGCTTTAAAAAAATATATAATGTTTAGGGGTTCAAAGTAATTTTCTTGCAAAAAAAAATTATTTTTTCATGTAATCAAAAAGTGTCAGAAAGGGCTTTGTCTTCAAGTGGTTAGAAGAGTGGGTGATGTGTGACATAAGCTTCTAAATGTTGTGCATAAAATGCCAGGACAGTTCAAACCCCCCCCCCCCCCCAAATGACCCCATTTTGGAAAGTAGACACCCCAAGCTATTTGCTGAGAGGCATGTCGAGTCCATGGAATATTTTATATTGTGACACAAGTTGCGGGAAAGAGACAAATCTTTTTTTTTTTGCACAAAGTTGTCACTAAATGATATATTGCTCAAACATGCTATGGGAATATGTGAAATTACACCCCAAAATACATTCTGTTGCTTCTATGGGGATACCACATGTGTGGGACTTTTTGGGAGCCTAGCCGCGCAGGGGACCCCGAAAACCAAGCACCGCCTTCAGGCTAAGGGCGTAAATTTTTGATTTCACTCTTCACTGCCTAGCACAGTTTCGGAGGCCATGGAATGCCCAGATTGCACAACCCCCCCCCCCAAATGACCCCATTTTGGAAAATAGACACCCCAAGCTATTTGCTGAGAGGTATAGTGAGTATTTTGCAGACCTCACTTTTTGTCACAAACTTTCGAAAATTTAAAAAAGAAAAAAAAAATACATTTTTCTTGTCTTTCTTCATTTTCAAAAACAAATGAGAGCTGCAAAATACTCACCATGCCTCTCAGCAAATAGCTTGGGGTGTCTACTTTCCAAAATGGGGTCATTTGGGGGGGGGGGGTTTGTGCCATCTTGGCATTTTATGGCCTTCAAAACTGTGATAGGTAGTGAGGAGTGGAATCACAACTTAACGCCCTTAGAAATCCTGAAGCCGGTGCTTGGTTTTCGGGGCCCCGTATGCGGCTAGGCTCCCAAAAAGTCCCACACATGTGGTATCCCCGTACTCAGGAGAAGCAGCAGAATATATTTTGGGGTGTAATTCCACATATGCCCATGGCATGTTTGAGCAATATATCATTTAGTGACAACTTTGTGCAAAAAAAAAAAAATTTTCACTTTCCCGCAACTTGTGTCAAAAAAGAAAGTATTCCATGGACTCAACATGCCTCTCAGCAAATAGCTTGGGGTGTCTACTTTCCAAAATAGGGTCATTTGGGGGGGTTTTGTGCCATCTGGGCATTTTATGGCCTTCAAAACTGTGATAGGTAGTGAGGAGTGAAATCAAAAATTTATGCCCTTAGAAATCCTGAAGGCAGTGATTGGTTTTCGGGGCCCCATACGCGGCTAGGCTCCCAAAAAGTCCCACACATGTGGTATCCCCATACTCAGGAGAAGCAGCTGAATGTATTTTGGGGTGCAATTCCACATAGGCTCATGGCCTGTGTGAGCAATATATCATTTAGTGACAACTTTTTGTAAATATTTTTTTTTTTTTTGTCATTATTCAATCACTTGGGACAAAAAAAATAAATATTCAATGGGTTCAACATGCCTCTCAGCAATTTCCTTGGGGTGTCTACTTTCCAAAATGGGGTCATTTGGGGGGGTTTTGTACTGCCCTGCCATTTTAGCACCTCAAGAAATGACATAGGCAGTCATAAACTAAAAGCTGTGTAAATTCCAGAAAATGTACCCTAGTTTGTAGACGCTATAACTTTTGCGCAAACCAATAAATATACGCTTATTGACATTTTTTTTACCAAAGACATGGGGCCGAATAAATTTTGGCCTAAATGTATGACTAAAATTGAGTTTATTGGATTTTTTTTTATAACAAAAAGTAGAAAATATCATTTTTTTTCAAAATTTTCGTTCTTTTTCCGTTTATAGCGCAAACAATAAAAACGGCAGAGGTGATCAAATGCCATCAAAAGAAAGCTCTATTTGTGGGAAGAAAAGGACGCAAATTTCGTTTGGGTACAGCATTGCATGACCGCGCAATTAAAAGTTAAAGCGATGCAGTGCCAAATTGGAAAAAGACCTCTGGTCCTTAGGCAGCATAATGGTCCGGGGCTCAAGTGGTTAAGGTCAGAATTGCTACAGCACATTATATGTGAACAGTGCATGTTCCCGGTAAAGGACATTTGGCAGCACTTGTGTGTAAAGGGTTAACTGCATAGTTAAAAAACCCAGCTATCCATCACACTCAGTCTGCTGGCACTTAGATTGTCCCACGAGTAAAATAAAATATCTATGAAACATGAGGCTGAGAATCACTGTCACACACTGGTGACAGCGACATGTTATTGCACTAATGTTGTTACATACTCTTGGCAATGGCTGGGATCTGCCTCTGCCAGCCGTCATAGGCAGCAATCTTTTCCAATGCAGGAAATGGGCCAGGTCTATAAATTGCACCATGCAGTCAGTGTATAAGTAACAAAGGTGGGCTAACAGACAAGTACCTTCTAGCAAAAGCTCCAACTGTTAGAAAATGTTTGTTTTGCAACTTTAGTTTGGCTTTCAGTGTATTAAAGCCACCAGACAGATCATGTAGTATTTGTATTTTATTTTAGTTTTGGCAGCTATCCGGCATGTACTGAATACTTTGACAGCAGTTTCATAACACTATAATGGAGTAGAAGCCAGGAAATCAGATCTAGTACAGAGGTATAAACCAATGTTCATGAAAATTGAAGCAAAATGAAGACTGCAAATAGTAATAAGTTGGACAAGATCAAGCCATGGCAAATTAATGATGGAAGATATGAGGGCACGCTGGAAAGCAAAGATACTTGAGGAGATAGAGGGGCAAGTAGGGCAATAAGGAAAGTGAGGAATAAATATTGTGCTATAAATCAAACGTTAATTAGCAAACTGAAGAATTTGAAAATGTGCTACAGAATTTTATTTTTTTTTCCCTTTCTAAAGACTAGAGAAATAAGACATACACTAGCGAAATAAGCCAGAAAAGGCCAGAACGGCCCATATAAAAGCTCAAATCGCATTTACTGTGTAGGCAACAAGAAATTTTTTTTTTTGTTTTTTTTTTAGCACTTTACTAACAGTTTTGAGGACTTCAAATCTGTTTTGTATGCCATAGCAAAATACTGAATAAACATGCATAAACCCTTCAGCCAACACGATGTGTTCATGCAAAGCATACAACATCGATATTCAGTGTAAATGCACTTTTTTTGCATACAAATAATTTTACTTTCAAGAAAATGCACCTTTTAGGTTGTTTTTTTTTTTTTTTTGTTTTTTTGCTTTTTTTATTTTACACGAAAAAGTATATTATTGGTTGAGATATTTATACCAGCCAGATTTCGGCCTCCATGTGACAGATAACACAAAGTGTAAAAGGCATAAATAAAGTTTAAAAACCTTTGTTATCCGCGGCAATAAAGCCCAAAATATTCTCATGGCGCAGCATCACAGTTTGATAGATTTCTGCCTCTCTGAACCACGAGCGTTCCTCTCTTGATGAAAAAATCTTGACTGCCACTTCTTCTCCTCTCCACTTGCCTCGCCACACTTCTCCAAAGCGACCTTTGCCAATGCTTTCTTGCAAAACGATGGTTCTCGCAATAGTTCTCTGCACAAGCAAAGGCAGACCTTGGACATAAAAAAAAAAAAAAAAAAAATTAATGCAGATCTAAATCTTACACAAAAAACAATCTTAAAATAATTTTCTACCTTAACTGCAACCACTAAACTTCTATCACCTACTGTAGATTCCTTCTGGCTCCCAGCAGCAGTTTAAAATTACACAGGTGATTGAAAGCACAGAACCTTTGTTAAAGAATATTAGATAGGGAACAGAACTGTAAAAATAAAAACGAACCGGACAAAAGTACAATATTGTATTTGTTCCATGTTTTAAAGTGCTTTCTGGGGAGTGGGGCAGGTGTGAATGAATTCACACCTGCCCCACTCCCCTTCTGCCCCAGACAATCCAACAGCAGCTTTGAAGAAGCTGGGTCAATGGATAGCTGCAGCTCATTTCCACTGTAAACACTTTCCACAGAAAAATATTGGCAATAGAAATGCAGAGGGAGGGGGGGGGGATGTGTCAGCCTCTGCAATCCTATTCCCGTTGCTTGTCTGTGAAGTGTTTATAGCGGAGACAAGCTGCAAATATGAATCAACCCATCTCCTTTAAAATGGTTGTTGGATGAGCCGCAACTGGAGAGCGGGGAATCGGGAGGCAGGTTGGACCTCATAACTAGAGTTTAAAAAGCACTTAGAAAAATGGAACACAGTACTACACATGTACTTTGTCTCATAAGGAACAGAACTGTAAGAAAAAAAATACGATAGGTCAATTACATGACTCTTATTCCACTGAAATCTTCAGGGAATGCCATTCTTCCTGGTCCCTCACAGCTACCTTCCTCTAACGTTCTTGTCACTACAGGAGACATAACTGAGTGGAGGTCAGCAAGAAGGCAGTTAATTTTCAGTGCGATACAATTTAAGATAATAGTAGTTGAAAACCTCAGACATTAAATAGGAGCATAGCATAACCCTCTATAGTGTGTATTTTTCTCAATTAAGAGCATTAAGTGTCATTTCTATCTGCTGCTTCATTCCTCTGCTATCAGCATAAGTTACTGCTGACAAGTTTTCCTGATACCAAGGAGAAAAAAAAACAACAGGAGAGGGGTCTAAAGCTGATTGGCAGCCTCAGCTCTGTTCCTATGTGCTGTGTGAAGGGGAATGTGTCACTTCCCTCCAACCAGCTCTTAGAGTTCTACTCACTGAGCTCTGCAAAGTGCAACCTTCGCTCTCTCTTCCCTTTTTTTTCCCCAGACAGCTCAGAATATTTCCTGAACCAGAAATAGAAGAATTTACGGAGATCTTTTTGCATGAAATCCTATTTTCTGCTAGGAAAATTGTCAGACAATGAATGAGGAATGCACCACCTGGATATTAGACATTAACAATAATTTGCCATACAAGAAATTCCTGTATATTCATAGTGGTTGCCCATCTAAATTTAACAAAATATGGGATAGACGGCTTCAAGCTTCTGAAACTTGTTCTTAATTAGGAGTTCACTCTGTAACAGTTTTACTGCTTCTTTAGCACTGTCACCAGTAGTATTGATGTACCCGTGATTATACGTATTTACTTTCCAAGGTGAATGCTTAATGACCACTTCTTTTTATGTTGATTTGTGTCTTATATATCTCGTTCTTATAAGGGATGCAAGATTCTGATATTCACCCACTTTATTGTCAGGGTGTACGAAATACATAGTTTGTATCCCTTAACTTGTACAACTTTTAATAAAAGTTACTGTTTGAAATTGAAAAAAAAAAAAAATATGGGAAAAATGTAAGCGATTTTAATGAGATAAGTGTGTGTTTGTGTGTGAGAATGTGTGAATAGGTGTGCTCATGTAATAACTGTTATTTGCTGATACTTATGGATTTTCAAACATAGAATGTATGTCATTTGTATTGTTTCTTTTGTAATAGAACAGCACGGTTATTTTCACATTGTTTTCCTTTTAAGTTAATCTTTTAAAAACATTATGGACATTTGGGATGAAAATTCCTCTTTATTTAGACAAGGAGTGTAACATATCTCGGACGACTCTGTGCCAGATTTCAAAGTTAAAAGGAACACCGACAGGGAATAGGAGGTAAGGATCTTGTTCCCTGTGGGAAAAAGGCACGATTTCTGAAAAGTTCAATAGCATCTGGATATTAGTCTGGCTACTTTTTACTTCCCCTCTGTGCCCACACTTGTCTGTGCTGCTAGAGTACTCACAACCTCCCAGAAATCCACAGGGTTCAGTGTCCTCTCCCATTAGGTGACCACTGCCTGCAATCCCCTTGTGGGTATTTCCAGGTGATATCTACTACTCCACGGTATTTAAAGGCTTTTTTTTTTTCTCCTTCTAAATTTCAGCTTCCTTATGTACCTATATACCATTGGTACATAAGTATATGCTTTTTCTTTTCCAGAAAAGAAAAAGCTTTCTATAATATCCTAGACCAGCCCTTACCTCAGCCTCCAGATTTTTGTATGGAGAACTCCTCCATTACTTCCAGGATGGTCCTTAAGTTGGGAAAGCAGTTTAAAATCAGGAAGGAGTTCACCAGCTGACCTCCTTAACACACACCCTGCATCAGCCCCCACCCCCCCCCTGCAGGAGATGTCTCCCACCCACCATGGATAGATGGGGTGTCCTCCGATTATATAGTTTTTGCAAATTTAAAGGAGATTGCATAATCAGATTATGTAGTGTATGGCCACCCTTATACACCTAACATGAACTAGTTGCGCTTTTGGTGCCATTCACCGTCAATGGCAACCCAAATGCAGAAGCAAACACATATTTTACCATGTGAAAAAAACAAGTGACAAATGTCACAAAACGTGCAGTAAAAACAATGCAAACCACAACATGCCAAAATGAGATACTTTGCCACGTGTAAGGCAGTCCATTGGAATCAATGGGCTTCCCAATGTGTGTGGCAGGAAAAACAAACCCAATAAAATGCACTCCCACTACGTTGAGGGTGAATGGGGCCTAAAAGTAAAAAATCGGTGACTTCCAGTTTCAGCGTCACATGTAACAAAAAAAAGCAGCTACATTTAGCTAGAATGGCTCCCTGTACCATCACCTTCCTGACATTGCTCCAGGGCACCTCTGCATGAATCGGTATCTCATACAGAACCGCTCACGGTCTGCCTCAGTCTCAATTTGGCCCTTCTCTTCCCGCCACCCAGGATCCCATGATAGCAGACAGCATGGACACAGAGCACGAAGGAGACACTGATCTGTCCCCGCTCCAGCAGACAACCACCACGGTAAGATCGCACAGGCTGTGTTAGCACTGCTCTACCCCACCAGTACTGCACCAGTGGACAGGGCAGTCTCAGCAGGAACAGAACAGCTACTTACCACTGTCAAGATCCCCTGCTTACACCGATAATGATTGCCTGGGGATGCGCAAGTTTGCAGGGATTCTCCTATCCCCCCATTGCAGACAGTAATCAAGCCTAAGGTTACACTGCCCACAGAGTGGATACTACATGTGGAAAAAAGTGAAGTCATTACTGTTTTGTTGTTTAGGTTGCTGTACTCCTGTTGGCTTTTTTTATCCCCTCAATTCCATTATTATTGGGAACTGCACACTTATTTCTCATACCACCCTGTTGGATTCTTCATTTAGCTTCACAAAATCCAGGCTCTATAGGCTAGATATCTGGTGCCTCTCGGTTGCATACCTGTCCCCTTATATTATGTACTTTTATGAAAATAGTAACGTCAAAGGACTACGCTCCCCAACCAAACGCATGTCAGTGCTACGTCACTTAAAATCATAGTCTTACTGCAAGAGACCCATTTACCCTCGTAAGACTTTGTTCTGATACGTAAACACTGGGTAGGCCGTATATATGGCTCCACTTCGGCCAAACGGAAAGCCGGCATCATCATCCTGCTCCACAAAAGCTTGTGTGAGATAGATAGATAGATAGATAGATAGATAGATATCTATCTCTATCTACACACACACACCACACAAACAGTATCTCACAAAAGTGAGTACACCCCTCACATTTTTGCAAATATTTTATTATATCTTCATGTGACAACACTGAAGAAATTACGCTTTGCTACAATGTAAAGTAGTAAAAGTAGTGGGTGTACAGCTTTTATAAGTGTACATTTGCTGTCCCCTCAAAATAACTCAACATACAGCCAATAATGTCTAAACCACTGGCAATAAAAGTGAATTAACCCTCTTGCTCAATAGGGATTAGGTCTGGAGACATGCTTGGCCAGTCCATCACCTTTACCCTCAGCTTCTTTAGGGATCTCTTTATATCTATCTACACATACACACACACACACACACACACACACACACACACACACACACACTAAGCATCCGCGCCCGTGTCTAAAATTGCAGTTGCGGTCTATTACCCTCTAACTAGAGTACAGAACAATGAAATATTAACCACTTAAGGACTAGCCTCGTTTTGGATTTTTGGTGTTTACATGTTTAAAACAGGTTTTTTTTTGCTAGAAAATTACTTAGAACCCCCAAACATTATATATCGTTTTTTTTTCTAACACCATAGAGAATAAAATGGCGGTCATTGAAATACTTTTTTTTGCACTGTATTTGCGCAGCGGTCTTATAAGCGCACTTTTTTTGGAAAAAATTCACTTTTTTGAATTAAAAAAAAAAATATAAGACAACAGTAAAGTTAGCCCAATTTTTTTTTATATTGTGAAATACAATGTTACGCCAAGTAAATTCATACCCAACATGTCACGCTTCAAAATTTCGCCCGCTCGTGGAATGGCGTCAAACTTTTACCCTTAAAAATCTCCATAGGCGAGACGTATAAAAAAATTCTACAGGTTGCATGTTTTGCACTACAGAGGAGGTCTAGGGCTAGAATGATTGCTCTCGCTCTAGCGGTCGCAGCGATACCTCACATGTGTGGTTTGACCACCGTTTTCATATACGGGCGCTACTCGTGTATGCGTTCGCTTCTGCGCACGAGCTCGTCGGGACGGGGGGGGGGGGGTTTAAATTTTGGTGTCACTTTTATTCATATTACAAGGAATGTAAACAACCCTTGTAATAGAAAAAAGCATGACAGGTCCTCTTAAATATGAGATCTGGGGACAAAAAGTCCTCAGATCTCATATTTGGACTAAAAAAGCAAAAAAAAAAAAAAAGTCGTTTGAAAAAATGACATATGGGCGGAGCTGACGTAATGACGTCGCTTCAGCCGTCCAATGGTATGGAGGCGGGTGGCGGCCATCTTATAGTTATGGGGTATTCCTGCGCTATCGTGAACGGGGTTAGGGAGAAAGGAGGAGGGAAACCCAATCTCAATAAAACAAGGAAAAGCAGCCTACACCGAATGGGGTACAGCCTGTCCCCAGTTAAAAAGAAATGAAATAGAGTGTGGTGCTGCGCTAATCCCAATGAGATAGGCGTGTATTGGCTCTGTACTTGTGAGTATCTTATAGTGCACCCAAATTTAATCTTTGCAACTGTAACAGAGCAGTGGAAAGATGACCTAATGTGACAGTTGTATAAATTATGTGCTGATGGTGTGTATGATCAAATAATCGTAGTATAGATACACAATAAATACTAATAAATATAACGTGCAAAGTGATTAGTGCTTGAACATCATGGTAGCAAACATAAATATATGGGTGAATAAATATAACATAGATAAAGATAGCAGCTGGCTCAAACTATCACCAGTCGCCAACTAGCTTAATTAAATATAAATCAACACATTCATAAGTGCATATATAACCAAAGTGCATCCAGTGCAAATTAAATGTGGCTAAGTGCTAAAAGTTCATTAATATGCATGCAAATCTTACGTGCAAAATATCAGGTGCAGTGCTCCTTGCGGCGAAAAACAATTAATCAAAAGTCCAAAAAAGTGTAATGACTTCCGTGCTAAACATGGGTGACAATAGTGGTCAGTCTTCACTGCCCACCAATGTGCACACTGTTGCATGATGGCGGCCATCTTAGCCTGACTCGTTTCCATACCCAGGCACAGAAAGGTCCCGATCGCCTCCGCCGCTACCGACGGCTCTGGTAAGCGGCAGAGGGCGCGGGAGAGCAGCGGGAGGGGGGGTGGCACCTCTCCCGCCACCCATAACGGTGATCTCGCGGCGAACCGGTCACAGAGACCATCATTATCGTACACAGAAGCGGCTTCTGTAAAGATGGACACCTCGGTTGTGGCAGCAGCTGCTGCCGTTACCGAGATATCCATCTTCAAAGTGCCGACGTATATGTACAGGAGGCGGTCAGTAAGTGGTTAATGCTAAACTGCGGTTGCTACAACCATCAATGAATGCAAAATTATACTATGTATGTACTTATTTCAATAAACAAATTATATTTCTATGCCATACATGAAATTATAAGTAAATATATATTGCCAAATTACAATACAAATACTCTGTCCGAATCTTTTGTCAAAAATTGCTAGTATAAAAAAAAAAGGAAAAAAAAGTTATTGAAATGTGACGCAAAAAAGTGCTTATGCTTAGTGCTATTCCACCTCGTGCTCATGTGACACCATCCACACTCACCAGATTCCAATGACTCCCTTGCTATACAAGAGGAGTCAATAGCACCTGTCCAGATCTCTCAATTGACACCAATCCTAGGTGTTATCCCCTCTCCTTGGTGTTGCTCTATTCCTTAACCCGTCTATTCAGTTGGCAGGAGCAGTTAAAAAAATAAGACCTAGGATTGATGATGATCTTTTCTGCAATGCACCATTATTGCAGTACACTAGAAACCCCTACTGTATATCCACAATATAGCGATATCGGACCATAGTCCAGAATCACTCCAGCTGACGAAATATTTCACTCAGGGCTCTGTCAGGTTGTGGAAATTCCCGTCGTACTTTGCCCACAATGCAGATCTCCGTCGTGTTCTTCAAGATGTGTGGACGGAATATGAAACCAACAACCCTGCGCATAAAGATGACCCTAATCCGTTACAAAGCTTTCCTGTGAGGCAAGATCATTACCTTCTACTCCTACTATAAGAAAAATGCCTCCCAACAGTACAAATTGGCGAGTGAACATTTAAGGCTCAGCTCGCCCAGCAGAATTCCCCCAAGCATAGAAAGAGCTGGCACGAAGCCAAGCAACTCTTTGACTTATGGGCTGAGACCCAAGAATGCCTTCACCAAACTTACATGGATTTGCAATACTATAAATATGGTAAAGCAGGGAAACTGCTGGCAAGACTGTGCAAGCCTACTCACATTCTCAAATTGAAAAATGTACAGGACGGGGGCGCATGCGCGGATGCCTGAGAGGTTAGATATGCCTGCTTAGAGCTCCGCTCCAGGGCCGTTTTCGCCGGAGGACTACAGGTCCCAGAGATGCCGAAAAGCATCAAAACCACCTGGCACTTACCTGTAAAGCACTCAGGTACTATTAGAATGGTTTTGAAAGGCACCAAATCTAAAATTAAGTCTGGTAACATTAAGGAAACGCCGACCCGTCAGTTATCCAAGATGGCGGCGGCAGTTACCTCACAGCCCAGCACCTCACATACTG
Organism: Lithobates clamitans; assembly: GCA_037952925.1. Classification (NCBI taxonomy): domain Eukaryota; kingdom Metazoa; phylum Chordata; class Amphibia; order Anura; family Ranidae; genus Lithobates; species Lithobates clamitans. The sequence continues at coordinate 472,466 of JBBGZY010001101.1, read as the reverse complement.
CCAAGCCACTGAAACTCAATACAAGCACCATAGATTTTTCTGGAGAGTCTGATACAGACATAGGAGACTCACAAACAGCATTACAAACTGATTTATTTAAAAAATTTGAGCGAATATTACAAAAAGCCCTGAAACAGACGTCAGACCACATAACAGATAAATTAACAAGGGAGATTAGAGACCTGGGGCAAAGAACAGCTGAGTTAGAAATAAGGATGGATGATCTGGAAAGTCAAACACAGCAACATGAATCAGAATTTATGAACCTGAAAGAAGAAAATGCTGTATTCTAGTCACGTTTAGAGGACCAGGCGAATAGGGATCGTAGGGCTAACTTGCGGATTAGAGGTATCCCTGAGAATGTCCTTGATGTTCAAGCCACTATTACTGCACTATTTCAAGAACTACAACCTGGTATTCCAATAGAGAGATTAGAAATGGATAGAGTGCATAGAGCTTTAGCTCAACGTAGAATAAATGGCCCTCCTAGGGACATAATTGCTAAAATGCATTATTATCGCACTAAAGAACAATTGCTTGCAGCAGCCAGAGGAAAGGATTCTCTCACCTTTCAAGGTCATGTATATCAGCTTTTTGCAGACCTTTCTCCTATTACAGTGGCAAAAAGACGTGCACTTAAACCCCAGTTACAAGTACTTCAACGTCATCAAATTACTTATCATTGGGGTTTTCCTTTTTCGCTCAGATTTACACATTTAGAAACTAAATATATATGTCGCTCTTCAGAGGAATTGCAGTCAGCCTTGATTGAGTTGGGCCTAAAGGACCAGGATTCACCTAAAGATTTACCACGCAGAAGGTCAGCCTCAGGTTCACCTTAGCAAAATGCAACAGGAGTACATAACTCTTCCACCTCTTCCCGTCAACATCTACATAAGCGAGGCCGTTTTGACAACTCTTTCCCTAATAATGAAGACTCAATGGACTGATATACCGTATATACTCGAGTATAAGTCGTTCCGAGTATAAGTCGAGGCCCTAATTTACCACAAAAAAATGGGAAAAACTTATTGACCCGAGTATAAGACGAGGGTGAAAAATGCACAGCTACTGTAAGTGGAAAAGAGGGTCAACAATGCCCATTTGCAGCATCACTGTGCCCATTTGCAGCCATAGGTCCCCTGAACTTCAAACTTAGTAGTTAAGGGTTCCTAGATGCCCCCTAGCTGCAGCCAAAATTTGGGGTCTCTGAACCCAAAGGGTCCCGAAATGACATTGCTGCAGATGGACACAGTTGACCGAATTTGGGGCCCCGTATCTCAGGGCCACTTAGTGCTAAGAACCCCAAATTTGGTGTGCAAACCCAGTGGAACTGGCACCATATAATTTGCAAAGCTGGGGTTTCTAGCACCAAGTGGCCCCGAGATACAGGGCCCCAAAAATCAGTTCAGAAAATGTCAAGCACTTTTTTGCAGCAGAGAATGACATTTTCCAAACCGGTTTTGGGGCCCCGTATCTCAGGGCCACTTGGTGCTAGGAACCCAAGCTTTGGATATGTTATTATACCAGTTCCACTGGGTGTGCACACCAAATTTGGGGTTCCTAGCACCAAGTGGTCCTGAGATATGGGGCCCCAAAGTCGGTTCAGAAAATGTCAAGCACTTTTTTGCAGCAGAGAATGACATTTTCCGAACCGATTTTGGGGCCCCGTATCTCGGGGCCACTTGGGGCTAGGAACTTCAGCTTTGGATATGTTGTGGTACCAGATCCCCTGGGTTTGCACACCAAATTTGGGGTTCCTAGCACCAAGTGGTCCTGAGATACGGGGCCCCAAAGTCGGTTCAGAAAATGACATTTTTTGCTGCAGAAAAGTGCTTGACTCGAGTATAAGTCGAGGGGGGCACTTTCAGCACATAAAAATGTGCTGAAAAATTCGACTTATACTCGAGTATATACGGTATATGTTTTTTTTTCATATATATATCTGTTAAAGAAAGTTTTCTATTTGACTCTTCAGTATTATATTATAACCTATTTCAGTGAACCCACTATTCACAATACCAAGGTTTCAGGTTTTTGGACTTCCAGTCTCAATCTTGTTTTTAATGTCTATGCCATCCATAATTTTTTTTTGTGTGAAAATATATTTTTGTTTTTCCCCCCTTTTTTTTTTTTTTTTTTTTTTTTTTTTTTATTTACAGCTTTTTACTAATAATTTTTTGATTACACTTTGGTACTTGGATATGACCAGCACTTAATATCCTATCTGTTAATAAAGTGTATGCGTATGTTCATATATGCATGTATACATAAGTGTATGGATGTATATATATATATTTTTTTTAATTATTTTAGAAGTATATGTGTATATATATTAGGGGTGCGCATCTTCACTGGTCTCACGATTCGATTACGATTATCTGCTCAACGATTCGATTCGATTCCGCGATGCATCACGATGCATCACGATTACCGACGAGCTCCCACTTCCGCTTGGGCTGCCTAGGCGGCCCTTCTTCCCTGCAATCTTCTGGGACACATCACAGTTCCCAGAAGATTGCCCGGCTGTGCAGGACAGTGCAGTGAGACATGCGCACCCGGCTGTGAAGCTGCAAGCTGTCACAGCCGGATGCCCACAGTAGTATTGCCAGCGCCGTGGACAGGCAGGGGAGAGAATGGAGGGTTTGGGTGGCCACGTCGCTGGATTGTGGGACAGGTGAGTGTCTTTTTATTAAAAGTCATAAGATACACTTTTTTTGTAGCTGCTGACTTTTAATAAACAAAAAATTTACTAGGCGGCCCCTCCCTGCCAGCGATCTTCTGGGTCCCAGAAGATGGGCTGGCCAATGGCAGAGCGCAGTGCAGCTTGTGCAGTCTGCGCCCGGCTGTGAAGCCATAAACTGTCACAGGCGGGTGTCACTGCCCACAGTAGATCTGATGGCGCAGAGGAGAGGGAAAGGAGCGAGGCTCCATGCGGCCGCATCGATGGACCATGGGACAGGTGAATGTCTGATTATTAAAAGTCAGCAGCTACACTTTTTGTAGCTGCTGACTTTTAATAAACTAAAAAAAACGGGTGGAACTCCACTTTACGTAGTGCACTAATCCGGTGCACTACAAGGTACAGGAATTCACACACACGGCTGCTGGAAGGTCAGGAGGGATTACAATCCACAACTGACAAACAGCCCCGTGAAGTTCCTCTACTGTCTGTGACATCTCTCTGGGCTCCCCTGTTTGCACCTTCCAGCACACTAGGAGTTAACACAGTGGAATGTGCAAACTGGGAGGGGGGCAGAGAAATAATGTCACACAGCACATGTAGGAGACAGTGTAAGTAGAATACAAACACACTTGTACTCTACATACAGCTGATAAAATACCTGTGTGGTAAAAAAAAATGCAGTTAAAATCCATTAAGTGCCCACTGCTGTATCTGCATTTTAAAATTTATGCAGCTGCATATCTTATTTTTGTCTGTGTAAATATAAATAACTGTTTTTGTCAAAATGGCTTTTGTTAATAAATACAATTGTAATCCATTAAGTGGTGATCGCTGTGTGTGTTTTTTTTAAATATATGCATCATACCTCGTTTTTTTAGTCTGTGTGTAAAACTGTATAAGCCAGTCATGTGACTGCTCAGTCCGGTCCGCATCTCTCTCCTCTGTCTCATGTCTCTCTGATTCTCCTGATGTCAGTGAGAGTTCTCAGCCCCGCCCACCAACTGTAGCTATCAGATCAGAAGAGAGGCGGGCGAGGCTGACGTCAGGAGGGACAGAGAGGAGAGGGGCGGGCCGGACCGAGCAGTCACATGTACGCCGGATATACAGTTCTATACACAACTAAAAACGAGGTATGAAGCTACATATATTTAAAAAAAAAAAAACACATACAGCGATCACCACTGAATGGATTACTATTGAATTTAATAGCAAAAGCCATTTTGACAAAAAACGCTTGGAGTACACTTCCGGGAGGGGCGGGGCAAGTCGGGATGACGTCACACCCGACATCGATGTTTAGGGGGGCTTGCATCGATGCCGCATCGGGGACCCCCGAATCGCGATGCATCGATGCAGCGATATATATGTATGTGTGTATGTATAATATATATAAAAAAAAAAATTTCCCCTTTTTTTTATTAATTTATTCAATTTTTATTATTTATATATATATACACATATATATATATATATATATATATATATATATTTTTTTTTTTTTACTTATTTATTTATTTTTTTTTATTTCTTGTCACGATTATTATATAAATTAACAATCTTAAGGCCGGTAGCGATTTAAATAATTTAGTTTGCCTAAGATTGCGTCTAATATTATAAGTTATAGTAATATATTTTAATGGAGCTGTGGTTCTCCGGCGAAGTTCGTCCTTTCGGAACTTCTTGTTGCCCCCCTCTCCATCCTCAGATTCTTGCTGCTATTATGTGGGAGTCTGCGGATGGTTTTGGAGCCTCTTGGAGTTTTTTGATTACTCCTCTAAGTTGCTCTCTTACCCTAGCATTTTGCTTTTCTTTATGCTTAATATGTTATCATATTGGGGTTACTCGATTGCTAATTATTCTCTCCTATTCTGTCCTTTCTTTTCCTTTTCTTTCTCTCATGGTGGTGTCCTTGACCCTAGTTATTAATTGTATTCCATATGGTGTGATAGTCATCTCTGTTCTATTATGGCCCCGATAAATATTCTATCCTTGAATGTTCAAGGATTTAATATTCCGCATAAACGCACAAAAGCAATGAGATCTTTCTCAGCCAAGAAGGCACACATTATTTGTCTGCAGGAAACTCACTTTACAGATAAAGCTACTCCTAAATTTCTTTCCCCCTCTTATCCACAATTTTATACCGCCTCAACCACAGTTAAACAACGAGGGACTCTTATCGGATTTCATCGTTCTATGCCATTTACCCTTTTAACTCAACTAAAAGATCCGGAGGGAAGATACTTACTTCTCACAGGATATATATTGGATATGGCTGTCACAATAGTATCATATTATGCACCAAATAAGAGACCAGAATCCTTTTTGTCCCATCTTTTCCAAATTGTAGAAACCCACAAATTTGGCACTGTAGTTTTATGTGGAGACTCAAATACAACAGTTTTCCCCTTCTTAGATAAGTCTCCGCCGGCACCCATCAATAGGTCTACTAATGTAACCCTTCAACATCTACTTACTAAACATGGTTTGGTGGACACATGGCGAGAGCTTAACCCTACTAGTAGACGTTTTACACATTATTCCTACCCACATAAATCATTCTCACGCATAGACCATATCCTAATCCCTTATAGCATGACCCCTGAAATTTTATCTTCAAACATTCTACCCTTTACATGGACAGATCATTGTGCGATATGCACATCCATTGCATCTACTATACCCAGATCCCACGATACTAATTGGTGTATTAATGACTCCACATTAACTCACCCTTCCCGTCGTAGTGAAATTGAAATTGCGCTAAAGGATTATTTTTCCTCCAATGATACCGGAGATACTTCTGACAGCAAGTTGTGGGAAGCTCACAAAGTGGTTATTCGTGGTAGACTAATACAACAAGCTACAAACCTCAAAAGAGAACGTAAACTTTTGTTTGCAAAGTTGGAAGATAACTTTAACTCTTGTCATTCCGCCTTTCAATCATACCCGAATGCCATTAATAATACTAAATTAGACAAAGCGCGTCTTGATCTAGATTTATTTTTAACTGACTCAGCAGACAAACTTATACGTAAACGACAACACATTCAATACCTTAATGCCAACAAACCCACCACCTCCTTGGCAAGAAATTTGAAATCAATAGATCAAATACGGACCCCTATACGACTGAAAACGTCAAGTGATGCGTACACTAGTAATCCAATTAAAATATTAGAAATATTTCGATCTAATTTAGCTAAAGTGTATTCCTATACTCATGATTTTAATCAAACCAATGCAGATACTCTTTTCTCCAATATCAAACTCCCTACTCTAGCTATTGAGCAACGAGAGAGACTTGAGTGTCCTATCACAAATATTGAAGTTCAGAATGCTATAAAAAGTTTGAAACTTCATAAAAGACCGGGCCCCGACGGGTTTTCGGCATCATATTATAAAAATTTTGAACACATCCTAACTCCAGTCTTGACTAGAGCCTTCAATTCTATCTTAGCAGGACACTTATTTCAATCTGAGACATTAAAATCTATTATAGTTATGATTCCCAAACCCCGTTCAGATACTACCTCTTGGACTAATCATCGCCCTATATCTCTACTCAATTTAGATATTAAGTTGCTTGCTAAGATATTGGCATCTAGATTGAACAATATTATAGGTCAACTCATACACAGGGACCAAACGGGTTTTATGCCCAAGAGACAAGCAGGAGATAATATAAGAAGATCCCTTTTACTCATCCATGCAGCTAAATCCAGACACATCCCAACCTGCCTCTTATCTTTAGACATCAAAAAAGCATTTGATTCAGTCACCTGGCCTTATATGCTGTATATGCTTCAAAAATGGGGTTTTGGAATACATTTTCTGACTTGGGTTTCCTCTCTTTATAACAATCCGAGGGCTTATATTAAATATGCCGGATACAAATCGACAGTGTTCGATATTAGAAGAGGCACGAGACAAGGCTGCCCCCTATCCCCGTTGCTTTTCGCTCTGCTTATAGAACCTTTAGCACAACTAATCAGATCTAATCCAGACATCAAAGGTATTGAATTGGGTGGTTATCAACATAAGCTTTGTCTTTTTGCTGACGATATTCTTATTTTTTTATCACATCCCCATATTTCCGCCCCTAATCTTCTTAACGTACTTGATAAATTTGCACATATTTCAGGGCTCTTTGTAAACCCCGTTAAATCAAATGCGCTAAATATATCTTTATCACTATCAGAGCTTCCACAGGCTGAAATTTCCTTACCATTTAATTGGGTCTCTCATAAATTACCATACTTATGAGTATACCTCACATCCTCACTTTCTGATCTTTTTGCAGTTAATTATCTACCTCTATTGAAACAAACCACAGGCCTCATGAAACAATGGTCCTCTCTCCCATTGTCATGGTTGGGACGGATAAATACTATAAAGATGACGTTATTACCGAAATTTTTATACCTATTTAGGGTACTTCCGATTTCTATACCATCATATTTCTTTAGAATTACACAAAGTAAAGTGTTGTCGTTCATCTGGGGTAACATTAAACCCCGTATATCTAAATCCACTCTTTACCTTAGCAAAACATGTAGGGGCCTGGGGTTACCAAACTTTTCCTCTTATTACCATGCTGCACAAATTTCAATTTTAACTAAATACCATTCTAGGGAAGAAATACCCCTTTGGGTAGCTATTGAATCTATTGATAGCGACCCCATATCTGTAGCCAATTTGTTATGGATGCAACCTAGAGATAGATCTCATCTATTTAACCCCATTACGAAACATTCATTAACTATTTGGGATAAGTTTAGTAAAATCCATATGCTTCAATCTATGCACAATCCCCTTCTTTCTTTTCTAGGGAACCCAGCTTTTTATCCTGCTTGGAAACTTCCAAAGTCATTTTCAGCTTGGTCCTCTACAAACTTGGTCAGGTTATATAAGCTAGTCTCTAACGATAAATTTCAAACATTCTCTACTTTATGTGATAACAATGAATTACCTTGTAATGAAATATTTCGTTATTTACAAATCAAAAATTTTTATACGCCTTTCCTTAGGACCGGTACCATGCTTAATCAATTGTCTCAAATTTGAGCATATTTGTATGAGTGACCCACATGTTAGAGGGATTATTTCACTCATTTATCAAAATCTCATTAATACTCCTAATGATATACTTCCGCCTTATACTGCTAAATGGGCAACAGATTTAGGACGGACGTTCACTATCGATGACTGGTCTAAAATATGGATGGCTACCAAATCCTCATCCCCCAATTGCTTTTCTCTTGAAACTAACTTCAAAGTTTTGGCGCGTTGGTATCTAGTACCAGCTAGGATTGCTAAATTTACTCCTTCATATCCTAATAATTGCTTCCGAGGTTGTTCCTCACCAGGTACCCACGTGCACATATGGTGGCAATGCCCGATTGCGCAAGAATTCTGGAAAAAAGTATTTGCCATGGCATCTAAAGCTTTAGAAATTCCTATAACACTAGATCCAGCCATTGCACTCCTCAATCTTAAACCAGACAACATAACCTGTAATCAATTCAAATTGCTTATTCAAATCAATACTGCAGCTAAACAAACTATAGCCAAAGCATGGAAGTCTAATACACTGATTGTGGCAGAAGTCAAACATAGAACGAACAAGGCCCTCATTTTCGCACAAATGACAGCTATCAAAGACAATAATATTAATAAATTCAGTAGGATTTGGCAGCCTTGGGTTAAGCACTTCTTTTCTTCCGATTTCGACCAGTCATTGATGTTACCCTATTAAAATTCCTGTAATATTGATGTATTATTGCTTATCTATGTCGGGAGCCGGGACACCACTCCGGGGGATTCTTTTTCTTCTTTTTTCCTTTTACCTTACTACCTATTTCTCTTAAGATCTCTTTAATTTCTAGGGCAAACCTATGTAATTTTATTTAATTATCAGCACTATGATTAAAATGCCCGTATAAATCTCATTCTTTTCTCTTCCTTCTCTACTATCTTTTCCTTTATTATTTATTACGCGATTGATAATTATGGGATATTTTTACAATTTACTTAAGTGACTCATATCTCATTATCAATGAGTAATGACTTTCTGCATATTAGACTTTCATAATTTTTCTCCTCCGATAGTTAAATATAGTCAATAATTTGTAATGAGAGTATCCCTCCTTTTTTCCGTTCTTCATTTAAATTTCTTTCATCTTCTCTCAGGTGTACTATATGGATCAATTGCTATTTGTAATATCAATTTCATTTTTGATTATCCATGCCCCCATCTATCCACAGTTTGAGCCCAAGAGGGGTGGATAGGTGGTCTGGAGGCATACTTTATATATTTCATATATAAATATAGATTCATATTTTGATTCACAATTTATTGACTAATTAAAAATTTTATTTACCTCCGATTTCACCTCGTCTGTGAGATTTGTTTTTGTAAAGGCCATATAGATATGTCTCTACTGTTCATATATATATCCCTTGATACATTATCTGATATACTTTGTTTTTTTTCTTATGCAAAATTTCAATAAAAATATTGAACAAGAAAAATGCACAGGACAATATCACTTCCTCCTCCAGTGAAATTAACAAGATCTTAGCATTATTCTATGGCACCTTAAATGCCCAAGACCTCATAGACCTGCAGACGGCAAACTATTTCCTAGACCAGGTCCCATTACCAAAAATTGACCCAACTTTGGTACATGGGCATCTAAGGAGATGCATTGACCAGGTCTGCAGTCATATACCGATCTAGCTGAGAGGTCTCATCTGCCCACTCACCACATGTTCAGCAACTTGTCGACTGTTTCCAAGGTCTGTCCAATGAAGTCCCGGAGATTCCAACCATTCATAATCGATATTTTGTTACATCAACAGTATACAATATCAGATATACTGTATATATAAAGTGAACAGATAGGCTATGGGGGTACCTCATCCTTTATAGAATTTATAAACAAAGAACCAACATCACAGATTATCACGATACCATAGAGGAATTTCAAACACTTAATTTTCAATTTATTTTACAAAAGTTAATACATAGAAAAAAAAAATAACTATAAAATCAATAAAGCTGTTCTTGTAAGGTTCAACAGTAATAGTTACAACTGAGGTCAAAAAAATGGTTGACGCATTTCACATTTCTGCTTCTTCAGAACCAATTTATTGACTTGTAACAAGAGAACCTTAATTGGAGAAATGGGAGGCGATAGATATCATTAGCAATGGTTATATGACTTACAAAGCTCTCTTTGAATGAGGGTTATTATAACTGTAATAAATGAGACTACAATGTGTTTTTTTCTATTATCCTGATACAAGTCATATAACCATTGCTAATGATATCTATCTCCTCCCATTTCTCCAATTAAGGTTCTCTTGTTACAAGTCAATAAATAATTGGTTCTGAAGAAGCAGAAATGTGAAACGCGTCAACCATTTTTCTAACATCTGTTGTAACTATTACTGTTGAACCTTACAAGAACAGCTTTATTGATTTTATAGTTTTTTTTCTATGTATTAACTTTTGTAAAATAAATTGATTGAAAATTTTTAAGTGTTTGAAATTCCTCTATGGTACAGTGATAATCAGTCATGTTGGTTCTTTGTTCATAAACAGATATGCTGTATATCGGCCTCTGAACTCTCGCTGAGCGAAGTCCTTTCAATCGTCAGCTCCTGGAACAAAGGGCTTCAATCCTCTCACACAGTGGACCAGATTCTGGCTGGCTATAAGGCTGTCAAGTACTTCCACGATAAATGGCGGAAGTTTATTGATGTTGTTCGCCTGGACTATTGCACCATATTACCACCACCAACTTCTTAATTACAGTACTCAGCCAGCACTATTAGACAATATATAATCCATGGTAGGGGACGTCTCCTCTGATCCTTTGAGCATTTTTCCTTTACCAGATGTGTCAAGTTTAGTTCAAACCATTTCCTGCACCCCCCCCTTCCCAGTTCTCCTTTTCTCCCTCCTTTCCCGGATATACGTCATACTCTGTTTAGCTTCTTGTCAAGATGATCTAGACCTTGAAAATGTTCCAGCTTATTGTACTAGTTATTGGTTATTATAGGCATCTGATTCTAGAATACGTTGTAGAGCACACATATAAATAAAAAGTGATATTGCTGTATTTACACAAACAAGAAGGCTCCATTCACATTTCTGCATTTCTGAATGCATGGCAAACTGCATAAAAAAATGCATGCTTTGCCATACATTTCATAAACACGATGCAAATGTGCATCATCATTGCCTTGTCAGTACATGTTAAAAGGCACCCCTCAGTGCAGGTAGTAGGCCTGCGTTTGCAGTGTAGCAAATATGCTGTAAATGCACCAAAAAGTGCGGTAAAAACGCATAATGTTTTGCTCCAAAAAAAAAAGTTCTGGAGATTCCTTAGGGTGATCGCTGCACGTAGGGCAGCCCATTATAGTGAATGGGCTGCCCTATGCATGATAAGCAAAATCCCTCTAAAATAACCAAAAAAACCCCACATGCGTGAATGTGGGTTTCCCTGCTACGTGAATAGAGACTGACAACCGAGTATCCCCCATCCACTCCATCCTATGTACTTGTATAAAGATGGCCATACACCATGCAATCTGATTGTATTCCATATACATGATTAAACCAAACCTGTACAAACATATAAAAAATGACATCATACAAATACTACGTTGCATAAAAACAGGTAACAAAATAGGCACTAAGCAGTTAAAATTGGGGTATGCCCATGTTGAGGCAGGTAATTAAAAAAAGGCTGACGCATTTTGAGGGTGACCTCCTCTTCAGAGCCAGGAGAACAGGAGCAGTCTGTATGGGTCGGTAGGCCAACATGTGTACATCATTTACCTATGAATGAATGACCTTTTTTAATGTAAATTTATTATACGTCTGTAGTGTACGGTATACACTTGCCATGTGCGCCATACTATCATACTATACTGTTCTGATCTGTATTCCACCTAGAACGCCTGGACGTGGACTGGTATGGAACTTAGAATAACTAATTATCCATCACAGGACATACCCTCCAACTAGCCACTCCTTCCCATGTACACATGTCGGCCTACCGGCCCATACAGACTGTGCTCCTGGCTCTGATGAAGAGGTTAGAGGTCGACCGATATTTGGTGTTTTTTTCTTAATCGGCATCGGCCGATTGTGCTGATAAAAAAGGCCGATATAACTCAGCGCGACTTGCAAATGACTTCTGAAGTCAATACAAGTTGCTGGTATTCTTCTGTGAAGCGCTTCTCTCCCCTCTCTGGGCAGCCTGCCAAATCTGATAAAAAGAACCTGAATTGATACAATGTTTACACTTCTGAATGAGCTGAACTCTGTGTGTAGAAGCTCTCAGTTTAACCATTTAAAGACTAAATCTTTTCTGACACTTGTTGCTTACAAGTAAACCTGTATACCTGCTAGAAAATCACTTAGAACCCCCAAACATTATATTTTTTTTTTAGCAGAGACCCTAGGGAATAAAATAGCGGTTGTTGCAATATTTTATGTCAAGCGGTATTTGCGCAGCGGTCTTTCAAACGCAATTAAAAAAAAAAAATACACTAATAAATTTAAAAAAAAAACTAAGCAGCAAAGTTAGCCCATTTTTTTTCGTCCAAAAGTTTTGATTACCTGTTTTTGTGTATTTATTTTTAAGATTTTTTTTTTTTTTTTATATTTTTTTTTAATCTAAATTCTACATACAAGTGAACCGATTGGAGGTTTGTTTTGTTTAATAAATGTTTAAATGTAAAAAATTTTCTGTATCACTTTAGGTTGCTTTCACACTGCAGCAGGCATGCGTTGACGGTAAAACGCTGCTAGTTTTAGCGGCGCTTTACCGTCATTTTAGCGGCGCTATTCGGCTGCTAGCGGGGAGCTTATAACCCAGCTTGCAGCCGAGGAAGGGGTTAAATGTGCCCCTGAAGCGCCGCTACCGAAACGCTTTGCAGGCGCTTTGGCAGCGGTGCGCATTCATTTCAATGGGCAGGAGTGGTAGTATACACCGCTCCAAAGATGCTGCTTGCAGGACTTTTTTTTTTTAACATCCTGCCAGCGCATCGCCTCAGTGTGAAAGCACTCGGGCTTTCACACTGAGACTGCAGGGGAGCCGTTTTACAGGCACTTTACAGGCGCTATTTTTAGCCCAAAAGCGCCTGAAAAACGCCCCAGTGTGAAAGGGGTCTAACTGTTAAATTTTATGAGATGAAGGAAAAAAAAAAAAAAAAAAAAAAAAAAAAAAAAAAAAATCGGCCTAATATATCAGCCCAAAAAAAAAAAAAAAAAAAAAAAAAAATCGGCATCACATATCGGCCATCGGCCACCGAGATTTCTAAATATCGGCATCGGCCAGAGAAAAACCCATATCGGTCGACCTCTAGAAGAGGTCACCCTCGAAATGCGTCAGCCTTTTTTAATTACCTGCCTCAACATGGGCATACTCCAATTTTAACTGCTTAGTGCCTATTTTGTTACCTGTTTTTATGCAACATAGTATTTGTATGATGTAATTTTTTATATGTTTGTATTCCATATACATGATTAAACCAAACATGTTTTGATGTAAGCATCCGATCACGCTCCCTCCATCCACCTCCTATTAAAACAGTCTTCTCCAGACCACCCCTGTTCAGTTAAGACAGCGGGACACGCTTTACCATCTCCTCCAGTCCTTCCACTTTCTACAATACTACCCTTTCTTACAACAAATGGCCTCACAAGCGCAGGAGTATTTCTCACCATACCTTGTCCACAATCTGATTGTACAACCGCTGTACAATTTCCTTTAGATTTACAAGAACTATAGAACAATCCAATCAATTTGTATCAAATCAGACAGGCTCTTGCACTACATAGCTGATGGTAGATCTAAAAGAGAATATACAATCTGATTTTACAGAAAAGGGGTGCAAACAAAACAAGACGTGGTATAGTAATGAGAAAGGGTGTTTACCACTCTGGACCACACCTATCACTTAATCTTCTGTGATGCAACAAGGCAGTGTATGCTGGGATATGATCTACAGGAAGTGATTAAATCAATAAGCATTAACCACTTAACAACCGGCCCATAGCCAAATGACGGCTACAGGGCGGTTGTTTAACTCTGGGAGGGCGTCCAGGGACGTCCTCCCAGAATTCTGCTCTCGCGCGCCCCCTAGGGCGCGCACTCGAGAGCATCCGTGACCGCCGGGTCCAGAGGACCCGGCGCATCACAGATCCCGGTAAATGGCCGCTGATCGCGGCCGTTTACCATGTGATCGCTCTGTCAAATGACGGAGCGATCACATGTCAACAAACCGGCGTCATCCGATGACGCCAGTTCCTCTCCTCCCCCTCTCCTTCCCTCCTGTGTACCGATCGGTACACAGTGACCGGAGAGGCGGATGGATGGATGGCTGCAGCGTTGTGGGCTGGATGTGTAGTGCCCACAGCGCTGCACAGAGACATCCAGCCATCCATCCATCCATGCTCAGCCATCCCCACTACTCTGCATGCTCTGCCATACCCTGGAATACCCCTGCAATACTCTGCCATACCCTGGAATACCCCTGCAATACTCTGCCATACCCTGGAATACCCCTGCAATACTCTGCCATACCCTGGAATACCCCGCAATACTCTGCCATACCCTGGAATACCCCGCAATACTCTGCCATACCCTGGAATACCCCGCAATACTCTGCCATACCCCGGAATACTCTGCCATACCCCGCAATACTCTGCCATACCCCGCAATACTCTGCCATACCCCGCAATACTCTGCCATACCCCGCAATACTCTGCCATACCCCGCAATACTCTGCCATACCCCGCAATACTCTGCCATACCCCGCAATACTCTGCCATACCCCGCAATACTCTGCCATACCCCGCAATACTCTGCCATACCCCGCAATACTCTGCCATACCCCGCAATACTCTGCCATACACCGCAATACCCTAAAATACCCCACAATACTCTGCCATACCCCGCAATACTCTGCCATACCCCGCAATACTCTGCCATACCCCGCAATACGCTGCCATACCCCGCAATACGCTGCCATACCCCGCAATACGCTGCCATACCCCGCAATACGCTGCCATACCCCGCAATACGCTGCCATACCCCGCAATACGCTGCCATACCCCGCAATGCTCTGCCATACCCCGCAATACCCTGGAATACCCTGAAATATCCCGCAATACCCAGCCATACTCTGCAATACTCAGTGATACCCAGCCATACTCTGCAATACTCAGTGATACCCAGCCATACTCTGCAATACTCAGTGATACCCAGCCATACTCTGCCATACCCAGCCATGCTCTGCAATACCCCGCAAAAATCTGCAATACTCTGCCATAACCCGCAATACTCTGCCATACCCAGCCATACTCTGCAATACCCCGCAATACCCAGCCATACTCTGCAATACTCGGTGATACCCAGCCATACTCTGCCATACCCAGTCATACTCGGCGATACTCTGCAATACCCAGCCTCTGTATATGACCAGGCTGTGGAAGTCTCACACATGTGGTATTGCCGTACTCAGGAGGAGTAGGAGAATCTATTTTGGGGGGTCATTTTTGGTATATACATGCTATGTGTTAGAAATATTGTATAAATGGACAACTTTGTGTTAAAAAAAAAAAAAAGCGTTTTAACCACTTCCCGCCTTCCGTCATACGACGTCCTTGACTTTGTGTGGGGATATCTGAATGATGGGTGCAGCTACAGGCATCATTCAAATATCATATTTTTCAGCCGGCGATTCCCTATACCATGAGAACGATCATAGCGGCTGTTACACTGCTTGATCGTTCTTACGGGAGGCGAGAGGGGACGCCCTCCCTCCCGCCGCCCTCCGGTGCTTCTACCGACTCACCGCTACGATCGAAGCCAGGATCTTTTTTTTCTTTTTTTTTTTTTTTTTAATTTCAGGAACAGCCTAGAGGTGAGATGTGGGGTCTTATTGACCCCATATCTCACTGTAAAGAGGACCTGTCATGCCATATTCCTATTACAAGGGATGTTTACATTCCTTGTAATAGGAATAAAAGTGATCAAAAAAATTTTTTTTTGGGAAAAAAGTGTCAAACTAAAATAATTAAAGTAAAATGAACAATAAAAAAAAAAAAAAATTTTTTAAAGCGCCCCTGTCCGTGTGCTCGCATGCAGAAGCGAATGCATATGTAAGTCCCGCCCACATATGAAAACGGTGTTCAAACCACACATGTGAGGTATCGCTGCGATCGGTAGAGCGAGAGCAATAATTTTGGTCCTAGACCTCCTCTGTAACTCAAAATTTGTTACCAGTAAAAAATTTTAAAGCGTCGCCTATGGGGATTTTTAAGTGGCGAAGTTTGGCACCATTCTACAAGCGTGTGCAATTTTGAAAGGTGACATATTAGGTATCTATTAACTTGGCGTAACTTCATCTTTCATATTATGCAAAAACATTGGGCTATCCTTACTGTTTTGTTTTTTTTTAAAGCAAAAAACAGTTTTTTTTCCAAAAAAAACGCGTTCGAAAAATTGCTGCGCAAATATCGTGCGAGATAAAAAGTTGCAATGACCGCTATTGTATTCTCTAGGGTCTTTGCTAAAAAAACATATATAATGTTTTGGGGTTCTATGTAATTTTCTAGCAAATAAATGATGATTTTTACATGTAGGAGAGAAATGTCAGAATTGGCCTGGGTGCTCCAGAACGCCTGAAGGTGCTCCCCTGCATGTTGGGCCTCTGTATGTGGCCACGCTGTGTAAAAGTCTCACACATGTGGTATCGCCATACTCGGGAGTAATAGCAGAATGTGTTTTGGGGTGTAATTTGTGGTATGCATATGCTGTGTGTGAGAAATAACCTGCTAATATGACAATTTTGTAAAAAAAAAAAACGAAAAAAAAAAAACTTGATTTTGCAAAGAATTGTGGGAAAAAATGACAACTTCAAAAAACTCATCATGCATCTTTCTAAATACCTTGGAATGTCTTCTTTCCAAGAAGGGGTCATTTGGGGGGTATTTGTACTTTTCTGGCATGTTAGGGTCTCAAGAAATGAGATAGGCCGTCAGTACTTCAGGTGTGATCAATTTTCAGATATTGGTACCATAGCTTGTGGACGCTATAACTTTCACAAAGACCAAATAATATACACTAATTTGGGTTATTTTTACCAAAGATATGTAGCGGTATAAAATTTGGCAAAAATATATGAAGAAAAATTACTAATTTTCAAAATTTTATAACAGAAACGAAGAAAAATTAATTTTTTTACAGATTTTTCGGTCTTTTTTCTTTTATAGCGCAAAAAATAAAGAACCCAGTGGTGATTAAATACCACCAAAAGAAAGCTCTATTTGTGTGAAAAAAAGGACAAAAAATTCATATAGATACAGTGTTGCATGACTGAGTAATTGTCATTCAAAATGTGAGAGCACCAAAAGCTGAAAATTGGTCTGGTTATTAAGGGGGTTTAAGTGCCCAGTGGTCAAAAAAACAAAAATAAAATAAAAAAAATACACACACACACACACGAAATTTCAAGGCTTCTATAGAAAAGGTAAGTGAGAGAAGAGCACACTGGCGAACTGAGCTGGGAGTGGGAGCAGGTACCTGTCAAAACCAGGTACCCGCTGCCCCCTCCCCCCCAAAAGGTGCCAAATGTGGAGCAGGGGGAGGGTTTAGGAGGCAAGACAAGAGATTCTTCCCTTTTGGGTGTAGCTCCCCTTTAGGTGTTTTTATCTTTCCAGTATGTGCTTGTTTGCTACCCTGATATTGTTTTAGATGACTAAGTAATAAGCTCTGCGATGTTTGAGATTACCAGGTCCAGCAGAGCATCATTTCTAGTTGGAACCTCTATAAACTATACCATAAAATTGTCTTGTAATGCATTTATAAATTTCTGCCCTTCTGCAGTTCCATTGTGCCAGTCAATTTCAGGGTAGGTAAAATCCCCCATTATTATCACCGTCCCTTGCAGCTCTTTCTATCTGTGCAACGAGTGTCCACCTTCCCTTTAACACTTCAATAACTTTGAAGGACACACCCATATGCAGCTCTGCCCAAAATGTTTGAGCATTATCACACTCTCCAACAAGGTTCTCTTTCAAACTCGCTTTGACATTACATCTCACAAGCAGACATCGCCACCTCTGCATTTTATCCTGTCTTTTCGAAAGACAGTAAAGCCAGGAATATTAATAGCAAAGTCATTTGAAGAATGAAGCTAAAATTCAGTAATACCAATTAAGTCATAGTTCTTATGTATCAAGGCTTCCAACTCTACTCATTTACTTTGGCATTGTTAAACACACTTTAATACATAGCTGCATTTTGCACGTTTTACAAATATTTTAGCCCCCTTTCACACTGAGGCAGTTTTCAGGTGTTTTAGCGCTAAAAATAACACCTGTAAAGCGCTTGAAAACTTCCTCCCTTGCCTCCCCAGTGTGAAAGATTGATTGCTTTCACACTGGGATGGTGAGCTTGCGGGACAGGAAAAAAAAAGTCTTTGGGGCGGTGTAGGAGCGCTCCTACACCGCCCCTGCCCATTGCAATGAGTAGGCAGTGCTTCCAAAGCACCTGAAAATCGATTCGGAAGCGCCACAACACAGGCGCTTGTAACCCCTTCTTCGGCTGCTAGCGGGGGGTGAAAAGCACACTGCTAGCGCCCAAAAAGCACTGCTTAAACAGCTAGTAAAGCGGCACTAAAACTAGCAGTGCTTTACCGCTAACGGACTCACCGCCCCAGTGTGAAAACAGCCTAAGTAGTACAATACAGGGCGATAATTGCCAATGGTTGTTTTTAACACTAGAAATGAATCACATGCCATAACACCCCCCCCCCCCATCTTTCCCATTCCACCCTCCATTAGTGTCTAACTCCTGACTGACATGCCCAATTATATTGTAAATTTGCCCCCCACCCCCCCAATCCCATTTTAAATACTCCTCAAGCCTTCCCATAAATCTCTCCCCAATCACAGCAAACCCTCTTCCATTCAGGTGCAAACCATGTTTAGCATATAGGTTGCATCCAAACGAGAAGTCAGCTGACTGCTCTAGAAACCAAAATCATTCCCTTTACCCGGATCTTTAGCCATGGATTCAGTTATCAAAGCTCCATATACCTTCCTGTGTTGCGCATTACACAAGTAATTTTTAGAGACTATAACTTTTAGAGGTCCTTCCCTTCAAATCGCAGCTTAGTTAATTAAATGGATTCTTAAAGTGTTATTAAACCCAGATTATGAAAAACTCTCATTACATGCTATATAACAAAAAGTGTGTAAACGCAAAAAGCCACTAAAGCATTTGTTTTGTGTAGAGTGAAATATACCTCTCTGACTCTGCCTACACCATATTAATGCACAAAAAATACACATTTGACACTCAAAGATTTATTGAGAGCTGTAAAATAGTTATTTGATGATATTTATAATCTAATCTGAATTGCTCTTCTGAAACAGGACATCCAGACACAGACTCTGTAGAGAGCATACATCAGAGTAATAGAAGCCCCTCCCAATGATCTTCTCTGCAGATGCCAAAGAACAGGGAAAGATGATGTGAGCACACAACAGCATTGCAGGAATAAAGGTACTTGGCAGGATATAGGATTTATGTGAATTATGGCAATTAACACTTCTCTGTTTAGTATCACTTTAAAGAGGAACTGGAGTCTGCTCACATAATTTGTAATAATAATCTTTAATAATAATATAAAATTAATCTAATAATCTTTGCCATTTTGAAGCTTCCCTCCAACCACTTTGCATATTATTTTATATATATACCGTGATTCTGTACTTGCCAAATATGCTGCAGAAATCTCCCTCGACTGAATCTTGCTGCTACATTTTAACTGTGGGTAGCTGAAACTGCTACCTGTTCACCTCCTGGATTTAAATAGAGGCACACCTCCAGCTCTGCAGCTCTCATTGGCTCTCTTATGACACACACACACACCCCCTCCTCTGGCAAACTCTCACGAGAGAGAGAGGGGCCTGTGCATGGTGTCATAAGCCTAGGCTAATGACCAGACAAGAAACATGAAGTGGGCTGTATAAACTATTTACTGGCAGAAAAAAAATGTTTTACTATTCAAAGTTAAAACAAGGGCAGAAGATTTAATAGATGGAAAGTTGAAAAAAATGACTGAAGATCCGCTTTAACCACTTAAGCCCTGGACCATTTTGCTGCCTAAAGACCAGAGGACTTTTTACAATTTGGCACTGCGCTGCTTTAACTGGTAATTGCCCGATTATGCAATGTTGTACCCAAACGAAATTTGGGTCCTTTTTTCCCCACAAATAGAGCTTTCTTTTGATGGTATTTGATTGCCTCTGCAATTTTTATTTTTTGCGATATAAACGGAAAAAGACCGAAAAACTTTGCAAAAAAATTTATATTTTCCACTTTTTGTTATAAGAAAAATCCAATAAACTCAATTTTAGTCATACATTTAGGCCAAAAATGAATTCAGCCACATGTCTTTGGTAAAAAATAGTCAATAAGTGTATATTTACTGGTTTGCGCAAAAGTTATAGTGTCTACAAACTGGGGTACATTTTCTGGAATTTACACAGCTTTTAGTTTTTGACTGCCTATCTCATTTCTTGAGGTGCTAAAATGGCAGGGCAGTACAACCCCCCCCCCTTCCCCCAAATGACCCCATTTTGGAAAGTAAACACCCCAAGGAAATTGCTGAGAGGCATTTGAGCCCATTGAATATTTATTTTTTTTGTCCCAAATGATTGAATGACAAAAAATATATATGTAGAATTGCATCCCAAAATACATTTGGCTGCTTCTCCTGAGTACGGGGATACCACATGTGTGGGACTTTTTGGGAGCCTAGCTGTGTACGGGGCCACGAAAACCAAGCACCGCCTTCAGGATTTCTAAGGGCATACATTTTTTATTTCACTCCTCACTACCTATCACAGTTTTGAAGGTAATAAAATGCCAAGAAGGCACAAACCCCCCAAATGACCCCATTTTGGAAAGTAGACACCCCAAGCTATTTGCTGAGAAGCATGGTGAGCATTTTGCAGCTCTCTTGTTTTTGAAAATGAAGAAAGAAAAGAAAAAATGTATTTTTTTTCTTTTTTCAAAACTTTGTGACAAAAAGCGAGGTCTGCAAAATACTCACCATACCTTTCAGCAAATAGCTTGGGGTGTCTACTTTCCAAAATGGGGTCATTTGGGGGGGGGGGGGTTTGGGCATCCCATGACCCCCGAAACTGTGATAGGCAGTGAAATAAAAAATTTACACCCTTATAAAGCCTGAAGGCGGTGCTTGGTTTTCGGGGTCCCGTACGCGGCTAGGCTCCCAAATTCGGGGTACTTTGTCGCAGTAAGTGGGATTAGCACTATATGACCATATAGTGTGACCAAACCCCCGTATTAACTAGCCTTGCAGGAAATGTCATTCTTGAATGTGTGCGCTGTAATATATGTTTTGTAGGCTCCCAAAAAGTCTCACAGGTGGTAAAAATAAAATACTGCGCTAGAAAAATAAAAAAAAAGCTGCAACAAAAACCATCAAATATCCCTATGGTACAAATAATTAGTATAAAAATAAGTTGCGCTAGAAATAAAAAATCTCACTTAAAGTGGCACAAACTGAAAGTAACAAATATTGCAGTGATAATAATTCAAACAAATGTCCATATGCAGCCCCCACAGGGCGAGCGAAGATTTATAGTGGAAATTTGGTGGTTTAATATACCGCCGCCTTCCACGGATCTGGTTAGCAGATCCTTGTTCTTGTTTTTCTATGTTTCTACCTACCATCTATCCCCTCTCACCGTCTCTTCTTTTTCTAGCCAGGCATTGGGAGTCGCCCCAGGTCCTCGCCCTAACTGAATTAGGACGGTCCCTTTCCTACACCATCTCACCACAAGGTAAGTGGCTGCAGGGCCAGTGATCAGCTCTCCCTCTGTTCCAATGCCTGATTCAATAGCGAAGGCAGTAGATCTCAAGGTGGCTTCTCATAACGCTCAAGGGCTAAATTCTCCTAGGAAAAGGAGGAGATTAGCCTTTGACCAATACAAATCCCTCAAAATTGACCTAGTGCTCCTGCAGGAGACGCATTTCCCGATTCGGTACAGTCCCAAGTTCCTACACCCCCATTATCCATCCTTTTTCCTCGCCAATGCCCCTAACAAAAACAAAGGGGTAGCAATACTTTTTTTCCAAGATGAATACTATGCCCCCAACAAGGGACAAGCAACTTTCTTCCAGAACCTCTTTACAACGATCAACCCCCTGCCGGAGGGCAAGGTCATATGGGGGGGGGGAGACTCCAATGTGGCCTAGACAAAACCAAACCAATTAAAGACAGGTTAACGCGCCCTACAAAACTTAGCACCAGAATAGCCAAAACGATACACTCACAAGGTTTGGTTGACATTTGGAGGGAATTGAACCCCAAACGCAGGGACTTTACACATTACTCCTCTCCCCATCAGTCCTACGCAAGGATTGACCACATTCTCATTCAGATCAATCTTATCCCCCTGGCTTCCAAGGCTACTATTATAGATATAGTCAGTATTTGATGAAAAAATAACAATTTATTGGATGATATACCATAGGAGTTAAAAACAATGGGGGGGGGGGGAGGGAGAGAAAAGAGCCTCCTACAAGATATGTAATAATGGTGTTAATTCTGAATTGTGAAGACTAGACAATATGTCATGTTCGCAACTCTTAGTTGTGTCCCCCCTTTGAATTTGCTTTTCCTCTAACCAGGGGAGCTCTAGCGCTCTCTCCGCTATCACTTCCGGAGCGGGAGTGACCTGTGATGTGCCACTTGGGTGGCCACCGGGTGGCCACCGAGCGCCGCGTTGGGGATCTCTCCCTCCTTGCCGGCGGCATTCCAGAACATTCTCGGATGCTTTTCGTCACTGCGCATGCGCGGGACCCCGCGCGTGCAACGTGACGTCACAGACATCGCGAGATTTCGGCGAGAATGACGAGATTTCGGAGCCCTGCTCTTCCGGAACGCCAGGGAGACCACACTCGGCGGCCATTATGGCTTCCATGCCGCCCTCCATGGGATTACCGGCGGATTGCACACACCTGGATGGACCTTGATAAGGTATACACACCCCCTTAATTACATATATAAAAACGGTAGTTGCAACATGCTCTCAATCCCCTCCTGCCTGGTGAACTGCAAACACTCTCTGTTGCCTGTTACCATCTCTGCCGCTACTCTCGGCTACCACCCAGTAAGTACACCCCTTTAGCCATGTGTTGTTGCAATATCTTTTTGCCCCACGCAATTAGGACTCATTGACCCCTACTATTATTATTTGACTATCAACGATATGTTTGGTCATATTCCTTACAACTTTATACACTTTTTTTTGTTTGTTTTTAGACTGGTTGACTCAGGTTTGGATACTAACCCCCTGAGTCTTATACAGCTTGTGACCAATTCCGGGTTGGCTAACAAGTAACAGTCTAGTCATATGGGGCAATTTGATGCATCCACTTGCGCTATCTAGCACCCTTTGAGGTAAAATTTTGTATTCACATCATCACCCCCAACAACCTCCCTCCCTTTCTTTCCATTCACCTACACATGCCTGCACTATTTCAGTTGTTTTATATTTTACCACACATCCAGATTGCACAATTTATTTTCACTCTTCACCTCCTCCACCCCTTTTTCACTTCCTCACCACTTATTTTACTTGAGCACAGATAGAGTGTCTGCAAATATCCTTGCAGCTAAACATACCATATAAATATGGTCTATCTTTTTCGGCTTGAGCCATATATATTATATCTACAAATACAGGTGACCTTGGTCCCCCAGTGGCTTTCTTTGTCCACAGAATAAAACCTGACTATCTTACTATGGGCAACTACTTAGTTTGTTTTACAAATTTCATCGCAGGTGTGTCTTGTGCTTTCCGGCCGGTCGTCTGCTCTGGCGTGCGGTGCTCAAGAGTGTGACCTCTCGTAAGTCACGTTGCTTCTCACCACCCCGGTCTGGGTTGCGGTGGCGGTAGAAGTGTTTGGAATCCTCCCTTTGGAGAAAAGGGTAAAGCAACATATCTTTTTAAAGGGATCTCCATGTGGGAATCTCTCTTCTGTTGGACATACATTACTTGGTAACTATACTGTATTGATATATTACACGGTGAATATGGTGATTGTTATGTTCATACCAATGGAACTCATATGTATATATCAACTCTATTTACGCGTTTTTTCCAGCAGACTGATCCTCTGAAGAAGACCCAAACTATAGGGGTTGAAACGCGTCAGGTTTAATGTTCATGATATGGAATATTGTTATGAATAATGTCTGCTAATGTATGTTCAGCCAATTAGTTTTTAAATTACTCCCCACTGGAGCTCATTGTTTTTAACTCCTATGGTATATCATCGAATAAATTGTTATTTTTTCATCAAATACTGACTATATTTGTTACTGTGCTGCCTAAAAACCCCATTGTGGGGAAACCTTTCCTTTTTTGTTTCAATCTTTAAGGGGTGAGCAGCAACTTCCTTTTCTTCGCTCTAGTGTCCCCTCCATTTTTTCGAACTATTATAGATATAGCTTGGTCGGACCACTCTCTGGTTCTCCTTACATTGAGAAACGTCCTGACGGGGAACGGGGGCTCCTACTGGGAGACTGAACGAGTCTCTTCTGGGTGACCCAGTTAACATTAAGATGATAGGAGACGGGATTAGGGAATATTTCCAACTAAACGATGTTGAAAACATCTCTCCAGAAACCCTATGGGCAGCCCATAAGGCTACAGTTAGGGGTGAGCTCATCAGGCTAGCGTCTCAGGTTAAAAAGGAAAGACTGATGGACATTCACAAACTGGAACAAACCTTTATCTCTTTGAAAACCGACCATAAAAAAGATCCATCTAAGGTGCACACTGAGAAATTAGACGAGATTAGACTGGAACTCAATCTGGCATTAACGGCTAAAGCCGAAAAACATTAGCACTTCAAAGCTCCTTCGAATTTAAGTGGAACGACCGCTATATCGATTACTTAGGAATTAAACTCACGGAAAAAACGGAACAATTATATTCTATGAACTTCCCGCAAACGTATCGCAAATTAGAATCTGACTTGGAAAAATGGCCGAAGGGGGAGGTTTCATTAATAAGGATCACTTGACCAAATTTCAAAGAAAAGTAACCAAATTTATTTGGGGGGGCGGAGGCCACAGACTCCAGCAACTTATTCTTTTCCTTCCCAGAACACAGGGGGGTTTAGGAGCGCCACAGCTCTTCTGGTATTACCAGGCTGCCAGGTTAGCCCAACTCTCAGCACTCTATTCTAAGGCGGAAAAACCAGATTGGATTCAGATAGAGAGATGGGCCGCCCCTTCCTATACCCTGGACTTTCTCCTCTGGGTTCCCCCAAGACAGAGACCCCCAATACTTTCCCCTTCCCTATCACAAGCGTTTAAATTATGGGACAATCTTAGAAACAACCACACTCTAATCTCTAGAGGTCGCCCACTAGCACACTTCAATAACCCAGACTTTGCCCCAGGGATGGACATCAAAGCCTTTAGATGGTGGTTGGACAAGGGACTGTACCGGATCGGACACTTCTTTACCAATGAGGGCCCTATCTCCCTTGAGTTCTGTATCAATCATCTTGAAATGCCAAACTCAGAGCGTTATAGATTCCACCAAATAAGACATTTTCTTCGCCACCTCTGGGGAGGAGAAAAATCTCCGCTTAACTCATTTACACCATATGAATTATGGTGTGGGCGTTCCTTGGAACAGAGGGGAGGAATCTGTCATCTATCAGTCACTAGCCCTTTACTCCCAAAAGACTCCTTACATGCTTGCGTGGGAGACTGATCTTTCCCTCAACTGGGAAGTTGATAAATGGAGAAGCTCATTTAACAGATCCTTCAAGGGCATTAAGAATATTTCCCTAATTGAATCTAGTATCAAGGTCATAACAAGATGGTATCTTACCCCCCGCCAAATTATCTAAAATGTACCCAACAGCGGATCCTCAGTGTTTGAGGGTGCCAGCTTCTGGGTTCAATGGCTCACATATGGTGGGAATACCCCAGACTGAGGCCCTTTTGGGGTAAGGTATTCTCCGATTCGTAAAATAACGAAGATTCAAATCCCAAAAACCCCTGCCATAGCCCTACTCAACGACAACTTACCCAAGACTCCTAAACAATCTCGTAAACTAATATACTTTATCCTCCTAGGGGCCAAATTAACCATTGCCAAAGCTTGGAGACAGCCCAGGGTTTCCTTTAAGGTAGCCATTCGCAAAGTTTACTGGATAATGTCCCAAGAGAAACTCTCGAGCACTCTAGATGACAAAAAAAGCGCAATTCGAAGCCATCTGGGAGCCCTGGGCACAGTTTATTGGAATCTCCCTTATACCAGGCGTCCAACCTTAAAATTATGAGCGAGTTTAATAGGGGACGGGGGCCCCTCCCGATGAAAGGCTAGCTTCTCTCTCTCCCTCTCTTCTCTTCCCCCTTTCTTCTC
Source organism: Lithobates clamitans (assembly GCA_037952925.1). Classification (NCBI taxonomy): domain Eukaryota; kingdom Metazoa; phylum Chordata; class Amphibia; order Anura; family Ranidae; genus Lithobates; species Lithobates clamitans. The sequence continues at coordinate 446,265 of JBBGZY010001101.1, read as the reverse complement.
CTCTTCTCTGCGTATCTTTCACTATTCTTCTCCTATCCACTATAGGGGGACTAGGAATTGGCCCCCCGAATATGGTGTAATTTTTTTTTTTTTGGTTTATTCCTAATTTTTTTATTTTTTCCTTCTCATGAAGGTTTTATATCCAGGCTGCAGCTTTTGCACAAAGTTATCTATGAACCTGAGGCCCCTCGGTATACATAAGGACGAGGTGACTTACGGAGATTCTCCCGCGCACAGTTAGATCCCTTTAGGGGTGCCGGCGAGATCCCTGTAGGCCACTCTAAGCTAAGATAACTAAACTTGGAGGCCTATACTCTTTGAGGAATGGCAGCAGCTTAGTAGGTTCTGTTTTTGGTTATAGTGATTTGATAAACTATTAAACTCTGTACTGTCAGGATACAAGTCCCCCTCAGGGAAATGTCATGCATCAGTTTGATGTGATTTGTATTATTTTTTTTGCTTATGTTCTTCCTTATTCTGTAAAACTAATAAAAGTTTTGAAAGTAAAAATTCAAAAAAGTTGAAAAGCTTAAGTTTAAAATAAAAAAAAAAAAAAAAAAAAATGTCCATATGCACAATTAAAATCAAACGGTGATGAGTGCATACATTAATTGATATATAGAGAGATGAATATGGATGAACAGCAAAGTCCTCTAAGGTTGTAAATTTCCAATGTCCATTACCATTCACTGAGGATAAGGTTTGAATGGAAAGAGGAAGACGAGGACTCAATCTGAAGAAAGGAACTCTATAAGTGGAAACCCTTACCAGAGCGGGTGGTGGACCCCCTTAAGAGCAGAGTCAAACACACAAGCAGATTGAGCCCTCTGCGGGGACAGGAATGTCTTCGGATGCCTCCGAACCCTCAGCGTCTTCAATGATGAACAGAAATATAAAAAAGCCCCAGGAAGACGTAAGGTATTACGAAACATGCAGGGCGGTGCTTTGTGCTGACGCCACCACGCCACATGTGACCCCGGAACATGGGTGTTTGTTTTTAACTAGCTTTTAACTTTTTTATTATTCCTGTATATGTTATTTTTCAGATATCACCGTTCATTCTTTTAGTATTAAAGGCTCACTTTCTAACGTTACTACACGATTGGAGTCCCTTTATAGATTGGAGTGTCTGTCTGCCGGGCCTTTTCCGCATTTCGCATTCCTGTCCCCGCAGAGGGCTCAATCTGCTTGTGTGTTTGACTCTGCTATTAAGGGTTCACCACCCGCTCTGGTAAGGGTTCCCACTTATAGAGTCCCTTTCTTCAGATTGAGTCCTCGTCTTCCTCTTTCCATTCAAACCTTATCCTCAGTGAATGGTGATGGACATTGGAATACACAACCTTAGAGGACTTTGCTATTCATCTATATTCATCTCTCCATTTATCAATCAATGTATGCACTCATCACCGTTTGTTTTTAATTGTGCATATGGACATTTGTTTGCATTATTATCACTGCAATATTTGTTACTTTCAGTTTGTGTCACTTTAAGTGAGATTGTTTATTTCTAGTGCAACTTATGTTTATACTACTCAAACACGTGGTATTCCCGTACTCAAGAGAAGCAACAGAATTTTGGGGTGTAATTTCACATATGCCCATGGCATGTTTGAGCAATATATCATTTAGTGACAACTTTGTGCAAAAAAAAAAAAAAATTGTCTTTTTCCGCAACTTGTGTCAAAATATAAAATATTCCATGGACTCAACACGCCTCTCAGCAAATAGCTTGGGGTGTGTACTTTCCAAAATAGGGTCATCTGGGGGGTTTTGAACTATCCTGGCATTTTATGCACAACATTTAGAAGCTTATGTCACACATCACCCACTCTAACCACTTGAAGACAAAGTCCTTTCTGACACTTTGTTAACATGAAAAAATATTTTTTTTTGCAAGAAAATTACTTTGAACCCCCAAGCATTATATATATTTTTTAAAGCAAAGGTCCTACAGATTAAAATGGTGGGCGTTTAATTTTTTTTTTCACACAATATTTGCGCAGCAATTTTTCAAACGCATTTTTTTGGGAAAAAACACTTTTTTTAATTTATTGCACTAAAAACACGCTATTTTGCCCAAATGTTTGATGAGATAAAAAAAGATGATCTTAGGCCAAGTACATGGATACTGACATGGACATTCACTGTACTGTTCATTTAAGCACAAGAGACTCCATTTTGTTCTCACTGTTGAAATGTGTTCTGTAACCTTCACCTAACACACAGACACTTCACCTACTAAACGCACTACTCCTCCCTCCCTTCTCAAGGTTTTATTTTTGCAATTGTTCTATTCGCTAGTTTTTAATAATATATTTCTATTTGTTAGTTTTTAACAACATCTCACACCACCCCTTTCTTATCTATGTATAAAATAACATGTAATACATTTTCACGGAACGGACATTTTAAAAACACAGTGATTGAGTCCTGTGAATCTGTTCCTGCAGCTGCAGTATTAACTTTGTTTTAGAGTCCCAATCAGAAATCAGTCATATCAGCTTGGCGAGTCATATCAGGAGTTTGGCAGAGTCTCCAGAAGGAACCACGCTTCGATCGGGATCATCGGGAAACGCAGACCTCAAATGCCGGCTAGGTAAGCTGCCCTTAAGCTTGCTATATTTCTGCCTTTTCCTATGTATCCTATCTGTCGGTTCTCAAGGAAACCAGACCACTCTTGGACCTTTCTGGTTGGGTAGTGTGTGTGTGTGTGTGTGTGTGTGTGTGTGTGTGTGTGTGTGTGTGTGTGTGTGTGTGTGAGAGAGAATGTGTATGTGTCCCCCTTCACGGGTTGGACTGTGTGTGGATAGGGAAAATCCTTTGCAGTTCCCTGCGCTGACTCCCTGTGGGCGCCATGGTCAGAGGCGCATGGTAGGGTCAGATAAAACTCACAGAGAAGAGACGAGGAGGGTCTCTTAATGGAGTGTTTTGTCTATTGTCATAAACCCCTTCTATCCACGTAGATAAGTGGAGACTATTCTTGTAAATCTGCAGATTTGCTGTATTATTTGTTTTAGAGGCAAGAGGGTATAGGCATGCTGATCCCAGTTCTCTGCCAAAAGCAGTGGATCAGACATAGGAAAATGGCATGCCAGTAGCAATCCTGTTAAATAGGGAAGACAATGGTCCCGAGGCCAGAGTAAAAGTATTTTTACAAGAACTCCCCTATCCTCGAGGAGAAACAGAATTAACCGATAGTGGTGCAAGCCGAAGTGTTTTTAATATAGAGGACTTACCTCTAGGATTATTATCTACAAATGTTATCTCTGGTGTTGGCCTAACCGGGACCTCTACTGATTTGGTTGAGTCCAAGCCACTTAAACTCAGGCTAGGACAAACAGAAATTGTCACTAAAGTGTTAGTTTCAGACATAGTTCCTACCAATCTTTTGGGAGCTGACATTTTGAACCAAATTTTAGCAAACATAGACTACACTCCTACAGGAGTCCAAGAGGTTAGTAGTCTGTCAGGAGATGTTTTAAACTGCCGGTGGAATATTTTTAATCCAGGACTCCACTCCGCCATTTCCACCAGAATTGAAAGTGATTCCCACTGAATTATGGGCCACCAGCCAATATGATGTAGGTCTGCTGGATTGCACCCCAGTCATGATAAAAGTTAAACCAGGAGCCCATCTCCCACAGATTAAACAGTACCCACTTAGTATTGCTCAGACTGAGGGGATAAAGGATCAAATCACTCAACTGAAAGCAGCAGGGGTTGTTGTACCAATTAAGTCCCAAGTCAATACACCCCTGTTCCCAATTGCAAAGAAGCCAGACAAGGGTGGGCAGGTGACATACCGCATGGTGCATGATTTGCGAGCCATTAACAATATAATAGAGGCAGATACCCCGATCGTGCCCAACCCCTGCACTTTACTAAGTGGAATATCTGCCTCCAGCACCTGCTTTACAGTAATTGATCTTGCAAATTCTTTCTTTTTGGTGCCCCTGCACCCAGACTGCTAGCACCTTTTTTCATTTACCCATGATGCCCAAAAGTTAGCATGGACAAGATTGCCCCAAGGCTGTGTGATTAGCCCCTCTGAATATAATACTGCATTAAAGCAAGTATTGGACCAATGGTCCCCCTCACACAGTTTTGCTTCAGTACATAGACGATTTGCTTATTTGTTCTGATACAAAGGACATTTGTAGCAGAGAAACAGTAAGCCTTCCCATGTTTCTCTATAACAGTAACAACAAAGTTAGCAAAGATAAGCTACAATACTGCCAAGAGAAAGTGATCTTCCTGGGTCACTGCATTTCACATGGAATCCGTCACCTAACCCCAGATCAAGTTAAAACTCTACAAAACTTTGAAAAGCCAAGAAATGTACGGCAACTACGTGCCTTCCTGGGGTTAGTGGGATATTGTAGGGACTGGATTCCAAATGCATCAGAACTTATGGCTCCTCTATATGAGGCTACCACTAGAAACCCTTTCAAACTCACATGGGACAATGAATTGCAGATGGAGGAGCTAATTAAAATTTTGTCTGAAGCTCCCGCCATTGGACTTCCTGACTATACTAAGAGACTTTCTCGTTGTTCTGTCAATGGATTTGCTGCAGGTGTACTCACCCAGCTACATGGAGACAAACAGAGGCCTGTGACGTATGTATCAGCCTCATTAGACCCTGCCATCAAAGGCTCCCCCAGTTGTATGTGAGCCATAGCAGCCTGCATTTTGCTGCTAGTCAAAGTAACGGAGCTTGTACTAGATTCTGCTCTTATCCTGTATGTGCCACATGCAGTACAGGAAATCATGAATCAAGTAAATACCAGACATGTGTCTGCCAGTAGATTTGACAAGTACTAGTCTGCTCTTTTTGCTCCATCGAATTTAACAAATCAAACGATGTGTTACTTTAAATCCGGCTACTCTTCTTCCTATAATTGATGAGGAAGATGCAACAAATGGTACTGATATAGAACCTGAGAATTTCTCATGATTGTATGGCTCTGATGGAGGTAGAAAGGGTCTCTGTCACACCAGCAAAAGATGAGCCTTTATCAGATTGTGACACACACTTATTCGTAGATGGTTCCAGATTTTACACGGATGATGGTCAGCCACAAACAGGGTTTGCTGTAACCACTACAGACACCATTTTACATCAGGAAGCATTGACACCCCAGATGTCAGCACAGGAAGCGGAGTTGTGTGCTGTAGTCAAGGCATGTCATCTCCTAGAGAATCAAAGGGGAAACATTTACACCGACAGCAGATATGCATTTGGAATAGCCCACGATTTTGGGCCCATCTGCAAAGCACGGAACTTTCTGACTAGTGCAGGGAGGCCAGTGAGACATGCAAAACTCAGAGTGGCTATTTGAGGCTGTTCAGAAACCAGCAGAAGTTGCCATCCTGAAGGTAAAAGGGCATGCAAGGGGAAATTACATGACAGCCAGAGGAAATGCTTTAGCGGACCAAGCGGCAAAGGATGCTGCCCTTATGGCATTTGGAGTCACACCCACTGTAGGGGTCGCCCAGGTAGCGGGGACAGATCCCCCTCATAAAGAGCAGTGGGATGTAGAAACTCCAATTCAGTTGCAGAACCAGGCCCCTGATGAAGAGAAGGATAAGTGGATCAAATGTAATGCTACCCAAAATCAGCAGGGTCTGTGGAGCGCTAACAACAGGGGGTGTCTACCCAGGAGTTTGTACCCAGTTTTAGCACAACTGGCACATGGCGTCAGTCATCTTGCTAAGGGCCCGATGGTGGCACTTACTGACTATTAGATAGCACCTGGATTTAGTGCATTTGCAGCTAGGTTTTGTGCTTCATGTCTCACTTGTGCTCTGTACAATGCAGGGAGGCCTGTCCATGTTCCCCAAAAGCATTCTCCTAAGCCAGATTTCCCTTTCCAAAGAATTCAAATAGACTATATTCAGATGCCCAGAATAGGCACCTTTGAGTTCGCTTTAGTGTGTGTTGACATGTTCTCAGGTTGGCCCGAGAGCTGGCCAGTAGCTAAAGCAAATGCAAAAACAGCAGCAAAAAAAATTTTGAATGAAATCGTTTGTAGATATGGCGTTCCTGAAACTGTTGAGAGTAACAGAGGAACCCATTTTACTGGGGAAGTAATGAAAGAGATAATGGAAGCCCTTCACATACAGCAAGCTTTCCATACACCTTATCTACAAAGTAGTGGTAAAGTTGAGAGACTTAGTGGAATTTTGAAAAACAGATGTGCAAAAATTAAAGCAGATACAGGAAAAGGATGGGTGGAAGCTTTGCCATTAGCCCTATATTCTGTACGAACTACCCCTAAACAACCACATGGGCTGTCCCCCTATGAGATTTTATGTGGAGGGCCACCTAAAACAGGGCTATATTTTCCCCAACAGTTGCAGGCTTCTCACTCTAATCTGTTAGGGAGGGAGAAGGAAGGTGCAGTTGGAGCAGTGGCTGCTAGTGTTTGTTTAGATGGTGCTGAAGAACTCGTTTTAATTGTTATGAAGCATTCCAAAATGTGAAGACCTCCACCAGCATTTTCAATAACATTGGACCCATGACATGAACATCATCAAGATTCCCTGTTATGAGTGGACATCATAACATGCCATACCCACCCTTCAAGATTCATGTTCCTGAGCCCCTGAAGTGAAGTTGGGTTTGGAGATCTTCACAAGCATTACCTCCTGGCGTGAGCTGTTATTCCTCCAGGCTTCATCCACCTTCTGTGTTTCCATTCTGTGGTTTCTGAATTTGTGTTGGATCCGAAAGTCCAGAGGAGTGCCCTTGGGTTTCGTGTTGAGGTTCCATCCATTTGGACATCCATACACCTGCCAGATGTGGCACATTGCTTTGATGACCATGTCGCTGACACTAGAGTCCACCAGATCTGGTAAGAGCATATACTCACCATCTGGTTGTTGATATTCACTGCCTTTTTATGTTCTCAGCCATGGATGGATCTGCATATTGATTCCCATCATTTCAGGAGCTACACCATCAAGTTGCTGTATAGTCTGTTTAGACATAGTGGGACTTCCTACTTTCCTTGTTAGGATACGGACACTTTCATTTTTCGTTTTTCATTCCTCGGATGTTTGATTTTCACCCTCCTCTATATCATATTTTTTATCGTTTTACATGATTAGCACTAATCAGATGCTCTTTTGTCACGCGCTACATTGTTATCACCATTTTGCCCAGTGTATTAGTCGCACCTTATGTAGCTGCTCCTCACCACGATTTATATCATAGTTAGCACAGTGTTTTTCTTATCTCCAAAATCTGTGAGAATATGTCCAGACTTTGCAAAGAACATTGAATAAAATACATGAAGGCGTTTATAAATCTATCCCCGACCCAGATTCTGTTTCAGGTATTCACAGGATGCAACCAGGTGACTGGGTAGTGGTCAAGCGACACATCAGAAAGCCACTAGAACCAAAATTTGACGGACCACATTTGGCGCTTTTGACAACCGGTTCTGCTGTCAAGTTGGAGGGAAATCCCACCTGGATTCACACCAGTCACTGCAAGAAAATCCTGAAGTGATGAAATCTTTTGAAAAAATGATGATAATGTTTATCACCACGATTTATATCATAAATCACACAAGAGAGCCACAGAAAACCATGGAAGACGGTGGGGGGGATAGGGAGACATTCCCTCCCACTGCTTGTAAAAGCAGTCTAGAGGCCAATAAGCCGCTAGGATTGCTTTTACCTGAAAGCCGACCGCTGGCTGAAAAGAATGATACCAAGATGATACCTAAACCCGCAGGCATCATTCTGGTATAACCACTCAAAATAACATGCAGCCTGTGGGCTGAACAAAAAAAAAAAAAAAATAGGCTGATCGGTGGGTATGCCCACCATTAGAGTTCCTCCCTTCATCCACCCACTTCTAATGATGGGCATACATGCACCATTTTGTTTTTAAACTGTGGTGGTGAAATCACCTCCTACATGGCTAAAGTCACGGCTTTATGTAGTGTCAGAGGAAACGCTGTTGCTGTCAAGATAAATAAATCAGTGCTGCAGCTGAATGGCCTAAAAAATATGCCGAAGCATGGGGGCATCCACCCCAAAAATTAGGAGCAAATCGCTCCTCCACCCCTGCTGCCCCAATGTTTCGTCATATATGCTCTTTTTTAACTGTGGTGGTGAAATCACCTCATACAGCACTGGAGTCATGGCTTTATGTATCGTGGGAGCAAACGATGTTGCCGTCAAGATAAATAAATCCGCGCTGGAGTGGAATGGCGTACCTGAAAACAGAAAAATGGTTAACAATAAAACACAGTAAACAGTAAAGTATAAAAAAGTTACATACCTGAAAAGCAAACATGATAAAACATAACAATAAAACATTGCAGAATAGAATACAGTAAAAAAGAGCAGAACAATAGAGAACAATAAAACGACAACTATTTTTTTTTTAATATTTTTTTTATTTTATATTTTTTTGCGTTTTGTTTTTTTACACTTTTATTTGCAACAGTTATGCCCTGTACACACGATAGGATTTTCAGACTGAAAATGTGTGATAGGACCTTGTTGTCGGAAATTCCGACCGTGTGTAGGCTCCATCATACAGTTTCCATAGGAATTTCCGACACAAAGTTTGAGAGCTTGCTATAAAATTTTCCGACAACAAAATCCGTTGTCGGAAATTCCGATCAGGTGTACACAAATCCGACGCACAAATTGCCACGCATGCTCAGAATAAATTAAGAGACGAAAGCTATTGGCTACTGCCCAGTTTATAGTCCCGAAGTACGTGTTTTACGTCACCGCGTTCAGAACGATTGGATTTTCAAACAACTTTGTGTGACCGTGTGTATGCAAGACAAGTTTGAGCCAACATCCGTCGGAAAAAAATCCATGGATTTTGTTGTCGGAACGTCTGATCAACGTCCGACCGTGTGTACAGGGCATAACAGTTCGGTTCCAGGTGCAGGTCTCTAAAAATGCAATGGCATCTTTGGAGACCCTTTGAAAGTGTGTCCTAGTCTGTGCAGTGCTGTACCCTACGCTAAAACTCCACTAGTGTATGGTAGCGTTCAAAACATTCACCGATGCAAAGACAGGGATTGTCAGGACAGGAGGGTCAGTAATAGCGGGTGTCACGCCTATATCCGCGCTTGCTATAGACACTACATCTTCTTTGGGGGACTCGTTGGGTAGGGGTACTAGGGAGGACATACAGAAAATGCCTGTCATGCAACCGGCTTACTGTATTTGGATTGGGAAGGTGAGGTGAAGCACCGTCTGGAAACAGAAGGGCTCTGACGATCTCTTCCTGGAATTTAAGGAAGGATTCAGTCTGTCCTGAAGCTCTGAATAGCACATGAGCGTTCAGCAAAGCCAATTGAAATAAGTATACACTTTTTTGTACCAGCATCTGGCATTACAAGCAACTAGGTACGGCGCCAACAACTGGTCGTTGAGGTCCGCCCCTCCCATATTTTGGTTTTATTCGTGGACACAGAGGGGTTTCTCCAAAACACCAGTCGCGGTAGGAATTTGGACCGTCGTGTCTGCATGAAGGGAGGACAGAACGAAAACATTCTTATCCTTCCACTTCACAGCGAGCAAGTTATTACACTTCAAGCAGGTTCTCTCCCCTAGCCTAAGACGGGAATCTACAAGCCTCTGGGGTAAGCCCCAGCGATTAGATCGCACTGTGCCACATGCACCAATCTGATGATCAAACAAGGGACTAAAAAGTGGCACGCTCGTGTAATAATTGTCCACATACAAATGGTACCCCCTTCCGAATAAGGGTGACACCAAGTCCCACACAATCTTGCCAGCGCTCACTATATAATATGGGCAGTTTGGCGGCTCTACGTGACTATCTCTTCCCTCGTAAACCATAAAACTATATGTATAGCCTGTGGCCCTGTCACAGAGCTTATACATCTTGACCCCGTATCTGGCACACTTGCTGGGAAGATACTGTTTGAAAGACAAGCGGCCAGAAAACTTAATCAGGGACTCATCAATGCAGACAACTTGATGGGGAGTAAACAAGGCTGCAAAATGTTCATTGAAGTGTTTACGAGGGGCCGAATTTTGTAGAGCTGATTGTATCCAGGGTCTGCACGAGGACATCAGAGTTCACTGTTGTTGAAGTGCATGAACCACAAGATCTGCTCGTATCGTGCCCTGGCCATGGAGGCAGAGAACAGGGGCATATTTTAAATTGGGTCAGTGGACCAATATGACCGCAACGTACTCATTTTAACTATGCCCATGTCGAGGGATAGGCCCAGAAAAGTCTTAAATTCGCAAACTGTAATTGGTTTCCAATCTCTGACAAGGGATGACTGGGGATTAGCGGCAATGAATTGACCAGCATACAAATTACTTTGGTCCACAATAGATCTATAGAGATCTTCTGTGAAAAACAGTGAATAAAAATCAAGTGACATAAAATCAACTGTTTCCACCTGAATTCCGGGTTGGCCAGTGAATGGGGGAAGAACGGGTGCTGCAGAAGTGGTGGGCTCCCAATTAGGATTGGCAAATTCGGCCTGTCTTTTTTCTTGGTGGCAGCGGGACACTACTTGTGCTTGCCACCTCGCCAGCTTGAACTGCACTTATGGGACTCGCCACGTCACCACATGATACTGCAGTGCTGGATGTACAACCAGGGTGTACTAGTCCGCTGGTGCTTGCCAGTTCACCAGGATGAACGGTATTAGTACTCCATACGAGAGCCCTTCGGTTCTTGTACTTCAACAACAGCAGAAGATCGGGGTCTGGTACGCCTGACCTTGGCAGGGACCACACCTCCGTTGTCAGAGTTACCCGTCATGGAGCCGCTGTCTTCTACAAGATTGTATTCTGAGCCTGAATCTGACAGATGAGGGACTTCCTCTTCACTATCTGTCATGCTCAGAAACGTGTAGGTCTCTTCACTACTGTACCTTTGATTTGCCATTTTGGGCTCTAAATTTACTGGTACAGTAGTGAGACTCACAGGTAAAAAAACTCCTAGGCTGTCAGTAACTATCAAACGCTACCAAAAAAAACTGTTAGCGATCGCAGGGATCAGGCCTGACTCTGCGAACACTGCAGTTATGTGTTCTTTAGTGTTTTGTAAGTGACAGTGATCGATCGATACTGAACTTGGGTCGGCTGGGCGAGGGGCAAAACACAGGTGCTAGCATGCATCTGGGCTGATCCCGCTAACACTGCATTTTTGGGAACTCTAAACTGCTGCAGACGCTAGTATAGATCTGATCAGATATTGATCTGTTCACACTATACCACTAAGGGAGATGTATGCTGCCTGCATAGGTGTTAGCGGTACTGGTAATAATCTGACGCTGCCTGGGGTGACGCAGACCCTACTGATATCGCCCGCTGGGCAATCAGGGGGTTAAACCTTTATTGGGTAATAAACGGCGGGTATAAAAAAAAAAAAAAAAAAAACTAACCAGCGTCACCCGTAACACTTATACGGTGATCACTGGTGAAAGGGTTAATTAGGGGGCAATCAGGGGGTTAAAACTATGGGGGTACCTGACACTATAAAAAAAAAGCTGATGGTGAACCTAAATAACTAACAGGCTAATTAGTGTCACCTGTGACACCAATACGACAATCAGAAAAATGATCTATTAGTGACACTGGCGACAGGGGGTGAAAGGGTTAACAGGGGAGGGGGGGGATTAAGGGTTAAACCTTTATTCGGTGGGTACCCTAGACCTAAAAGGGGCCTACCACTAATTGTCCTAACACTTATTGCAGTCACAAAATGACACCAATGCAGTGATCAGTAAAAAAATGAAAACTGCTATTGTTGTCACTGTGAAAGGGGGTGCAGGAGGGGTGATGTGTGCCTGTGTGTACTAGTGTTAGTGTGCTGTTGGTGCAAACTCACAGTGAGGTCTTTTCTCCTCTGGCTCCAGACGAAAAGACCGACACGAGGAGAGATGACATCACTTCCTCTGCTTCCGTTTACAGTTTCAGAAGCAGAGGAAGCTTCCCATTCGTCAGGAGTGATTGTGAGGGGGTGGCCATAAATCCATGGTCTCCCACTCAGGACGGATCACTCCTGCAACGATGCCGACCGCCTCCCTCGGGCACGGGGGGCGCAATCGCACCTCCCGCCCGGGGAGGCGAGTAACGTACAGGTACGTTACTCTGCCTGCCCGTGCCATTCTGCCGACGTATATCGGTGTGAGGCGGTCGGCAAGTGGTTAAGGATCCTTCATCTTTGTTTGTACTGCCATTGGTTTCAACATGGACCAAGACAGCTAGGTCATGGCCAGCCCCTCCCAGTAATTTATCATCCTGGTCCACCACATACTGAACCCTGGCTCCAGGGAGACAGCAAACCATTCGGTTCAGGCGATCCTGGCAACAAATTATTCTGTTAGTCCTTATGACAGAATGCCCAAATACCACCACCAACTGTCTGGGCCTTCTTTCCTGACCCTTAGGGGAAGCAGTGACATCTAGGGCTGCCACCTCTGAGCTAGCCAACTTTGAGGAGTCTTGAAATATTTAGTATATATTATATTGCACTTCTGTGCAACAAAATTCGTTTGACTGTATTTTTTCTAAAAATAGGCATTTAATAAATAGCTGTGCAAAAATAATGCAATATAACACAATTGCAACCATCACCATTTTATTCTACAGGGCCTCTGGTTTTCAGAAAATATATGTCATGTTCGAGGGTTCAAAAAAATACAGATTTTCATGTGTGAAAAGCTTAAAAAAATTGCCTTGTACACAAAGTGGTTACATTATAACGCTAGGAATTTATCCAAGTTTACATGTTACTGTGATGTCCTCTTAAAAGTGACCCTGTCAGAGTAAATTAAAATCCTAAAGACAAGGGTATTGCAACAGAAGATCAAGTCACCTCTTCAGCAGCCTGTGTGTTCTACATACCCCCTTTTCCAGCACTGTAGCCTCTGTCTCTTAAGGATCTGACACTTCAGGAGAAAAAGGCATCCAATACACCCATAATTAAATGATGAAGACACTGAAAGATGTTGCAGTGCTGGAACCGGGGGAAGGGAGTAGACAAGGTCCACCAGGGAGACACATAGCAGCAGAGCACCCTTTAGTAAAGTAGAACTATAGGCAATTTTTTCCTTCATTTTGGGATAGAGCAAGGGAGTGTTATAACCCGTCAGATTTTTTTTTTTCCATCTGTATCGCATTTCTCTTCACTTCCTGTTCCATATCCAAACAGGAAGTGAGAGGAAATCCCTGCAAATTAAAAGAATTCATTGGGGACCCCCAGGTCACCAGAACTAGTGTCCCCATTGAAACATTTCCCCTCTATTACTTTTTTGGGACAACCCAAAATTTGGGGATTTTTTTTACTTTCAATGATAATGGTAAATAGGACAAACTTAGGTAGTGAATCTCCTTAACAGGGGCATAGACTGCAATAAAAACCAACAGGTGTTCCCAATCTCTCTACTCTAGCCAAAACAACAAAAAAAGTTTTGCCTTTAATTATATCTTAAGATTTATTTTACCTTGATAGTGTCACTTAAAAGCTCTCTAAGGTTAGGGGTCAGTGCATGGAGGGCCCTGTTTTTACTCTACTTTTCAAACACCACTATACTCTATACTACCAGTCCCGGGTTGTCAGCACAAAAACCTAAGGTACTAAACAGACATGTTTTGTAATTACCTGAACCAGATCCTGATGTGGTCATATCATATATTAAATCTTTAAGCGTTGTTCCCTCTGATATGAAGGGCCTGTCCATTGAAGGATCTTCCTCATTTGGAACACGATGATGGATAACCGTGCGATTGTGGCAAATATATAGAATTAACATCAGTAAAATACAGATAAAACAAACAGGTCCAGCAATAATCGCTGCCAACTCCACCGGACTAAAAATAGTAATAGGTTTTGTTGATGGAACTGTAAAAAGAACAAATACCACACCACAGTATTAAAATTTAGAAAAACAAAACTCTTACATAAGCAATATTTGAATACAAATAGTGTACAATGGTTTCAGTCTTTAAACCACTTCAGCCCCAGAAGATTTTCCCTCTTAATGACCAGGCCATTTTTTGCTATAATAAATATCCAAAAAAACACAAGTAAAAAAATGAATTTCTTCATCAGTTTAGGCCAATATGTATTCTACATATTTTTGGTTAAAAAAAAAAAAAAAAATTTGATAAGTGTGGTTTGCGCAAAAGATATAGCGTCTACAAAATAGGGAAATAGGGGATAGATTTATGGCTTTTTAAATTTTTTTTACTAGTATTGGCGATGATCAGTGATTTTTAGTGGGACTGCAAAATTGCGGCGGACAGCTTTGGGAACCAGTGACATTACAGTAATCAGTGCTAAAAATATGCACTGTTATTGTACTAACAACGCTGGCAGGGAAGGGGTTAACATCAGGGGCGATCAAGGGGTTAAATGTGTTCCCCCACTGTGTGTTCTAACTGTATGGGAGACTGGGGAAACACACAGATCCATCTTCCTGCATAGCAGAAAGACAGGATCTGTGTGATTTTTCCCTGTAAGAACGGAGATTTGCCTTGTTTACACAGGAAGATCCCCGTTCGGTCACTGCAGGGAACGATCGCGGGTCGCCGACGGACAGAGCCCGCCGGACCCACTTATTGGCTCCCCCGCTGGCCAATGGGAGCCTACAAATGGCCATGTACGTGCAAACGTACACCTACGGCGATTTGTGGGATCGAGCCACATTGCCGCAGTACAACTGCAGCGGCTGGTCCTTAAGCATTTAAAGTGTTTGTTACTTTAACTTTGTATTGCTTTCTTTATGTGAAATCCCTTGTGTTCCTGCCAGCAATCATTGCCATCTGGAGCGGCACAGCTGCGTCTTTGTATCAGTGGTAAAATCATGTCCGGATCTAGGGGGGGTGGGCTCCCCCTTTCAAGCCCTCCCCCACCCCTGACGATTGCCGGTGTTCTGACAAAATGGCAGAATGTGCAACCCATGTCACTTCCCGAGACTTGGAATCAGCTGTATCGCCAAACCGCGCTGACTGCGCATGCGCAACTGGTCATACATGCCTTCAGTGGCTGACGCCGGTGCACAGAGGAATTTGCCTGACAAAATGCTCGACCGACTACTGCACATACGCACGGCAGAAATCAACTACTTACGAAATTTACATTGCTAAGTATACGAACCAAACAAAGTAACTATGCAGGTTGCTGATTTTGTGACAACATGACCTTGTAGATTTCAATATACTAAAACGTAAGTAGATAAGCTCACTCGATTGCTGAAATTAGTTTGCAAATTAAAAAACGGGATTTGGTGTAGCAAGATGTCCCCTGCCCCGCCTTCTTACTGTAGGTGTGATAAGGTAGTGTGTAAGGTGTACCAAGATGGTCTTAGCAACGCAAGTTTCGCAAGTAATTGATTTCTGCCGGGCGCATGTGCAGTAGTCGGTCGAGCATTTTGTTAGGCAAATTCCTCTGTGCACCGACGTCAGCCACGGAAGGCATGTATGATGCGTTGCGCATGTGCAGTTTGGTGATACAGCTGATTTCACATCACAGGAAGTGACACGGGTTGCACATTCTGCCAGGTTGCTCATTTTGTCAGAACACGGCAGTCTCCTATCCCGCATGGTACATATATCTTGAGCACAGCAGCACTAAGAGCTCCTCCTCCCTATCCCATTCCCCTACAGCTACAATGTGCACAGTATATAGCCATCTACTGCAACTAAGTTGACGTTCCTACCATGGAATTTCACAGGTCGGAACTGAAACCAGTAGCTAGCTATACACTGTGCACATTGTATCTGTAAGCCTAAGGCAATGGGATTTCAGCTCCAGTGTGTGCTGTGTGGGGAGCAGGAGCTCTTCGTGTGTTCAGGCTGTGTACAATGCAGGGATGGGAGAGAGCTCTGCCTAGTGCACTGCCAACTGTGACCCCTGTACTGTACCCTCCTAACCCACTGTACTGTACCCTCCGTGTTGCCTCCTCCTTGCCTTCACCAGCTGTCAGCTCTGCCCCCATGTCACA
Source organism: Lithobates clamitans (assembly GCA_037952925.1). NCBI lineage: Eukaryota > Metazoa > Chordata > Amphibia > Anura > Ranidae > Lithobates > Lithobates clamitans. The sequence continues at coordinate 430,288 of JBBGZY010001101.1, read as the reverse complement.
CAATGACCCTCCTCTATCCCCATCCTCTCTCCCCCTACCCCTCCGCCAGCGATCGCAGCCTTTTCCATCCCAACTCTCCTACCCCACATTCCTTTTTTTTACCACATCCTCAAACACCCTGCCCTCACTTACCCCTCTACCACCCTACCATCACCCCAGCCTCGCCCAACTCACCAACAACCCCCCCCCCCGAATTTACTCTTCCTAGGCGATAGGCATCAGCAAATACTTGCAAAAAAAGTATAGGTACTCGTTAAAGTGGTGCATACCAAATTTTTACCTTCTACATGGGGGTAAAATTAGGGATGCACAGATACCACTTGCAGCCCCCCCCCCCACCTACTTACCTGAGGGTTGGCTCAGATACAGCAGCTGGAGCCAATGGCTATCAATCAGAGCCAGTGACAACAAAGCAGGCGGAGGGCCAAGCCCCACTCGGTGTATCTTATGGAGTACGCACGAGTGCCGCCATAGCAGGTGGTTTGCTAAGGGGGCACAGAGCCAGGAGCGTCAGCGGGGGACCCCAAAAGAGGAGGATTGAGGCTGCTATGTGCAAAGCCATTGCACAGAGCAGGCAAGTATGACATGTTCCGTTTTTAGAGAAAAAAAGCTTTACAAATCATTTTAATCACTTGACGACCACCCACAGTACATTTAGGTCATCGGCCATAATCCTGGTATTCTTTTGTGCTGTGGGCAATGATCTACAATATAAAAGTGGTTTGAGGCGGCGAGAAAATACGCAAATACGGTGTTACATAAAATATTGCAACGATCGCAATTTATTATTCACTAGGGTCATAATAAAAAAAAAAAAAATCATAATGTTTGGGGGTTCCAAGTAACTTTCTAGCAAAAAATATTAAATTTAAATGTTTAAACAAAAAGGTCCAGAAAAGGCCTGGTCTTAAAGTGGTTACTAGGGTTGTCCCGATACCACTTTTTTAGGACCGAGTACAAGTACCGATACTTTTTTTCAAGTACTCGCCGATACCGAATACCAATACTTTTTTTTTGTCACGTGACAGTTATTTTGTTTTGTTTTTTTTTTGGTTTTTTTTAACAGTGCTTTTTTTAGGGGGGGGGGGGGGGGGACAGTGTGTGTGTGTTTGTTTGTTTTTTTAATTTACAATTTTTATTTTTTACAATAATTTTTTTTTTTCTTTATTGCAATATGTGGGTTTTTTTTTTTTAATCAGCCCTGTTGGGGGGCTTTGGTGAGATATCAGACCTCTGATATCTCCCCCTTGAGACAGAGAAAGAGACAGGATAGAGATTCCCCAGTCCCTTTCTCTGCAGCCTCAGCTGCACTGAGAATGAATGGAGAGAAGACAGCGGCTCCTCTCCATTCATAAACTGACACATCGTAATCACAGAAGATTACAATGTTTCAGTTATGTGACTGGACAGAGTCAGCTGACTCTATCCATACACAAAGGAAGGAGGACGACAGCGGAACGGAAGGGGAGAACGGAGGGGGACAGAGAAGGAGAGGGGAACGGAGGGGGAGAACGAAGAGGCACAGCAGAACGGAGGGGACAGCGGAGGGGACAGCGGAGGGGGACAGAAAAGGAGAAAGGAACGGAGGGGGACAGAAAAGGAGAAAGGAACGGAGGGGGACAGCGGAGGAGGACAGAGGAACGGAGAGGGCATGGAGGAGGATGCAGTGACATACAGCAGTGAGCGATCCCCGCTGTATGTCACTAAAGCAGCTGAAAGCCGCTGGGGGAGAAGCTTGTAACCCCCCACGCGCCGATCACAGCTGACTTCCAGGTATCGGGGGAAGCATCGGGAGCATTTGCCCGAGTACAAGTACTTGGGCAAATGCTCGGTATCGGTGCCGATACCAATACTAGTATCGGGACAACCCTAGTGGTTACAGATTGCGCTTTTCACTGTTAACTTTGAAAACCGTTTAGTTCAATAAAGTAGCACCAAGACTGCAGGAGTCAGCATCATTTTACGATGTAAAGTGCAAGTGCTGGGGTAGGAATTTTTACAAAACCGTTTACAGAGGAATATTCATTTTATTGTGCTCAATGTGTTGAGCTAAAAACTCTGCGGGTAGAAAAAGGAAGAAGGAGAATACAACACTAGTTACCAATTGAAGGCCGAATTTTCTTGTTGCAAAAATCCTCATCACAGCAGAAAGGGATAGTGTAAATGCCATTATTTGAAGAGGGCGCACACATGAATGGTCTGTCCGGTGGAATAAGGTCCACTTCATTAATACACATGCTGTTGTGGGTTTCTTTACCATCTTGTAATATCATCGATGCCAAGCACATTCCATTAGTAACACAGGTTTGATTATCTTTTGAACAGTGCTCACAGTGACATTTCAGTGCTAGAAAAGAAAAAAATACATAAATCAACAAAAGTACATAAAAACATCAAAAACAATTAGGGGCATATTTAGAAGCATTGAATGCGACTCTCAGCAAATATTTAGTAGTGGTGAATCAATAATGATCATTTAAAACAGGTGCACCATTGGGTGAATGAATTACTCTGCTTTATAAATAACCCCCCTTAGATATGATCACCATTTATGATTTTCTAATAAAGATTTTAAAAAATAGCTTACCTGTAAAATCCTTTTCTTTGAAGTACATCACGGGACACAGAGCCATAGTAGTTACTATGTGGGTTATAGGCCACCTTCAGGTGATGGACACTGGCACACCCTTAGACAAGAAGTCCACTGCCTATATTAACCCTTCCACTACTGGGAGTACCTCAGTTTTGTAGCAAAGCAATACATGTGTATACCAAAAAGAAGGGAGGGACCTCTGTGTCCCGTGATGTACTTCAAAGAAAAGGATTTTACAGGTAAGCGGTTATAAAAATCCTATTTTCTGATTGTACATCACGGGACAGAGCCATAGTAGTTGTGGGATGTTCCATAGCAATGCCAACTGAAGGGAGGGAGACACAACAAAAGTAGGGCACTAAGAGACTAGAGGACTTATACTGCAGCCTGCAGTACACCCAAAGGAGATATCCTCATGACCTTTTACATCTACTTGATAGAATCTTGTAAATGTATGGACTGAAGACAAATTTGCAGCCTTGCAGATTTGAGCCATGGAGGCTTGGTGATGCACTACCCAGGAAGTACTAACAGCCCTGGTGGAGTGCGCTTTAATATGAAAAGGTAGAATTTTCCTATTTAAACCATAAGCTTGAACAATCACTTGAATCCATTTAGAAACAGTAGATTTCGACGCCACTTGTCCTCTTTTAGGACCTTCTGGCAACACAAACAAAAACATCTGTTTTACGAATCTGAGCGGTCACCTTCAAATAGACCTTGACTGCTCTCACCACATCGAGAATGTAGTGACCTTTCTTCCGCAGAACGAGGTTCTGGAAAAAATGAAGGCAGAATAAGATCCTGTTTTTTTTTTTTTTTTTTAAACAACCTTTTTTTTGAAATTTTTGCATGTAAAACCAATACATTAACAGTAACCCAAACCAGACGGGCAATGTACCCCGTCCTCGATATGGCCACGCAGGGCCCAAACATTGAAGAACATAATTCAACTACTCCCCCTTTTTTCCCCCCTTCCCCCCTCCCTGTCCCGACCCACTGCCACAACCTCAAGAGTTTATTAATATTGGATATCTATACATATTTGCAGAATATATGTGCACTGTCCTCAGCCTACACAGCTTAGTCATCTTTCTTTGCCCAGAGAATAAAATCAGAAAGCAGCGACATATAAGATGAGACAGATTATTAATTAATCTGGCAATTCTCACTCTAACTCACCCAAAACCCCATTTCCAGCCTATTTTTGTTAAAGTTTAGCCCGCCGTTACCGATGTGTCCAGCCATGCTTGCCATACTTTAGTAAATTTTTTTGGACAACCTCTGGCTCTATGTAGCTTTATATAGAGGGATTGCTGAGTTGATTAACCCCTTCCAGAAAGAAATTGTAGGTGCAGCTGAGTTTTTCCATCCCAACAGTATGGCTTTCCTGCCATAGAATAACCCTATATTCAATAGAGTGTGATGTGCTAAAGAAGGCACCACTTCTTCCACTAAACCAATGAGACAGACCCTAGGAGTCAAAGGTACTGGGATGCCGAGCACCTCCGACAGACAAACTGTGACCTCCCTCCAAAAATTTTTAATTGCTGGGCACCCCCAGAAGATGTGTTTTAGACATGCATCTCCAACATTTGCCATCTGCTGACAGATATATGTGCGAAAGCCTAGCTGGGGTGAGATAAATTTGATTCAAAAATTTGAATTGGATTAAGCGATCCCTGGCTGAGACTAGATGTTTAAAACAGGTGGTCCCACATATCTTCCCAATCTTCCCCTTGAATATTTGGAATTTCCATCTCCCATTTTTCCCTGCATCTGGATACCTCCTGTGGTGTTTTCTTAAATAGAGCTTAATTTATTGTCGATAAAGGTTTAGTTAGATCCTCTTCCATCAAAATGGTCTCAAGTGTTGAGGGGAGATATTCCACCCTTCTGTCCCCAAACTGCGCCCTAAAAGCATGGCGCAGCTGCAGGTACCGAAAGAAGGTGGAATTTGGAAGAATGTGCCTTTCTTTGAGTTGGTCGAAGGTTAGAAGATCCCCTTCGCGTGTGATATCCTCTAGTTTTTTAATGCCCTTACCTGCCCATATTGTAGTATCTGGGATAGAGCAAAAGTGCGATAAATTCGGGTTGAACCATAAAGGTGCTGATGGTGAGACTCCCAAGTAACTAGGCGATACCAAGGTAGTGGTAATCTCCCATACCCTTATGGTGACTTTCATTGAGACGTTATAGGAAAATTGGATTTTGGACCTCTGTAGAGGGCCAATCTCAAGCCCTCGTACGAACACATGTGCGCCGCTTCTAACACAGTGGCAGAGTCCCCAGCATCTGCTGTTAGCCAGCGTCTGGCAAACACCATCTGACCAGCCAGATAATATTTATGTCAGTCTTGGAGTGCCAACCCCCCCTGTCCCCACGGTTCTTGAAGGGTTTTTATATTAATTCTGGGTGATTTTGGATACCAGATGAAAGATCCTATTAATCCATCAAGGGTGGTACAAAAAGCCTTTGGGATCCAAGTGGGGGAGTGGCGTAAAAAATACAACACATATGAATATTTGGGTCTTTTGCTTTAACCTAGTCACCAACGGAAGGAGGTTTAATTTCATATAATCGTGTATATTAGCCGTGATTTTAACCCCTAAATACGTGATAGAGGAAACCCATCTCAATGGAAGAGCATCATCTCTCCTGGCCTGTGCCCCTGGACCCAGCGGCAATATAGACGACTTGCTCCAATTCACCCGTAATCCTGAATAAGTGGCAAATTTGTCCATAATTTTAAGAGCAGCTGTAAGAGAAGGCCCCGGGTCTCGTAGGAATAGGAGCAAGTCGTCCGCATAAAGCGCTACACATTCTTTAATAGTTCCCACTTGAACCCCTCCTACCTCACTGGATTGTCTTAGTGCCCTAGCAATAGGCTCCATCATTACTGCAAAAATAAATGGGGAGAGCGGACACCCCTGTCTAGTGCCCCTACCAATTTTAAAGAAATCAGAGACCGTCAATCCCAGCCTGATTGCCGTCCGGGGAGCTTTGTATAACATCGCTATCCAGCGACAAAACAGGTCTAGAACCTTATGCATGCAAGACCAATCTACTGTGTCAAAAGCTTTTTCGATGTCTATGGAGACAATGACTTTAGCTGGTGACTCAGATGTCTAATTGGAGATGTATGAAAAGTCTTCTCAGGTTCGTGTCCGTGGACATGCCAGGCATAAAACCCGTTTGATCAATATCCACCACAGTAGATGACCCTTGCTAAGACCTTGGCAAGAATCTTCAGATCCATATTTAGCAAAGCAATAGGTCTATACGAGGAACATTCTTTAGGATCCCTGTCCGGCTTCAAGAGGAGCACCATATATGCCTCCATCATTGACTCCGGCAAGGACCCCTGTTCCCAGCAGTATGTAAAAAGTTTTGTCAATTGAGGGGCCAACTGAGATAAGTAAGTCTTATAGTAGTCTGCGGGAAACCCATCCGGGCCCGGTGCCTTCTGAGGGGGAAAAGCCAGTATGAATGCCTCTACTTCCAGGACAGAGATAGGTTCCTCCAAAGCTGCAGCATCCTCATCCGACAATTTCGGCATGGACAGATCTTGCAGCAACTCAGTTAATTCTAGTAGGTTATAAGGAGGTATGGGCGAATACAACCGTGAATAGAACCTTACAAATTGTTCTAGGATAACCGTTGGTTCAGTGATGAGATTTCCACCCTCCCCCTTCACCACCGGAATACTAACCGGTGTCTTTTGCTCCCCAACCAGATTGGCCAAAAGCTTACCATTTTTATCCCTTTCAGCAAAAATGGTCTCCACCCTCTGCCTGATCTCATTGCTAGCCAATGTTTTAAAATGTATATCAACTGAGCGTCTAGAGTCTAACAAGGATAAATACCTGGCCTCTGAAGGTGAGTCCGCATAAAACTGTGCAAGCTCCTGTTCTTTGGCCAGGAAGGACTCACCCTCATAAATCTGATCCTTTTTGGCTGACCTGGTTGCAGAAATGCACTCCCCCCTCACTACAGTCTTAAAGCGGGGGTCCACATATCATTTTGAGTTCATTCACAAACTTTTCTTCTCAGCATTACATACCCATATTGTGTGTAATATGTCCGCCTGTGTCAGATTTCGTCGCAAAGAATAACTTATATTATTCACTGCAGGCGGTTTCCATCTTCATTGTGGGCATTTGAAGCCCACAAGCATTTATTTCCTGGATGTGGTGAATGCTGTGCTCCCAGCATTCACCGCTCGTTCCCGCACATGCTCAGTGGCATCTTGGGAAGCCTGAGACTAGCTCCCAGGAGTCTGGGAGAGGCTAGAAACACGCCTACTCCCATGGGAGGAGAACCAGGAAGTGCAAAGAAGAATAGAAAAATAAAAAGGTAATTACGGCGATTTAAATTTTTTTTAAACGGCATGTCAGCATCTAGGCAAGGAAGAGAATACATACAGATATTGTTTAAAATTTGGGTGGAACCCCGCTTTAAAGGCATTCCATTCTATTGTGGGATTGACCTAACCCTCATTCGACTTCCAATAAGCGTCAATCGATTTTTGCACTTGAGTACATACTTGCTCCTCTAATAACCACCCTGGTGACAGCCTCCAACACCCTTTTTTTGGGCCCGAAGGGAAGGCAATCGTAATCATAAGAGGGTTATGATCTGAGACCCCACCTGATAGATACTCCGAGTCACATACATGTTTTAGAAGCGAGTCATTTCCAAAAGCTAAATCAATCCTTGATGAGGACCTGTGTGTGGAAGATAAGTGAGAATATGAAATGGTATCTGGATGTTTCCATCTCTAAAATTCCGTCATACCTGCCATAGCTGCCCAGGAGCAGAGGTCCACCGAGGCCACTCTGGCGGCGTTAGAGGAGTCCAGCACCCCATCCAGAATGGCATTATAATCTCCCATGAGGAGCATAGGAATATGAAGGAATGGGGCCACTGTCACCATTAAATCATATAGTAGTTTTACCTGGAAAGGTGGAGGTAGATATAAATTTATCAATAGGAGTTTATGATTACATACTTCCAAAGAGACCACCACATATCGACCCCCTGGATCAGAAATCACCTGATGGACTGTACAAGTTTTTGTTTTACTTATCAATATAGATACTCCTCTTGCATAAGTAGAATACGTGGAATGTATCGCCCTCTGGATCCAAGGTTTGCGTAAAGATAAAATTTTGCTACCCTCCAAGTGGGTCTCCTGCAGGAGGACGATATGTGGTTTCATCTGCTTAAGGTATTGAAAGACCGCTGCTCTTTTAAACTTATTATTTAAACCTCTGACATTCCATGACAGAATTTTGGTTCTACTATCCATTAGAGAATTTAACATACCATATGACCATCAGGATAGACATTGGGCAAGAAAAGATAGGCGGAAACGCCCCATATGAGGACATCTGCATTATTAGAAACGAAGAAAAAAGAAAAAAGAAAAAAAAAAAAAAAAAAAAAAAAGGAAAAAAATTGTCCTGTATGCAGCTTGATCCCGATAACAAACCAACCTGAGAGTTCCACCTTGTGAATCAAAAATTTGGCATATGATGGTATAGAAAAATTCCCAAGAACTTCACCAGAGTCTCTGGTAGTAGTCCGATGGGAAAGCTTGCACCTGACCATTTTGTAACAACCTAACAGGTATCTTGACTGCGTAGACAAATGTAGCACGCAGATGAGACTCCCTTCACAGCGCGGGAAACCCATAGTACTACATGTTGATTGTAAAGCATGTCTCTCTGGGGCTCTAATGGCAGGTTGAAAAACTTGCATTTTACTCTGACAGCAGATCAGAGTTATCACAGAAAACCAGCCCCCATGCCGACACAATACCTGGATTCGTAGAAATCGTAGTGCATCCAATAGAGAGGTGACAATGACCATTTCAGGAATAACAAAAAAAAAAAAAAAAAAAAGTGTAAAGAAACAAAAACCAGATTATAGAGCCATCTTGTAGAGTGAAGCTTCATGGGTTTGTACCCAGCCAATCGCACGCCTCCTGTGGCGTGTCAAAAAACTTTGCCGAACCTTTGAACTGGACCCGGAGACGACTGGGATACATGCTGTATTTCAGCTCCTTTTCTCTGAGCCTTCTCTTGACATCAGTGAAAGATCTCCGTATGCGTTGGGTCTCCGCTGAGAAATCAGGAAACAGCATAGTACGTGCGTTTTCATATTTGAGGTCTTGATGTTGCCTCGCTTCGGCCAACATGTCCCTATCCTTGTAATTTAGGAACCATACCAAGAATGGGCAAGGTGGGGCACCCGACGGTCTTGCTCCTGTGGGGACCCTCTGCCACATAGGTTGGAGGGAGATTGCCCAGAGATAATAGCGTTTTAAAGAACTGTTCAGCAAAAGTTGACGGGGTTGACCCCTCCACCGTCTCAAGGAGTCCCACCACTCTTACATTGTTTCTGCGTTGGCGGTCTTCCGCATCCTCTGCTCTGTGCTGAAATGCCCTGACCATGTCCTTTAGCTCATTTAATTGTGAGATCTGTGAGTGGGAGACATCCTCCACCTCAGAGATTCGATCCTCCGCCGTAGTCAGCCTGCCCCTGATCTTATCCAGGTCATGGCGGATAAGATTGCACTCTGATGCCAAACAGTCTATACAGCTAACTAGCTCCATTTTTGAGGCCGCTATGGCTTCCAGGATTGTTCCTGTAATGGCATCGGTGTCCACTTCAATCTCCTGCGGTATCAAGGCCGGGATCTCCGGAGCCTTTGGTGATGGAGGCTCACGCTGTGTCATCTTCACTGCCTGTATCTGAGTCTGAGCGCGCTGCGCCGTCGACACAGGAACCAAGATGGCGTGGGAGGAGCCAGTCGCCATGCTCTCCTGAGAGCGCAGCTGCCTCTGGCCTGACGGCAGCTGTGGATGCTGTTTACCTTGCTTCTTCGCCGCCGAAGGCATTTTTAGATTCCTGGTCCTTTCCCCCAGGTCGTGGTCACACTTACAGAGGGTGATAGCTAGTCGGTCAGGCGCAAACAGGATAGATTGAGCGGATGGATGCCAGAGCTCTGGGAAGACACGTCCTGCCGCGATCACATCCGGCCACACGCCCCCCAATAATACCCTGGTTTAAATGAAAACCTGACACTACCTTCTGTAGGAAGTTAGGATGAGGATGCAATATAACCTTATCCTTATGAATAATCAAATATGGCGGTTTACACAAAAGAGCAGCTAACTTATACTCTTCTTGCAGAAGATATGGCAACAAAAAAACTAACTTCCTTGTCAAAAGGACCAAGGGAATATCTGGTATCGGCTCAAAAGGCTGTTTCTGTAACGCCGAGAGGACTAAATTCAAGTCCCAATGGTTCAGGGGGGACCTAACTGGAAGATTAATCCACGTTACCCCCTGAATAAAGCTACGAACCAGAGAGTCGGAAGCAAGTGGTTGTTGAAAAAAAAAAAACACAGATAAGGCTGACACCTGGCATTTGATAGTACTTAAGGCCAGCTTCATTTCTAATCCCATCTGTATGACATATTGTATGACATATTTCCTGGGGTGCCAACCCCTGGATTCAGACCAGGAGACATATGCCTTCCAGACTCTATAGTATATGACTCTGGAGGCCGGCTTCCAAGCATTAACCAAAGTAGAAACTACTGAAGCTGACAGCCCACGGTCTTTCAGAATGTGGGTCTCAATAGCCAAACTGTTAAATTTAGCATCCGTAAGGTAGGATGCAATACCGGACCTAGTAAAGAAGGTCTGGCCATGGTGGTAGGTCCATGGGTTCCTATCGCCATCTTTATGATCTCTGCATACCAAGATCTCCTGGGCCACAAAAATCACCTCCTTCCCTTCCTGCCTGATCCTGCGAAGAAGGCGCGGAAGCAGCAGAACAGGAGGGAACGCATAGATCAGTGAAAAATCCCACGGAAAACCCAAGGCATCTGTTCCACATGCCATCGGATCTCTTGTCCTTAACACAAAGTTGTCGCTCTTTTTGTTGAACCTGGATGCAAACAGATCCAGGTCCGGAATTCACCATCTTTGAGATATTGACAGAAAGATGTCGGAGTGAAGAGACCATTTTCCCGGGAACAACTGTTGGCGACTTAAGTAGTCCTCCTGCCAATTCTCTATTCCTGGAATGAAGACTGCCGATAGACAAGGAATGTTGTCTGCCCAAGATAGGATACGATTCACCTCTCTGGGTCGCACGACTTCTAGTGCCCCCTTAGTTATTGATATAGGCCACTGCTGTGGCATTGTTGAATTGGATTCTGACAGGACAATTACGTAATCTGAGCGTCTAGGCCTTCAGGGCCAGGCGTGCTGCCCGAATCTCTAGAATATTGATGGACAAGGTCATTTCTTATTTGGACCATTTTCCTTGGACAGACGCTTCTTCCAGGACTGCTCCCCAGCCCAGAAGGCTGGCATCTGTTACCACCTTCCAGGTAACTGGTAGAAAGGATTTTCCTTTTTGAAGATTCTTGGATAGCAACCACCAACTGAGGTTTTGACGCACTTTGGGGGATAAACACATTGAGAAGTCCAGAGCTTGGATCCTCTTGTTCCGAGTTGACAGGATACTGTTTTGCAGCAGTCTTGAATGAAACCGAGCATAAGGAATGGCCTCGAATGAAGCCACCATCTTTCCCAACAATTTCATGCAAAGTCGAATAGAAGAATTCCCTTATGGAACTGATCCTTGCCTGGGGCAAAAGCACCCTCTTCTGAGCTGTATCTATGATCAGACCCAAGTACTGCCATCTCCTTGATGGTTTCAAGGAGGATTTCTCTAGGTTGAGAATCCAACCTAGGTATTCCAGGTAGCTGACTGTGGTGACCAAACTTTGGTTTAAGCGGGCTACCCACTGATCTATCAAGAGTAGATCGTCTAAGTAAGCTAGAATCATTATACCTTGAGCCCTTGATCTGGCTAGACCGAAAGGCAGAGCTACAAACTGAAAAAGAAGATTTTCTATCTCAAAGCGTAGATATTTCTGCTGAGTGGGAAAAATAGGTACATTGAGATAAGCATCCTTGATATCGATTGGCACTAGCAGCTCTCCACCTTGTAGAATGGAGACCACTGATCGGATTGACTCCATGCGAAAAGAGCAGATATTCAAAAACCAGTTTAGATCTTTGCGATCTAAAATGGGTCCGACATCCCCGTTTGGTTTTGGTACCCTGAAAAGGTTTGAATAATACCCTAATCCTCGTTCTTCCAAGGGGACCATCGATATCACTTTTTGGGACAAGAGATGATCCAAAGCTAGAAAGAGAGACTTCTTTTTCACTGGATCTCTGGAAACGTTTGATCTGGGGAAAACGAGGAGATGGGAACTCTCGGAACTCTAATTTGTAACCTAGAGATATTGAGGAAGCCACCCATCTGCCAGACCCTTGAGAACTGCAGAAGTCTTCCCCCCACTCGAGCGAGCGGGGGCGCCCCTTCATAAGGAGATTTTAGTATTTGTTTTGTGGGTTTCCTCCCCCAGGACCTCTTGACCCTGGGGCTGACCCTGAGGTTTACCTCTTGAACCTGGCGGTGGAGGCCGTCATGACTGTCTGGAGGCTGATGCTCCTGGCACTGAAGAAGAATCTTGTTTAACCACTTGACCACTGGGTACTTAAACCCCCTTCCTAACCAGACCAATTTTCAGCGCTCTCACATTTTGAATGACAATTACTCAGTCATGCAACATTGTACTTCTATGAAATTTTTGTCTTTTTTCCACACAAATAGAGCTTTCTTTTGGTGGTATTTAATCACCACTGGGTTTATTTTTTGCGCTAAGAAAAAAAAAAAGACCAACAATCCTGTAAAAAAAAAAAAAAGAATCTTTCTTCGTTTGTTATAAAGAAGTTTGCAAGTTAGTAATTTTTCTTCATAAATTTTGGCAAAATTTATACTATTACATATCTTTGGTAAAAATAACCCAAAATTGGTGTAAATTATTTGGTCTTTGTGAAAGTTATAGAGTCCACAAGCTATGGTGCCAATCTCTGAAAACTGATCACACCTCCATCATTTCTTGAGACCCTAACAAGCCAGGAAATTACAAATACCGCCCAAAATGACCCCTTTTTTGGAAAGTAGACATTCCAATGTATTTAGTAAGAAGCATGGCGAGTTTTTTGAAGTTGTAATTTTTTCCCACAATTCTTTGCAAAATCACGTTTTTTTTCTTTTTTTCACAAATTTGTTATATTAGCCGGTTATTTCTCTCACACAGCATATGCATAGCACAAAGTACACCCCAAAAAAAAAATTCTACTACTCCTCCTGGGTATGGCGATACCACATGTGTGAGACTTTTACACAGCATGGCCACATACAGAGGCGCAACATGCAGGGAGCACCGCCAGGCGTTCTTGAAGCATAAATTACACATCTAATTTCTTGACTACCTCTTACACTTTTGAAGTCCCTGAAGCACTAGGACAATGGAAACGCCCCAAAAATGACCCCATTTTGGAAAGAAAACAACCCAATGTATAATCTATGAGGCATAATGAGTCTTTTGAACATGTCATTTTTTTCTACAAGTTTTTGGAAAATGTGTAAAGAAAATGACATTTTATTTTTTTATTTATTTTTTTTTACACAAAGTTGTCCATTTATATAATATTTTTAAACACACAGCATATACATACCAAAAATTACACCCCAAAATAGATTCTCCTACTCCTCCTGAGTATGGCAATACTACGTGTGAGACTTTTACACAGCCTGGCCACAGAGAGGCCAAACATGCAAGGAGCACCGTCAGGTGTTCTAGCGGCATAAGTTTCAAATCTAATTTAACTACCTATCATGGATGAGAACTGATATGGCATGGATTAGTATGTATGGATTAGTATGTATGGATGAGTATGTATGTATGGATGAGTATGTATGTATGGATGAGTATGTATGTATGGATGAGTATGTATGTATGGATGAGTGTGGATGGCTAGAATGGCTGAGCATGGGTGGCAAGAATGGCTGAGCATGGGTGGCAAGAATGGCTGAGCATGGGTGGCAAGAATGGCTGAGCATGGGTGGCAAGAATGGCTGAGCATGGGTGGCATGAATGGCTGAGCATGGGTGGCATGAATGGCTGAGCATGGGTGGCATGAATGGCTGAGCATGGGTGGCATGAATGGCTGAGCATGGGTGGCATGAATGGCTGAGCATGGGTGGCATGAATGGCTGAGCATGAGTGGCATGAATGGCTGAGCATGGGTGGCATGAATGGCTGAGCATGGGTGGCATGAATGGCTGAGCATGGGTGGCATGAATGGCTGAGCATGGGTGGCATGAATGGCTGAGCATGGGTGGCAAGAATGGCTGAGCATGGGTGGCAAGAATGGCTGAGCATGGGTGGCATGAATGGCTGAGCATGGGTGGCATGAATGGCTGAGCATGGGTGGCATGAATGGCTGAGCATGGGTGGCATGAATGGCTGAGCATGGGTGGCATGAATGGCTGAGCATGGGTGGCATGAATGGCTGAGCATGGGTGGCATGAATGGCTGAGCATGGGTGGCATGAATGGCTGAGCATGGGTGGCATGAATGGCTGAGCATGGGTGGCATGAATGGCTGAGCATGGGTGGCATGAATGGCAGAGCATGGGTGGCATGAATGGCAGAGCATGGGTGGCATGAATGGCAGAGCATGGGTGGCATGAATGGCAGAGCATGGGTGGCATGAATGGCAGAGCATGGGTGGCATGAATGGCAGAGCATGGGTGGCATGAATGGCAGAGCATGGGTGGCATGAATGGCAGAGCATGGGTGGCATGAATGGCAGAGCATGGGTGGCATGAATGGCAGAGCATGGGTGGCATGAATGGCTGAGCATGGGTGGCATGAATGGCTGAGCATGGGTGGCATGAATGGCTGAGCATGGGTGGCATGAATGGCTGAGCATGGGTGGCATGAATGGCTGAGCATGGGTGGTATGAATGGCTGAGCATGGGTGGTATGAATGGCTGAGCATGGGTGGTATGAATGGCTGAGCATGGGTGGTATGAATGGCTGAGCATGGGTGGTATGAATGGCTGAGCATGGGTGGTATGAATGGCTGAGCATGGGTGGTATGAATGGCTGAGCATGGGTGGTATGAATGGCTGAGCATTGGTGGTATAGATGGCTGGGTATGGATGGTATAGGTGGCTGGGTATGGCTGGCTAAATGGCTGGAGTGGGCACATAGCAGCGCTGTGGGCACTACACATCCAGCCCACAGCGCTGCAGCGCTCGATCTCTCCCCTCGCACTGTACAGAGAGGGGAGGGAGGAACTTAATGTGATGCCGGTTTGTTTACATGTGATCGCTCCGTCATTGACGGAGCAATCACGTGGTGAATGGCCGCTAACGGCAGCCATTTACCGTGATCGTCCGGTCAAGGATGTCCCCGGGTGCGGGCCCCAGGGGGCGCGCGAGAGCAAGATTCTGAGAGGACGTCCATGGACGTCCTACCAGAATAAACAAACCTCGCTGTAGCCATCTTTCGGCTATGGCCTGGTCGGCAAGTGGTTAAAAGAAAAAACGCTTATACTTCTTATCTGGTAAAAGGGAACTTTTTCCATTAGAAATTCTTTGGATGTATTTATCCAGATCGTCTCCAAATATCCGTTCAACGTGAAATGAAAAACTGGCCAAGAGCTTTTTGCATGGCGCTTCGGCTGAGCAATTTTTCAACCATAAAATTCTATGCACATGTACCAGCCCTAGCATAAGCCGTAAGGCCTGGAGAATAGAATCTTTCATAGCGCCTACTGTAAAACATAAGGCCTCTGATATCCCAGCCAAATCCTGGGCCTGCTGATCAGGAATAATCTTGAGTACCTCTTAAAACTGGTCCTTTAAGGACTGAGATACCCCCATCGCTGCCAGCGCAGGCTGAACCACTGAACCTGCCAGCGAAATATAGTTTTTAAATAGGAATTCCAACTTTTTATCTGTTGGATCCTTCGGCATTTGAGCATTGTCTACTGGACAAGTTAAGTTTTTGTTCACCAAGGAGATAGCAGCGTCAATTGCTGGAATCCCCCATTTCTTATTAAACTCTTCCCCCATTGGATAAAGTGTTGAAAACTTTTTTGGAGGAAAAAATTGTTTATCTGGGGGCTCCCACTCAGAATACATAAGCTTTTTTAGTAATGAATGGGTAGGAAAAGCATGAATAATTTGGGGAGGCTTTAGCGAACCCAAACCAGAAGTGGGCTCATCGACTGACTCTGCTACTGGCAGCAAAAATATGGAGAGGACCAATTCAGTGAGAGATTGTACCAACAACCTTTCTTGTGAGCCTAGTACCAGGTACTACCAGAAGGAACGCATCCACTGCTTGAGCAATTGTCCAGCCCTTTCGCTGCTATTAGTGCTCAGCCTGATGCAATAGTAAATGTGTCAAAAGGAATGCCTGTGTCACCAAACCTCTATCATGCCCCTCTTGCTCGTGTCCCTCAGACAGCCTGCTGCAGCAATAATGGTGCTTTTAAAAACATACATTCCCACGCTGGACATTGGAGGAAGAAGAAGAAGGCCTTGAGATCTTTAATATCGGTAACCCTCTGAGTGGTTCATATCTATTAGGCCCTTTTCACACTGGGGGATCGATCAGGTCCGCCTGTCAGTTTTTCAGGCGGACACGATCGGACCCTCTAGTCTCCTTTATGGAGCGGTGGGTGTAAAACGGACATGTGCACGTTGATACCAGCTGACATCTAATCTGAACCCATCTACTAAAAACTGACAGATGGGGATCCGTTACCCATCCATTTGGCGGGTCGGATGGCAGTCGGGTGTAAACGAACAATCAGTATGTTTACTTCTGACCGCCCATAGAAGGAGAGCAGGCTATGCCTGTGTCTGCTCTGTGTAAGTGGTATGGACACGGACCAGCCAGCCATCTGCCCACTCAGTGGGGATTGGCGGACAGATTCCCAGCTGAGCAAGCAAACTCCAACAAAGCCCGCTCCATGTGGAAGGGGCCTTAGGGCTGAAACAACTAAGCGACATAACTGATAATAATCGATTAATAAAAATATAGTCAATTTTTATTAATCGATTAGTTGGACAGGCGATTGGCTGGCCTACATACAGAATGCATTGTTTGTTTACATGTCAGTATACACATTGCAGCACACATACAGGTCAATACACCATTCGTACATGTCAGTAAATGCCTGAGAACTTGTGAATGTGAGGAGCAATGCTTTATGAGACATGTAGTCCTGGGCAGGAGAAGGAAGTGATTTAAGGGCTCTGTGCAGCAAAGATCAGCATCTGAGCCCAGAGGAGGTGTAGGCCGATAGACTGGAGGTGTACATTACAATTACATTTTAAGTAAAATTTTACCAGTATTGTATAGGGCTGCAACTAACGATTATTTTCATAATCGATTAGTTGGCCGATTATTGTTTAGATTAATCGGTTAATAACCTTAAAAAAAAAGTGTGGTGTATAAATTAGTTAATATGTAAAGTTTTAAAAAAAGGCAATTTATTCTTAAATATTTCTATGCAGTGGTAAATAAAAATAGCCAGCTATATGGTTAGGGAGCAAAATATCTAATCCACTCTGAGAATAACAGACAGAAGAGATATACTGTATATACTATAAGAGGAGATATACTGTATATACTATTAGAGGAGAGATAAGAACGTTTGTTCGATTTTCTAATCGTTACTGGGGTCAAATCAACGTTCATTTTCAACCACACTAATGGGAAAATTTGGAAATAATAAAAAACCTCTTGGTGAAAAGAATTATCAGACAGTATATGTGGTTTTCGTTCAGAAATTACAATTATTTTAAAAACGGAATTTTAAAAACAAGTGAAAATTTGAAACATTCTTTCATTCATCGAATGTACAAAGATTTTTCGTCTGAATATTCTCATCTGAAAATTGATCGGTGTGGCCAGCATAAGGCTCGGTGCACACCTATGCAGTTTGCTTTTGATCTGTTTCTGCAGTGCTCTTTGCTGTGCGTTTTGATTTTTGCGCACGTGATTTTGCGGCAATTTGCGTTTTTGCAATTTTTTTGCCCAATTTGTTGTTGGGCAGATTAAAAAACACAAATTTCTGCAAAAACGCATTACATGCTTTTCTGCAGCTTCTTCATTGAAGTATGTTGAACCAAAAAAGCACTGTTTTGCATAAAAAAAAAGTCACTGATGCTTTCCAAATACGCAGCGGCTGAAAAAGCATAGATGTGAACGTGTCCCATAGGAAACCATGTAAATGAACTGTAGTGCGTTTCTGCAAAAAGCACCAAAAAACACATAGATGTGAACCAGGTGTAAGACGTTTAGTAACATAATGGGGTTAAAAAAAATGAGTATTAGCCCTTTATAGTACAAAAAAAGCAAATAATAACTACTGTAAGGGGTTCATTTTTTTTACTGTAGAACTGTGAAAGAAATAGTTACAGTAGCGATTATTTGCTCTTTTTGTACTATAAAGGGCTCATTTTATTTATTTATTTTTTTAACCACATTATGTTACTGGCCGATTAATCGATTAAGAAAATAGTAATCGATTAATTTCATAATCGGTTAGTTGTCGATTAATCGATCAGTTGTTTCAGCCCTAGTATTGTATATTTAATACAATTAATTATATTGAAAAAATGACTATATCCATGTACAAGTCTCAACCTTTAGTACTGATTTAATATAAAATAAAAAAAAATTGAACAACCCCCTGCACCCTTCATGTCTGACTCCCAGTTAAAATATATATATATATATATATATATATATATATATATATATATATATATATATATATATATATATATATATATATATATATATATATATATATATATATATATATATATATATATATATATATATATCCCCCAAAGGACATACCTGACTAAAAAGGATGGCAGTACGTGGTGGAAGTGTTCTTTTTCTGTCATCACTCTGGACATTTCTGTGGAAAAGATGTTCCTTCCGTTTGGTCCTGTGGTGGAAGGTCCTCTTGTTGGGGGTAAAAATCCTCCAGAAATTGGACACTCCTGGTGCTGGGGTATGGTGATAGCATAACATGCAAATTCTGGTTTTATTCTGGGCTATGCCCATCCTTTCTGCTCCCTCGCCCTCTGCTTGTCCTCCATGCAGGCAGATACGACAGTCGAAATTCCAACGGCGACTGGGGTTGTTGTGAAGCCCCCTCTGTGTCCACGAATACAACCTCAACATAGGAGGGGTGGACTTTAACGACCAGATGATGGTGCCGTACTTAATTGCCCAGAAGGCCAGACGTTGGTTAAAAAAAAAAAGGAAGGTGTCTGTACATTTATTCCAATTGGCTCTGCTGAACGCTTTTGTGCTATACAAAAAAGAGTCAGGACGAACTGGATCCTTCCTAAAATTCCAGGAAGAGATCATCACAGCCCTTCTGTTTCTAGATGGTGCTGTGGCCCAACTTCCCAATTCAAATGCAAATTCCAATTCAATTCAAATGCAGTGAGCCGGCTGCATGAGAGGCCTTTCCAGAAGTTCTCTGTGGTACCCCCTACCTAAAGGGCACCCCAAAGAAGATGTCATGTCTGCAGAAAACAGGGATATAGGTGTGACACCCATTATTGTCCCTCCCGCCCTGACCAACCTGGTCTCTGCATCGGTGAATGTTTCCGCCGCTACCACGCACACTAGTGGAGTATTAGCGTAGGGTAAAGCACAGCACAGTCCTAAAAAGCACACTTACATAGGGTCTCGAAAGATGAGATGGCCATCACATTTTGTAGAGACCCCAATCTTAAACGTTTATAGTTACTGTGTTTTATTGTATTTTCTTTGCAGGTATGGTATGTCCTATTTTGACACTGTAATGTTACCTTGTTTTATTGTTAACCATTATTTGCTTTGCAGGTATGGCGTTCAGCTGCAGCATGGGTTTATTTATTCTGACAGCAACAGGGTTTGCCCTCACGATACTTAAAGCCGTGACTCCAGCGCTGTAGGAGGAGATTCCACCACTACAGAAAAAAAAAAAAAAAAACACACACACACACACACACACACACACACACACACACACACTTAAAATGTAGGGAGGTATTCTGATGGTGGGCATACCACTGATTGATCAATATGAATGGAGGGATCTGTTAGGTTCTCTTTTTTCCCCATGCAGAGGCTGCATGAAAAAAAATAAAAAAATTACTACAATATATGCCCAACAAGGACCAGTGACGTACTGGTATGTTGCTGGACTTTGAGTGGTTATACCAGAATGATGCCTGCAGGTTTAGGTATCATCTTCGTATCGTTCTTTTCATCCAGCGGTTGGCTTTCATGTAAAAGCGAACCTAGCGTAGCGGCCAATTAGCCACTGAACTGCTTTTAGAAGCAGTGTGAGGGAACATCTACCCCCCCCCCCCCCACCTCCCACCACCTTCCATGGTTTTCTTGGGCTCTCCTGTCCCATCCAAACATGCTTCTTATGGGAGCACACCTGCGGGTTCACTCCTGAGCCAGGCTTTATGCATCCATGGACACACGCAGCTCACATACATGAATGGGCTGCCGTGCCTCCTGAAACACAAGGAGAAAGTCCCTGCAGCATTTTAGAAATTGCAGCCTGCATGGAAACTGCAAGTGCAGTGCGTGTGGCGTGCCATTATGATTACTGGCACCTGCATGAATCCAGCTAGTTTTTCTGTGCAGGTGGTTGCAGCTGCAGGAACAGGTGCAGACCCGCAGTGGGAACCACCCGCACACACGTGAACCTAAAGTTAAAAAGGGGTTGTAAAGGTTCTTTGTTTTTAAAAAAAATAATAAATTATAAAAAAAAACCACACGTCATACTTACCTCCACTGTGCAGCTTGTTTTGCGCAGAGTGGCCCCGATCCTCGACTTCTGGGGTTCCTTGGTGGCTGTCTCAGCTCCTCCCCGCGTCAGCTAACCCCTGTTCTGGGAAGTGCTCTCCCAAGGGGGTTAGCTTGCAGGCATGCTCCCGTGATACAATCGGCGGCTATAGCCGCCAACTGTATCACTAGGCCCCGCCCCCGGCACGCCACGTCATTGATTTGATTGAAAGCAGCGGGAGCCAATGGCTGCGCTGCTATCAATCATCTAATGAATGAGCCAAGAAGCCAGCGCATTCATGAGGAGGAGGGAGGAGAGCACCCCTGTGCTCGCACGCAAAAGGCGATATATAGATATAGCAATATAGAGCGTTTTAGTGCATTAAATTTTTTTTTTTAAAAACCAATAAAATTTGCGTTTAAAAAGTCGCTGTGCAAATACAGTGAAGAAAAAAATTACACCCACCATTTTAATCTGTAGGCCCTTTGCTTTAAATAATATATTTATATATATATATATATATATATATATATATATATATATATATATATATATATATATATATATATATATATATATATATATATAGTTTAAACAAACAAAAAAAGCGCTTAAACCAATACATGTGTAGTACACACTGTGATATAAAAATTATGAAGTCCTTGGAGTGCATAAAAGTCCAAAAAGAAGTGAATTCAAATCTTCAATATTCAATTGATGTTCATAGATGCTCAGATGAATCAATTTAAACAGCAAATAGGTAGAATGCTTACCAGATGGCAAGCCAAATAAGACAAGTGGTTTAAACCCAGCCTGGGCCTTTATGGAACCAATCCCGGTGAATTTAAGCAAAACTTCCGCTCGTGATAATAAACGTGGATTCATGCGAATTCATCCCAAAAAAAATTGAATTAAAAAAAAAACAGCGTAATATTGTCAACAAATAAAAAGAAAAAAAAAAGAAGAAAAAAAAAGAAGAACCTCACACAGTGATAAATCATAAAAAATCATAAAAAAACACCCAGTGCCCATAGACACACACTGGGTCTCTGTGCAAGTGACATAAGATCGTGCAAATAATGGGAATAAACCCAATAGTGAAAATACACCAACACCTTGCAGAGTTTCTGCTTACCAGATATTAACAAAGATGTATAAACATCAACCACCAAATGTTTAATTGGTGAAGGGGTATCAAACGTGCCGCAAAACACACGAATTTCCTGCTTACCAGAAGGAAACCTTTGATTAGACAAACTGACACAGCTTGGGAAAACAGCTTCCTTGCTCCGGAAGATGTAAACCAATCACGCCCGTCATTTCCAAAGCTCCACGGTACCCATATTGTAAAGATATGGCAAGATAGTGTAATACCTTTTTAACTGATTTTATTCAAAGAAGAAATACACTTACAATAAAAAAGAAGATAACAGCGATGCCAGCCGGCAAACAAACGAACTCCCGTCCTCAATGGGGCGACGTAGTGACGTCAGCACGTACCTCCCAGACACGTTTCGTCATAGGGTGAAGTTTTCAATGGGGAACGGGCAGCGTGCTGAACCACCATCTAATATGCATGTACCAAGCCTCGCATTGAGTTCTATTAAGAGAATGCCGAGGCGCCATATTAAATTTGGGCACAGCCAGTAATTCTATTAGCCTTGATAAAGAGAACGGTCTGTAAACCCATAAAGATGGCCTATATTAAACAGGGCCTAAAAAAACATAACTCCTAATTGGATAACCTTCTAATTAATAAAATAAATATCATTTAAGCCCAAATTTAAATGCGATTGCCCTTAAATTGATTTTAAAACCAATCCAAAAAAATATATATATTAAAAAAATATATAAAAAAAATAAAAATAAAAAAAATGAAACTGAATAAAAATCAAATTAAATTAAAACCTAGGTACCAACAGAGGAAATCAAAATTACCATCTTGGCCATGGGTATAACCAAATATTCTAGCACAAATGGCCAAAAATATTATTAGATCAAATTAAAAATTCATTAACCCCTTGTGAGATATAAAGTTAAAAAAAACTTTATAAATAAAAAATATTAATGTAAAAAACATTAATTAACTGTGACAATTGAATAGACAATTAGTTAATTAAGGCAATTGGATTCAATAGCGCAAAATAGTGCATCAAACCCAGGAACGGCCTGAAAAAATATGTCAAAATATTATATCAAACCCTTTTCATAAAAAAATTCTATTTATTATTCATGTAAATGATATTCAAAAAATCATTCAATACATAAACATTAAATTTTAAATCTATATTAAATTTTCATTTACGTATACCCATAGCAACCTCTGTTGGGACCCAGGGCTGCCCAGAAATTCAAGAATTATCAATAAAAGCATTAACATCCACCTAAATATTTAGCCCATGGGGCGTATAAGTCCTAACCCTAGTATCCAGGACATCTCTAATTTGGAGATTTCTCGCACCATGGAGCTCCCACGCCAATGTGGTTTGTATCTGTCAATCCCCCCAAAAAGGGTATTGGAGGGGTCTCTGTTGTGCACTAACTTATAATGCTTGGAGACTGAATGATTCCTGAACCCTGTTAGAATGTTAGTAATGTGCTCGTTTAGTCTAACTGAGAGGGGGCGTTTGGTCCGCCCAATATATTGCAAGCCACATGGGCATTGCAACAAATAAACCACCACAAAAGGTGGAACAAGTAACAAATGGGGCAATAGTATGGGTCTGACCTGTGCTAGTAGAGATAAAAGACAGTTCTCCTGTCGTGGCAACTATTAAAGGAACAAACCCAACATTTACGACATTTGTAAAAACCAGTTAGCTGATCAAAAAAAGTGGTCTTACTCACTGGGGGGGGTCTAATAAATTAGGGGCCAATCTATTTCTGAAAGACGGGGCCCCTCTAAAAACTACTTTGGGTTTAGATGGTAAAACTCTATTCAAAACTCTATCATTGGTAACGATATGCCAATGTTTGGAAATTAACTGTTTCACATTCCTATGCTGGAGAGAATAAGTGGTGACAAAAAGGTACTCCAAACTCTTGGCCTGAATTGTCAGTCTGAGATTTATCACGCAGCAGTAGTCCCCTGTCCATCTCTTGTACTTCTTTAAACACAGATGACAAAATCTCCATGGTATATCCTTTTTCCAGGAACCTACCAGTGAGAACTTTGCCCTGCGTTATAAACAATTGAGAATCCGGAGCAATTCCTACGCAATCTCATATACTGACTTTTAGGTATTGAATTAAGCCAGGGCCTATAATGGCAGCTGTCTAATGAGATGTAGGAATTGCGATCGGTATCCTTAAAGAAGGTGGATGTGGACATAACACCGCCTTCAATGGTCAAAGTAAGGTCTAGAAAATGAATCTGGGTCTGACTCATCTCAAAATTAAGATGGATACCCCGATCATTTTCATTAAGGGAGGACATAAACTGTTGAAGCTCATGGCCATCACCGTCCCATAGGAGGAGGATGTCATCTATATATCTGGCCCACAGGATAAGAAGGGAACTTCTGTGAGCATAGATGACATCCTCCTCCCACTTGGCCATAAAAAGATTGGCCAGGCTGGGGGCATATTTAGCCCCCGTAGCCACGCCTCGACTTTGGCGATAGAATTTATTAGAAAACCAAAAGTAGTTCTGGGAGGCAGCGTATTCAAGAAGCTCCATGATAAAAGAAATCTGGCGCACAGGGAGTCCTGAATCCCTCATCAAGGCACCCTCAACAGCTTCCAAACCAAGGTGATGTGGAATTATAGTATATAAGGAGGTGACACCAGCGGTCACCATCCATAGGCCTGGTCTGATATCAATACCTGAAAGGAGGTTCAATACATGCCGTGTATCTTTTATATAAGAGGGCATCTTTTGAACTAAGGGTTGCAAATAAAAATCAATATATCTGCCCACCCGGGACGTGATGGAATCAATGCCACTCACAATGGGGCGTCCCAGTTATATAGTTTGGGGGTTCAAAGTAATTTTCTAGCAAAAAAAAAAAAATTTTCGCAATTACAGTGTGTCAGAAAGGGCTTTGTCTTCAAGTGGTTAGAAGAGTGGGTGATGTGAAGCTTCTAATGTTGTGCATAAAATGTCAGGACAGTTCAAACCCCCCCCCCCCCCCCAAAAAGACCCCTTTGTGGAAAGTAGACACCCCAAGCTATTTGCTGATATGCATGTTGAGTCCATGGAATATTTTAGATTTTGCCACAAGTTTTGGTAAAAAAAAATTTTAAACACAAAGTTTTTACTGAAATTATATATTGTTCACACATGGCATGGGTATATGTGGAACTACACCCCAAAACACATTCTGCTGCTTCTCCTGAGTAAGGGGATACCACATGTGAGACTTTTTGGGAGCCTAGCCGCGTACAGGACACCGAAAAACAATTACTGCATTCAGACTAAGGGCGTAAAATGTGGATTTCACTACCTCACTAAACTGTTTCGGAGGCCCTGAAATGTCACAAAACCCCACCACAATTACCCCATTTTGGAAAGAAGACACCCCACAAGGTATTTGCCAAGAGGCATGGTGAGTATTTTGCAGCTCAGTGTGATTCGCCTTAAAAGCATATCTCAAGTCGGCTCTGATCGAGGGAGGAGCCTGATGTGGGAGCTGGACAGACGCAGCTGCTGACCCGGTGAAGCCCGCAAAGCCTCCCTGGCGTGTGTGAGGGAAAGGATCCCTTCCCTGTTTTTCCTTCCCCCTCCTCTTCAGTACCCCCTGCCCAGTCAGGAGCTGGGGAGGAAACCCCCTGGAGGCGTTGGAGAGAGGCAGCAGCAGCTCCAGTGTTGGGTGTATTGCACTCCTAAGGGCTTACCTGGCGGCCAAAGTATATAGGAGTCAGCGGGCTGAAGTGCGGGCGGCACATGTCATGAAACGCCGGAGAGTGGAGATGTCCCCGCCATCTGGCAGAGCTTTCAGCCGCGGGGGAAGCGGTCGTGAGAAGGAGAGTGTGCTGGGTGTAGTACCGGCCGTGGTCAGGAGTGAGAAGAGGCACGGGAGCCTGTTGGACTATCGGTCAGGGGCCGTTCCCCACTGGGAACGGGGACCCCCCCCTGTTCCCGTGGGCTTCTCTGGCCTCACCTTTTTTATCCCTCACTTCTCTTCATGCCATTGGCTCCTGTTCACACAATCCACACATTCATTATATAAATTTTTTACATCACATTTATATACTTTTTTTCCACATAGCTAGCAGCAGCATGTCTTTGGGTCATCGGGGGATTTGGTTGTATGCGTCCTGCCGCACACGGCTTCAATTACCTCAGCTCCCGGGAAAGATCATGTTTGGGGTCTTGGTCGCATGGCCGCAGTATTTTACCATATTAGACCCTCTAATTATTTAGGATGGGCCAATCTGCCTTTCCTCTATATCATTTACAACTAGGGGGTGCAACGGATCAAAAAAACTCACGGTTCGGATCGTTCCTCGGATCAGGAGTCACGGTTGGGATCATTTTCGGATCCAAAAAAAAAATCTCCCCCACCTTAATATCCACATGTCCCCCACTGTAATATATCCACATGTCCCCCACTGTAATATATTCACTCCACATGTCCCCCACTGTAATATATTCACTCCACATGTCCCCCACTGTAATATATTCACTTCACATGTCCCCCACTAATATATCCATAGACACATGTCCCCCACTCTAATATGGCCACATGTCCCCCACTCTAATATGGCCACATGTCCCCCACTCTAATATAGCCACATGTCCCCCACTCTAATATAGCCACATGTCCCCCACTCTAATATAGCCACATGTCCCCCACTCTAATATAGCCACATGTCCCCCACTCTAATATAGCCACATGTCCCCCACTCTAATATAGCCACATGTCCCCCACTCTAATATAGCCACATGTCCCCACTCTAATATAGCCACATGTCCCCCACTCTAATATAGCCACATGTCCCCCACTCTAATATAGCCACATGTCCCCCACTCTAATATAGCCACATGTCCCCCACTCTAATATAGCCACATGTCCCCCACTCTTATATCCAAAATCTCCCCCACTGCAGTGCTGTAATATCCACAGACTCCCCACTGTATACATTATGAGATGAGTATTAGTAAGACTAGTGCGGTTAGTCTTACCTTACCGTTATGAAGAGAAGCTGCCAAGCCAGCCGCTGGACCCACGAGTTAAGGGCGGGGTGATGACGTCAGCGCCCAGCTCAGCACCGCCGGGTGTACCAAGATGGCCGCGGCTCTGGAGCTAGGCTGAAGCCGCGGCCTTTCCTAAGACCCGAGGCCGCGGGTGTGCCGATCCGAACAGGTTGACCCGTTCGGATCACAGATCGGTGACGATCCATTGCACCCCTATTTACAACTAGACTAATGTTACCATTTTTTTATACTTTATAGATTAATTGAGCATCCGCCGCTGAAGAGTGTTTTTACACGAAACGCCTCGGGCATATGCGATGCTGACCATATCTACAATGAATTATGATGTTGACTTTTGTCTCAAATAGACTATTTATTTACTTACTTGAGGTATCAATTATGGTCTCATTGTTTTATTTATTTATCCATACTCTTGCTGCTAGTGCTGCTTCCATGTCCAATGCGATTTTATATGAACTTATTTCATGCAATGTATTAAATAGAAACCTTTTACCTATGTATTTTATATCCACACCACACCTGTATGTTACGTGTGGGTGGATTAATATGATTTAGTATACCAGAGTTTATGTGGTTTAATACTGCCATGTTTCATATAATGTTCTTGCTTAATAAACTATTAGTTGTTCAAATTCACCTCCACATGTCAGCCACCTCATTCAAAGTCTCACTTTTTACATACAAAATGTACCAGGGATGGAGGCACAGCACATATGTGCCTCATTTAAAAGCCCCCCCCCCCCTTCTTTGAGATTATAGACTGATGAACTGGATTAAACAAATCAATGTGATAAAGAGAGTTGTCCCTATGGTGCACCTTTTAAAAGCTTATTACAGACAGATTAACCACTTAAAGCCCCTTCCTAACCAGACAAATTTTCAGCTTTCGGTGCTCTCACATTTTGAATGGCAATTACTCAGTCATGCAACAGTGTACCTATATGAAATTTATCTTTTTTTCACGGAGGAGGAAGGAAGGAAGGAAGGAAGGAAGGAAGGAAGGAAGGAAGGAAGGAAGGAAGGAAGGAAGGAAGGAAGGAAGGAAGGAAGGAAGGAACTCTGTAAAAAAAAAAAAAAAAAAAACACCACACACAACAACAACGCATTTCTGTTTCGGTTATAAAATTTTGCAAATTAGTAATTTTTCTTCATAGATTTTGGCCAAAATTTATACCGCTACAAATCTTTGGTAAAAATAACCCAAATCAGTGTATATACCCTAACAAGCCAGTAAATTACAAATACCCCCCAAATAACCCCTTTTTGGAAAGTAGTAGACATTCCATGGTATTTAGTAAGAGGCATGGTGATTTTTTTTGAAGTTGTAATTTTTTCCCACAATTCTTTGCAAAGATTTTTTCTTTTTTTCCACAAAATTGTTATATTAGCAGGTTATTTCTCACACACAGTGTATGCATAGCACAAATTACACCCAAAACACACATTCTACTACTTCTCCCGAGAATGGTGATACCACATGTGTGAGACTTTTACACAGCGTGGCCACATACAGAGGCCCAACATGCAGGGAGTGCCATCAGGCGTTCTTGGAGCATAAATTTCACATATAATTTCTTGACTACCTCTTACAATTTTGAAGGCCCTGGAGAACCAAGACAATGGAAACACCCAAAAAATGACCCCATTTTGGAAAGAAAACAACCCAATGTATAATCTATGAGTCATATCGAGTCTTTTGAACATGTCATTTTTTTTCTACAAGTTTTTGGAAAATGTGTAAAGAAAAATGAAAACGCATTTTTTTTTTCTTTACACAATGTTTCTAACACATATAGCATGTACATTCCAAAAATGACACCCCAAAATAGGGATCTCCCGCTCCTGAGTACGGCGATACCACATGTGAGACTTTTCCACAGCGTGGCCACAGAGAGGCCAAACATGCAGGGAGCACAGTCAGGTGTTCTAGGGGCATAAGTTTCAAACCTAATTTGACTACCTATTACACTTTTGTGACGCACTGTAGTGGCATGGATGAGAACGGATGTGGCAGGGATGAGCATGAATGGGGATGGATGAGCCTTGGATGAGGATGGCTGAATATGGCCGGGTACGGCCGAGTACGGATGGGTACGACTGAGTTGGCTGAGAATTGCTGGGTATGGCTGAGTGTGGATGGGGGTGAATGGGATGGCTGAGCATGGATGGATGAGTATGCAGAGTATGGACGGCTGAGCATGGATGGATGAGTATGCGGAGTATGGATGGATAGGTACAGATGGCTGGGTATGTATGGTTAGAATGGGCACTGAGCAGCAGTGTGGACAATACACATCCAGCCCACATCGCTGCTGCCACCGATCTCCCCCCTCTCCCCTCACACTGTACCAATAGGTACGGAGAGGAGAGAGAGGAACCGAACGCAACGCCGGTTTGTTTACTAGTGATCGTTTGGTCAGCGGCCGTTTACCTCTGGACCCGGCAGTCACGAATGTTCTCGGGTGCGCGCCCCAGGGAGTGTGCGAGAGCGGGATTCTGGGAGGACGTCATAGTACGCCCTCCCAGAGTTGTCCAACCACCCTGTAGCCGTCATTCAGCTATGGGCCGGTTGGTAAGTGGTTATGTATCAAACTGTGTGCCTAGGGCAGTACTACCTGAGGAGTCTGTGTATAAGAATCCAGATGCAACATTGAAGTATTATCAAAGCAAAACCTAAACCAAAGTCAACATTAGAAGGTATGCGCAGGGATGGTAGGACCCCTTGTTGAGAGGAAGAACCTTAGGATATGTTACCCATGTATGATTAACACATCACGTGCCTAAGAAGACGAGACAGATCCAGAGGACAGAGGGTAGGCAACCCCCCTTATGTTTGGGGACGGCATACGCGTGAAATACTGAATAGAGATTGATAATATTCGGCAACAACAAAGGAGAGGACATAAAAGAAGGATACAAAGATACAAACCAATTAATATAGCCACTCCCCCCCCCCCCTCATCTACATGGGGCCTTTCAGGTCCAAGTCCATAGTATAGACCGGACAAGTTTAACAATACATACATACCTCTGTGAAACGGTCACCCCGATTTATGATTAACTGATAAATAAATAAAATTAAAAAAAAAAAACACACACACACACACACACAAAATGGAGGGGGAAACCAGTAAGGGGGGCGCTGGTGAGGACCACCCAAAAGTGAGTGTGAGCCCCGGTTCCATAAAGAAATATATGAAACAGGACGGCGGTACAGAGAGCCCTGGAAAACGGACAGGGGCTAAGAGTAAGCCAATGGAGAGCTCACAAAAAGACGGTCAGAGGAAACAACTTAAGGATTTAGATACACCAGATATTTCACTGGTAATAAGCGCCGAGCCAGAAGAAAATATTGCAGTGGAACCCAGATAGAAAAAAAAAAAAAAACAACAAATTGCCAACTAATGGAGAAATGGCAGAGATGTTTGCTAGATTGGAATCATGCATTAAGGGAGAAATGGCCACATTCCATGATGATTTGAATCAGGTTCTAAGAAGAGTGGAGGGAACAGGAGCAGTTGGAATCACAAATGGACAAAATAAGTGCGTTAAAAGGCCAGATGGCAGAATTACAGAAAGAACATAGATACACAAGGTATAGATTGGAAGAGTAGGAAAACTGAAAAAAATATATATCTTAGAATAAAAGGGTGTACGGGACCAGCAAGAGGATGACCTCCAAGAAAAAATAAAAATAAATAAATAAATGGATAAAATATTTGGACATAGGTTGGGCTTAACAGGGACAGAAAAAAAAAAAAAATAGGATTTTTAAAACAGCTTACCTGTAAAACCCTTTTTTTTTTTTTTTTTTTAAGTACATCACGGGACACAGAGCCATGTGGGTTATAGGCCACCTTCAGGTGATGGAACCTGGCACGCCCCAAGATAAAAAGTGCACTCCCTATAAAAGCCCTCCTACTACTGGGAGTATCTGTTTTGTAGCAAAGCAATACACGTGTATACCAAAGGAGGGAGGGACCTCTTTGTCCATGATGTACTTCAAAAGGATTTTACAGGTAAGCCGTTTTAAAAATCCTATTTTCTTATCGTACATCACAGGACACAGAGCCATTGTAGTTACTATGTGGGATGTCCCATAGCAATACCAACGGAAGGAAGGGAGACAACAAAAAGTAGGGCAAAAAGAGACTAGGAGGACTAATACTGCAACCTGCAGTACCCTGCGCCCAAAAGCGATAATATCCTCATGACCTTTTACACCTATTTGATAGAATCTGGTATATGTATAGACTGAAGACCAAGTTGTGGCTTTACAGATTTGAGCCATGGAGGCTTGGTGATGCACTGCCCAGGAAGCACTAACAGCCCTAGAGGATTGCGTTTTGATTTGAGAGGGTGGAATCCCCCTCTTTAACCATGAGCTTGAACGATTACTTGTCAAATCTATTAAGAATAGTAGATTTCCATGCTGCCAGTGCTCTTTTAGGACTTTCAGGCAACACGAATAAAAACATCCATTTTTTGAATTTGAGCAATCGCCTTTAAGTAGACATTGACTGCTCTCACCACATAAAAAAAAAAAAAAAAAAGTAGCGATTTTCCTACCAAAGAACAGGGTTCTGGAAAAAAGGACAGAAGAATATCCTGGTTTAGAAAAAAACCTTTGATAAAAAGGTTAGGATGAGGACGCAATACTACCTCATCCTTGTGAACAAAAATATGGCTCTTTACAAGAAAGAGCAGCCAATACTGATACCCTTCTTGCAGCAGATATGGTTACCAGAAAAAATAGTTTCCTTGTCAAAAAAGGACCAAGGGAATATGTCATATTGGCCCAAAAAAGGCTGTTTTGTAATGATTAAGCCGCGTTACCCCCTGAATAAAGTTATGGACCGAAGAATGCCAAGCAAGTGGTTGTTGAAATAATACCGATAAGGCAGAGACCTGTCTTTAGAAAGCACTCAAGGTCAGCTCTATTTCTCAGCCCATGTGCAGAAAAAAAAAAAACAAGGACTCTACCTAGACTTATTTCCTGGGGTGCAGCTCCTGGTTTCACACCAGGAGACATAGGTTTCCCAGACTCCATAATATAAAACTATGGAGGCTGGCTCTGCATAAACCAAGGTAAAAAACTACCAAACCTGACAGCCCACGCTTCTTCAGAGTGTGGGCCTCAATAGCCAAACCGTTGAATTTAGAGTTTGTAAAGTAGAATGGAACACCAGACCTTACAAAAGAAGGTCTGGCCGTGGCGGTAGGGGCCATGGGTCCCCTACTGTCATATTTACAATCCTTGCATACCAAGATTTCCCGTGGCCCCGCTGGAGGCCACAAGAATCACCGACTTCCCTTCCTGCTTGATCCTGCAAAGAAGTTGTGGATGCAGGCTGAATAGGAGGGAATGCACAAATCAGTGAGAACAAATTCCACGGGACTAGCAAGGCATCTGTTCCCCATGCTAGCGGATCCTTTGTTCTTGACACAAAGTTGTCAATCTTATTTGTCGATCCTGGACGCAAACAGATCTAGGTCTGCGATTCCCCATCCTTGATATATTGACAGGAAGATATCAGGGTGAAGGAACCAGTCTCCCAGGAAAAACTGCTGGCGACTCAAGTAGTCCGCCTGCCAATTTTCTATTCCTAGAATGAAAACTGCCGATAGGATAAGCTTCACCTTTCTCTGGGCCGCACAACTTCTTGTGCCCCCTTGGCGATTAATATAGGCCATTGCTGTGGCATAAACGGATTGACTCCTAGCAGGACAATACCTTAAACTGAACGTTCAGGCCACAGAACCAAGTGTTCTGCCTGAATTTTTAACATGTTAGCGGGCAAGGCCATTTCTGATCTAGGCCACTTCTCCTGGACAGCTGCCTCTTTCAGGACTGTCCCCCAACCTAAACAAAAAAAGGTTGGCATATGTTGATACTATTTCCCAGGTAACTGAAAGGAGGATTTTCCCCTTCGCAGATTTTTGGATGGTGACCATAAACTAAAGCTCCGACGCACTCCAGCAGCACCTGGTATTTCCAAGTGGCCTTTCATCCAGGTACTAATCAGGCCCGACCCTGCTTAGCCTCCAAGATCGGACGAAATTGAGCGCTATCAGGGAGATGTGGCCGTAGGCTTTGGAGTCAGACACATTGGGAATATAGAGCTTGA
Organism: Lithobates clamitans; assembly: GCA_037952925.1. Taxonomy (NCBI): domain Eukaryota; kingdom Metazoa; phylum Chordata; class Amphibia; order Anura; family Ranidae; genus Lithobates; species Lithobates clamitans. The sequence continues at coordinate 397,627 of JBBGZY010001101.1, read as the reverse complement.
ATTCTCTGTTTCAAGCCAATAGGATACTGCTTTGCAGCAGTCTAGAATGAGACTGGGCATAAACAACGGCCTCAATTAAAGCCACCATCTTTGCCAAAAACCTCACGCAAAAGTTGAAAGGGGGAGAAAAAAAAACATCTTGCTTTGACTACCTAGATCAGACCTTAATGGTGCTGATCTTAACCTGGGGTACGAATACCCTTTTCTGGGTGTACCCATGATCAGTATTTTCTTCATAGAATAGGAAAGCTGCGCTGCAAAAGTTTTGATTGATCAATCAAAACATGCAAAATATAAAAAAGTCCATATTAAAATCACTTCAGCTTCTTGATGTCACCACAGTGTAATCCAACACAGACAAGAGAGTGCCCAACCACCGTAATATAAATCTGCTTACCAGATGGCAAGCATAAAGGGCAGGTGGCTATAACCCAGCCGCGACCTTTAGCTTGCAAATGTCAACACCAGTATCAGCAGACTGGATCGTGCAGATCGCTCCCTCTCTCCCACTATGGGGTCAGTCTTTACTCAGGTGGATGCCCCAGAAGAAAGAAGACTGACCATAGGGCAATATTGCCTAAATATATTTATTAAAATGAAGTATTGCACTTACATCTATGATGAAATTGATATGCGTTAAAAAAGATGCCGGCCGGCACAAACAAACGGAGCCCGTCCTCCTGGTACGATCGCGTGGTGACGGCACTACGAGCCTTCCTCCAGACGCGTTTCGTCATACGTGACGTTGTCAATGGGGAACGGGCAACGTAGTGATTCACCACAATATATACAGAGCCAAGCCTCCTGAGTCACAAGCGCACGGATCGAAAAGCGCCATATTGAATATGGGCAATATTCATATTAGCAATACACATTATACGTGTATTAAATTAAACATAATAGAATTAAATGTGTGTGATATCAATTAATATAGTATAAATATATTTAATTGATTAAATATAATTTAATATATGAATAAAAAAATGTATATGTATCCAGAGTGAATTATATATTAATTTTTAATCAACTAAAACTAATTAAGTCAATTATATTTCCCCTTCCCTTTTCCTTCCTTCCTCCTTTCCTCCTCTATATTATAAATCCCTTTATTTTAGGATATAGTAATTATATAAAAGTAAAATCTCCATTATACCATGTGTGTCTCAGATAGAGTTCACATACAGGCTCATTAGGAGTTATCAATAAAGGCATTCACATCAGTTTCAATGTTTAATCCATGCGGTACATAGGTTTTTAAATCTATGAATCCAAGTTATTTCCAATTTGCATATCTCCCTCACCAACGAGCTACCCCTCCAGTGGGGACCTGTCATTTCAGATCCATCATGGCAGTGCCTGTTAGCGGGCATCCATTCACCTGCTGTCGCCACATCTCTCACCTTGTATCACTGCCATATCACTAGGTAATAGGCGTCCTATTAAAGTGAATGGGACTGCCGGTGAGTCAACAGCGGGTCAGAGGAGGAACCACTGCAGGACAGTGGTGACAGTTGCTCTTTAAAAAATTATATGATTTAAATCAAGCCTTTTTACGAACATCTTTAACCACTTAAGGACCGCCTCATGCCGATATACGTCGGCAAGGCGGCATGGGCAGGCAAAATCACGTAAATATATGTAATCTGCCTCCCGCGGGAGGGGGGGTTCAATCGGACCCCCCCCCCCCGGTGCCCGAGGTGGTCCTCTTTTGTCCCCCGGCGATCGGAGGTAAGGGGGAGGCCATCCGTGCCCCCCCCCCCTCGCGATCGCCGCCGGCCAATCAGAACATTACTTTGCTGCTGTATGCTAAACAGCAGCAAAGGAAATGATGTCATCTCTCCTTGGCTCGGTATTTTCCGTTCTGGCTCCGAGGAGAGAAGACTGCACTGTGAGTGAAAACACACTACACATACAGTAGAACATGCCAGGCACACAAAACACCCCCGATCCCCCTCCCCCTCCCCCCCCCCTCTGTCATACTGACACCAAGCAGTTTTTGTTTTTTTTTCTGATTACTGCATGGTGTCAGTTTGTGACAGTTACTGTGTTAGGGCTGTTAGTATTAGCCCCCTTTGGTCTAGGGTACCCCCCTAATAAAGTTTTAACCCCTTGATCACCCCGTCGCCAGTGTCGCTAAGCGATCGTTTTTCTGATCGCTGTATTAGTGTCACTGGTGATGCTAGTTAGGGACGTAAATATTTAGGTTCGTCGTCAGCGTTTTATAGCGACAGGGACCCCCATATACTACCTAATAAAGGTTTTAACCCCTTGATTGCCCCCTAGTTAACCCTTTCACCACTGATCACCGTATAAGTGTTACGGGTGATGCTGGTTAGTTCGTTTATTTTTTATAGTGTCAGGGCACCCGCCGTTTATTACCGAATACAGGTTTAGCCCCCTGATCGCCCGGCGGTGATATGCGTCGCCCCAGGCAGCGTCAGATCAGCGCCAGTACCGCTAACACCCACGCACGCAGCATACACCTCCCTTAGTGGTATAGTATCTGAACGGATCAATATCTGATCAGATCTATACTAGCGTCCCCAGCAGTTTAGGGTTCCCAAAAACGCAGTGTTAGCGGAATCAGCCCAGATACCTGCTTGCACCTGCGTTTTGCCCCTCCGCCCGGCCCAGCCCAGCCCACCCAAGTGCAGTATCTATGGATTACTGTCACTTACAAAACACTAAACGCATAACTGCAGCGTTCGCAGAGTCATGCCTGATCCCTGCGATCGCTAACAGTTTTTTTGGTAGCATTTTGGTGAACTGGCAAGCACCAGCCCCAGGCAGCGTCAGGTTAGCGCCAGTAGCGCCAACACCCACGCACGCACCGTACACCTCCTTTAGTGGTATAGTATCGGATCAATATCTGACCCGATCAGATCTATACTAGCATCCCCAGCAGTTTAGGGTTCCCAAAAACGCAGTGTTAGCGGGATCAGCCCAGATACCTGCTAGCACCTGCGTTTTGCCCCTCCGCCCGGCCCAGCCCAGCCCACCCAAGTGCATTATCGATCGATGACTGTCATTTACAAAACACTAAACGCATAACTGCAGCGTTCGCAGAGTCAGGCCTGATCCCTGCGATCTCTAACAGTTTTTTTGGTAGCGTTTTGGTGAAGTGGCAAGCACCAGCGGCCTAGTACACCCCGATCATAGTCAAACCAGCACTGCAGTAACACTTGGTGACGTGGCGAGTCCCATAAGTGCAGTTCAAGCTGGTGAGGTGGCAAGCACAAGTAGTGTCCCGCTGCCACCAAGAAGACAAAACACAGGCCGTCGTGCCCATAATGCCCTTCCTGCTGCATTCGCCAATCCTAATTGGGAACCCACCACTTCTGCAGCGCCCGTACTTCCCCCATTCACATCCCCAACCAAATGCAGTCGGCTGCATGAGAGGCATTTTCTTTATGTCCTCCCGAGTACCCCTACCCAACGAACCCCCCCAAAAAAGATGTCGTGTCTGCAGCAAGCGCAGATATAGGCGTGACATCCGCTATTATTGTCCCTCCTGTCCTGACAATCCTGGTTTTTGCATTGGTGAATGTTTTGAATGCTACCATTCACTAGTTGAGTATTAGCGTAGGGTACAGCATTGCACAGACTAGGCAAACTTTCACAGGGTCTCCCAAGATGCCATCGCATTTTGAGAGACCCGAACCTGGAACCGGTTACAGTTATAATTATTAGTTACAAAAAGAGTGTAAAAAAAAAAAAAATATATAAATAAATAAAAAAAAGTTGTCGTTTTATGGTTCTCTCTCTATTCACTCTCTATTGTTCTGCTCTTTTTTACTGTATTCTATGCTGCAATGTTTTACTATTATTTTTTATCATGTTTGTTTTTCAGGTATGCAATTTTTATACTTTACCGTTTACTGTGTTTTATTAACCATTTTTTTGTCTTCAGGTACGCCATTCACGACTTTGAGTGGTTATACCAGAATGATGCCTGCAGGTTTAGGCATCATCTTGGTATCATTCTTTTTCAGCCAGCGGTCGGCTTTCATGTAAAAGCAATCCTAACGGCTAATTAGCCTCTAGACTGCTTTTACAAGCCGTGGGAGGGAATGCCCCCCCCACCATCTTCCGTGTTTTTCTCTGGCTCTCCTGTCTCAACAGGGAACCTGAGAATGCAGCCGGTGATTCAGCCAGCTGACCATAGAGCTGATCAGAGATCAGAGTGGATCCAAACATCTCTATGGCCTAAGAAACCAGAAGCTACGAGCATTTCATGACTTAGATTTCGCCGGATGTAAACAGCGCCATTGGGAAATTGGGAAAGCATTTTATCACACCGATCTTGGTGTGGTCAGATGCTTTGAGGGCAGAGGAGAGATCTAGGGTCTAATAGAGCCCAATTTTTTCAAAAAAAAAAAAAAAAGAGTACCTTTCACTACCTATTGCTATCATAGGTGATATTTAAATGATTAAAAAAAGCAAAAAAAAAAAAAAAAAAAAAAAGCACTCGTCGCCCCCTGCTCTCGCGCTAAGGCGAACGCGCAAGCGGTGGTCTGTCGTCAAACGTAAACAGCAATTGCACCATGCATGTGAGGTATCACCGCGAAGGTCAGATCGAGGGCAGTAATTTTAGCAGTAGACCTCCTCTGTAAATCTAAAGTAGTAACCTGTAAAGGCTTTTAAAAATGTATTCATTTTGTTGCCACTGCACGTTTGTGCTCAATTGTACAATTGTAAAGCATGTCATGTTTGGTATCCATGTACTCGGCCTAAGATCATCTTTTTTATTTCATCAAACATTTGGGCAATATAGTGTGTTTTAGTGCATTAAAATTTAAAAAAAGTGTGTTTTTTCCCCAAAAAATGCGTTTGAAAAATCGCTGCGCAAATACTGTGTGAAAAAAAAAAAATGAAACACCCACCATTTTAATCTGTAGGGCATTTGCTTTAAAAAAAATATATAATGTTTGGGGGTTCAAAGTATTTTTCTTGCAAAAAAAAAAAAAAGGGCTTTGTCTTCAAGTGGTTAGAAGAGTGGGTGATGTGTGACATAAGCTTCTAAATGTTGTGCATAAAATGCCAGGACAGTTCAAAACCCCCCCAAATGACCCCATTTTGGAAAGTAGACACCCCAAGCTATATGCTGAGAGTCATGTCGAGTCCATGGAATATTTTATATTGTGAAACAAGTTGCGGGAAAGAGACACTTTTTTTTTTTTTGCACAAAGTTGTCACTAAATGATATATTGCTCAAACATGCCATGGGAATATGTGAAATTACACCCCAAAAGACATTCTGCTGCTTCTCCTGAGTACGGGGATACCACGTGTGAGACTTTTTGGGAGCCTAGCCGTGTACGGGACCCCGAAAACCAAGCACCGCCTTCAGGCTTTCTAAGGGCGTAAATTTTTGATTTCACTCTTCACTGCCTATCACAGTTTCGGAGGCCATGGAATGCCCAGGTGGCACAAACCCCCCCCCCCCCCCCAATGACCCCATTTTGGAAAGTAGACACCCCAAGCTATTTGCTGAGAGGTATAGTGAGTATTTTGCAGACCTTTTGAACTGTCCTGGCATTTTATGCACAACATTTAGAAGCTTATGTCACACATCACCCACTCTAACCACTTGAAGACAAAGCCCTTTCTGACACTTTTTGTTTACATAAAAAAATTCTTTTTTTTTTGCAAGAAAAATACTTTGAACCCCCAAACATTATATATTTTTTTTTAAAGCAAATGCCCTACAGATTAAAATGGTGGGCGTTTCATTTTTTTTTTTTTTTTACACAGTATTTGCGCAGCGATTTTTCAAACGCATTTTTTTGGGGGAAAAAAAAAAAAACACACCTTTTTCAATTTTAATGCACTAAAACACACTATATTGCCCAAATGTTTGATGAAATAAAAAAGATGATCTTAGGCCGAGTAAATGGATACCAAACATGACATGCTTTACAATTGGGCACAAACGTGCAGTGGCAACAAAATAAATACATTCTTAAAAGCCTTTAACCACTTATCGACCGGGCCATTGCCGAAAGACGGCAACAGCGCGGTCGGCTAGTTCTGGGTGGACGTCCATGGACGTCATTCCAGAATGATGCTCCCGGGCGCCCCCTGGGGCGCGCACTCGGGAACATCCATGACCGCCGGGTCCGGAGGACCCGGCGCATTATGGATTACGGTAAATAGCCGCTGATCGCGGCCGTTTACCACGTGATCGTTCCGTCAAATGACGGAGCGATCACATGTAAACAAACCAGCGTCACGTCATGACGCTGGTTCCTCCCTCCCCTCTCTGTACCGATCGGTACAGTGCGGAGGGAGAGGGGAAGAGATGGCAGCGCTGTGGGCTGGATGTTTAGTGCCCACAGCGCTGTTCAATATACATAATGGCAACACTGTGCTATACTCTGCATCACTGTGCAATACTCTGCCAATACTCTGCCAATACTCTGCCAATACTCTGCCAATACTCTGCCAATACTCTGCCAATACTCTGCCAATAAATTTTAACAGAAACAAGGAATTTTTTTTTTTTTTTTTTTATCGAATTTTCAGTCTTTTTTGATTTATAGCGCAAAAAATAAAAAACCCAGCAGTGATTAAATACCACCAAAAGAAAGCTCTATTTGTGGGAAAAAAAGGACATACATTTCATAGGGGTACAGTGTTGCATGACTGAGTAATTGTCATTCAAAGTGTGAGAGCACCGAAAGCTGAAAATTGGTCTGGTTAGGAAGGGGGTTTAAGTGCCCAGTTGTCAAGTGGTTAAAAGCCTTTACAGGTTACCACTTTAGATTTACAGAGGAGGTCTACTGCTACAATTACTGCCCTCGATCTGACCTTTGCAGTGATACCTTACATGCATGGTGCAATTGCTGTTTACGTGTGATGACAGACCGCCGCTTGCGTTCGCCTTAGCGCGAGAGCAGGGGGCGACAGGGGTGCTTTTTTTTTTTTTTTTTCCCCCCCTTTATTATTTTTTTGCTTTTTTATCTTATTTTTAAACTGTTCCTTTCATTTTTTTTTTAAATCATTTTTATTGTCATCTCAGTGAATGTAAATATCCCCTATGATAGCAATAGGTAGTGACAGGTACTCTTTTTTGAAAAAATTGGGGTCTATAAGACCCTAGATCTCTCCTCTGCCATCAAAGCATCTGACCACACCAAGATCGATGTGATAAAATGCTTTCCCAATGGCGCCGTTTACATCCGGCGAAATCTAAGTCAAGAAATGCTCGTAGCTTCCGGTTTCTTAGGCCATAGAGATGATTGGAGCCACTCTGGTCTCTGATCAGCTCTATGGTCAGCTGGCTGAATCACCGGCTGCATTCTCAGGTTCCCTGTTGAGACAGGAGAGCCAGAGAAAAACACGGAAGACGGTGGGGGGGGGCATTCCCTCCCACGGCTTGTAAAAGCAGTCTAGAGGCTAATTAGCCACTAGGATTGCTTTTACATGAAAGCCGACCGCTGGCTGAAAGGAATGATACCAAGATGATACCTAAACCTGCAGGCATCATTCTGGTATAACCACTCAAAGTCGTGAATGGCGTACCTGAAGTCAAAAAAATGGTTAACAATAAAACACAGTAAATGGTAAAGTATAAAAAATTGCATACCTGAAAAGCAAACATGATAAAACATAATAAACATTGCAGAATAGAATACAGAAAAAAAGAGCAGAACAAGAGAGAGAGAAAAATAAAACTACCGTATATACTCGAGTATAAGTCGAGGCCCTAATTTACCACAAAAAAAAAAAAAAAAAAAAAAAAAAAAAAAATGGGAAAAACAAATTGACCCGAGTATAAGACGAGGGTGAGAAATGCACAGCTACTGTAAGTGGAAAAGAGGGTCAACAATGCCCATTTGCAGCCTCACTATGCCCATTTGCAGCCATAGGTCCCCCAAACTTCAAACTCGGTAATTAAGGGTTCCTAGATGCCCCCTAGGTGCAGCCAAAATTTGGGGTCTCTGAACCCAAAGGGTCCCGAAATGACATTGCTGCAGATGGACACAGTTGACCGAATTTGGGGCCCCGTATCTTGGGGTCACTTAGAGTTAGCAACCCCAAATTTGGTGTGCAAACCCAGTGGAACTAGCACCATAAAATATCCAAAGCTGGGGTTTCTAGCACCAAGTGTCCCCGAGATACAAGGCCCCAAAAATCGGCTCAGAAAATGTCAAGCACTTCTGCAGCAGAGAATGACATTTTCCGAACCGGGTTTGGGGCCCTGTATCTCGGGGCCACTTGGTCCTAGGAACCCCAGCTTTGGATATGTTGTTCTACTGGGTTTGCACACCAAATTTGGGGTTCCTAGCTCCAAGTGGCCCTGAGATACACGGCCCCAAAGTTGGTTCAGAAAATGTCAAGCACTTTTCTGCAGCAGAGAATGACATTTTCCAAACCGATTTTGGGGCCTCGTATCTTGGGGCCACTTGGTGCTAGGAATGCCATCTTTGGATATGTTATGGTACCAGTTCTACTGGGTTTGCATACCAAATTTGGGGTTCCTAGCACAAAGGGGCCCTGAGATACGGGGCTCCAAAGTCAGTTCAGAAAATGAAATTTTTTGCTGCAGAAAAGTGCTTGACTCCAGTATAAGTCGAGGGGGGCACTTTCAGTACAAAAAAATGTGCTGAAAAATTCGACCTATACTCGAGTATATACGGTACTATTTATTTTAATATATATATATATATATATATATATATATATATATATATATATATATATATATATATATATATATATATATATATATATATATATATATATATATATATATATAGCACTTTTTTTGTAACTAACTTTTATAACTGTAACCGGTTCCATGTTCGGGTCTCTCAAAATGCGATGGCATCTTGGGAGACCCTGTGAAAGTGCACCTAGACTGTGCAATGCTGTACCCTACGCTAATACTCAACTAGTGCATGGTAGCGTTCAAAACATTCACCAATGCAAAGACCAGGATTGTCAGGAGGGACAATAGCGAGGTCACGCCTATATCCGCGCTTGCTGCAGACAACATCTTTTTGGGGGGGGCTCGTCGGGTAGGGGTACTCGGGAGGACATAAAGAAAATGCCTCTCATGCAGCCGACTGCATTTGGTTGGGGATGTGAATGGGGGAAGTACGGGCGCTGCAGAAGTGGTGGGTTCCCAATTAGGATTGGCGAATGCAGCAGGAAGGGCATTATGGGCACGACGGGCCTGTTTGTTTTCTTCTTGGTGGCAGCGGGACACTACTTGTGCTTGCCACCTCACCAGCTTGAACTGCACTTATGGGCCACATCACCAAGTGTTACTGCAGTGCTGGTTTGACTACGACCGGGGTGTACTAGGCCGCTGGTGCTTGCCAGTTCACCAAAACGCTACCAAAAAAAAACTGTTAGCGATCGCAGGGATCAGGCCTGACTCTGCGAATGCTGCAGTTATGCGTTTAGTGTTTTGTAAGTGACAGTGATCGATCGATACTGCACTTGGGTGGGCTGGGCTGGGCCGGGCAGAGGGGCAAAACGCAGGTGCTAGCAGGTATATGGGCTGATCCCGCTAACACTGCGTTTTTGGGGACCCTAAACTGCTGGAGACGCTAGTATAGATCTGATCGGATCAGATATTGATCCGATCAGATACTATACCACTAAGGGAGGTGTACGGTGCGTGCGTGGGTGTTAGCGGTACTGGCGCTAATCTGACACTGCCTGGGGCGACGCATATCACCGCCGGGCGATCAGGGGGCTAAACTTTTATTCTGTAATAAACGACGGGTGCCCTGACACTATAAAAAAAATAAACGAACTAACCAGCGTCACCCGTAACGGTTATACGGTGATCAGTGGTGAAAGGGTTAACTAGGGGGCAATCAAGGGTTTAAAACATTTATTATTAGGTAGTATATGGGGGTCCCTGATGGCGAACCTAAATATTTACGTCCCTAACTAGCGTCACCAGTGACACTAATACAGCGATCAGAAAAATGATCGCTTAGCGACACTGACGACAGGGGGGTGATCAAGGGGTTAAAACTTTATTATGGGGGGTTAGGGGGGTACCCTAGACCTACAGGGGGCTAACAGTAACTGTCCTAACAGTAACTGTCACAAACTGACACCATGCAGTAATCAGAAAAAAGAAAAGAAAAAAAAAACACAAACAAACAATGCTTGGTGTCAGTGTGACAGGGGGAGGGGAAATCGGGGGGCGATCGGGGGTGTTGGAAATGGTGGAATACTGCTGCTATAGGAAATTCTACCAAAAGATATTCCGCTGCTTTAGGGGAGAAGACTCATCTCCAATCCCTTCCTTGTTTAGAAGTTAAGACAATTGTTTTGTTGGATCAGTTTTTAAAGCTCTGTAGGTGTTAACATCATTCAATTGTCGCAAAGCCTCCATTCTATAATCCTCTGCAGAGAGAATCACAACTGCACCCCCTTGAATGACAAAATCTCCACGAGATTTAAGATCAAAGCTGATTTTTTCATCTTTTGTTAAAATTGTTATTTATTCTAAATGCAGGGGCAGTTGGGAGAATCTTGGAGTTGGACGAGGTCCCTTTCTACTGCTGTACTAAGGGTATGAAATCGGGTAAAAAAAAAAAAATTGGATTTTTATAACAGCTTACCTGTAAAATCCTTTTCTTTGAAGTAGATCACGGGACACAGAGCCATAGTAGTTACTATGTGGATTATAGGCCACCTTCAGGTGATGGACACTGGCATGCCCCAAGTTAAAAAGTGCACTCCCTATATAACCCCGCCCACTGGTGGGAGTACCTCAGTTTTGTAGCAAAGCAATACACATGTATACTAAAGAAGGGAGGGGCCTCTGTGTCCCATGATGTACTTCAAAGAAAAGGATTTTACAGGTAAGCTGTTATAAAAATCCTATTTTCTTATCGTACATCATGGGACACAGAGTCATAGTAGTTACTATGTGGGATGTCCCATTGCAATGCCAACTGAAGAGAGGGAGACAATAAAAAGTAGGGCACCAAGAGACCAGAGAACTGTAGCCTGCAGTATACTGCGCCCAAAGGCGATATCCTTATGATCTTTTACACCTATTTGATAGAATCTGGTAAATGTATAGACTGAAGACCAAGTTGTGGCTTTACAGATTAGAGCCATGGAGGCTTGGTGATGCACTGCCCAGGAAGCACTAACAGCCCTAGAGGAGTGCGTTTTGATTTGAGAGGGTGGCATCCCCCTCTTTAACCGTGAGCTTGAACGATTACTTGTGAAATCTATTAAGAATAGTAGATTTCGATGCTGCCAGTGCTCTTTTAGGACTCTCAGGCAACATGAATAAAAACATCCATTTTTTGAATTTGAGCAATCGCCATTAAGTAGACATTGACTGCTCTCACCACATAAAAAAAAATAAAAAAGTAGCGATTTTCCTTCCAAAGAACAGGGTTCTGGAAAAAAGGACGGTAGAATATCCTGGTTTAGAAAAAAACCTTTGGTAAAAGGTTAGGATGAGGACGCAATACTACCTCATCCTTGTGAACAACAAAAATATGGCTCTTTACAAGAAAGGGCAGCCAAGAGACTAGAGACCTGTAGCCTGCAGTACACTGCGCCCAAAGGCAATATCCTCATGATCTTTTACATCTACTTGCTGGAATCTGGTAAATGTATGGACTGAAGACCAAGTTGCAGCCTTGCAGATCTGAGCCATGAAGGCTTGGTGATGCACTGCCCAAAAAGCACTAACAGCCCTGGAGAAGTGCGCTGTAATATGAACAATCACTTGACAAAGCCACTTAGAAAGAGTAGATTTCAAGGCTGCCTGTCCTCTTTTAGGACAGTCTGGCAACACAAACAAAACATCTGTTTTATGAATCTGAGCAGACACTTAGACTTTGACCGCTCTCACCACATCAAGAGAATGTAGTGGTCTTTCTTCCACAGAACGAGGTTCTGGAAAAAAAATTAAGGCAGAACAATATCCTGGTTTAAATGAAAACCAGATACTACTTTTGGTAGGAATTTAGGATGAGGCCACAATACAACCTCATCCTTATAAATAAACCAATATGGCTCTTTACAAGAAAGAGCAGGCAACTCTGATACTCTTCCTGCAGAAGATATGGCAACCAAGGAAATTATTTTTCCTAGTCAAGAGAACCAAGGGAATATCTTGTATTGGCTCAAAAGGCTGCTTCTGTAAAGCCGACAGGACTAAATTTAAGTCCCAAGGGTTCAGGGGTGACCTGACTGGAGGATTATTCTGTGTTACCCCCTGAATAAAGTTACGAACCAGAGTGTGTGAAGCAAGTGGTCGTTGGAAAAAAAAAAAAAAAAAAAAACACTGATAAAGCCGATATCTGGCCCTGATAGTACTCTAGGCCACTTTCATTTCTAATCTTATCTGTGACATTTTTCCTGGGGTGCCAACCCCTGGATTCACACCAGGAGACATAGGCCTTCCAGATTCTATAGTATATGACTCTGGGGGCTGGCTTCCTAGTATTAACCAAGTAGAAACTACTGAAGCTGTTAACAGCCCACGATCTTTTAGAACGTGGGTCTCGATAGCCAAAACGCTAAATTTAGCGTTTGTAAGGTAGGATGGAAGACCGGACCTTGCGAGAGAAGGTCTGGCCATAGCGGTAGAGTCCAAGCGTCCCCTACCGCCATTTTTACGATCTCGGGGGCCACAAGAATCACCTCCTTCCGTTCTTGCTTGATCCTGCGAGAAGTCGCGGAAGCAGAACAGGAGGGAACGCATAGATCAGTGAAAAACTAATCCGACGGAAAAACCAAGGCATCTGTTCCGTATGCCATCAGATCCCTTGTCCTTGACAAAGTTGTCGATCATGTTGTTGAACCTGGACGCAAACAGATCCACGTCCGGAACTCCCCATTTTTGGCATAATGACAGAAAGATGTCGAGGTGAAGGGACCATTCTCCCAGGAACAATTGTTGTCGACTCAAGTAGTTCGCCTGCCAATTCCCGATCCCTGAAATGAAAATTGCTGATAGAATACGATTCACCTCTCTGGGCTGCACGACTTCTCTGCTGACCCCTTGGTGATTGATATAGGCCACAGCTATGGTATTGTCAGATTGGATCCCAACAGGACAATTCCGTAGTCTGAGCGTCCAGGCCTCCAGAGCAAGGCGTACTGTCCGAAACTCTAGAATATTGATGGGTAAGGTCATCTCTGATTTGGACCATTTCCCTTGGACAGACGCTTCTTCCAGGACTGCTCCCCAGCCCAGAAGGCTGGCATCTGTTACCACCTTCCAGGTAACTAGTAGAAAGGATTTCCCTTTTGAAGATTCTTGGACATCAACCACCAATTGAGGCTCTGACGCACTTTGGAGGATAAACGCATTGGGAAGTCCAGAGCTTGGACCTTTTTGTTCCAAGTTGACAGGCAGCAGTCTTGAATGAAACTCTGCATAAGAAAACGGCCTCGAAAGAAGCCACCATCTTTCCAAACAATTTCATGCAAAGTCGAATAGAAGGATTCTTCTTTGTTTTGATCAGCTGAATCAGTTCCCTTATGGAACTGATCCTTTCCTGGTGCAAAAACACCCTCTTCTGAGCTGTATCTATGATCAGCCCCAAGTACTGCAATCTCCTTCATGGTTTTAAGGAGGATTTTTCTAGGTTGGGAATCCAACCTAGGAATTCCAGGTAGCAGACTGTGGTGACCAAACTTTGGTTTTAAGCGGGCTACCGACTGATCTATCAAGAGTAGATCATCTAAGTAGGCAAGGATCGTTATACCTTGAGCCCCTAACCTGGTTAAAGGAGGAGCCAGGACCTTGTAAACACTCAAGGTACAGTAGCTAGACTGAAGGCAGAGCTACAAACTGGAAATTAAGATTTTCTACCTTGAAGCGTAGAAATTTCTGGTGAGCAGGGGGGGGGAATCAGCACATGGAGAAAAGTCATCCTTGATGTCGATTGACGCCAGAAGTTCGCCCGCTTGTAGGATGGAGACTAATGATTGGATTGACTCTGTGCGAAAAGAACGATATTCAAAAAACGGTTTAGATCTTTGAGACCTAAAATGGGTCTGACATCCCCATTTGGGAATCGTGAAAAGGTTTGAATAAAAACCCTAATCCTTGCTCTTCCAAGGGGACCACCGATATCACTCCTTGAGACAAGGCTAGAGAGAGAGAGAGAGACTTTTTCACTGGATCTCTGGGAACATTTGAGAAAATGAGGAGACAGGAACCCTCGGAACTCTAGTTTGTAACCTACAGAAATTGAGGAAGCCACCCATCTGTCTTAACATTGTTCCTGCCAGACCCTTGAAAACTGTAGAAGACTTCCCCCCACTCGAGCGAGCAGGGGTGCACCTTCATAAAGAGGCTTTAGTGTTTTGTTTGTTTTCTCCCTGAGGTTTACCTCTTGAACCTGATGGTGGAGGCCATCATGATTGCCTGGAGGCTGATGGCCCTGGCACCGAAGAAGCACATAAGGAAAAAATGCTTAAACTTCTTTTTAACTGGTAAAAGGGAACTTTTTTCATTAGAAATTCTTTGGATATACCTATCCAGATTGTCTCCATATAACCGTTCACCATGAAATTGGAAACTGGCCAAGAGCTTATGCATGGCGCTTTGGCTGACCTATTTTTCAACCATAGGATTCTATGCACATGTTCCAGCCCTAGCATGAGCCGCGAGGCCTGGTGAATAGAATCTTTCAGTGTCTACTGTAAAACACAACGCTTCTGATATCCGGTCAAATCTTGGACCTGCTGATCGGGAATAATCTTGAGTGAGTATCTCCATAAACTGGTCCTTTAAGGACTGAGATACTCTGATCTCTGCCAGCGCAGGCTGAACCCGCGAGCGAAAACCCCCGTTAGACTTACCGGTAACGGTGTTTTCAGGAACCTTCCAGGACAGCTACTTGAGAGACGATTGGCTCCGCCCTCTACGGGAAACAAATCAGACACAATTTAAAAGGCCCCTCCCTTTCCTCTGACCCTCAGTTGTTTAGAAGATCAAGTAACCTCCACCAAAAAGGTGCACTCGGCAGAGGAAAAAAACAGAAATCATTAAAAAAAAAAAAAAAAAAAAAAAAAAAACACACACACACACACACACACACACACACACACACACACACACACACACACACACCACCAGGTAAACAAGGTCGACCAGTGAAAAAAAAAAAAATAGAATAGGGTGGGAGTATAGACGCTGTCCTGGAAGGTTCCTGGAAATACCGTTACCAGTAAGTCCAACGGGGGTTTTCCCCCCTCACTTTCCAGGACAGCTACTTGAGAGGATAAGCAAGATTCTATACCTTAGGGAGGGACGACAGCCTGAAGCACTTTCCTACCAAAGGAAAGGTCCTGGCTGGAAAGCATCTAAACTCTGTTTGACAAATGCATGAGGAGGACCAGACGGCAGCTTTAGAGATTTCTTCCCATGAAGCCCCCGCTCTTTCTGCCCATGATGTGCCCATGAATCTCGTTGAATGGGCCTTAATTCTAGAAGGAGCGGTGCGACCTGACGGTTTATATGCCTCACAGATAGCTCCCCTAATCCACCTAGCATTAGAACTTTTAGATGCTTTGGACCATATCTTGGGGCCATTGAACAAAACCAACAGTTGGGAGGATATCCTAAAACCACTGGTCTTTTCTAGATAAAGCAGAAGACATCTCTTTATGCCTAAAAGACCAAACCTTTCCCCTTCAGCATTTTTGGGAGAGGTGCAGAAACTAGGAAGGACTATCTCCTGGGACCTATGAAATTTGGAAGAAACTTTGGGTAAATAGAAAGGATCAGGTCTAATCACTACCCTGTCCTCTAGAATCCTCAGGAAGGGGTCTTTACAGGAAAGACTCGAGATTAGAAATCCTTCTCCCTGACGCAATAGCCAAAAGGAAGCCCTTGTTAGTGCATTTAATACCAACGACGGATCCCAGGGAGGAACAGGTTTGATGACCCTGGGAGTATGTCTAGATCTGGCTGAAAGGAACCTCCTGACTAAGGGATCTTCCGCTAGTCTTCTTTCTAAATAAAGATAGGGCTGCAAACTGAACCCTAAGGGTGCTGACAGAGAGCCCCTTTTCCACTCCCCCTGCCAAAAATCCAATATACAGGGAGTGGAGAAAGAATCTAAACAGGTTTACCTGTGCCAGGAAATAAAAGTTTTCCAAACTTTCCCATAGATTCTTCTTGTGACCAACTTATGGTTGTCCAGGATAGTTTGAATAACCCTCTCTGAACACCCCTTTAACTATAGGATGCGCCGCTCAGCCTCCAGGCCGTCAAATGGAAGGTCTGAGGGTTTGGATGTAACACTGGTCCCTGATGGAGCAGATCCTTCTGAACTGGTAGGGGCCAGGGAGGATACAGAGATAGGGCTTTCAGAGAGGAGAACCAACTCTTCCTGGGTCACCAGTGGGCAATCAGAACAACTTCTGCCCTGTCCTGAATAATTTTCCAAACCACTAGGGGTAAGAGGGGAAAAAGGAGGGAAGGCATAAGCCAGAGTGAAATCCCACGGGAAGGAGAGAGCATCCGTCCCCAAGGACTCTGTCTCTCTCCAGAGAGAAGAACGCCAGCAGTTTTCTGTTGAGATTGGAGGCAAAAAGATCCACTGTGGGGAGACCCCATCTTAGCACCACCTCCTGGAACGTGACTTGAGGTAGTTCCCAACCGCTGGAACTGATGCTCACCCTGCTCAAATAGTCCACCAGCACATTTTCTGACCCCTTGATGTGGACTGCCCTTACTAAAGTGACATAGATTTCCACCCAGGACAGACTCTGCTGTGTTAATGACAGAAGCGATTCTGAGCGAGTGCCCCCTTGCTTGTTCAGGTACACCACTGTTGTGGCATTGTCTGAAAAAAAAAAAATTAATAAGGTCTTTTGAATAGACCCTCTCTTCCAGAGATGCAAGTGCTTTCCTCACAGCCAGAAGTTCTCTGAAATTTGAGGAGCGACCTGCTTCCTCTGGCAACCAGGCTTCCTGTGCTTGCCAGTCCTGTGAGTGAGCACCCCAACCCCACAGACTGGTGTCTGTGGTAATTTTTACCGGGGAAAGTTGTGTTCAATCCTTCCCTCCCTGCAGATGTTCTCGCCACTCCCACCAGGCGAGAGCGAGAAAATTCCCTTCTGGTAGTTTTACCAGCTGATCCAGAGAATCCTTCCTGCGATCCCAATGGAGTAAAAGAAAAGCCTGAAGGGGTCTGGAGTGCAATTGGGCCCAAGGCACCCCTGGAATGGCCGCAGTCATCAAACCCAACAACTGCATGATCCGCTGAAGGGAGGTCTGAGGGAGCAGCTTGAAGGCCTGCACAGAGAGAAGAATTTTCAAAATCTTCTCCTCGGGAAGAAAAATCTTTAGGGCAACGGAGTCTATAAGATAACCCAGGAAAAGTATGCTCTGTGAGGGTACCAGGCAAGACTTCTGCTGGTTGACCTTCCACCTTAATTTTTGAAAGGTCCGCAAAACCAACTGCAGGTCTTTAACAAGGGACTCCTTGTCCCGAGCAAAAATCAAAAAAGTCTAGAAATGAGATGATCGATACACTTTGAATCCGAAAAAAAGCCATTTTTGTAAAAATCCTCAGTGCTGCCGAGAGACCAAAAGGAAGGGCATTGAACTGCCAGTGAGATGGCACGTTTCCAACGAGAACTGCACACCTGAGGAACCTTCGGTGGCTCTGACAGATTGGTACATGAAGATAAGCATTCTGAAGGTCCAGGGTCACCATGAAGACCTTTGGCAACAACAGATTCCTTACCGAATAAATGTTCTCCATTCGGAAACGTCTGTAAACTATGCATTTGTTAAGGACACTTAAATTTATGACCATACGAAAGCCGCCGGAAGCTTTGACCAGAAAGACGTGAGGATAAAATCCCCGGAACTTCTGAATTTCTGGGACAGGAGAAATAACTCCCTCAGTTTCCCATACAGAAATCAAAATTTATCATGGCTTGCCGTCTCTCTTGGTTTCTTGGCGGGTGGGCAAGAAAAAACCTCTGGGGAGGAAGACTTTTGAATTCCAACCTGTAACCCTTTTCCAATGTTTGAAGGATAAAGGAATTGTTGGAAATCTCTGCCCATTCCTTGATGAAATGGCACAACCTTCCCCCTACCCCTAACCTGGCCTCACTGAGGAGGTTTGGAAGTGGCTGAAGGAGCAACGGGAGCCCCCCCTTCTGGTTTGTCTTTGTTAAAGGATCTTTGTCTGTTGCCTGTTGGCTTTAAAATTAGCCTGCTTTTGGAAGCCACGAAAAAGGCCTTTTATTCTGGGGCTTATTCCTTTGAGAAGAGGAAACGATTCCCTTCTTTCCAGAGGAACAAGCTAAGACCTCTTCTAAGGAGGAACAGAACAAGAGTTTGCCTTCGAAGGGAATGCCACAGTGCTTATTCTTGGATGTAAGGGCACCTTCCCAAGATTTAAGCCAGATAGCTCGCCTAGCTGAATTAATGAGAGCAGAAGCTCTGGCTGCAGATTTCACTGAATCTGCTGCTGCATCAGCTAAGGCCTCATGCACACGAGACGCTGTTAAACTCGCGTTCAGAAGCAGTTGGACACTTTTTTCAACTGCCCCTAAACCCATTCAATATTATCCTATGTGTCCATGTACACAGTCTCGTTTTTTGGTGTTTAGGCAGTTGCATTTAACCTCGTTTTTCCAGAAGCAAAAAAAAAAAAAAAATTGGCCACTTGGTGCTTGGAACCCCAAATTTGGAGTGCAAACACAGTGGACCTAGAACTACAACATATCCAAATTTGGGGTTCCTATCACCAAGTGGCCTCGAGATATGGGGCCCCAAAGTCAGGTCGGAAAACGTCATTCTCTGCTGCAGAAAAGTGCTTGACATTTTGCGACCCAACTTTGGGGCCCCATATCTCGGGGCCACTTGGTGCTAGGAACCCCAGATTTGTTGTAGTGCTCATTCCACTGTGTTAGCACACCAAATTTGGGGTTCCTAGCACCAAGTGACCCCAAGATACGGGGCTCCAAAGTTGGGTCGCAAAATGTCATTCTCTGCTCACGCTTCTAGACACAAACGCGGCAAAACGCGGCTAAACGCGGCATGCAAATGCGGCAAAACTGGCGTTTCTAAACGCCAGTTTCAGCTTTTAAAGACATGTGTTCAGCAGAGTTTGCACCAGCATCTCGTGTGCATGAGGCCTAAGAAGGCGACTGACTTGGCAATGAGTGGGAGGGACTCCCTAATCTCTTCTTTGGGGGTGTCAGATGCAAGAAGATCATCCAGACACTGAACCCATACGTCTAAATTTCTAGCCACACAGGTGGATGCTACCGCCTGGCCTAAAGAAAAAGCTGAAGCATCCCAGGCCTTATGTAGCAATGAGTTGGCCTTTCTATCCATTTGATCTTTAAGGACCCTAGAATCTTCAAAAGAAAGATCTGATCTTTTGGACACCTGCGACATAGGGGCATCTAATCTAGGACACTTAAAGAAAACCTCCTCAAATTCAGACTGAAAAAGGAAATCTTTTGTGTCCCCTGGATTGGAACCACCTTTTTTCAAGTTCTCTCCATTCAGACATAATCATGTCCCTAAGTGACTGGTGTACCGGAAAAGTTGATTTCCGCCCCTGTAGGCCCCTATACATTTTATCCTGTACAGATTGGACTTGTTGTGGCATCTCATTCTGCTCTGAGGTATATATTGCTTTTAGTAGTTCATCAATATCCTCAACTGGAAAAAGATACTTAGATGAGCTACCTGTATCCTCCTCTGATGCAGACTTTTCATCAAATGAAGAAACTGGATTCTCACCTTCTTCCAGATCAGAGGTATCACGTGAACTAATAGTCTCAGATACTAACAAGGGAAGGGACCTGGCAGAGGTTGAAGGGTCTTGAGCGATGGGTCTAAATGAGGAAGAGCCTAGACTAGTAACCCTGTCATTAAGTTACCAAAAGGAGTCCACTACCTCCTTTCATAGAAGTCATTAACTCTTTAAAAGAGGACGACTCTAAACTAGCTTTGGGTGGAATACAATCCTCACAAAATAGCTTTTTATAAATCAGAAAGCCTGGCCCTACAGTTCCCACATTTCTTCGTCACCGGTTTGGCCTAGAAAAAAGCATAAACAAAAAAGGACCATAAATAAAAAGGTTCCATACAAAAAGTCCCCTGCTGTAGAACTATCCACAGACAAGGGCTTACCTTGGGGGCAGTATGGGACCGAGATGCTGCCGCTGGTTCAATACGAGCGAATGCTCCATCCTCAGACCTGTACTCAAGCTCCAATAAGCAAGCGGAGATCGGCCGCAGAGAAGACTGCTGCTGTACCGCAAAACTGCACTCAGATTGGCGTTTTTAGCAGACTATTCCCCTGCAGCATGTCCTCAGTGTCTCCACGGCATGCTTCTTTAGAAAAAAAAACGGTGTCCGGAAGTGCGTCATGTGACTTCCGGTTCCGGCACCATCTTGCCGCGTCACCGGAAGTCCACCTGATGCCATCTTGGTACACCGAAATGAAGCACTAGGAGGACACAGTTCCACACAGCAGAGCTGGGGAAAAAAAATGGAAGGGAGTTGCCACTACTCATCACCAGTTAGGCAAGTAACCCTTAGAAATAGTCTGTACTTTACCAGAAGGGTTCCCTATCAGCCAGGACTTGGCCACAACTAGTCTTGGATGAAACCAGAGAAGGGGGGGGGGGGGGGGTCCACCAACCACAGTTACCAGACCTTAAGAAAACAAAAAACGTGTTGGTGCTCCTGGAGTGCCTGGAAACACAAAAACAACTGAGAGTCAGAGGAAAGGGAGGGGCCTTTTAAAAAGTGTATCTGATTTATGTTTCCTGTAGAGGGCGGAGCCAATCATCTCTCAAGTAGCTGTCCTGGAAGGTGAGGGGAAAACATAGGCTTTTAAAAAGGAATTCCAACTTCTTATCTGTTGGATCCTTTAACATATGAGCATTGTCTACTGGACAAGTCAGGTACAGAGGATATAGCAGCATCAACTACTGGAAAAACCCCATTTCTTATAGAACTTTTCCTCCATAGGATAAAGTATTGAAAAACTTTTTTGGAGGAAAAAAGTATTTATCTGGGTGCTCCCACTCAGAATACATAATACATAAGCTTTTTTAGCCATGAATGGATAGGAAAAGCAGATTGAAACGAGCAAGACACATGATGAAAAGATTTGGATACTGCACACGAGTAATATGGAAAAAAGGGAATTGTCCCCCATATGGGGTTTTCTAGGCAGCAGAAGGGTATAAAGATGATATTATATGGTTTAAAAATTGTTGAACTTTATTAATGGCATAATCTCAAAGAATGACAATGATATACAAAATATGAGCTGTAATACAGGAGATGACCCTTGTATATTACTGTGCCAGCTTCACAAGCGTTAAGCGCTAAAGTAGGATGTTAATACTGACGCGTTTCGACCCCATTGGGTCTTCTTCAGAGGTTCGGGCGCTGTAGGGAAATTTGCATTTGTTGAGACTCACATATAGCCTTAAAGAAAAAAAGAAAAATAGTAGGTATACATTTATCGGTATAATTACCAATCACATTGTGTTAAGCGATTTTTCCTGAGCCTTAAATTCTCCAAAAACTTCCCCACTTAGTCCCAGCGGGGGGCCCGCATCAGAGGGAGCCAAACCGCTCGTGCGTGTCTTGCGAGGAGTCGCAAAAGGTGGATAAATTCCCAGGCCAGGGAGGAGCGTGAGGGCAAGTGAGCAGCACCTGCAGTCGAAGCATCAAGTAACAGTACCATCAGTGCATTTCATTTTAGCACAGATAGAAATGTATGTATCGTTACCAATCGCAAAATATTGGAAGTACTAAATCTGCTTATAAAAGTTACTTTGCATTTTTAACAGTTATCTAGATTTCTAGGACCAACAGCATGTAGTTGTTCATACTCATGTGAAGGTAAAAAGAATTAAAAAAAAAAAAAAAAAATAGTAGGAGGTGAACAGATTGAAGGGGCTTTAATGAACCCAAATTAGAAGTGGGCTCATCAATTGACTGCGCTTATTGGCAGTAAAAATGTGGAGCGGACCAATTCAGCGAGACTGTACCAACCACTTTTCCTGCGATCCTTTCGTATTAGGTTCTTCGGACATCAGCCTCTTCCTGGTCCCTTGAGAGAAATTCGTCATCTCTCCCCTTGTTCCTCATCACGAGGGTCCTGTGCAATGGACGGGGACCTGTTATGCTTAGTCCCACTCTGGGGTTAGATTAAAGCATCAAATTTTTTTTGCTCCAAAGTTAGAATGGTTGGAGAAAAAAAAAAAAAAACCTCCTTAGTCATATATACAGGGGCTGTGATGCTAAAAGCAGCTGCAATCCTTGCCCCTGCTGATGGTTTCACTCTGACCAGCCACATTACTCTCAGGAGAGGGTGCCCTCTTTTTTGAGATGGGTCTAGGCTCCCTAGTGACTATAGTCTTTCTAGAGCCCTTTTTTGAGGTGATTTTAACATATAACTTCCGGTGCGCTACGAACATTAAAGATTAAATAAATCAATACATAAATAAATGTATATTTAAATATTGCACACCCTAATGGTTAAATAAAGTCCTGAAAAATCAATCAGTCCTGAAAACACAACCAGTCAGTGCAAATGTCTGTGTGGAAAGTCCTTGTGATGCATAACAAACTTCTCCTTGACCAAGGCAAAGCCGACAGAAAGGAGGGGAGCGCTTACCGGATAGGATGGACCCCTATTACGGGGGGGGTCGTACAAGCCCTCAGATGCCGGATCAGGCAAGCAGGAACATCTGGTGGATTACGGTCCATCCCAGGTCCCCCACAGGCAGTGGGAGCACAATGGAAAAAGGCAGTGCAGATACGCTGGAACCCTATTACGGAGGTCATACGAGCCGACAAATGCCGGATCAGGCAAACAGGAGCAGCTGGTGGGTTACGATCCGTCCCAGGTCCCTCACTAGCAATAGCAACAAAATGAAAAAGGCAGTGCTTCCGTGTGATCATCCATATGTGGGGGGAGATCAAACAGAAAGGAAATCCTCCATAGTATAGTACTTCAAATACTTTATTAAAAGATAAATTGCATTGCTGACATCACAGGTTGAGCAGAAAGTTAAGCAAACAGACAGCACGACCGCGGTGAAGCCGGCCAGCTGTTAGTGTGGTGACGTCAGGTCTCGTGACTCCTGTCCAACGCGGCGTTTCTCCGTAAGAGGCTTCTTCTATATGGAGAAGACACTCATGTGAAGACCCTTAGGACCTCAACCCCCTGTTCGCCATCGGGGCTTCCCCTCCATTGCCAGTGGGCAATTTAAGCTTGTTTGACCCACACAGCATATGCTTTTTGGGTCCCAACTTTCTGGTAAGCCTCCATTCACTTGGGTGGTGGTATCTGCACAATCCTTGGTTTATATGCATTACACTCTTGAGAAGGCTTCCAAGATTACATATTTTCGGCTGATCTTCAGTGTTCCTACTACTGCCGGTGGGCAATAAAGGCTTGTTTGACCCATATAGCATATGCTATTTTTGGGTTCAAACTTTCTGGTACGCCTTCATTTATTCTGGTGATGGTATTGTCACTAATTAGTCGTTTATCCACATTGTGACTACAATGGTTTCACAGAATGATGGACTATGACTCACTAATATATAAGATGGACATTACTATTAGAATAATATTTTGTTATTTCACATTTTGTCATTTCACTTTTTGCATAATTTTTAGCGCTACACTATTTTATATTTATAGTCTACAGCAAAATTTCTATTTGCACTGTTAGCTGTTTGCACAATTGAGTAAGTGCAAAGTTATTTTGTTTTTTTCTGTACGCGTTTATTAGAAGTTACACTATTGCTGCTGCTCACTATTTTTCCCTGATATGGATATATTTGATTATCGGGCCTCCCATAGGGTTAACACAGAGGGAGTCTTCATTGCAACAGGGAGTGATACAGAGATCGGGGGGGTTATTCCTCAGACTCAAAAATGTCATGACAACCGAACAACATCTACGGTGGGATCTGGCATTTTTACAACAATATATTTCAGAGAAAATGGATCCGAGAAGTCTCCGGTGGGAGGTACAACCACAACAGGGAGAAACAGATTTAGACTCATGGTTTAATTATTTTAATGATGCAGGCATCAGTTTTTTAAATTTGCTTAGTTCTAAAAAAAATAATAGACTCCTTTGCATCGATAGAGAACTAAAAGAATTGAAAGATAAAATTTTGGTTCACAAAAACTCTCTGGAGTATAATACTCTGTCCTCCAATCTCCAGGGTCACCTTGAGAAGGAGGACCGAGATCAAAAATATAAAAAACAGAAGAAATACTCCAGAGATGTAGGTGATTATAGAACTAGTACATTGTTCGGGTGGCAAAAACTCTGTACAGTCACCCCACCTATGGAGGTGGTTCCAAATACTGTAGAAGGAAATACTTTGTCAGGTGTTCCACCTTTAACAACCACCACAGTGACGCAACCCAATTCTAAAACTGGTGGTTTTCGTGGTCGTGATATCCTAAGGGGGGAGAGATAAACATGATGATGTACCCCATCTTTCTCAACAGAGGATACATCATTCTAACCCCCAAACCCCTAAAAACTCCCATAGAGGGAGAGGTAACCAAAGGGGTAATACAAGAGGAAGGGATAATTTGCATTATCGTTATCCCTCTCCAGTCCCCATTTACAATCGAAACACACCCCTCAGGGAGGTGTAAAGCCCTGAGCGTAGGAGAGAAAACTATGACCAGTCTTCATATGTACATAACTTCAATTATCATGAGAATCAGGGTTTTCACGAGGACCGACGCACAAGAAAGCGAGGTCCAGACCTAAGAGAGGCTGCAGAGGGGGGAGGAGATTACAAAAGGAGAAAAGAGAAAAAGAACATGATTGGCCAGGGTGTTTTTAACTTAAATTCACAGACATTTACAGAAGCGGAATTATCTGTTAGATAAAAAGGTCTCAAGTACACCCCACCGAAACAATTAGATAAATTTCATACCTTCGACATTCTCAAATATATACGCAAGTTTAATATCCAGAGATATCTGATTTTCAACCCTGTACGCACAGATTTTCCAGCTGCCCTTTCAGGAACGGTCCATTCGGGACTGACCAACCCTTCTCTCTTTTCCCCCCTGTCCCTGAAGCCCCAGCAGTAAAAATCTTTAGGGATCTTGTCCTTAGTGACCTTTCCAAACTACCTGTGAAACATATCCGCCACTCTCCATTATCAAAAGATGGATTGGAATCTTTATGTGCACGCAAAAACTTGGTGGTCCGCCACGCGGACAAAGGGGGGGGGGGGGAAATAGTAGTTCTTGACAAGAGCCAATATGAGGAGGAGATGCTTAGAATCTTAAATGAACCAGGTACATACCAGGTACATATTACTCCCTAATAACCCCACCAGTGTATATAAAAAACAACTTCAGAAACCTATCTCTAAAAGGTTATGATTTAAAAATTGAGCAAAAAAGAAAAGGCTTTCCGGATCCCTACGGCACCTAGAATTCCAACAATATATTATCTGCCTAAAATCCACAAGAATCCTGTGTGTCCCCCTGGGGGACCCATTGTAAGTGGTATTAATTCCACTACGTCAAGAATAGGTAAATACATAGATTTCTACTTACAACCGTTGGTGAAAAAAACACCTTCGTATCTGAAAGACACCAGCTCCGCCATTAGACTTCTTGAGCATATAAATATACAAGATGGTTATATTATGGCCACCGCCGACGTGGCATCATTATACACCTGCATACCACATGAAAAAGGTATAGAAGCGGTTAAACACTTTTTGAACCGTGAATAGTCCTTTGCACCATTTCAATGTGACTATTTGATTAAATTGCTTGAGTTTGCAACCAAACACAACTATTTTTGGTTCAACCATGGCTACTACCTCCAACAACGGGGAGTAGCCATGGGAGCCAAGTTCGCACCTAGCCTTGCGAACTTGTTTATGGCCAAGTGGGAGGAGGATGTCATCTATGCCCATGGCACCACGTCGTTGGTCCTGTGGGCTAGGTACATAGACGACGTCCTCCTTCTATGGAGCGGAACATTGGATACACTCAAGCAATTTTTTGAGTATCTAAATTCTAATGATAGGAGGCATTTCTCTATCATATGAGGCCAGTGAAACCAAGATTCACTTTCTAGATTTACAAATAGAAATAGTGGAGAAAAGGTTCAGATTCAATACATATTTTAAACCCACGGATCGCAATGGCTTCATCCCTGTAAATAGTTGTCATCACAGGTCCTGGCTAGGTGCAGTCCCGCGAAGCCAATTTCTTAGGCTTCGCAGGAACTGTACAGATACATTCATCATACAGGCAGGTGTCTTGAAGCAAAAATTTATCGATAAAAAGGATATGATAACGCCAGTTTGGATTTTGAGATCCAAAAAGCTATGAATAATCGATAGAAAAAAAAAAGAAAAAAAAAAAACTTTGCTTGAGATTAAGCCAAAGAAAGAACCAGACGGAAAACTTAAATGGGCCATGTTGACATAATTTTCAATTCAGCATAAACAAATTAAAAAAACATCATGAGGAAACATTGGGATGTTTTGAGACAAGACAACATTCTAGGTACACTATTGCCAGGGGAGGCTAAAGTGGTATTTAGGGGAGCACCATCCCTACAAGGTCGGGTAGCCCCCAACGTGATTAATCCACCTGCTCATCCCTCCTTTTTTCATAACATGACAGGTTTCTATCCATGTAGAAAGTGCGTTGTGTGCCAACACAATGCACTAGATAGACGCAAAGTGATAGAGTTTTCATCTACTGCCACTGGGAAGAGGTACACTGTGAAACCATTCTGCACATGCAGCACAAGATACATAGTGTATCTCATTACTTGCCTGTGCCGTAAACAATACATAGGCTGCACTACTAGGACATTCTCTACGAGAGTAGGGGAACACATCGCCGTAATTAAAAGGCAGGGATTCTAAACATACAGTACCTAGGCATTACAAGAAATTTCACAACAGTAATCCTGCAGGGTCCCAATTTATCTTTATAGATAAAATATGTTCCACCTTGGAGGGGGGGGGAGCCAGAATTAGAGGGGTCTCCCGTCTAGAAATGTTCTGGGCACATGAATTGCAGACTTGCTCCACAAGGTATGAACGTAGAAGTAGATATTAATGCCTTTATGGACGAGTCATAACCGACAAGTGTGGGGCATTATTTACACCTTGGTTTGATATTTCCATTTTTCATTCTTTCCATTTTTTTATTTTTTTTGTGCGATCTGCTATTTTCTACGGGGTATGTGATAGAGATCTATCCATCTTACAATGTTTGGTTGTCAGTCACGTGACCTGTGGAGAATCCACCTCCAATTTTTTCTTACATTTATTTTTATCTCATTCTAATTTTTTGGTGTTTTACCTATAATATATAGACGGACTGAATAATTAACGCATCAAATAAGAATCGATTTAGGAAAGTTTTTATTTTAAAACAATCTTTTGGGGATTACAGCACCCACACACTGCGTACACTTTTTTTTAATCATTTTCGGCTTATGGGATGGTATTTCCTTAGAAGTCCACCCCTCCTTCCTCCCACGTACATTCTAAAACACCACGCGATTCCCTCAGGGTGCTGGGTAGTAGCGTGGGGACGACGTCATGACGCACGCATGGGCAACACGCAGAGTCGTGGAACGCAAGTCGGTAGGAACTCCATAACACATTCCAGATGCCGTGACGTCAGGTCGTAAGGTTTGGTGGCGGAAGTACACCACCTTGACAGGAAGAAGTCCGACATAGATTAACATGCGGGGTTGGAACGCAAGACAGAGGCTTGGAACGCACGCGGGTCCGCCATTTTGGCCGACCCGGAAGTGCTGGATTGAAAATTCAAGGAGCTGGATTCTCATTACAGGGGTCACAGTGTCTATATTAAGGAGCTTGGCTGCAGTGGGTAAGCACCCGACGTAGTCCTGTGTGACGAAACGCATCGGGAGGACTCCACTGCCGCCATTATTTTACACACAAGCGCCTTTTTACTTCTGAAATGTAAGTGTTTCTCTTTTAATAAAATTCATGTTGTTTACGGAATTACACTATATGGCCCCTTCTTTATCCTACATGGGTTACGTTCGGGGACATTTAAACATCTATATGGAGAAGACACTCATGTGAAGACCCTTAGGACCTCATCCCCTGTTCGCCATCGGGGCTTCCCCTCCATTGCCAGTGGGCAATTTAAGCTTGTTTGACCCACACAGCATATGCCTTTTGGGTCCCAACTTTCTGGTAAGCCTTCATTCACTTGGGTGGTGGTATCTGCACAATCCTTGGTTTATATGTATTACACTCTTGAGAAGGCTTCAAAGATTACATATTTTCGGCTGATCTTCAGGTGTTCCTACTACTGCCGGTGGGCAATAAAGGCTTGTTTGACCCATATAGCATATGCTATTTTTGGGTTCAAACTTTCTGGTACGCCTTCATTTATTCTGGTGATGGTATTGTCACTAATTAGTCGTTTATCCACATGGTGACTACAATGGTTTCACAGAATGATGGACTATGACTCACTAATATATAAAAGATGGACATTAATTACTATTAGAATAATATATTTTGTTATTTCACTTTTTGTATAATTTTTAGCGCTACACTTTTTTATATTTATAGTCTACAGCAAAATTTCTATTTGCAGTGTTAGCTGCTTGCACAATTTAGTAAGCGCAAAGTTATTTTGTTTTTTCACAACCAGAAGTGTTCAAGCTCCAATCAAGAAGTGGAAAACGGGGGTTCTGTTGAAACCAAACCACGGTCAGGAAGACCAACTAAGAATTTCAACCCCAACCGCCAGGAAAATTGTTTGGGATGCAAAGAAAAACCCACAAATAACTTCAAGTGAAATACAGGACTCTCTGAAAACATGTGGTGTGGCTGTTTCAAGTTGCACAATAAGGAGGAACTTGAAGAAAGATGGGGTGCATGGTCAAGTTGCCAGAAGAAAGCCATTACTACGCAAATGCCAGAAAGTATCCCGCTTACAATATGCCAAACAGCACAGAGACAAGCATTTTGGCCACAACCATAAACACTACATTTGGAGAGGAGTCAACAAGGCCTATGATGAAAGGTATGGGAGGTGGATCACCGATGTTTTAGGGATGTGTGAGCTACAAAAGGCACAGAAAATTTGGTCAAAATTGTTGGCAAGATGAATGCAGTATGTTGTTATCAATAAATACTGGAGGAACATTTGCATTCATTAGCCAGGAAACTGTGCATGGGACATTCTAACATGACAATGATTCAAAAAACGAGGCCAAGTCACTGGCTACAGCAGAATAAATAGAAGGTTCTGGAGTGGCCATCTCAGTCTCCTGACCTCAATATCCTTGAGCCACTATGGGGAGATCTCAAAAAAGTGCAGTTCATGCAAGACAGCCCAAGAATTTACAGGAACTGGAGGCTTCTTGCCAGGAGGAATGGGTAGCTTTACCATCTGAGAAGATAAAAGCCTCATCCACAAATACCACAAAAGACTTCAAGCTGTCATTGATGTTAAAGAGGGCAATATACGGTATTAAGAACTGGGGTGTGTAAACTTTTGATCAGTATCATTTGGGTAGTATATGTTGCCATTATGATTTAAAAAGAGTAAAACACAGTTGATTGATAATAAATGGCTTCAGCCAAACACTAACCATGAGTGAAAGAAAAGTTTGTGTTAACATTCCTATTCTCTGAATAATGGCCAAGAAATAAATTCTGCCAGGGTATGTAAACACATATAACATAAATAACACAAAAACATCACTTCTCCCACCTGAAAATCAGGGGGAAATCGTGTGTGCGTGTTATACGCCGAGTCCTGCCGTCTGAGGGAATAGGAGTGCCGAGCGCCACCGGATTATACATAGCCGCAATCTCCTTTGTACCCGGTGCCCAGCCACGCACAGTCCCGCCTCCTGGCTCGACATTGGACCACTGTTCTGTCTACCACAGGAGACGGGCCAGGAGGCGGGACTGATTGCCGGGTACACAGGAGATCGCGGCGCTGTGTAATCCGGCACTGGCGAGGTTGGAACTGGGCAGAATGAGGTTGCAGATGGGCATAATGAGGCTGCATTGATGGAGTGTGACCCTTATTTTGTTCCAAAGTTCTTTATCTAACCACTTAACAACCGGCCCATAACCGAATGACAGCTGCAGGGCAGTTGCTTAACTCTGGGAGGGCGTACTATGACATCCTCTCAGAATTCCCCTCTCGCGCGCCCCCCCCTGGGGCGCGCACCCGAACACATCCGTGACCGCCGGGTCCTCATCACGGATCCCAGTAAATGGCTGCTGATCGCAGCTGTTTACCATGTGATCGCTCCGTCAAATGACGGAGCAATCACATGTAAACAAACCCTCTCCTCCCCTCTGTGTACTGATCGGTACACTGAGTGGAGAGGGGGATGGATGGCAGCAGCGCTGTGGGCTGGATGTGTAGTGCCCACAGCGCTGCTCAGTGACATTCAGCCATCCATCCATGCTCTGCAATGCCCTGCAATACTGTGCAATACCCCCACAACACCCTGCCATGCTCGGCCATACCCTGCCATGCTCAGCCTCTGTATGTGGCTAGGCTGTGGAAGTTTCACACATGTGGTATCGCCGTACTCAGGAGGAGTAGGAGAATCTATTTTGGGGTGTCATTTTTGGTATGTACATGCTATGTGTTAGAAATATTGTATAAATGGACAACTTTGTGTTAAAAAAAAAAAAAAAAAGCGTTTTAACCACTTCCCGCCCGCGGGCTGTCATACGACATCCTCGACTTTGTGCGGGGATATCTGAATGATGGGTGCAGCTACAGGCATCATTCAGATATCAACTTTAGCCGGCGATTCCTTACACCATAAGAACGATCATATCGGCTGTTCCACTGCTTGATCGTTCTTACGGGAGGCGAGAGGGGATCTCCCCCCCCCCTTCCGCCGCCCTCTGGTGCTTCTACCGACTTACCGCTACGATCGAAGCCAGGATCTTTTTTTTTTTTCCCCCCCAGCCTAGGAGGTGAGATATGGGGTCATATTGACCCCATATCTCACTGTAAAGAGGACCTGTCATGCCATATTCCTATTACAAGGGATGTTTACATTCCTTGTAATTGGAATAAAAGTGGTCAAAATTTATTTTTTTGGAAAAAAGCGTCAAACTAAAAACGAACAATTAAAAAAAAAAAAAAAATTTTAAAGCGTCCCTGTCCCTGTGTGCTCGCATGCAGAAGCGAACGCATACATAAGTCCCGCCCACATATGAAAACAGTGTTTAAACCACACATGTGAGGTATCGCTGCGATCGGTAGAGCAAGAGCAATAATTTTGGCCCTAGACCTCCTCTAACTCAAAACACGTAACCAGTAAAAAACTTTAAAGCGTCGCCTATGGGGATTTTTGAGTAGCGAAGTTTGGCGCCATTCCACAAGCACGTGCAATTTTGAAAGGTGACATGTTGGGTATCTATTTACTCGGCTTAACTTCATCTTTCATATTATGCAAAAAAAAACATTAGGCTAACTTTAATGTTTTGGTTTTTTTAAAGCACAAAACTTTATTTTTATTTTTTTTGTGAAAAAAAGACGCGTTCAAAAAAATTCCTGCGCAAATACCCTGCGAGATAAAAAGTTGCAATGACCACCATTGTATTCTCTAGGGTCTTTGCTAAAAAATCATATATAATGTTTTGGGATTCTTTGTAATTTTCTAGCTAATAAATGATGATTTTTACATGTAGGAGAGAAATGTCAGAGTTGGCCTGGGAGCTCCAGAACGCCTGAAGGTGCTCCCCTGCATGTTGGGCCTCTGTATGTGGCCACGCTGTGTAAAAGTCTCACACATGTGGTATCACCATATTCGGGAGTAATAGCAGAATGTGTTTTGGGGTGTAATTTGTGGTATGCATATGCTGTGTGTGAGAAATAACCTGTTAATGACAATTTTGTAATAAAAAAAAAAAAAAAAAAAACTTGATTTTGCAAAGAATTGTGGGAAAAAATGACAACTTCAAAAAACTCACCATGCATCTTTCTAAATACCTTGGAATGTCTTCTTTCCAAAAAGGGGGCATTTGTACTTTTCTGGTATGTTGGGGTCTCAAGAAATTAGATAGACCGTCAGTACTTCAGGTGTGATTAATTTTCAGATATTGGCACCATAGCTTTTAGACTCTAACTTTCACAAAGACCAAATAATATCCACCGATTTGGGTTATTTTTACCAAAGATATGTAGCGGTATAAATTTTGGCCAAAATATATGAAGAAAAATTACTAATTTGCAAAATTTTAACACAGAAATGAAGAAAAATGCATTTTTTACAGATGTTTCGGTCTTATTTCTTTTATAGCGCAAAAAAATAAAGAACCCAGCGGTGATTGAATACCACCAAAAGAAAGCTCTATATGTGTGAAAAAAAGGACAAAAATTTCATATAGATACAGTGTTGCATGACTAATTGTCATTCAAAATGTGAGAGCACCGAAAGCTGAAAATTGGTCTTTGCAACTTTTTATCTCGCACGGTATTTGCGCAGCAATTTTTTTACCGCTTTTTTTTGTAAAAAAAACAGTTTTGTGCTTTACAAAAAAACCAAAACAGTAAAGTTAGCCCAATGTTTTTGCATAATGTGAAAGATGAAGTTACGCCGAGTAAATAGATACCAAACATGTCACCTTTCAAAATTGCACGCGCTTGTGGAATGGCGCCAAACTTCGCTACTCAAAAATCCCCATAGGCGACGCATTAAAATTTTTTACATGGTTACATGTTTTGAGTTACAGAGGAGGTCTAGGGCCAAAATTATTGCTCTCGCTCTACCGATCGCAGCAATACCTCACATGTGTGGTTTGAACACCGTTTTCATATGTGGGCGGGACTTATGTATGCGTTTGCTTCTGCATGCGAGCACACAGGGATAGGGGCGCTTTAAAAATTTTTTATTTATTTTTTTATTGTTCATTTAACTTTATTTTAGTTTGATGCTTTTTTCCCCCCAAAATTTTTTTTGACTTTTATTCCTATTACAAGGAATGTAAACTTGTAATAGGAATATGGCATGACAGGTCCTCTTTACAGTGAGATATGGGGGTCAACAAGACCCCACATCTCACCTCTAGGCTGGGAAGCCTGAAATAAAAAAATAAAAAAAAAAGATCCTGGCTTCGATCGTAGCGGCGAGTCGGTAGAAGCACCGGGGGGGGGGGGGAATCCCCTCTCGCCTCCCGTAAGAACGATCAAGCAGTGGAACAGCTGCTATGATCGTTCTCCTACTGAGTACAGCGATACCACATGTGTGAGACTTCCACAGCCTGGCCACATACAGAGGCCGAGTACAGCCGAGTATGGCTCGGTACTGCGGGATATTGGGGGGTATTGGAGAGTATTGCGGGGTATTGCAGTGTACTGCAGGGTATTGTGGGGGCATTGCAGAGTATTGTGGGGGCATTGCAGAGTATTGTGGGGGCATTGCAGAGTAGTGCAGGGCATTATGGATGGCTGAGCATGGATGGATGGATGGCTGGATGTCACTGGTTAGCGCTATGGGCACTACACATCCAGCCCACAGCGCTGCAGCCATCCATCCATCCATCCCCCTCTCCGCTCAGTGTACCGGTCGGTACACAGGAGGGGAGGAGATGACGCCGGTCTGTTTACATGTGATCGCTCTGTCATATGACGGCACGATCACATGGTAAACGGCCGCGATCAGCGCCCATTTACCAGGATCCATGATGCGTCACGGATGTGTTCGCATGCGCGTCCCAGGGGGGCGCGCGAGAGGGGAATTCTGGGAGGACGTCATAGTACGCCCTCCCAGAGTTAAGCAACCGCCCTGCAGCGGTCATTCGGCTATGGGCCGGTTGCTAAGTGGTTAATAAAAATGCCATAAAACTATCCCCTATTTTGTAGACGCTATAACTTTTGCGCAAACCAATATACGCTTATTGCGATTTTTTTACCAAAAATATGTAGAAGAATACGTATCGGCCTAAAAAGTGAGGAAAAAAATTATTTTTTATATATTTTCTGGGGATATTTACTATAGCAAAAAGTAAAAAATGCGTTTCCAAAATTGTCACTCTTTTTTGTTTATCGTGCAAAAAGTAAAAACCGCAGAGGTGATCAAAATACCACCAAAAGAAAGCTCTATTTGTGGGGGAAAAAAAAAAAAAAAAAAAGAAGGACATCAATTTTGTTTGGGAGCCACGTGCCACGACCACGCAATTGTCAGTTAAACGACGCAGTTCCGAATCGCAAATAGTGCTCTGGCCTTTGGCCAGCCAAATGGTCCGGGGCTGAAGAGGTTAAAGACCACTATAATATGACACTCTGGCGAGTGTGTTATCTATGTGGTGGAGGGAAGAACACATTGATATTGTGGATTTATGGCATGAAGAGCACTATTAAAGACTATCACAAAGATTTATGGACACTTTATTATAAGGGTTTTTGAACGGATTCATATCGTTTTTCACACTTAAGGGATCTTAGCATATTAAGTATGATTACAGTATTATGTCGATTTAGTACAACAGTAGCATGACTTCTATCAACATATTTTTGCATAAAGACTTACATTTTAAAGTGGAATTTACACTATTTTGCATACTCTGAATGATACACAAGACATAGTCTGGTTGGAAGAGGGAGGTGTCTTGTAGTACACGCATGTGGTTTATGAGAATTACAGTTTGTGCACACTCATATGCATCTTGTACAGTTTAAGGGTATACACTTCCCAAAGGAGGGAGATGTATTATAGTACACTTTTTTCATATTTTGGGGAGGCATTTTTACATTCTTTGATAATACATCACAAGGCTATGTTTTTTTGAATTGTATAATATATTTATTTGAAATTGGAAACGGGTGGTGTACAAGGTTGTTTTCACATTTCCTCTTCTTAGCAAAGGTTTTTTTTTTAATAAATTGATATCTATTATTGCAATTACAAGGAGTGTAAACAT
Organism: Lithobates clamitans; assembly: GCA_037952925.1. Classification (NCBI taxonomy): domain Eukaryota; kingdom Metazoa; phylum Chordata; class Amphibia; order Anura; family Ranidae; genus Lithobates; species Lithobates clamitans. Next base: position 362,691 of record JBBGZY010001101.1, on the reverse strand, counting down.
CCCTTGTAATATCAAAAGGCAGTCATCCCGGTACAGCCACTTGGGCCTCATTTACACCATGATGCAGACATCAGTTTTTCAAGGGCTCAAAAAATAAATAAAAAATAATGTTCCGTGTGCCATATTCACATCACAATGTGCTGTGGTGTGAACAGGGCACATAGAGAACCACTGTTTTCTTTGAGCCCTTGCAGAACACGTGCACAAAAACTGATCTCTCTGCACCATGGTGTGAATGCGGCCTAAAACCAAACTACGTACAGGTACGTGACTTGGCGTTAAGTGGCAGCAGAAGTAAACCCATTGATTTAACAGTTAAAAAAAAGCATAGTGCTTGTGCTGTGTAACCTGCCTCCCTCTAATCTGTTAAAAAAAAACCCTGAATATGCCACTTCCTGGATGGCCTCTCTAAACAGACCACGATAACCAGGGCTGCTCCACCCTGATTCACCATGGTCAAAGTGCCTCCCTCTGTAATAGGCTGCCTGCTCTCCTCTCTCCCCCCTCACCCCCCTCCTTCCTCCCTGTCAGCACCCTCTCTGTCTGTCTCCGGCCCCACCCCTTCCGCTGCTATTATTGTAAAACTTAAAGCAGAGTTCCACACAAAAAAAAGAACTTCTGCTTTTCGGAACCCTCCCCCCCTCCGGTGTCACATTTGGCACCTTTCAGGGGGGAGGGGGGTGCAGATACCTGTCTAAGACAGGTATTTGCACCCACTTCCGGCATAGACTCCCATGGGAGTCTATGCCTCTTCCTGTCCCTCCGCGCAGTCTCCTGGGAAACACACAGCTCCCAGGAGATAGCGGGGACCAGTTACGATGCGCAGCGCGACTCGCGCATGCGCAGTAGGGAACTTAGGATGGCGGCGGCAGCTGCCGAGAACTGTGCCGGTACTCGGCGTCGCCTGCCGACATCGCTGGACCCTGGGACAGGTAAGTGGCCATTTATTAAAAGTCAGCAGCTGCAGTATTTGTAGCTGATGGCTTTTAATATTTTATTTTTTTTTTGGCGGTTTAGGTGGACTCTCTCTTTAAATTTGTCACTGCCAGCCTCTCTATTAGAGGCTGGCATAGCACACTGTATGTTGTTTTTAAAAAAAGAGCAGTGTAAATACTGAATTTCAGCTAGCTTCAGGCTGGTCACGTGATTCGCGGCCACTTTCCAGTTCCGATGTATGGCTTCTGCGGAGGAGACGAGTGGCCACATGATCTCCCTGGCTAATATCAGAGGGAGATCACGGCCCCTCCCGCAGAAGACATTAATTGGAGCTGGAAAGCAGCCGCAAGCGAAGTGACCGGCCTGAAGGTAGCTCAAATTAGGTATTTACGCTGCTCGTTTTTAAAAACAACATACACAGTGTGCTATGCCAGTCTCTAATAGAGGGGCTGGCATAAACTTATATTATTGCATTAAACACTAACATTCCCAGCAGGCCTGGAATGCTAACTGTCAACACATAGGCCTCATGCATACAGGGCGTTTTTACAGCTTAAAAATGCCTCAATGTTATTCTATGTGTCCATGCACACACAGGCTTTTAGGAGCTGTAAGTGGCATAGGCATTTTCAAGCTATAAAAAAATAAATAAATAAATAAATAAATAACCCAGGGCCAGCACGTTCTGGAGGATCGGCATTAGAAAAGTAAAAATGTCTGATGCTGGTAAAAGCTGCTAAATGCGGCTTAAGCCTGGATACAGCCACATTAGGCCTTGTCAAGCGTCATGATGATTTGACTTGCAGTGTAGCTTGTGCTCTGTGGATTTTGAAGGGGAACCCTCGCTAAAAATTAAAAACCCTCACACTGGCATGGGGTTCTCCCCCCAAGAGAATACCAAACCCTTCAGTCTGTTATGGGTTTCAAGGGGAACCCCCACGCCAAAAAAATTGGCATGGGGTTCCCCCAAAATCCATACCAGACCCTTATCCGAGACTGCAGGAAAGGGGGCAAGCTCCCCCTTGACCATACAAGGCCACATACCCTCAACATGAGGGTGTGGGCGCTTTGGGGCAGGGGGACCCCCCCCACCCAAAAACACCTTGTTCCCACGTTGATGGGGACAAGGGCCTCTTCCCGACAACCCTGGCTGGTGGTTGTCAGCATCCTTATTGGAATCTGAAAGCCCCCCTTTAACAAGGGGGGGGCCCAGATTACGGCACCCCACGTGAATGAGTATAGGGTACATTATACCCCTACCCATTCACCCCAAAAAAAAGTGTCAAAATTAAAAACGAGCACACAGGTTTTTGATAAAGTAATTAAAGCAACTCCGTCGTCTTCTGCTTTCGATTTTTTTCTCCCTCCGCCAGTTATCTTTCCACTGTCTTCTTCCTCTGCCAGGTCTCCTCCCAATGCGCTCTACCACTGTAAGGCTGGGTCCGCCGTGTGCCATTACTTCTAGAGCCATGGGAGGAGAAGGGAAAAAAGGGGAAAAAGGGGAAAAAGGGGAAAAAGGGGAAAAAGGGGAAAAAGGGGGAAAAAAAAGGGGAAAAAGGGGGAAAAAGGGGGAAAAAAAGGGGGAAAAAAAGGGGAAAAAAAAGGGGAAAAAGGGGAAGGGACGCCAGAGCTGCTTTAGTAAATTACTTTATAAAAAAAACCTGTGTATCGATTTTATTTTTTGACACCACCGGCCAAGGTTGTCAGGAAGAGGCCATCAACATAGGGACAAGGTGCTTTGGGGTGGGGGGCACAGGGACCCAAAGCACCCACACCCCCATGTTGAGGGAATGTGGTCCAGGAGGGGAGGAGCCACTCACTCACACCCCCACACCAGACCCCTATCCGAGCACGCAGCCCGGCAGGTCAGGAATTTTTTGGGGGTGAACCCCACTCCAATTTTTTCCCCCCCATTCTGACGAGTGTTCCTCTTCAAGATCCTCAGCGCTCAAGCCGCACCGCAAGTCGGATCATGATCCGACTTCTGGTTTGACTTCTATTTAGGGCTAAAACAACTAATCGATTAATCGACTATGAAATTAATCGATTACTGTTTTTGAAATCGATTAATCGGCCAGTAACATAATGGGGTTAAAAAAGCTCAAATTAGCCCTATATTGTACAAAAAGAGCAAATAATCTCTACTGTAAATACTACTTTCACTGTTGCACAGTAAAAACACAAATTTTTTATTTATTTTTTTTAACTCCATTATGTTACTAAATGTCTTAGGCCTGGTTCCCATCCATGTGTTTTTTGGTGCTTTTTTGCAGAAATGCACTACAGTTCATTTAACGTTCACATCCATGCTTTTTTCAGCTGCTGTGTATTTGGAAAGGGTCAAGAACCTTTTTCAATGCAAAACGGTGCTTTTTTGGTTCAATATACTTCAATGGAGAAGCTGCAGAAAAGCATGCAATATTACAGTTCTGTTTGAAAATCTGCAAAACAGTCTAGAATTTTTTTTTTTTTCTTTAAATACCAAAAATTTGATCTGAGTCCAAAATCAACCTCTAATAGTATATAGAGTAGATCTCTTCTGTCTGTTATTCTCAGAGAAGATTAAAGATTTTACTCCCTAACCATATAGTTGGTTATTTATATTTACCCCTGCGTATAAAGATATTTAGGAATAAAATTGCCTTTTTTTAAACTTTACATATTAACTAAATTATACACCACACTTTGAGGTTATTAACTGATTAACCACTTGCTTACTAGGCACTTAAACCCCCCTCCTATCCAGACCAATTTTCAGCTTTCAGTGCTCTCACACTTTGAATGACAATTACTCAGTCATGCAACACTGTACCCAAAAAATTTTTTTGTCCTTTTTCTCATACAAATAGAGTTTTATTTTGGTGGTTTTTGATCACCTCTGGGTTTTTTATGCTATAAAATGAAAAAAGATTGAAAATTTTGAAGAAAAAAAAAAAACGCATTTTTCCTAATTTCTGTGATAAAATTTTGCAAATTCGTAATTTTTGGCCACAATTTATACTGCTACATATCTTTGGTAAAAATAACCAAAAATTTGTGGAAATTTGGTCTGTGTGAAAGTTTTAGAGTCTACAAACTATGGTGCAAATCATAAAAAAAATTATCACATCTGATGTACTGGTGGCCTCTCTCATTTCCTGAGACCCTAACAAGCCAGGAAAGTACAAATGCCCCACAAATAACCCCTTTTTGGAAAGTAGACATTTCAATGCATTTAGTGCAGTGGTTCTCAACTCCAGTCCTCAGGACCCACCAACAGGCCAGGTTTGCAAGATAGCTGAAATACATAATAGGTGATATCACTTGCTGCTCAGTGATTGCAGTATTCTAGTCTGCATCTCCCCAAGGTAATACATAAAATCTGGCCTGTTGGTGGGTCCCGAGGACTGGAGTTGAGAACCACTGAGTTAGAGGCATGGTGAGTTATTTGAAGTTGTATTTTTTTCCCACAATTCTTTGCAAAATTGAGATTTCCCCCCCCCCCCCCACAAAATTGTCATTGTAATAGCTTATTTCTCTCACATGGCATGTGTATACCACCACTCCTCCTGAGTATTACGATACCACATGTGTGGGAATTTGTCACTGCTTGGCCACATACAGAGGCCCAACATGCATGGAGCACCATCAGGTGTTCTAGGAGCATAAATTACACATCACATTTCTCAACCACCCATTACACTTGAAGGCCCTGGAGCACCAGGACAATGGAAACACCCACAAAATGACCCCATTTTGGAAAGCTAACACTCCAACGTATAATCTATGAGGCATAATGAGTCTTTTGAATGGTTTATTTTTTTTCCAGAAGTTTTTGGAAAATGTGGAAAAAAAATGAAAACGCATTTTTTTTTTTTTTTTTTTACACAAAGTTGTCCGTTTATAAAATATTTCCAACACATAGCATTTGGATAGCAAAAATGACACCCCAAAATACATTCTGCTACTCCTCCTGAGTATGGCGATACCACAGGTGTGAGACTTCTACACAGCCTGGCCACATACAGAGATCCAACATGCAAGGAACACCGTCAGGTGTTCCAGGGACACATAGCATGCACATACCAAGAATTACACCCCAAAATACATTATGCTGAGCAAAGCGTAAACAAAAGATTATCTGTGGTTGTAGTACCGCAGTTGTACACAGGAGGATAGCACTGGTCCAGGCAGCAGGCAGGGACTTGGTCAGCAGCGGCGAACACAATTGTCCAGGCAGCAGGCAGGGTTACTGTCCATATAAAGTCCAGGGTCAGTGCAGGCAGAGATATTGTCCGCAGTGCCAAAAATATTGGTCCTGGTAGTAGGCAGCTACATGTGGTGTGGTCATTGTGACAGGCAGAGGCATGATGGCAGTAATTCCTACAGGCAGAAGTAGGGCCTCGTTCAGGACAGAATGGGGACAGGGGTAGAGGCTTCCCCCAGCCAAATCTCTTTGAAGCCTCCGAGTCTCCAGACCCTTATCTAGCATTGAGAAACAAAAAAAATTGTTTTCTTCATCCAGAAAAACAATTCTGGAGCCCCTCACATATGCGAGACCCCTGTGTTGAATCCCACTAGTCCAGTATCAGGGTACAAGATCAGTCCAAGAGGCAGGCAAATATCATGGTCAAACAGTCCAAGGTCAGTTCCAGATCAGGCAGAGGTATGTGCAGAATCGTTAGGCAGAAGCTTGGTCAAATAACAAGCCAGGGTCAGTTACAGAGGAGGCAGTGGCATAAGGGGTGTGAGGGTAAATTGCAGGAACGGAGGCTTACGTTTACCATACTTCACTAATAATTTAGTGAAGTATGGTAACGACGAAAACATTCAACTACGCAGAGGCCTGGTTCAGAAGGACATTGTGCACAATAATAAGAAGATGTGGCTCTTCTGAATCCCGCTCTGGTACACACCTTACTTCTTTTTGCCGCTGTCGGCCTGTTGGTTTGGGAGGGATTTTATCGGGAAAGTGGCGTTAGAACATCTGATCGGATATTTTCTGGTGGGCCGTTCGGGAATGTAAGGGTAGTGAAAACTTCCTCCTGGTAGCCAAGGAAGCGTTTGGGGTTTTGGGTGGAGTTACGATAAATGACATATGAATCGTAGATGGCCAAATGAAAAAAAAGCTGAGTTAGACTTACCGGTAACTCCTTTTCTGAGAGTCTTCCAGGACAGCCCATGAGACCTTGGGCTCCTCCTACCAGGACAGGAAACACGTCACCCCCACCAGATAAAAGGGCTGTCCTCCAGGTCCATGTCAGTATTCTCAAGAACCGTAGGACCCTGCAAAACATATGCATAATACACATAACTTCAGACAATACCGGGTGGGAATCCGGCTGTCCTGGAAGACTCTCAGAAAAGGAGTTACCGGTAAGTCTAACTCAGCTTTTCTCCAAGCGTCTTCCAGGACAGCCCATGAGACGATGAGCCAGAACTTACCAGTCTAGGGAGGGACAAGTAACTAGTTGAGTGCGCAGTAACAAAAGGTGTAGGGACCTCCCTAATTTTGTAAGCTTCCAAGATGGCTTGCTTTATCCATCTAGCCAATGTGGCTTTAGATGCACTATTCCCCTTGTGAACTCCAGAAAAGAGGACAAACAAGGCATCAGTTTTCCTAAAGGTCTTCGTGACCTCAAGATAGACCAAGAGAATCCTTCTTACATCTAGAAAACTAAATTTTCTTTCTAAGTCGTCCTGTGGCGAACTACAAAAGGTTGGCAATACCTTTTGTTCTGAGATCGGTGGAATGTACTTGCCACCTTGGGCAAAAAACCTGGATCGGTTCGTAACACAACTCGATCCTCAAAAATCGTGAGGAAGGGCTCCCTAACTGATAGGGCCTGCAACTCACTTACCCTACGAGCTGAGGTAACAGCTATAAAAGGAACACAGTTTTTAATGTAAGTAACTTAACTGACATACTTTCCAGAGGTTCAAACGGAAATTCTACCAGAGTTTGAAGTACTAGGGACACTGGTCTGGCCCTAGAGATAGATTTGAAAAATCTGGCTATAGTGGGATTTTCCAGGAGAGAAAACTGGAACACACTAATAGCTGCCGCCTGTACCTTTAAAGGTACTAAACAGAAAGACCTTTGTCGACACCCTCTTGGAAAAATTCCAAAATAGACGGAATATCATGAGCTAATCTATCATTTTCAGATAACCATGAGTTAAACCTTTTCCAAACTTTGGAATATATGGCTCTAGTAACTGGCTTCCTGCAATTAACGAGAGTCCTGACTACTTTGTCAGAGAACCCTTGGGCGCTCAGTATCTTTTCTTCAGATACCAGGCCGTCAAGTTTAAGGAAACCACCTGAGGGTGCGATACTGGACCCTGCAATAATCGGTCTTCCCTTTTCGGAAGACTCCACGGAGGCTCTGAAACCAGAGACTGTAGCAGGGAAAACCATGGCCTCTTGGGCCAAAACGGGGCAATTAGAATCAGATCTGTCTCTTCCAGCCGAAACTTCCGGAGGACTTCTGGAATCAGCCCGATTGGCGGAAAGGCATAACATAGGCCTGGAGGCCACGGGTTTGCCAGAGCATCGATCCCCAAGGCTTGGTCTGCCGGGTTCATGGAAAAGAATATCTCCGTCTTGCGGTTGTTTCGGTTTGCGAACAAATCCGCTACCGGATAACCCCATCTCTTGGTGAGGTCTGCAAAGACTTCGGGATGAAGGGACCAGTTGTCTCGGTCTATCCTGTGACGGCTGAGATAATCTGCCAGGCAATTGTTTTTCCCCTTCAGGTGTACAGCAGAAATGGAGGCTAGATTCCCCTCTGCCCATGAAAGGATCTCCTGGGCAATGGACTGAAGCCTCCGGCTTCTCGTGCCTCCCTGCTTGTTGATATACGCGACTGTCGCTATATTGTCTGACAGGATTTGGAGGTTGTGACCCCTGATCTCCATCTGAAAAGACTAGAGGGCTCTCTGGACTGCAAGCAGCTCTCTTTGATTGGATGAGGCCCTTGCCTCCTCTGGGGACCACTCTCCTTGTGCTACTGCATTGCTGAGGTGGGCCCCCCATCCCCAGGAACTCGCATCCGTGGTAATCCTTCGGGAAATGGGAAAGGACCATGGGAGACCTCCTGCTAGGTGCTGACCAGCTCTCCACCACCACAGGCTTCTTTTTATCCTGTTGGGAAGCCAGATCCTTGACTCCAGGGACCCTACGTCCCCGTCCCAGTTTCTTAAAAGAAACCTTTGTAACGGACACTGACGGAGTCTCGCCCATGGTACTGCGGGAAAACATGAGGTCATAAGACCCACTGCCCTTGACACCTGTCTCAGAGAGACAGACTGGTTGGTCTGCAATGTTGACATAGTCTGGAACACTTTGGTAATCTTCTCCTGAGGAAGAAAAACTCTTTGGTTCACGGAGCAAAAATCGTAACCCAGATCAGTTACTTTCTGGGCCGGAATCAAGGACGATCTTTCTTTGTTTATTAGCCAGCCTAGGGACTGTAAGAAGTCCTGTACAGCCTGGAGATCTTCCAACAGCCTTTGGTATGATTTTGCCACTATCAGGAGGTCGTCTAAGTAAGGGATAACCGTTATTGCCTTTAATCTTAGAGGAGCCAGCACTTCCCCCAACACCTTCGTAAAGATGCGTGGGGCTGAGGAAAGACCGAAGGGGAGGGCCTGAAATTGAAAATGTCGGGTCCCCATAACCGTCTTCACTGCCAATCTCAAAAACTTTTGGAAGGCTGGATGAATAGGGATGTGAAGATAAGCATCCCTTAAGTCCAACGTGGCCATAAAGCAGTTTGGGTATAGTAAGCTTTTGATTGTAAAAACCGTCTCCATACGGAAATGCTTGTATCTGATGGACTTGTTTAAGGTCCGGAGATTCAGGATAAGTCGAAACTTTCCTGCCAGCTTTCTGACCACAAATACATGGGAATAGAATCCCTTGCCCCGCTCCGATCGAGGAACAGGAATCAGGACTTTTTGTTCTAATAAGTCTCCGATCTGGAGACCCAGAGCCCTCGCTTTCTCCCGATCTTGTGGAGGAAATGTGACCAACAAACGTTCTGGTGGTTGGTGAACAAACTCCAGCCTGTACCCGTTGGTCACTAGGTCCAGGACGAAGGGGCTCAGAGTGACTGCTGCCCACTGTGGGATGAAGGCCCTCAATCTCCCTCCCACCGGGGAACACAAGTCACTGCGGCTTGGCGGGCTGTTGAGGAGGGTTAAATAGCACTCCCCTTTGCCTCTGCCTTTGTGCTCAGTCCAATGCTTTTTCGGCCTGCTGTCCTTTTCTCTAGGACTCTGTTGCCTGTTTTGGCCACGAAAAAATTTTCTGGCTGTCTGAACTCTTTTTCTCTGGAAACGCCTTTTTCTTATCAGCCGTGCGTTCCAGTGCCTCCTGTAGACCTGGGCCAAATAAATGATCGCCAGTTAAAAGGAAGGCCACAAAGGCGCAACTTGGAGGCCGAGTCCCCTGACCAGGTCTTAAGCCAAAGGCTTCTCCTGGCCGAATTCACTAGAGCCAAAGTCCTGGCTGACATTCTTACCGACTCAGCGGAAGAGTCTGCCAAAAACCCCACTGCCTGAAAATAGGAGAGGAAAAGACTTTAAAATTTGCTCTCTGGAGGTACCTGCTGACAGATGTGACTGAATCTGAGTCAACCAAACCTCCAGATTTCTGGCCACACAAGTGGAAGCCAAAGCTGGTTTCAGGTTTCCAACTGCTGAGTCCCAGGCTCTGTGGAGGATATCCCCCCTCTTGTCCATCGGATCCTTAAGCGTACCCATATCATCAAACGCCAGGTCCAAGTTTTTTGAAACTTTTGAAAGAGGTGCGTCTAACTTGGGATTCTTATTCCATGGCTGCGCAGTGTCCTCATCAAAAGGAAACCTCCTTTTTAGGTTACTAGAGAAGAATGGTTTTCTCTCAGGATTATCCCATTCCAGTTTAATAGTATCAACCAAAGAACTATGAACTGGAAACACTCTTGATTTTCTCTTATGTAATCCTTTATACATAAGATCATGTTTGGATAACTGAACCTCTTCCTCTTTTAATTCAAGGGTAGTATAGATAGCCTTTAATAAGTCATCTACATCCTCAACAGATAACTTAAATCTTGAGCCTCGAGTGGATTCTCTATCTCTGGGCTCTGTATCTGACCCTGATTCTTCCAGAGAAGAACGGGTAGATCTGACCTCAGCCTCAGAGTCTTCACTCTGCCTGCTGCGGAGTGCTTACTGACGCCTTCAGTGAAGACGGACTCTCTGCTGGAGTCTGGAGCTTGTTAATAAGCGTTCTAAAGGAACTGAAGGTGGACGCAAGCTCATCCCTAACAGAAGTAAGCATCTTCTGGCAAGAGGCAACCGGGTCATCCTTTACTAGGCCTTCTATACAGGTGCGACAAACTGCTTTGCTCCATGAGGAGCTCAATTTGTTTGCGCAAACCGCACATTTCCTTTTAAGTGGTTGCGCTTGGCCTTGTCCTGAGTCTTGGTCTGCAAGACAAAATAAATGACCCACAATGTAATTAAAGCCACACAATCACTCCGTAACACCACGTGCAGGAGGGAGGAAATGTGTCCCCTTACACCCACTACTATAGAGGGGGGAGGGAACACTCACAGGGATAGTAAGGTGGTGACAGAACACCCCAGGCTTACCTGTGAGGTGCTGGTGTTGGGAACTGCATCCGCTGCCTGTGCAGGTACTGCAGGAGGATCCATTCTGCCCCTCTTGGTCATCCACAGCCTGGCTGCTTAACACCAAGAAACACCAGCAGCCAGTGTTCTCTGTTCGCGCCGTTTATGAAGACTGGAACCTCGTCTCCGGCGCCCGATGATGATGTCATATGCCCCGGAAGTAACCCTCTCCAGGCACTTCCTGTGGGCCAGCTTGGAGCGCAATAGCTCCGCCCCCTCGAACGCTGCGGCTTCCTCCATTCCTTGCTCAGATCAGCCAGGCTGTCGGCAGGGAAGGACAACCGAAGCTCAGCTGAGCTAGAGTGCAATGCACTGCGCTAGGGGCACGACCTCACACCGGTCCTGGCCCTCTCCAGGCACTGAGGACAGAGAACAGCAACACAGCCAACCTCCCCAGCGGTGTGCTGCTTCTGGCAGAGGAAGAGGTAAGTGATATGCCCCAGAAAAAGGCCATACAAAGCCCCTGCTTATAAGGCCTATGGGAGCAGGTTCCAAGAACATGTTACCCCCCGTCCGGAGGAAACACAAATAACTGACATGGGCCTGGAGGACCGCCCTTTTATCTGGTGGGGGTGACGCGTTTCCTGTCCTGGTAGGAGGAGCCCAAGGTCTCATGGGCTGTCCTGGAAGACGCTTGGAGAAAATAAAATTGCGACTTTCTTATACCAATGGTATGTCCGTCTTGTAGCAAGGTACGGTTCCAGCATCTGGTCATTTAAGTCGACTCCCCCCATAAACAAATTATAATCAAAGATGCATTTAGGTTTCTGTATGGGGCCATTTCTTCTGGGGATTTCCATGAAGGTATCATCGTGGATTGAAGACAACATGTACACATCTCTTTTGTCTCTCCACTTCACTGCCAAAATGTCGTTGTTTCGTAGACTTGCCGTTTCTCTTTTTCTCAATTTTTTATTGACCAGACTTTGAGGAAAGCCCTTCCGGTTCTTTTTAACAGTACCACATGCAGGCGTCTTCTTCCGATGGAGGTTGTGGAACAGGGGCAGAGATGTGTAGAAGTTATCTACATACAGGTGGTAGCCTTTCTCCAGTAGGTGGTATGTGAAGTCCCAAACAATTTTCCCGCTTGATCCCAAGTAGTCTGGGCAATTAGGGGGTTGCAGCTGGGTGTCCTTCACTTCGTACACTTTGAAGGCATACAAGTAACCTGTGACTCGTTCACATAATTTGTATACCTTCACCCCATAGCGGGCCCTTTTACTGGGAATATATTGTTTTATTTTAAGCCCGCCACTAAACTTAACAAGGGACTCATCCACACATATGTTTTTGTCCGGGGTAAACAGCTGGGGGAATAGTGCAGAAAAATAATTTAAAATTGGCCGAATTTTGAAAAGTCTGTCATAGTTTGGGTCATTTTGGGGAGGGCACTGGGTATTGTCATTGAAATGAAGAAACCTCAATATCATGAGGTATCCGTTTCTGGGCATTATCTTGGAGTATACTGGCATGTGGTGGAGGGGGTGGGTTGACCAATAGGACAGCAAAGTGTTTTTTTTTTGTGAGTCCCATGTTAAATGTGAGCCCTAAAAAAACCTTCAACTCCTCCACCGTTAGGTCTCTCCACTCATAAGGACGGGCATAGTAGGACGTTGGATTATTCAAAATGAATTGCTGTGCATAAAAGGTTGCACTGGGCCACAATATTTGACAGCATGTCCTCGGTAAAAATTAAATTAAAAAAAAAATCTATTGGGGAAAAATTCTCTGTGTTCACCTGGACTCTTGGCTGGGCAGCAAAAGGGTGAATGTTGGCTTCTCCTGAATTAGGAGGAAGCCACAAGGGGTTCTGCAGGGCATAGGGAAAACTGGCTTGGGTCCTTGGCCTTTCTTGCCGAGGCACTGCGGTGCTGGTGGACGGGACTGCCGTGCTGGTAGACGGGACTGCCTCCCCACCAGAACGTCTTCGTTTGGCGGGCCGAATCTCTTCCTCCTCTGAGTCACTCAGTGTTCCACTACTGAGGACTGGCTAATAATTTATGTCCGACTCAGAATCGGAAAGGGAATCCGAAAAAGAGAGCTCCTTGTTGCTCTCGTCGGCCTGGGACAGTATTTGGTACGCCTCCTCGGCGGAAAAGCTTCTTTTGGACATGGTTGCTAAGCCTGCACTGATGGGCACTGATGAGGCGGCACTGAGTGGCACAGAGGGGCACTGATGAGGTGGCACAGAGGGGCACTGATGAGGTGGCACAGAGGGGCACTGATGAGGTGGCACAGAGGGGCACTGATGAGGTGGCACAGAGGGGCACTGATGAGGTGGCACAGAGGGGCACTGATGAGGTGGCACAGAGGGGCACTGATGAGGTGGCACAGAGGGGCACTGATGAGGTGGCACAGAGGGGCACTGATGAGGTGGCACAGAGGGGCACTGATGAGGTGGCACAGAGGGGCACTGATGAGGTGGCACAGAGGGGCACTGATGAGGCGGCACAGAGGGGCACTGATGAGGCGGCACAGAGGGGCACTGATGAGGCGGCACAGAGGGGCACTGATGAGGCGGCACAGAGGGGCACTGATGAGGCGGCACAGGTGGGCACTGATGAGGCGGCACAGGTGGGCACTGATGAGGCGGCACAGGTGGGACGGCACAAATGGGCACTGATTGCACAGATGTGCACTGAGGCAGCACAGGTGGGCACTGATTGTGCAGATGTGCAACTGGACACTGATCACCGCTGGGCAGACAGGTGGGCACCGATTGGCACTGCACTGATGGGGCACTGTAAAAACGCACAGTAAACACTCACAGATCGCTGACAGATCTCTCTCTTCTCACACGCTGTCTCTGTGTGAGGAGAGAAAGAGCCGGCAATGAGAGATGATCTCAATTGTTTACATTTTCAGATCATCTCAGATCATCTCCCATTGGAGGCAGCGATCGCGCTGTAAACGGCTGCTGTGATTGGCTGTTTACAGCGATCTGTGATTGGCCGTGTCCAAGGGACACGGCCAACACAGAATTTCCCCGTTGCGCGCTCGTGAGCGCGCACGGGGAGGCCGTCATATGACGGCCTCCCGGGAATTGACATCCACGCTGAAGCAGTCATTCGGCTACGGCCGGATGTCAGGAGGTTAATCGAAACAATAATCTGCCAACTAATCGATTATGAAAATAATCGTTAGTTGCAGCCCTACTTCAAATAAGTGTGCTCTCATAGGGAACCATTGATTTTGAATAGAGGCAGAAAAACGCTCCTAAAAAGCTAGTGCGGCTAAACGTGCATTAATGCAAGGATTGATGCAATGCAAAAAGGCTTAAGTTACTAAAAATAGGATTTTTTAAGACAGCTTACCTAAAATCCTTTTCTTTCGATGGACATCACGGGACACAGAGCCACAGTAATTACTGATGGGTAATATAGGGTATCACTGGTGATTGGACACTGGCACACCCTATAAGAAAGTTCAACCCCCTATATAATCCCTCCCCTTGCAGGGATTACCTCAGTTTTGTAGCCAAGCAATATAGTGTATTAGAAGAGGGGTGGGACCTCTGTGTCCGTGATGTCCATCGAAAGAAAAAGATTTTACAGGTAAGCCGTCTTAAAAAAAATCCTATTTTCTTTCTCGAACATCACGGGACACAGAGCCACAGTAATTACTGATGGGCTGTCATAGAGCAATGCTATCTGAGGGGGAGGAACCACGACCAAGTAGGGTGCAATCAGACCTGAGGACCCTGTACCGCTGCCTACAGCACAATACGCCCAAAGGCGATATCCTCATGCCTTCTCACATCCACCTGATAGAATCTGGTGAATGTATGGACTGAAGACCAGGTTGGGGCCTTGCAGATCTGAGCCACAGAGGCCCGGTGATGCACTGCCCAAGAAGCACCAATAGCCCTTGTGGAATGTGCCCTGATCTGAAACGGAGGAATCTTGTGTTTCAAACTGTAAGCCCGAATAATCCATTTAGAAATGGTAGCTTTTGATGCTGCCTGTCCTCTATTGGGACCCTCTGGCAGCACGAACAAAACATCCGTTTTGCGAATCTGAGCAGTTGCCTCGAGATAGGCCTTGATTGCTCTTACTACATCCAACGAATGTAGTGATCTCTCTTCCGAAGAACAGGGATCTGGAAAAAAAAAAAAAAAAAGAAGGCAGAACAATGTCCTGGTTTAAATGAAAATCAGAAACCACCTTTGGTAAAAAACTAGGATAAGGGCGCATTACCACTCTATCCTTGTGTACAATCAAATAAGGCTCCTTACAGGAAAGGGCTGCTAGTTCTGATACTCTTCTAGCAGAAGAAATGGCTACCAGAAAAATGAACTTCCTTGTCAACAAGACCAAAGGAATCTGACTTATTGGTTCAAAAGGCTGTTTCTATAACACAGACAGAACCAAGTTCAAGTCCCAGGGGTTTAGGGGCGCCTTAACTGGAGGATTAAGACGCGTCACCCCCTGTATAAAGTTTCGGACCAAAGAATGCGAAGCAAGTGGCCATTGAAATAATAATGATAAGGCCGAGACCTGGCCCTTGATGGTACTCAAGGCCAGCTTCATCTCTAAACCCAACTGTAGAAAATCAAGAATTCTACCTATCACATACTTTCTGGGATGCCAACCCCTGGATTCACACCAGGATACATAAGCTTTCCAGACTCTATGATAAATCATTCTGGAAGCTGGCTTCCTTGCATTGATCAAGGTAGATATAGTGTCCACGGGGAACCCACCGTCATCCTTACTATATCCACATACCACGTCCTTCTGGGCCAAGCGGGGGCCACCAGAAGTACTGACTTCCTTTCTTGCGAAGAAGTCGCGGCAGTAGCAGAATAGGCGGGAATGCATAAATCAGTGAGAACCGATGCCACGGAATCACCAACGTATCCGTCCCGCATGCAAGAGGATCTTTTGTTCTTGCCACAAATCTGTCTCTTTGTTGAATCGGGATGCAAAGAGATCTACATCTGGGACCCCCCCCCCCCCCATCTTTGGCATATGTTCCAAAAGACGTCGGGGTGTAGAGACCATTCCCCTGGAAGTAACTTCTGGCGACTTAAATAGTCTGCCTGCCAGTTCTATCCCTGGAATGAAAACTGCCGATATGCATGGCACATGCATCTCTGCCCAGACTAAGATCTGGTTCACCTCCTTTTGAGCAGCTCGGCTCCGGGTGCCTCCCTGATGATTGACATAAGCCACTGCTGTGGCATTGTCGGACTGGTTCCTGACCAGGCAACCCTGTAGCCTGATAGCCCTAAAATCTTGGACTAGGTATACCGCCCGGATCTCCAGAATGTTGATGGGTAAGGTCCTCTCTGTCTTGGACCATACTCCCTGAACCGCAGACTGTTCCAGAATTGCTCCCCAACCTGACAGACTGGCATCTGTTACCACCGTCCAGCTAACCGGCAGAAAGGATTTCCCCTTCTGTAGGTTTTCGGGAATGAGCCACAAATTAAGGCTCTGACGCACCACATGGGACAGGTGCATCGGAAAATCGAATGCCTGAACCTTCTTGTTCCAGGCCGACAGAATACTGTGTTGCAGCAGTCTTGAATGAAACTAAGCATAGGGAACTGCTTCGAATGAAGACACCATCTTCCCTAGCAGCCTCATACAAAAGGCGGACAGAAGGACCTTTCTTGATCCCGACTGCCAGAATCAGTTCTCTTAAAAGCAGTGATCTTTGCCTGAGGTAGAAATACTTTCTCCTGGCTTGTATCTATGATCAGACCTAAATACTCCAGTCTTTTTACTGGTTTTAGGAAAGATTTTTCTAGGTTGAGGATCCAACCTAGGTGTTCCAGATACTTGACTGTGGTTCTCAAGTTCCCATTCATCGAGGCTACCGACCGGTCTATCAGTAGCAGGTCGTCTAGGTAGGCTATGACAGCTATACCCTGAGCCCTTAGTCTGGTCAGAGGAGGGGCCAAGACCTTTGTGAACACCTGAGGTGCAGTGGCTATCCCAAAAGGCAGAGCCACAAACTGGAAATGGCGCCCTCCTATCTCGAAGCGCAGAAACTGCGATGAGCAGGAAAAATTGGCACATGCAGATATGCATCTCTGAGGTCTATCGATGCCAGAAATTCCCCTCCCTGCAGGGTGGTGACTACTGTCCGGATTCATTCCATGCGGAAAGACTGAATCCTTAGGAATCGGTTCAGATCCCTTAAATCCAGACTGGGTATGACATCCCCATTTGGTTTTTGGACCGTAAAAAGGTTGGAATAGAAGCCCAATCCCTGGTCCTTTGCGGGAACCATCATAATGACCTCCTGTGACAAAAGTCGCTCTAACGCTAGAAGGAGCGACTGCTTCTTCTCTGGGTCTCTGGGGACACTTGATCTGAGGAACCGAGGAGAGGGAAATTCCTGAAACTCCAGCTTGCACCCTAAGGTTACTGTGGAGATTACCCATCTGTCCTGGAAGTCCTCCAGCCAGAGCTCTGAGAACTGTCGCAGTCTTCCCCCCACTCGAGCGAGTGGGGGCGCCCCTTCATGAAGAGGTCTTAGTGTTTTGCCTAGTAGGCTTCTTCCTCCAGGACTTCTTTTGTTCCTGGGGTTGACTCTTGTTTCTGAACCCAGACCGAGGAGGCCGTCGAGACTGCCTGGAGGCTGAAGCCCCTGGCGCTGGGGAAAGAGTCCGTTTGAAAGAGGGACGCTTACTCTTGACAGGTGAGAGAGTACTCTTGATATAGTCATCCAAGTCTTCTCCAAACAATCTTGCACCACGAAACGGAAACCCAGCCAGCAGCTTCTTACATGGTGCTTCGGCTGACCAATTTTTCAACCACAGGATTCTACATATATGCACCAACCCCAGTGAAAGACGAGAGGTTTGCACGATAGAATCTCTGATGGCGTCAACAACGTAACATAAGACCGCAGGAAGGTTAGCCAACCCCTGGGCCTGATGTTCAGGTAATACTTTGATAACCTGCTTAACATGGTCTCTTAAGTATTGACTCCAATCGCTGCAACTGCAGGTTGAGCCACTGAACCTGCCAAGGAGAAAACATCCTTCAATAGGGACTCCATCTTTTTATCTACAGGATCCCTGAGCATCTGAGCATTGTCTACAGGACAAGTCAGACTATTATTTACGGAGGAAATAGCAGCATCAATGGCCGGTATTCCCCACATCTTAATAAACTTTTCTTCCATCGGATAAAGTGTTGAAAACTTTCTCGGCGGAAAAAAACATTTGTCTGGGTGATCCCACGCAGAATAAATGAGCTTTTCAAGTAAATTATGAACAGGAAAAGCATTTGCTGTTTGAGGAGGCTTCAGTGACCCCAAAGAAGAGGGTTCTTTAACTGATTCAGATACGGGTACTTTAAATGTGGAGCGGACTAATCCAGCAAGTATCTGCACTAAGACTTTCTCCTCTTGGGAAGTCGCAGAGGGTCCCTCTCCACCTGATTCCTTTAGACGAGGAATCATCTGTCCCATCCTGATCCTCTGAAAGGGATCCGTCTCCTTTATCCCAGAGCTCCTCTTCCTGAGGGTCTTGGGAAACAGAGGAAGGCCTAGTGCGTTTTCTTCCACTGAGTGAAGATGTAATCACGGCCATTAATCTCTCTCCTCTAAACCACTAATGGTTGAGGAAAAAACCTCCTGTGTAAGGTATACAGGGGCTGAAGTGCCGGAGGCAGGTATAGCCCCTGACCCCAATGGCTCCCTCTGGCTAGTCGTCCCTGGCCCCTCGGGGGGGGGGGGGGAATGCTGCAGAAAGGGGGTCCTCAGAACCCGACCGAGGTCCCCTAGAGTCTCTGGTTCTTGGGGTGTAAGAACCTCTTCTACCCATAGTGCAAAGCAACAAGGTGGAGGTATCACGAAATGAACACTGACTGCTGAGCGATGTGGTCCGGCTAAAAGCCCTGCTACGAAATGCCCAGTCTGATGTTACCTTAGTAAATGCTGCCTAGGAGAATGCCTGTGTCCCACCTAACATGCGACCATCAGCTCTGTGTCCATCCAGAAGGCTGTGTGCACCTGTACAGAGTGCTTTTAAATAGCCTGCAGCTGGCCTGAGTGGGCGTCTAAGCACCTGTGCTGACGCCCCCCCCCCCCCTACCACCCCTCTCAAATTTTGAAAAAACGAGCACTTCCCGCGCTGGCCGACCCTTCGGAAAGAATATGGAGGACGGCTGGGGGAGGCAGGAGAGAGGCCGGTAGAGATGAGCCTGCTAGCCTGTAATGGCGGCGGCGGTGCTCGAGCCCCTGAGACACCTGTGGCCTCCCCCCTAGCCTGGGGGGGGGGGGGAAACACTCGTACTAAATCTCCCCATCCAAATCCTACCTGGAGCCGGCCGGAGACGCTGTGCAGCGTGAGAACACTGTGACCGACATCAGCATGACAAGGTATGTGCTCTTGGCAGCCCCCGGTGGTCACAATAGGCATAGCATGCATTTACCTTAACCACTGGGCACCCCCCTCGTGACCAGACCAATTTTCAGCTTTCAGCGCTCTCACATTTTGAATGACAATTACTCAGTCATACAATACCCAAATGAATTTTTTGTCCTTTTTTTCGGTGGTATTTGATCACCTCTGGATTTTTTATTTTTTGAACTATAAATGAAAAAAGACCGAAAATTTTGAAAAACGCATTTTTCTTTGTTTCTGTGATAAAATTTTGCAAATTAGTAATTTTTCTTCATAAATTTTGGCCACAATTTATAATGCTACATATCTTTGGTAAAAATAACCCAAATTAGTGGATATTATTTGGTCTTTGTGAAAGTTAGAGAGTCTACAAGTTATGGTGCAAATCATAAATTGATCACATCTGATGCACTGGTGGCCTATCTCATTTCTTGCGACCCGAACAAGTCAGGAAAGTACAAATATCCCCCAAATGACCCCTTTTTTGAAAGTAGACATTCCAAGGTATTTAGTAAGATGCATGGTGAGGTTTTTGATGTTGTCATTTTTTTCCCACAATTCTTTGCAAAATGAAGATTTTTTTTTTTTTTTTTCCCCCACATGGCATGTATATACCACAAATGACACCCCAAAATACATTCTGGTACTCCTCCTGAGTATATAGAAACTAGGGATGG
The DNA here is from genome assembly GCA_037952925.1 of Lithobates clamitans. Lineage (NCBI taxonomy): Eukaryota > Metazoa > Chordata > Amphibia > Anura > Ranidae > Lithobates > Lithobates clamitans. The sequence goes on along the minus strand of JBBGZY010001101.1, from coordinate 343,051 downwards.
GACTTTTAAAGGCACAACAGTATTAAAACTACAAAAGGGTAAATTGGTTTAGGGATTTTTATTAATAAAGTAAAAAAAACAATGGACAAACATACATGTTTAAAATCACATCAGATTAGGCATAGGACCTAATATTCATATACCCTGTGGACCCTATCCTGCAAGCTTGTGTAGTGACTGAAGTATTATAAATACATAAATAAACAAATCACTTAGTTAAGATAGAGGAGAGATACTTCCCCAATTGTTACATGATAGATAGTCAAAAAACTAGGACAAGCTGAATGCTGCAGGTTGGGTGATCCACGATGGATAATCTCTGGTTGCTCTACATGTTTCGCGTTTCGCAGAACGCTTCCTCAGGAGCTAGAGATTCTAAATTAAAATACATGAAGAAACAAAGAAAAGACAAATTCAAAAAATGCAAACAATACAAGGGACATACATAAGGGTTTCAGAACTGTATGTATAACCACTGCCAGGTATAATGACCCATAGGACAGGCCCTATACAAGATTATGGTCTCCAAATGACGCACGGCATTTGATATTCAGTTATGGGATGGAAGCATCCCTTTCAATTCCTAGTTAGGTGACGTTCATACTTTACTATTTTTTATTTTGTATTATACCATTTCTATTTACTATCTAACTGGTCTATAGAGTAGAACATAGGTAAATACTTTGATCTGTGATGGATTTTGTAGGGACCGCGTGGTTAGGATATATTAGTGATGTCCAAGCCAGCTGCCTAACTAACACAGGACAAGAGATTAGTTTGAACCATTTCTTAACCAAAATGAAGAAATTGCTGAAGAAAAAGTCCAACCTGCATTGGCACGTGGACTTCCTTCAGCAATATATACGTGAGAACCTAAGCCCCATTGGCTTGAGAGTCCAAATATTCCCATCTTTCCAAAACGCAAGCACCGAATTTAAAATCGCATGGGAGAAAATCCTCACTCAGTGCAGTACCGACCTTATCAAATTGTTAATATCTCATTATCAAGCTGAACTGGCACAGCTTGATGAGGAAATTCTGTGTATGTGTCACCGGCGCAAAACAACCCCTATTCTCTCAAAAATAATTCAAAAATAATTAACCATACGTATCAGGGTTGCTGCATTCAAAAAAACCCTTCATTCAGATGGGTGGAAAATATCTAATTCGTGTGTGTGAATGCGCTACTCCCGTATTTAATCACCACCTGTAATACTTATTTTCTAATAATCTTAAATAAACTTAAATCTTGTGCATAGACTTAAAGCTCTACATCAATATATATTATTACATCATATACCCATATAGAAAATACATGAAATAAAAAGTCCTTCAAACATGCTCAAAAATCTTGTAATCATTAATGTGACTGGCGTGCTCCTATGTTCCTTCAGTGTTCATATGTGACTGAGTGAGACACCTCCACCATTCAGATTGGCCACTCACCAGATACTTAGCTAGAGATACGCCTTTGGTTCATTCAGGGATAACCACTCCACTTTAGTCAACACTTCTCACCGGCTAAAACATGGACTCTATTGTTCCTCATAGGGAAGCACAGGGACAAAAAGCGATCATAGCGCAATATGTTTGAACCATTTATTTTAAAATATAAAAGTTAAAATGATCACTCACATATAAAAGTGCCCTCCAAGCTGGCACGAAGCTTAACCAGCAGTTACGGACGGGTTGGTAGTTGTTAGCATGGTCCGCCTAATGTTACTGTGCGGTCTCCACGCTCGGCTTGCGCTCCAAGCCTCGTTCACGTCCGGTCACCTGATGCAAATTTCTCCCAGCAGCCTCTACGCGTTTCGCATCATCAAATGCGTCATCAGGAAGCTGCCGTTTGATTGGTGCACCCTCTATTTATACTACGTATGGCCGGAAGTGTGTATTCCGCCATTTTAACTAAGGTAATATTTCCATCTTAGACTTCCTTTCTGTTATCGCCATTTTGACTAAGGGCGTTTTCCCTCTTTGTATGCTGCATTGGTGTAGCTGTTACCCCTTTATATTTAAAATATATCTAAGTATCAAATATACGTCCTGACCCATCTATATCTGCTGGAGAGGCTTTTACAATGTCTTAAACATATTACACATTTTCAAACTGTTATTCTAAAATCATTTACCCATTCCGCCCTGGCCGCTGATCTATAAAGATATGGAGCAGCTCTAAACCATTGTTTCTTGGAACCTTCCCAGAATGGTCCAAAGTATTTCCAAAAGAATATTTCTAGAAAGATTTTAGATGCCTTTATGTATAACCCCTGTTATTCCTTTATTGCATTACATTTATATTGGTTCTATGAATGAAAAATAGATGAAAAATAATCATAAAAAAATAATAAAATATAAAAAAAATATATATAAAAAAAATATATTAATTAGAAATTAAAAAATAAAAAATAAAATAAATAGGGAAAAAATAAAAATAAAAAATATAAAAATAAAATTAATAAAAATAAAAAATATATATTAAAAAATAAAAAATGAAAAAAATTACAAAAATAAAAATAAAAAATGAAAAAAATGAAAAAAATATAAAAAAAATAAAAAATTGAAAAAAAGAAAAATTGAAAAAATATAAAAAATACTAAAAAACTATTAGAAATGAAAATAAACAAAATTACAAATATAAAATAAGATAAAAAAATGAAACTGGTAAATATTTAATACTGTGTTGAATTAATAGTTTTCCAGATAACAGTTGATGTCGAGTTCCACGTTTAACCCTTTTGGCCTCATAGTGTCCATTTTGTATATCCAATGGGTTTCATTTCTTGATACCTCCCTTTTCATATTAGTATTTCTCCAATCTTTTTCTATTCTATCTATTCCATAGAATTTTAGATGTTGGGGGCTCCTACCATGTACATCCCTAAAGTGTTTCGATACGCTGTGATGTTTGAATCCTTTTTTGATATTTCTAAACGTGTTCTCCCACTCTTACCGATAGGGCTCTAGTTGTTCTGCCCACGTACTGCAGTCCACAGCTGCACTCCAGCACTCCAATTTTGTTTATTTTCATTTCTAATAGTTTTTTAGTATTTTTTATATTTTTTCAATTTTTCTTTTTTTCAATTTTTTATTTTTTTTATATTTTTTTCATTTTTTTCATTTTTTATTTTTATTTTTGTAATTTTTTTCATTTTTTATTTTTTAATATATATTTTTTATTTTTATTAATTTTATTTTTATATTTTTTATTTTTATTTTTTCCCTATTTATTTTATTTTTTATTTTTTAATTTCTAATTAATATATTTTTTTTATATATATTTTTTTTATATTTTATTATTTTTTTATGATTATTTTTCATCTATTTTTCATTCATAGAACCAATATAAATGTAATGCAATAAAGGAATAACAGGGGTTATACATAAAGGCATCTAAAATCTTTCTAGAAATATTCTTTTGGAAATACTTTGGACCATTCTGGGAAGGTTCCAAGAAACAATGGTTTAGAGCTGCTCCATATCTTTATAGATCAGCGGCCAGGGCGGAATGGGTAAATGATTTTAGAATAACAGTTTGAAAATGTGTAATATGTTTAAGACATTGTAAAAGCCTCTCCAGCAGATATAGATGGGTCAGGACGTATATTTGATACTTAGATATATTTTAAATATAAAGGGGTAACAGCTACACCAATGCAGCATACAAAGAGGGAAAACGCCCTTAGTCAAAATGGCGATAACAGAAAGGAAGTCTAAGATGGAAATATTACCTTAGTTAAAATGGCGGAATACACACTTCCGGCCATACGTAGTATAAATAGAGGGTGCACCAATCAAACGGCAGCTTCCTGATGACGCATTTGATGATGCGAAACGCGTAGAGGCTGCTGGGAGAAATTTGCATCAGGTGACCGGACGTGAACGAGGCTTGGAGCGCAAGCCGAGCGTGGAGACCGCACAGTAACATTAGGCGGACCATGCTAACAACTACCAACCCGTCCGTAACTGCTGGTTAAGCTTCGTGCCAGCTTGGAGGGCACTTTTATATGTGAGTGATCATTTTAACTTTTATATTTTAAAATAAATGGTTCAAACATATTGCGCTATGATCGCTTTTTGTCCCTGTGCTTCCCTATGAGGAACAATAGAGTCCATGTTTTAGCCGGTGAGAAGTGTTGACTAAAGTGGAGTGGTTATCCCTGAATGAACCAAAGGCGTATCTCTAGCTAAGTATCTGGTGAGTGGCCAATCTGAATGGTGGAGGTGTCTCACTCAGTCACATATGAACACTGAAGGAACATAGGAGCACGCCAGTCACATTAATGATTACAAGATTTTTGAGCATGTTTGAAGGACTTTTTATTTCATGTATTTTCTATATGGGTATATGATGTAATAATATATATTGATGTAGAGCTTTAAGTCTATGCACAAGATTTAAGTTTATTTAAGATTATTAGAAAATAAGTATTACAGGTGGTGATTAAATACGGGAGTAGCGCATTCACACACACGAATTTGATGAGGAAATTATTACTTTTCAAACCCAAAATGACAATTTAAAAAGCCATACACAGTTCAATTCTAAATGGCAAGAGGTTAAGGAATACATTACCAAAATCAATAAGGATATCATCTTTAAAAAACAAAATAAATTTATGAAGGACAAAACTGCCTTTATGGAGGGCTATGCCTATCATTGGCAGACTCCCTCCCACAGCCGTAGACCTCGTAAAATAAACTCTAAAAAACAATCTCCTAATAATGAAATGATGCTCACTGACGATGACACTGAAATTGATTCTGACTCTTCTATATCCACTTTTTCTTCACAGGCCCCCCATTGGAAGAGACCTGAATGTCACTCCTAACGACACCGGTGCACGTAAGCGACAATATGGTGGTGGGTACTTTACACCCTATCCTAAAAAGAAAATTGATAAGCAAGACATTAGACGCTCGAATAATTCACTACGTCAGGTGACCTCCTCTGCCAAAGGTGGTGGTACTGACCAACATTCCAACTAAATGGGTCCTAATGCACACAAAGCACTGCAACTTTTGAATTTGCAGAGCCGCACTAACTCAACACCTATGACATCTCAACCGGGCCCTAACAGGGACACCCCAAATATTTCTTCCCTCAACAACACACTCACGAATGTATCACAACAAGCTAATCTACCCAATCTTTTGAATCCTGCCAACTCATTTTCTCTTGCACAATCACAAATATGCAAAAAACAAAGCACTCTTGACCCTCACATCATCCCCAACCCCACATCCACTACAAATTTTCCCTTGTTAGGGATGCCGCCACCTCACACTTAGGACTGGATGTCCTGAATCTCACTCCCTACTATTTCTCTCAACAAGACCTTAATGTGTTGAAACTTGGCTTAAGTTTCTGTCCATCACAGAAAATTGACAAATATGAAACAATCAAAGACGTTTACTTGTTTGCTCGCAACCTCACCTACAAATTTCTATTTGACCCAGATAGATTAAGAAACAAGGAGGAACGGGAACTTTCAGAGAGTATTAAGCACTTTAAAATGGATGAGTTCCGAGCACTTCGGGACCTAATACTCCTCCTAGAAGAAAGTGACGATACCCATTCTAACGATACCCTTACCCCATCTATCTTGACCCTTCCTACACCTACGGTGCCTAGGTTTAAACCTAAATCTCGTCAATTCCCCGACCTATCCCAGAATCTCCAAATTTGGACATTTCTACAGAATGTGGTTAGCGACATCAAACGCATGATTCCATCATACAGAAAAAATAATCTAACTTTAGCGCAACGTCAAGCCATTTCTAAAATACACAATCATCCTGATGTCATCGTCAAACCCTCCGATAAAGGCGGCAATGTAGTTCTTCTGACTAGATCCCTCTACGAAAATATGTGTTTGACGATCCTATCCAATAAAAACTGGTATCGGAAAATTCCTCTGTCATACACTATATCCTTTAGGAACCAGTTTCTAGACATTATCGGAGATGCCTTCCTAAGAGGCTTAATTGATAAAGACATCTACGAGTACCTGAATGTTCGGTCTCCCAGGGTGGCGACATTCTATGCACTCCCTAAAGTGCATAAGGATCTGGTGTCGCCCCCTGGTAGACCGATAATTTCAGGTATTGGTAGTTTAACAGACAACGCCAGCAAACTAGTAGATGCTACACTCATGCCCCATGTCATGGCTCTGCCGTCTTACACTAAAGATACTCTAGATCTCCTAAAACAAATCGAGGGTTTGCCGGTCCCTCCTGATTCCCTGCTCGTGACCCTGGATGTGGAAGCTCTATATTCCAGCATCCCTCACGAGCAGGGAGTCGGGATAGTCCGCACCTTTTTGTATGAGGAAGACCACCATCATTGGGATTATAACGAGTTTATCTTGAGACTACTCAACTTTATTTTGACCCATAATGCTTTCGAATTTATGGGTTCCCACTACCTCCAGGTGCAGGGCGTAGCCATGGGCACCTGCTGTGCCCCTGGCTACGCCAATCTGTACCTGGGGGGGTGGGAACGCCACCTGTTCTCTCGAGACCAATATGCAGACTATTTAGACCAAATTTTGATCTGGAAACGTTACATAGATGACATTTTCATCATTTGGACAGGCACTACAGAGACTCTAAAAAAATTCATAGAAATGTTGAATGTCAATCATTTTAATCTAAAATTTACATACCACTGCAATATTGACACTGTCAATTTCTTGGATCTCGAGATTTACAGGGGCGATAACAATACCCTTTCTACAAACCTATTTAGGAAAACTACAGCAGGAAATACACTGCTACATGCCACAAGTGCACACCCTCCCCCCCCTTATTAGAAGCATACCGTACGCACAGTACCTCCGCCTTCGTCGGAACTGCACGAGAATGACGGATTTTCAACACCAGTCCAACTTACTTAGGTCACAGCTCCTGGCGAGAGGCTATAGTCGATCCCTCTTACGTAAGGCCTTTAACAAGGCCAAAAACAAATCACGGACTGACCTGCTGTACGCGAAAAAAGCTCAACCACAAAAATCCACGGTTAGAATGATTACGAAATTCTCTTCCCACCACCACGACATCAATAATATTCTCAAAGAACACTGGCATTTCTTGACAGAAGATCCTATTCTTAAGAAATATATCAATATGTACCCTGAGATAGTATATAGACGTGCAACTTCCCTCAAGGATAGATTAGTGTCCAGTCAGTATAAGACCCATAACCCTACCGCCCTACAATTACCAAGAGGCACAACGCCCTGTGGCGCCTGTTCATTCTGCCCATGGATATCCTCTGAATGTCCCATTCTACTACCCAATGGCGAAACCCACCACCCCAAATTCTCAGCTACATGTTCCACCCAAGGGGTGGTTTACCTTATGAGGTGCACCTGCGGGGTGTTTTATGTGGGGAAGACGGCCAGACAACTAAGGCAAAGAATTAACGATCATATTTACTACTCAGGGAATGGGAAGATGCTCACCCCTGTGAGTAGACATATCGATTTATATCATCGCTTTAACACATCTTCCATTTCCTTCTCTGTTCTGGCCGTCGTCCCCCAAAATCCTAGAGGTGGCGAATGGGATAAGCTCATATTACAAAAAGAAGCCCTATGGATTGAGCGGCTAAATGCCACTATAGCACCGGGTCTCAACGAATCTCATTCATACAGACCTTTTCTCTGAATGTACCCTCTATGACTGGCATGTAGCCCCCCCAATATGTACCAGTTTATCTATAAGAACTGCTTATAATGAGAATAACTGCCAATGACACATTAGGATAAATTCTTTCTGAACCACTCCTAATCTCCAGACCAATGTAGCCATATGTTCTCCCTTTCCATGTATTATTGAAACATCATTGGTACCCTTTATTTGTTATTTATTGATCCCTCATGGGATACCATGTTATTAGAATGATGTTATAAGCATAATGTTTATCTTTTGCTATTTTTTTCCCTGCCATTGTGATGCCCCAGGGACGGGTTCCCTTAGTGTTGATCTCCTTCTGTCACGCATGGCCCCTGCTCGGTCAGTTCCGTTGCCTCGCGCCGCACATCCCGTCCGATTCCTTGGCCGGATGTGCGGTGATTGGCGGGGACTTCCCTTTCCCCATATCTCCGCCCTTGCTGCCTGCGTGTCAGCCTGGCCCCGCTCCCCCCGCGGTATCTCTTGGCGCATGCGCGTAATCTTCCCGACATTGCGTCATTACTGCGTGGGGGTGACGTGGCGTGGCGCATGCGCGGTAGCCTGCCACGGGACCGGAATACGACGTGTGCCCTCGAGCCGCTTGTTTCCGGTCTGGGTCACCATTTATAGGGGCACAGCACTGTCTGCTCCGTTGTGTTCACAGCACCGGCCCTATACCGACCGGACGGCGCATGTATATGGTTCCTCTCAACGACTAGAGGGTAAGTCCAGGACATTTATTCCTACATTTCTCTAACTACAAGTAAACTCTGACCTTTTTTTACTTTGCTCAACTGCAATACCTCATAATCAGTACCTTATCTGCTTACCTTCTCCCCTTTACACATTTATTAGCACTACCATACAAAGTCCTCACCTTTTCATCTATGGATACTTGATACTACCCTTCATGTGGGAGACCCCAGTATACATTGCCGGCTGCTGTCCACATTTGTACCACAGATAACAGTGACCTCTGATCGAATCGCGATCATATACACCTTACTACCTACAATTTCTGGTCTTACCATTTTCACTGGTAAGTGAACTTCATCCCTCCACATATTCCCCTTACTGTTCCTATTTTTCCCCCCGGTTTCTCTTTTTTTTTTTCCCCCCCCCCTTTTCTATCTCCCCTTTTTTCCCCCTCCTCCCCCCCCTTTTTCTTGCCCCTCCTCCCCCTCCTAGTCCCACCCTCCTTACCCATCTTCCCTCCTGCCTTACCTCCCTCTCTTTTCCCCCCCCCCTCCCCTTTGTTGCTTTTTCTCTCCTCCCGCATTGTTTCTTCTAAAAAGTTGATTACATATACTAATTATACTACACATATATGTACAATATTGAAAACCTCCTGACTCCAATATGTATTTTCTGGTTCCCCTGACCTGGTTGACCCTAACTCCCGAGCCTTGCCGTGCGTCATTTGGAGACCATAATCTTGTATAGGGCCTGTCCTATGGGTCATTATACCTGGCAGTGGTTATACATACAGTTCTGAAACCCTTATGTATGTCCCTTGTATTGTTTGCATTTTTTGAATTTGTCTTTTCTTTGTTGTTTCTTCATGTATTTTAATTTAGAATCTCTAGCTCCTGAGGAAGCGTTCTGCGAAACGCGAAACATGTAGAGCAACCAGAGATTATCCATCGTGGATCACCCAACCTGCAGCATTCAGCTTGTCCTAGTTTTTTGACTATCTATCATGTAACAATTGGGGAAGTATCTCTCCTCTATCTTAACTACCGGTAAGTGATTTGTTTATTTATGTATTTATAATACTTCAGTCACTACACAAGCTTGCAGGATAGGGTCCACAGGGTATATGAATATTAGGTCCTATGCCTAATCTGATGTGATTTTAAACATGTATGTTTGTCCATTGTTTTTTTTACTTTATTAATAAAAATCCCTAAACCAATTTACCCTTTTGTAGTTTAATACTGTTGTGCCTTTAAAAGTCCCATCCCTAGTTTCTATGTATCCATTACTCTAATGTTGGGGACGCTGGCACAAATCTTATCCAGTACCTGTAGAGTCACCCTGCATTTTTAGGTACTAAATTACTAGGCCCTCTATTTGATACTCCTCCTGAGTATTACGATACCACATGCGTGGGATTTTTTCACAGCCTGGCCACATACAGAGGCCCAACATGCAGGGAGCACCATCAGGTGTTCTAGGAGCATAAATTACACATCTAATTTGTTGACTACCTATTACAATTTTGAAGGCCCTGGAGAACCAGGACAATGACATGTGACACTGACAAGTGGCACTGACACTGATGTGGCACTGATGACAGATGGCACTAATACGTGGCGCTGATGACAGATGGCGCTAATACGTGGCACTGATGACAGATGGCACTGATGACATATGAGATCCTCTCTCATTGGCAGAGCGATAGCACTGTAAACGGCCGCTGTCATTGGCCGTTTACGGCGATCTGTGACTGGCTGTGTCCGAGGGACACGGCCAGCACAAAACGTCCCTGATGCGCGCCCGAAGGAGTGCACAACGCAGAAGTAAACTGGAGGACGTCCAGGGACGCCCTCCCGGCAATTGGAGTCCGCGCTGTAGCCGTCTTTCAGCTATAGCGCGGACGCCTAGTGGTTAAAGGAGAAAACCTACTAGAATTTAAAAAATTCTGTGGAATCTCCTCTTACCTTATCCAGCCGCAGGGTTCTGTTATACAGACCCAATCTTCACCTCTCACGGTGGGCTCCGTTTGAAAAAAACTGTCAGAGACTGGGGCCCCCTACGAAAAGGGAGATCCACAGTTCTGGACCTGTAAAGCACCCGGCTAGAAAAAACATTTTCTAATATGCGGGGTCCAGCTCTCTAAAAAGAGAAGCGTTACAGGTAAAACTTTGTTTCTTCGGACACAAGGCCCGGGTACCATCCAATTCGGCCACAAAAGGACACTCTGAATGGATCCGGTCTGCCTGGCTTGCCCCAGTATAGGATATAGGATCTTCCCCTTGGAGCTCAGCACATCTTTACACGTCCATCACCCAAGACACTGGCTTAAAAACTGAGGTATCCTTGCAAGGGGAGGGATTATATAGGGGGGGTTGAACTTTCTGATAGGGTGTGCCAGTGTCCAATTACCAGTGATACCCTATATAACCCATCAGTAATTACTGTGGCTCTGTGTCCCGTGATGTTCGAGAAAGAAAGCACATTTTTACAGCCACTTTTTCCTGGCGTTGGTAGTGGCTTTGCAGCTCGTTTTTTCTAACGCCCTGTGTGCATGAGGCCATATGCTTGTGCATTCAACCAAACTGTAAAACCAAATACCTGGTGTTATAACTGATCACATGGTGACAGTTACAGATCAGAGGCCAAGATGGCATCTTCCTTGGCTGAAAAAGGATAGGATGGTCTCCTCCTGCTGTTTGTAATAATAGCTGAGTGGCTGCTGATACATAATTCTGTTACAATAAAGCTGACCATCCCCTATAAAGAGCAGTACCAGTGTGATGCATGCATCACCCTGGTAAAACCCCTTGAAGCAATATCAGTAAAAAATTGGGTACGTTTGTGACCGATACTGCCAAAAAAGTAAATATCGGTCGATCCCTACTTTTGACAAGTTTTCCTGACACCAAGAGAAAAAAAAAAAAAGTGACAAAGAAGGGACCTCCAGCTGATTGACAGCCTCAGCCCTGTTCCTAATTGAAGGGAGTGTGCCCCTTCCCTCTAATCAGTGCTCAGTGCTCTCCACACTGAGCTCTGCAGAGTGTAACTTCAGCTCTCGGTCCCCCTTTTTTTTTTTTTGACCTCTCAGACAAGATTTATAAATGCAGCACTTTTGAAAAGATGTAGAGCAAAGAAGACTGCAGATAGACAGGTACAACTTACGTAGCAGGATTTAATTTCTGTGTGGTACCTGAGGAAAGTCCCTTCACTGGGTAAATGTAAGGGTTTACAACCAGTTTAACAACCGCTGGAATTGTGCAGGAACTTGGTCCGCATTCCTGTTTGATTCAATACCGTGAGACTTTTCAGCCTATGTACTGGAATGGGCTGAAATCACACTAGATCGTACCAAAAGTAGTGCATACGCTACTTTGAAATACACACTGCGACCAGATCCCTTGGTATAGTTCTACCATACGACCCACTGCATTTGCGATCTGTGCTTGGGGTGTTATGAATACATTGACATCTGCAGCAGATCACACACTGTGCGGTTAGAAGGTAGTGAGTGGAACGTGGGTTTCCTGTACCACGTTCTGGTGTGAAATGAGCCCTAAAGCTACATGAACAGATACATTTTAAAAACAAGCTGAGAAACCTTCTGCTGGGTCACACAGACATGATCTCAGCCTATTACACGCAGATATTACGGAGTAGTAATATGTAGTTTTCATCGACTAGCACAGCTCGTGCTGACAACTATACAAGGATCTCCTTTTCCCTGAAGCCACGCCATAACAAACACGGCACCGGCTACAACATACACAAAGCTCTGCCAAAGAGACTGGCCTGTGGTCATCTTCTCCAGGCCATAGTACTCGGTCAGGACAACACAGCCCCTCCTTCACTTACCCGCAGATCCTGTCAGCTGTATAAGGACAGAAAGCAGCAGCAGGCAAAGCCGGGGCAGTCCGGAGAGGATAGCCACAGACATGGCCTATCAATCTATGCCCATCACATCACTAGCAGTGGCTCACTTGGCTTCCTCTTCGTCGCTGTCTTTATAGCTCAATCTCCCTACCGTTAATTCTCGCGACTATTCCGCTATGAAAAAAAGAAACCCCTCCCAACTTCCAAGGTTTCCTATTGGGCGACTAGGTCTAGGCCAACTCTCAGTCCGGCCTCGGCTCCCAAAACACTGATGCTATACACAAAGCTGATTCTTTCGTCTGACTCCTCCCCCTCGGTGTACACACGGCTACCTTCATGGCTCCTCCCCCCAGACGAAGGCGTCACTGTTGTGAGCGTGTGCATGGCGTAATATTGGGTGTGTAGATGGTGGCCTGAGGAAAACAAAGAGCTTCCTCTAAAGTTACATCGTTATAGTCCCCGGGTTGTGAAATATTTGGCTGCAAAATTCACTGTCGTCTGGATGATAATAATTTAACAACTGTATCAGGCGAGCCATGAAAAAAATAAGTCATGTTAATGGGATCGTAGACAGTATTTGAATAAAACATACAATACCCTTTAATAATATGCTTATGAAAAACACTAGACATACTTTTAATGGATTGAAATTGGCCGCGGCCCTTTATTATTGGCAATAAATTATTTGATCTTTAAACCAATATCATAACATACATTACATTCATGTCATTTTTACCAAATATTTTCACACCAAACCAAAATGTATTATATATTGTATACACATCTTAAAAACCATATATGATAACTCAGCCATTACAGCTCGAGTTATAACCATTTTAACCAAAAACAACTGTCCCCTCTCATGTAGCAGAAAGAGATGGATGCCACATAACAAGGACCGTGACAAGGGAGGGAAGGTGGGGAGCTTCTTCTCGTGCTGAGCGCCGACTGAAACTGTTGCGCAGATTATTTTAAATTTAACCACTTGCTTACTGGGCACTTAAACCCCCCTGCTGCCCAGACCAATTTTCAGCTTTCAGCGCTGTCACACTTTGAATGACAATTACTCAGTCATGTAATACTGCATCCAAATAAATTTTTTGTCCTTTTTTTCATACAAATAGAGCTTTCTTTTGGTGGTATTTGATGACCTCTGGGTTTTTTATTTTTTGCGCTATAAATAAAAAAAGACCGAAAATTTTGAAAATAAACGCATTTTTCTTTGTTTCTGTGATAAAATTTTGCAAATTAGTAATTTTTCTTCATAAATTTTGGCCACAATTTATAATGCTACATATCTTTGGTAAAAATAACCCAAATTAGGGTGCGTGGCCGGGATGGAAGACTGAGCGGACGTGTTCCTGAGCTCTCCTGGAGTGCGATCCGGTAATTTATCCGTACCTAATACATCTGCCTGAAAAAAGAGACTTAGTGATCCCTGGATGCCTTCTAAAACCTCCAGCTACCAGAAGAGGGGTAAGAAATTGAAATTCCCCCCAGATATCCCGGTGGAGACTGTCCCGATCTCCTGCTCCGCAAGATTTCCTGCGCGCCATAGCAATATGGCGTCGCAAACAGACCACGAGGCGAACCCAGCGACGGCGTCTCCGGGGCTGCCAGAGATCATGGCGGCTATTACAACCTGCCAAGCTGCAATTACCTCATGCCAGTCCACCTTGGCTTCAAAATTAGAAGAGGTTCAGCTGGACGTAGGATTGATTCGGCAAGATCTGGACAGGATCCGCTCCAGAGTAATGGAGGCAGAACACAGGGTGGGGATGGTAGAAGATACAGTATCTGAGAGAGAAGGTTTTCCCCACAACGGGGTTTTTTGGCAGCACAGTAATGGATGTAGTCAGTATTGTATGAAAAAATATAACAATTTTATTGAAAGCTGTACCATAAAAGTTAAAAACGATGAGCTCCAGTGGGGAGTGCTTAAAAAAAAAAAAAAAAAAAAAGAGGAAAGCATTGTTCTGTCCTGGGATCCTTCCCTTGTGGACACTGCTCTTACTGCCAGTACATAAGACATGAAAAGATCTTCAACCTTCCAAATGGAACAATTTTTAAACCATCACACTTCACCAACTGTCAAACGCGGGGCGTAGTGTACCTCATGTCTTGCGAATGTGGGGCACACTACGTTGGTAAGACCAAACAAGAGTTCCATCGACGCATATCTAAACATATCTACCACATGCAAATTAGTAACCCGTACCTGCCACTTGGGCGACATGTGATGGAAACCCACAATTACAGAATGCCTAAAGTATCTTTCGCCGCACTCGATCGAGTTCATATACCGACGCGAGGCGGCGACTGGAACAAAATCCTATTGCAGCATGAACAGAGGTGGATATTTAAATTAAATTCCACCTCTTTCCCAGGACTAAACGATGCTATCTCTTTTGCTCCATTCCTAAAGGGCTTCGTTTCTGGTAAAACACAATAGGCATGTTTCATCTCTCTGGATTGTTGAGAGTGGAATATGACCTAAAGCAGCCAAATAACCAGTACCTCATTGCCAGGATCCAGTCTTGCCCTCCTCCCCTTCCCCTCCCCCCCTCCTCTCTTTTTCTTCCCTCTCTGCCTCTGGTGTTATCATATTTCCGATTTGATTTTTTGATCTTTTCATTTTCTGTATACTTGTTATTTTTATTCTATATTGTTTTGTTTTATTCTTTTGACTCATTGATTTTTTACCTTCCAATTTGATGCTATGAGGTTACCAATGCATATGATTGAATTTCTCCTTTTTCACTGACGCTCTTCTTACATGTATGTAATGTGTAAACAATAATATGAACCCAACAATGATGAGTTTAAAATACAATGTTCTCCGTGTATTGAATATGTGTTTGTTTCCCTCCAACCAGGGGGGGCGCTGGTGCTCTCTCCGCCACCGCTCCTGGTGCGGGGGTGATTGGTGATGTGCCTTCCCGGCAAGGGGGGGGGAATGGGCCGACACAATTAGACGGCTCCTCCCCCCCTTTATTCCCCACTTGGCGCTCGGGTGGCCACCGAGCGCCGCACTGGGGATCTATCCCTCCTTGCCGGCAGCGTCCCTGAACATTCTCGGACACTCTTCGCCACTGCGCATGCGTGGGGCCCCGCGCGTGCGACGTGACGTCATGGGTATCGTGAGGTTTCGGCGAGAATGACGAGATTTCGGGGCTGACGCTCTTCCTGGACGCCGGGGAGGCCACACACGGCTGCCTGAATGGCGGCCATGCTGCCCTCCACGCAACTTTTGGCTGATTGTGCACACCTGGGATGGGGTGGGACAGGATATGCACACCCCTAACCCATCAAGGATATATAAATGGTATTGGCAATATACTCACAATCTTTTCCCGCCTGGAGGATCATACACACCCTCCGTTGCCTGCTATCACTCCTTGCCACCATCTGTGGTCACCACTTAGTAAGTACACCCTTCCAGCCTTCTGTTTCTGCAGCATGTTTTTACCCCATGTAATCAGGGCCCTTTGACCCTGTTATCTGCTATTTATTCTTTATTTTCTGATTATTTAAGACCATAGTGTGTCTGCACTTTTTCATAGATACAGAAACACATATTCTTTCTTTTTGTTTTGCTTCTAGACCAGTGGACTCAGGGTTGGATACTAACCTTCTGAGTCCCACATGACCTGTGACCAATCCCGGGTTGGCAAACAGGTGACAGTCTAGTCTTCATGGGGCATTTTGATGCAGTTACATACAATGGCTAGCACTTACTGAGGTAATAATTATGTATTCACCTCATCACAATTGTCTCTTCCCCCTTCCCCCCCCCCCCTATCACCTCCTTGCTCACACTTCACTGCACACCCCCTCCCTATACACCTCACTTTTTCTTTGCATGATGATTTCATGCTCCTAAACTTTTCACATTTCTCTTTTTTCACACCCTTCACTTCCCCACCTACTTTTCACTTGCACATGAAAAGAGTATTTTGCCAATAGCTTCATAGTTATATACTATTTATTCTATTAGCCTCCAAAGATATACCATATAAACATGGTTGGAAACTCCCTTTGGTTTGGCTTGAACCACATGTACTATAGATATATACATATGGGTGACTCCGGTCCCTTGGTGGCTGTTTCTGTCCACAAAAAATCTGATTATTATTCCTTGGGTGTTTACTCAGTCTGTCTCATAAATTTCTCATCGTAGGTGGCTGTTGCGCTCTTCGGCCGGCTGTTTGCTTTGGCGGGCGGTGCCTAAGTGTGTGGCCTCTCGCAAGTCACTTTGCTTCTCACTACCCCGGTCTGGGTTGAGGTGGCGGTGGAGGCATCCGGAATTCTCCCTCAGGGAAAGAGGGAAGACAGCATATCTTTTTAAGGGATCTCCATGTGGGAAGTTTCTTTTTCCTGTTGGACATACATTATTTGGTAACTATACTGTATTGGTGCATTACATGATGAATGTAGTTACTGTTATACAATGGAAAGTTATGTATGTACATACCAATGCTATTTATATGTTCTCTCTAGCAGACCGAGCCTCTGAAGAAGACCCCAACTATAAGGGTTGAAACGCGTCAGTTCTTATGTTCATGATAGAAATATTGTTATGAATATATGTCTGCTAATGTATGTTCAGCCATCTAGTTTTTAAGCACTCCCCACTGGAGCTCATCGTTTTTAACTTTTATGGTACAGCTTTCAATAAAATTGTTATATTTTTTCATACAATACTGACTACATCCATTACTGTGCTGCCAAAAAACCCCGTTGTGGGGAAAACCTTCTCTCTCTTTTTTGTTTCAAATGCCTTAAGGGGTGAGCAGCAATTCCTTTCCTTCTCTCCAGTGTCTCCTCCTTTTCTTCGAAGATACAGTATCTGACCACGCTGCTTCTATCCGCATGCTTCAGACAAAGGTTAAGGCGCTCGAATACCGGGCTGAAGATGCCGAGAACCGGAGCCGCAGGAATAATTTGAGGATCGTGGGGCTACCGGAGGGAGCAGAGGGTCGTTCCCCATCTCAGTTCATGGAGGGCCTACTGCGCTCCTTACTACCGGCAGCTCAGCTCTCCCCCTATTTTGCGGTTGAAAGAGCCCATCGGGTGCCGCCAAGACCTGGCCTTGAAGGAGCCCCTCCGCGGACTTTTATTCTTAGGCTGCATAATTTCGATGATTGGGATGAGTTACTTAGGGCTTCTCGGGCTGCAGGAGACTTACCCTTTCAAAACACAAAGCTCCTACTGTTCCCGGATTATACAATGGAAACACAAAGACAACGCCGTTCCTTTGATGCTGTGAAGGTCGCCCTGCGGAAGAAAGGAATAAAATACAGTATCTTGTTCCCGGCCAAATTGAGAGTGATTGATGGGGAGACGGCACGCTTCTTTACCAGCCCTAGGGATGCATCGGCCTGGTTGGACACCCTGCCCCCATAAGAGGATTACACTATAAGGTCTGTACTATACGCTGTCAGCCAAGTTGCCTTTCTTGCCTTATAGACTGAGTTACCCTGAGTGCCTCCCAGCTTTAGACTCTCCCCTACGTCAGGTACTCGTGTTCCTGTTGTAATAGTCGTGGCTGGTACAGATCATGTTAGAATAACACTTGCTCTTATTAATCTGCTTAGCCCAATTCCCAGTGAAGGTTGTGTAAGTGATCCAGAGATACAGATTATATTCCCATAGCCCTTCTTTAGTCCTCGTTTGTTGTTTTTCATCTGTTCGGGACTACACTGGAACTGTTCATATGTGCCCTCTCGTTTATTTTGGGGAGGAAACCGGACAAGAAAGAAAGAAGAATGTGCCCCTGCTTAGGCAGGTGAAAACAGACTCTTTTTTGTTATACATTCTTGTTTTTCTTTTTCCTTTTATTTTTAGAATGCTTTTCACTCCACCAGCTCCAAGAAGGAACTTATCACATCCACATATAGACCCCTGGTTATTGGGGAGGATGTGAGGTCTCTACCCAAGGACACAACCCTAACTGAGGTTCCTAGTTTCATCACTATGGGTGTTTTGGGATCCAGGTGCTCCTCATGTTTCCGAGGTGCACGGGGTGGGAGGGGGGGGGGGTTGTTTGAGGATGCTCATGTTTGGGTGCCCACGTTATTTTTTCTTTTTGTTGTTTTTACTTATTATTTTTATGTTGAGTTATGTAGATGAAAATTGCAGTTAGTCTTTGTGTGCAAGTATATGATGGTATGTCCCTACTACACAGAACTAACCCATTTTGGGGATCTGTGTGTTATGGATCTCCAGTATGTCCCGGGAGGCTGTAGTTCCCCCTTGGAGGTATTGGTCCCAGGCGCTCTTAACAATTTATTTCTCTTTTTAATGCTGCACCCCTCTTATGGCTAAGTGCATGGTGGTATCTTGGAATGTGAGAGGACTGAATTCGGCGGTCAAGCAATCGCTGGTATTTGCCTACCTGCGGAGGCTCCGCCCACAAGTGTGTATTCTTCAGGAGACACATCTTGTTGGCTCCCGCATTCTTAGTCTGAAAAAGGCCTGGGTAGGTGCGCACTATCATGCATCATATTCTAACTATGCAAGGGGAATTAGTATTTTAGTGAATAAATCCCTTCCATTTCAGATTATAGAGGTCAAGTTGGACCCGGGAGGCAGATACATTCTCCTACATGCTTTAATCTCAGAGATTCCTTTTGTAATAGTGGGGATATATCTGCTCCCCCCTGCTGATGTTACTGTCCTTCACGAACTTATGCAAAAGGTTACATTGTACAACGTTGAAAACGTATTATTTATGGCCAATTTTAATTTAGCCCCCTCCAGAGACATTGACAGACTTCATGCTTCGGGACCACCCCAGCATGGACTCTCTCATTGGGCCTCCGCCTTCCACATGACAGATGTTTGGCGCCATTTTCACCCGTCGGATAAAGCATTCACATGTCTTTCTACAACATACCGGACCATGTCCCGCATTGATTTGGCCTTTGCCTCCTCTGCACTACTTCGTAGGATAGATTCCTCCGAAATCCTTTCCAGAGGCCTCTCGGATCATGCTCCGGTATCGGTTACTATCCGAATCTCACATGTGGTGGGTGAAAGAGTGTGGAGGTTGTCTAAATACTGGATTATGGACCCTGGCATTCAGGAAGAGTTACCTGAGGCTTTATGTAATTTTTGGATAAACAATGCTGAGTCCACTGGGCCATTGGTGCTGTGGGATGCATTCAAGTCTTGGCTTAGGGGGGAATACATGGCCCGCATAGCAATTAAAAAACGAGGATCTGTGCAGTCTCTGAGACATCTGGAGGAGCAGGCGAGGTCGAAGGAAGCGGCATGTGTACAAACCCCTGACCAGACTCACTATGTGCTATGGCAGGACTCTCTGAGGGAACTGTCCCTTCTTAGAGTTGAGCTAACACAAAAATCTATGCTAGACAGTGCACAGAGGGTTTTTGAATTTGGCGATAAGAATGGAAGATTGTTGGCCTGGTTGGCAAAGGGAAGGTATAATATGACTCACATTGGAAGGTTGAGGGCGCTGGGCGGTCGGCTGTTGACGACCCCGGCTGACATTAATGCAAGATTTCTTGAGTTTTATCACAACTTATACTCATCTAGAGCAGACTTTGGCAGTGACGAGCTACTCAAATATCTGGAGCGGATTCCATTCCCCTCCTTGGAAGCTGCGAAGCGCGAGGAGCTGGATAAGGACATTTCCCTAGAGGAAGTACAGGAAGCACTAGGTGCTATGCAATCAGGGAAGGCCCTGGGGCCAGATGGAATTCCCATCGAATTCTACGCTACGTATCAAAAGGGGGGTGACCAACTAGTTTAGGGGAGGGAGCCGTGCCACGTCCAATATTATATAAACACAAAACAAAGGGTTCCCCTAAATGGACTTTTCCGGCACTTGCATAGGCAAACAGGGTTTATACAGAATAAAGAGTGTTTATGTATAGTAAAAAACATGTAATTTTATTTGAAAAATACAATTGTTAAAAACAAGCACTAGATATATAAGGTAACATAGTAGGGCTACATAATAACCATGATGAACAATACATAGTAGATCGTGATAAAGAACTCTTCTCAAGCCCGACGTGTTTCGGGGTACTTAATATTTGTGACGTCCTTCTTCAGGGGCATAGTTGAGAGAGGGGTTCATCTGAGCTAATTGGAAACGAATGAAGGGGAGGAGGGTCAAGTATTTGTATGGGCTCTGTTACATTGTATCTGTTCTCCATACATTTCATACTTAAACTCTGTGTTGTACTTGACTATACCATTCCAGCTGCTACTTAATACACTATATGGAATTCTCTATTACTTATGCACACTATATATCTACCATTAGGTATGCAACTATATATTTACCTCCACACCATGCTTAACCCTCAAATTAACATCCCCATATGTATACATATATACATTGCTACTTGAATACAATGTGAGCTGGAATTCATTTATTTGTTGGCCCCTATTTGGCGCACTCTAGTTTTCATATTTTGCTTTGCATATATAGCATCCCCAACATCCTCCTTATTACTAATTTCGTTCTTATTAGTGTATTTATTTACACATTACTACATTCACCCACTACCCCTCAACCTACCTATGTTGGACCCTCTCCTAAGGTCCCCTTTATATTTTCTTATTTTTTAGGGACGCCTTTCTGTGACCTCAGCACGCCGCTCTGGCTCGCACGCGCCCGGGTCGGGCGGGACGGGAGTACTGTCACACTTCTCCACAGTGTTTGCAGCCTACCAACCTGCATCTCTCACCATCCAAGTATCAGCATCCACATTGGTTACATCACCATTGTTTACTCTCATACCTGGCCCTTTCCCTGTGGCCCTCCTTGCTTTTAGCATAAGTCTCTTTTTCACAAGCAAACAAGTATATATTTTCAGGTAGGTGATCAATTGATCATTCTAACCTTTTACTAGATATCCACATGAAAGTCCTACCAATACTTGACCCTCCTCCCCTTCATTCTTTTCCAATTAGCTCAGATGAACCCCTCTCTCAACTATGCCCCTGAAGAAGGACCTCACAAATATTAAGTACCCCGAAACGCGTCGGGCTTGAGAAGAGTTCTTTATCACGATCTACTATGTATTGTTCATCATGGTTATTATGTAGCCCTACTATGTTACCTTATATATCTAGTGCTTGTTTTTAACAATTGTATTTTTCAAATAAAATTACATGTTTTTTACTATACATAAACACTCTTTATTCTGTATAAACCCTGTTTGCCTATGCAAGTGCCGGAAAAGTCCATTTAGGGGAACCCTTTGTTTTGTGTCTACGCTACGTATCAGGATCTCTTGGCACCTAGGCTTACATCCTTACTGCTGAAGTTTGCTGAACTGGGGTCTCTCCCAGATTCGTTATGCGACGCGATTGTGGTCTTGGTGCCCAAGCCTTGCAAAGACCCTGAGGACTGCGCCTCCTACCGGCCTATCTCTCTTATTATTGCTGACACCAAATTATTGGCAAAAATATTGGCTATCAGGCTTGGTAAAGTGATAGAAGACCTAGTTCAGATTGATCAGACTGGTTACATGCCGGGAAAGGGCACCGATATCAATATCCGTCGTTTATTCTTGAATCTGGCTGCCACCCATGATAATAGAGGCACTAGAGTCATAGCCTTTCTGGACGCAGAAAAGGCTTTCGATTCTGTTGAATGGGAGTATTTGTGGGTGGTACTGCAGAGATTTGGAATAGGACCTAGATTCATGCAATGGCTCCATATTTTGTACAAAGCCCCTAAGGCAAGGATTCGAGTGAATGATACCCTCTCGGATTTCTTTCTCCTCCAGAGGGGGACCCGACAGGGTTGCCCCCTTTCCCCCAGCTTATTTGCGTTGGCCTTGGAGCCTCTGGCGATTTAATCAGGGAATCCAACCGCATTGTGGAATTAAGGCTTGGCCCTCTGGAGGAGAAGATATCATTATACGCTGACGATACCCTGCTATACCTACAAGATGCCAATGCTTCGCTAGAGGCTGCTCTCGAGGCCTTTGACGAATTTGGGCAATTCTCAGGGATACGTATACATAGTTATCAATGCTCCCTGCTGAGACCACCGCCTGTGGAAGGGAATTCCACGCCCTTGCCGCTCTTACAGTAAAGAACCCTCTACGTAGTTTAAGATGTGCAGACGAAAGAGCTGGTGCCCCAGACGGCATTAAGATGGGTGGAAGAATTTACGTACCTTGGTATAAGGATTACGAGGGAGCCCCAGGCATTCCAGCGCCTTAATCTTCTACCCGTAGTTGCTCAAATGAAAGACCACTGCTCCCGTTGGGCTAATTTACCCCTTAATCTCCTGGGGAGAATCAATATCTTAAAAATGATTTATCTACCCAAACTCAACGACATATTTCGGAATTGCCCGACGTGGATACCCCAGGCCTTCTTCAGAGATTTAGACACATGTATTGGCTCCTTTCTGTGGAGGGGATCGTCTCCACGTGTAGCACGGTCAACTCTACAGCTCCCTGTGAGCTGTGGGGGACTAGCCTTACCTAACCTGATGGTGTACTACTGGGCGGCCGTCCTGGTCACGATCAGGTGGTGGTTTGAACAATCCAGGGCCAACGCGGCTGTCTGCCTTGAGGCAGCTTTTGTGGGGTCCCTCACTGAGCTAAGCAACCTGGCATATCGCTGGGCTTCCTCGTACCCTTCTTTACCTGCTCCTACTGGAGCTACCCTGCGTGTCTGGGGAGTAGCTAGGCGAAGGTTTTTAGCTACCAACCAATGGTCTCCATATTGCCCGTTGTGGGGGAATTCGGCCCTCCCGCACTTTCGGACCATTCCGGACCCGCAGGTGTGGGCCCGGTGTGGTATCAGAGTGTTGAAGGATATTGTTTCATCAGGATCCCTTATCCCCTTTTGTGCACTTGCAGACAGACACAATCTCCCTGGGTGGATGTTATTTCGCTACTATCAGTTGCGACATGCCTTCCGCGCACAGTTCCAGTTCCGCCTTCAGGCTGATGCAATTGAGGAACTACTCTTGCAAGAAACTCTGCATAAACCCCTGTCTACACTGTACTTGACATTACTTAAGAAAGACTCGCCCAAGATGGAGGCCCTATGGAGTAAGTGGAAGTCGGACATCCCGACCTTAGACAGGGAATCTTGGGAGGAGTGCTTCGAAAATAGCCTCCAAATAATGATCTCCTCTAGGGATAAATTAATTCAAGCCAAGTTCCTACACAGAATATACTTTATGCCTCAGAGACTGCACAGAATATTTCCACAGAAGTCCCCGAATTGCCCGCGGTGCCAATCACCAGATAGTAACTATATCCATATGTTCTGGAATTGTCCTAGACTCTTCGGGTATTGGGCCGCTATAGAGGAATTCGTAAATGTTCGACTCCAATTGGAGATCTCTCTATCGGCTGAGTTAGCTTTGCTGGGTATACAGGATGACGAACAGAGACCTCGGTATACCAAATTATTATTGTCACTATTACTATTCTATGCTAAAAAAGAGATTCTAATAAAATGGACATTCATCGCCCCCTGTTGGAATTCAACATGAATATCGTATTTGTACATATATTTCATTACGATACCTAAGAGAAGAAAAACTCACATGGTTTTTGAAAAAGCCTGAAAAGTGTCACACTTCCAGAAAGGACAGGATGTGACCTCCCAGGTTGGAATGTGTTCTGTAGCTCCCATTGCGCATGACAATGCTGGCTCCGACCTGTCTATGGGAATTTCCTGATTAGCTACTATCCACACAGGCTTCAAAGGCAGATAAACTGACAGGGATGATGGATGAGGATAGATACAGGAGATCAAGGGCCCAGGTGTGTGTGAAACCTGACATCTGTCGGACGATGGCAATGCATGGACCAACACTGCCCCCCAGAGGACAAAACGGTCCATATGATGGGCTGTTGAGGGAACGCCCCAGAGACACTGTGATTCGTCCAAAGACAAAGTTGGACAGGCAAAAGGGGGGGGGGGGGGGGGTCTGGATGAGGTATGTTTGTTAAAAGTAATGTTTGCTAAAGAAACAGTCTCTTTAAGACCAGAGGACCAGCCGAGGAGGATGTGCTAAGTATCACTCTTGTATTGTGTTATGAGTGTAGGCCTTGTAATATTGCAATTTCTGGTAGTATCTTTATGTTAGTTTTCCTAATTATGCTGTTTTAATACATTCCTATTTTTATTGGGAAATAAATGTAACTTGTTTTACTAGCAGCACCGTGTGTTTGATTTCATAGCTAACCTGGTATTATTGTGATATTAACAATAGCATGTGCTCAGAGTTTACTAGACCAACTAATGGTAGGGACTAGACAAATTAATACACAGATATAATATTAATAATTATATCGATTCTTACAATTGGCACCCCAGACTGTGGAATTTTATTTTTACACAGAATCCACAAAAACCTGATGTATTTTTTTTGTCTTGAGACCCTGTAAGCAAGCATAAATCCTCAAATACACCCAGAACTGAAATCGTCTCTAGTGTGGACAAGATTGGCGCTGGCTCGCGAATTCTGAAACCACGCTTGGATGGTCATGAAGATTCTGTGAAATATTTCATCAGGGAGACGGACGCGTAGAACCTGGTGAGATCTTCGGCTGATATATGCATATTTGTTAAACGTTTGTATCGTTAGTGTGTTTTAGGCCTGTAGCCAGTAAACGGTACTGGTGAGTGAAGGGATTGATCATCCCTGGCACTGATATAGCCTGCAGATTGACAGGATATACCACACATCTTTGAGGAAAAAGTGGGAGAAATATAGATTTTTTTTTTTAATTTTTATTTATTTTGTTTTAATTTTTTTAATTGATTTTCGTTTTTTCATTTTTATTTTTTTGTTTTATTAATTTCATTACTAGTGTATTTTTTATTTGGTCCCCACGTGAGTGTGAAATAGCGCTCTGTTCCAACAGAAGTTCAATGTGGCCTGCAATCTAAGGTTTAGAAATCAGTGGGAATATAATAAGGCATTGACTAAGAGTGTGCCTGGTTTTTTGCAAGCTGTAGAGCTGCAAGGAAAGTTGTTTTTAAACGGCTTTTGGATTTATTTTTTTATTTTCTCTTCATTGTAGAACTACAAGTCAAAGTTTCTTTCAAACAGTCTTATCTGTGTGTGTTTTGTTGTCTAGCTGTGGGCATTGTGTAAGCAACTTCTGTATAGCTAGGTGCGAATTAGAATAGCAATGGAAGCCATTGAAGGTTTTGTTAACAAGTATGGTTGTGTTAGATTTGAGTCTATAAAAGAGAAGGCATTAACACACCAATACAATGATCTATTAAGACAATGTAATACACATAATGATGCCATAAAGCATAAAAAATCTTCCAAAAAAGGCAAGAAACAGAGATTAGCCAATGCTGTATGCGTGTTGTTAAAGATGAAAGAGATTGCGGAACAAAAAGAATTAGAATGGTATAGTGAGAGGAAACAATTATTTGAACAGGTACAAAGTGTAACAGAGAATATATTGGCAATGGTTGCAAAAGCAGATGCAAATGTTGCTAATCACATTCAACAATTAGTGACTGAGAAGTGTGTATTGGAACAGAGATTAGATGAGTTAGAAAAAACATGTATGTTGAAAGAACAATGTATCGCATCATTGAATCAAACAGAGGCTGAGAATTTGCATGTTATCACACTGCTTAGGGAGGAATTACAGGGTGCACAGGCAGCCATAATGGAGTTATCCTCCAAACATGCAAAAGCTGAATGTGCAATGGTGGAGGTACCCTCCGCACATGCACAGTGCTCAGCAAAGATAGAAGTGAAGCATGCAGAAAAAACAGACGCTCTTATTGCTGCAAGTGATGTTGCTAAGACAGAAATCAATGGTGGAGATGTAAATAAAAGTGCGATAACTGTGCTTGAAAGTGATTCAGGAGTTGAAACTTCTGATGACTCCTCAGACGATGAAAGTTTAAAGTCTGCTTATTCCAAGCATAGTAATCGTAGTAATAATGTCCAGCAATGTGATTTTCCACTGCCGTATGCTCAAAGAAGGGCCTATACAGAGAGACCAGCCCTCAAATGTTTTTTGTGTAAAAGGGGGGGTCACATTGCTAAGTATTGTTGGGCGGCGAATAATGGTATCAAAAGAAGATCGCAGTACCCCAAAATGACCCCAAGGCACTATGAAGTGTATTCTGCCCGATGGGGTAGCAACCCAAAGCATGGAGGCCGTAGTAATCAAACCCATTTCCCTTTAAAGACCCAAATGCGGAGACTACAGACTGAAGATCGCCAATATGGACAACAGTTACGTAGAGTCAAAATGGAGGTAGCTGCATGGTTATTCAAATGTAGCACTGGGGAAAACAAAGTTGGCAGCACTTAGTGAGCTGCATGGATGCTAAGAATTTTATGGTCAATGTTTCCTTGCCATATTTTATTTAAATACTAAGCTCATATCTAAACCTTATACATAGCAAATGTTCCCCTACAGTACAATTAATGGGAAAAGGCTTGGGGGACTTAAAAAGTCAATTATCGTGATAATTATGTGTAATCACTGTCTTTGTGTTCCTTTTTCCAGAGACCATGGAAGAAGATAAAACTGGTTTGGATACTAATGTCTGTGTTTGTTTACAGGTTCTTCAAAGAGAGAACAAAAGTGGACACATTTATCAAAACAGGGGTTAGGTTATGGTAAAGGCATAATCGATTATCAAATGGTACCATGAGCTCATTAATTAGTAATTGTTTGCAAACAATGAAAAAAAGTAAGATAAACAATAGTCAGGCATTAAGGGTTTCAAGTGTTACAAGTGAAGTTACAAATGTTGTGATGACGTACAGATGTTTTGTTTTTTGTTTTTCCCATTAACTAATTGTCTTTCAGATGGAAATGAGCACTTACTCTTCTCAGGAGGAAAATCCATGGATGTCTTTAGTTAAAACTTGAGTGTTTGTCATTGTCTTATGGTGGTCGTCTTGTCATGTTGTTTTTGTGTGATAATGGCCAGAATTTTAATTTCTTTTGTTATTAAGATTTTTAATTTTTTTAATATTTTTGGTAGTTGTTTAGTCATCCATTTTATTTTTTTGTTTGTTCAGGTGGAGAAATTATTATTTAGTCCACCTGAAAGGGGGGTAATTGGCTATTCTGTCAATTAGCAGCTGAATAGATGGTCATGGGATATGTCCTGCAGCTGAATACATCTTGTTCATTTAAGACAAGAGTTGTTGGTAGGAAGCCATTCTAGCCTCTGGAGTTCGTTTTTTTTTTCCCTCTTTTTTTTATGTTCATTCAGGTGGAAAAAGTTACAAGGTGTACGCTTTGTCCACCTGAAAGGGCGGGTTGGTGCATAGGTCTGAAAGTACAGATAATGCATTGTATTTTTGATGCTTAAATTGAAAATTTTTGAGAGTCAACATTGACGTTCGTTTTGTTTTGAAATTGTTGATCACACCATGGGGATCCATTTTAGAGTGGGTTCAGCCTAAAGGGGTCATGGTTGTTTTGATAGTTTGGTCAGAGTTGCAGAAGCCAGGAATACTAAGTTCCTGGGTTCCAAGGAAGGAACTATAAGTAAACGTAGTAAGCGAGCGGATATTATGGATAAGAATTTGATTCTGCTCTTGTGTTTCAATTCCAGAGTCCTGGTGGAGCGAGATTGGAGGGGTCTCTGGAACATGGATGACAGATGTTCATCTGGTTGGCAGTCTGACTGTGCCGTACCACACTGCAAATTTGTTCTGATAAGCATCAGGAGAGAAGGGACAAACAAAAAGATTCAGTTTAATACTTGTTTTTGCTTATGGACAATTTAATCCTAATCCTGAATCTGAAGGACTGTGCCTATCAACGACACTTGTGAGACATTTTTGCCGGATTCACTCCTGATGAATACAAACGTGTTATTAATACATGTGCGATGGGTTGAAGGTTGGGGAAGGAATATACACATCCAATCTGTCAGAACATGAAATGTGAAATATATGTTTTTTGTTGAAGGGAGGAATTGAAAGAAGGAAAGGTTTTTAATGTATGACATGTATTGACATAACGGAAGTAATATGGTGCAGGTGCCCAGGTGACTGGCGCTTATACATAATAAGGTGTCGATTGGCCAGACTAGAGGTTGGCCAGGTGACACATCAATGGGGTGAAAATTTCCTTGTATGGGGAGATACGCCTGGCTGATGTCTCACCTGAGAGGTTGAAACCCGGCACAGGGAAGGCCAGTGAATACACACAGGAGCACGCTCCGTTAGATAAAGGGAACAAACACTGGCTACCAGGGTACATGCCTTCACCACATGGAGCTGCAACATCTCACAGTGGTTGATAAAAACCTATTACCCTATATGTGCTGAGTATACACTGAATCAAGTGCAATCATTGTACCAGTGACTTGCTCCCAGAGATGTGCGGACACGGAATGAGGTTCATGCAGAGCGCGTATGTCTGAGGAGTAACCCGAAAGAGGAGGGATGTATTCAGCACTATATTGGGGGAATAGGAGCTGGGATGGGTGTTGTTAATGGGGTGGACATCGGTCTCCTGAGGAACAAACCCGCAGCCATAGCTTCAGAGAATAAGCGGGGCTTTGTTACTCAGAGAGGTTGGTGGCATCCTTAATAACATTCAACAAAGTCACATAAGTACCCAGGTTAAAGTGGTTCAAGATTTTGTCAACCATGTTGAGAGGTTGGTAGAGAATGTGATGGTATAGGACAGGAATCTGTCATTGGCTCTTGCGTGCACGAAGTGGCAGGTGGAAGTGTCAACCAGCATTGAGCTGATTGTACAGCCTCCATATGAGGGACAGTGGCCTTATGAGTTGGCATCACAGCTCAGTAAGATTTTACCAAAGCACATCTCTTACACTAATCCAAGTTGGTGGTCGAATGCCTGGATAGGCTGTACTAATTTGGATTATGAGAGATGTTACGCTTCCTCATTGATCCCATATACAGAAGTGCAGACTCAATCTGTGTATTCGGTGATATCGATGGGCTTGCGGACTGGGGATTCTACTTTGTTGCATCTGAGGCTAACTTACCCACATGTAATCAGAGAGGACAGAAGCTGGAGGCAGGTTGATATTTCCGTCTGTCGGAGGCAGGACCATGATATCCTTTGTATGCCAGGTCAATACACGGCGGTGGATGAGAAATGTTGGGAAGATTCATCACTCTGTGTTCTGGATGGGGAGAACATTGCCTCAAAGGGAACACCGGTGTATTATTTGGGACATAGGAGAGTTTGTTTCTTTGTCCTGAAGGATACTAATGTATCGTTGGTCATGGAACTAGGATGTTCTGTGAACCTGACAATAGCTAGAGGAGCATGGTGTACCCTGGGCGGTGTCTCTGAAATCCAGACACAGGAATGGAATTATGTGGTACCGCATATGGCCAATCTGTCTGTGGATGTCAACCAGAACCGCCCTGTTAATCTGAGGGCCCTGAACCTTGGTATGGGAAGGAAGATACAGGAATGGTTAACAGATCAGGATAGAGATGAGAGCCTTATGAGGATGCTGCAGCAAGAGAGAGCTAATGCTACTATAGCCATCTACCATGACCAGAATGTAATAAAGGAGGTAGTACATCAACTAGAAAATGATGTGGGAGGGTCTTGGTGGGAGGTAATATTCGGACATTCCAGTAAGGCCAACAGTATTTTGAATTATTTGATACATCCCGTGGTAATATTACTCATTATTGCTGCAGTTTCATCATTGGTTCAAGTTGGTATGTGTTGTTGGACTCGACATTTGTATAGGAAAGTCTCGCATTTATCTATACAAGTGGAGGGATGAATTGATGGTAAGGTCTCTTCATACATGGTAGAGGCTTTGCTGCCAGTTCAGAACCCTGAAATACCATTGACGTGCTAGAATTGTGGTAGGAAAGGCCATTGTGAGCGAACCTGCCTAATCCCGGCCCGTATCTACAGTGAGGAGGTATAGGAGGTTGGGAATGGGATGTGTAGTCTGATGGATCACAGGTATATATGTATATATTATGGTAATGGGTTGATTTCATGTTATGGTATAGTGTGATTAAGGTGTATTTTAGGCTAATAACATGGGCCAGAGGCCCTCCTTGAGACTCTATATCGGAAAGCTGGTTGATAGGTTGCTCTGAATGTGTGTTGGTGAATGGTGAGTGAATGGACACCCCTTGCCTGTACTGCACCCCGTCCTGAAGATATCGGAGAGAAGAAGACACAGAGTGGTGACATGGAAGTTGTCACGGAAGAATGATGTTGGTGTGTCACCCAGTAGCAAAGCGGCACGTGTTGGGAAACACAGCACATTAAGACTGTTATGGACTGTTCTACAGGAGCTGGTTCTGAGGCCTATGTTGAGAGGCGCAACACACAGCAAGACCCTTATGGACTGTTCCATAGATGTTCCTGTTGAAAACCGCAATACGTTACCACAGTTAAGGACTGTTCCATAGGTACTGGTTTGGAAGCACATGTTGGGGAGCAACACACGTTAAGACAGTTGTGGCTGTTCAATAGGAGCTGTGTCTGAAGAAGGCTGATATGCGCCCTTCAGGCGCAAAGCGGCATATGTTGGAATTCAACATGAATATCGTATTTGTACATATATTTCATTACGATACCTAAGAGAAGAAAAACTCACATGGTTTTTGAAAAAGCCTGAAAAGTGTCACACTTCCGGAAAGGACAGGATGTGACCTCCCAGGTTGGAATGTGTTCTGTAGCTCCCATTGCGCATGACAATGCTGGCTCCGACCTGTCTATGGGAATTTCCTGATTAGCTACTATCCACACAGGCTTCAAAGGCAGATAAACTGACAGGGATGATGGATGAGGTTAGATACAGGAGATCAAGGGCCCAGGTGTGTGTGAAACCTGACATCTGTCGGACGATGGCAATGTATGGACCAACACTGCCCCCCAGAGGACAAAACGGTCCATATGATGGGCTGTTGAGGGAACGCCCCAGAGACACTGTGATTCGTCCAAAGGCAAAGTTGGGCAGGCAAAAGGGGGGGTCTGGATGAGGTATGTTTGGTAAAAGTAATGTTTGCTAAAGAAACAGTCTCTTTAAGACCAGAGGACCAGCCGAGGAGGATGTGCTAAGTATCACTCTTGTATTGTGTTATGAGTGTAGGCCTTGTAATATTGCAATTTCTGGTAGTATCTTTATGTTAGTTTTCCTAATTATGCTGTTTTAATACATTCCTATTTTTATTGGGAAATAAATGTAACTTGTTTTACCAGCAGCACCGTGTGTTTGGTTTCATAGCTAACCTGGTATTATTGTGATATTAACAATAGCATGTGCTCAGAATTTACTAGACCAACTAATGGTAAGGACTAGACAAATTAATACACAGATATAATATTAATAGTTATATCGATTCTTACACCCCCCTACAATAAGAGCCTGGGAGAACTTGATAAATGCGGTTATATATGTATAAATTAACCTATATAAGTAGAGGGTGCCCCCAGAAATTTGCCAAGGTCTGGCAGCCGTGGACTGACCCTATTTGACCTCCCACTTTATATACATACTATATATGCTTGAAGAATATGTATTACATGTTGTGAGGGATGGGCGTGCAGTTTCCCCCCCCTCCCCCCCATTATTTATCTGTTATTTTTCTGCTATTTTAATCCCCCCCCCGCCCGGTAGACATAAATATGGGACAATACTCGATGTGAGGCTATTGCTGTCTCAAGTTTGATATCTATATATTGCATAATTGCTCTGTGTATCTGATGTACTAATTTTTGATTATTATGTACTGTACTTTATATTTTCTCAAATAAAGACCAACCTTGTTGTTAAAAAAAAAAAAAATAACCCAAATTAGTGGATATTGTTTGGTCCGTGTGAAAGTTAGAGAGTCTACAAGTTATGGTGCAAATCATAAAAAATTGATCACACCTGATGTACTGGTGGCCTATCTCATTTCTTGCCACCCGAACAAGTCAGGAAAGTACAAATACCCCCCAAATGACCCCTTTTTTGAAAGTAGACATTCCAAGGTATTTAGTAAGAGGCATGGTGAGGTTTTTGATGTTGTCATTTTTTCCCACAATTCTTTGCAAAATGAAGATTTTTTTCCCCCCCACAAAATTGTCATTGTAATAGGTTATTTCTCTCACATAGCATGTACATACCACAAATGACACCCCAAATACATTCTGCTACTCCTCCTGAGTATTACGATACCACATGTGTGGGACTTTTTCACAGCCTGGCCACATAGAGAGGCCCAACATGCAGGGAGCACCATCAGGTGTTTAAGGAGCATAAATTACACATCTAACTTGTTGACTACCTATTACACTTTTGAAGGCCCTGGAGCACCAGGACAATGACACGTGACACTGACGTGGCACTGATGACAGATGGCACTGATACGTGGCACTGATGAGAGATGGCACTGATGTGGCACTGACACTGATGTGGCACTGATGACAGATGGCACTAATATGTGGCACTGATGACATATGACACTAATACGTGGCATTAATATGTGGCACTGATGACACGTGACACTGATGACAGATGGCACTAATATGTGGCACTGACACCTGGCACTGATGACAGATGGCGCTGATGACAGATGGCACTGATACGTGGCACTGATGACACGTGGCACTAATGACAGATGGCACTAATACGTGGCACTGATGACACTGATGACAGATGGCACTGATACGTGACACTGATGACAGATGGCACTAAAACGTGGCACTGATGACAGATGGCACTAAAACGTGGCACTGATGACAGATGGCACTAAAACGTGGCACTGATGACAGATGGCACTGATACGTGGCACTGATGACAGATGGCACATGACACTGACAGGTGGCACTGATGACAGATGGCACTATGTGGCACTGATGACAGATGGCACTGATGGCAGATGGCAGTGGGGACAGATGTCACTGGGGATAGATGGCAGGGACATGACAGTGGGGAGAGATGGCAGGGACAGGTGCCCTGGCAGTTGTAACCATGTGACCTCATGAACCAATTATATTGCAACAATTTCAAAACTGCTTGTTGCTATGGGCTTTTAACTATATTTTCTAACTGTCACGCTCCCATTGGTGTGCGAGGCAAATTAATTGCTCGCACACTTCTTATGGGATCGTAGACAGTATTTAAATAAAACATATAATACCCTTTAATAATATACTTATGAAAAACACTAGACATACTTTTAATGGATTGAAATTGGCCGCAGCCCTTTATTATTGGCAATAAATGATTTGATCTTTAAACCAATATCATAACATACATTACATTCATGTCATGTTTACCAAATATTTTCACACCAAACCAAATTGTATTATATAATGTATACACATCTTAAAAACCATATATGATAACTCAGCCATTACAGTTCGAGTTATAACCATTTTAACCAAAAACAACTGTCCCACAAGCCAGGCTCAAACTAAACGAGCCTGGCACCCCACCCGAACCACGGCTAATTCAATACAAGACTCCAAAACTAAATTAAAAATATCCAGTGCAATTGCAGACAAATGCACATTATCTTCCCTGTAAAAACCTCTCAAACCCCCTTCTAGGTCAACATGGCGAAAAGACAAGCCATTAATTGAAGGCAAAAACTTCAAAATCGCTCGGTTGATACGTTTCCTGATTTTATTAAATTGTTTAAACTCAGGAACTAACAACCACTGCAATCTAGTAATTATTTCAGAAAAAAACTAGGATGGTATTGGGCAAAACTGAATAAATATGCAACAAGTCGAATTTAATCTGATATATAATATCCAGCGTTTTGCGGTGACCTATATCATTGCCGGTTAAATGAAAAATGAGGATACCAGGGGGAGGACAGTGTAAGTACAAGTATGACAATGCTTTGCGCAATTCAAACCAAGACATACCCCTTTTACCAAACCACCAAAGTCTAAATTGATCAGTCCGAAGTCCCAAATTAGAACCATAGACTCTCTCAGAAGCACGTTGATGAGCCCAATGGATGTATGAGTGACCTACAATCCAAACATGGCATAGTGAATCTGTAAATTAAAAACAAAAGTGAGGTCTAACATATGAACGATAACAAGAAGATTGCCAACCCCCTATACCTTTAATACAACTCTCAGATAAACCCAGATTAGAAGCTTCTGTAGCAGCCCCAAAACGGAATGAATGGGATGTAATATGTAAGTGATGTAAATTGAGAAATTGTAAGCATTTTTTTAGTACGGATTGGAATTGAAAACGGGTGAGAGGTAAGCCAGATGCATGAATCAACAGGTGTCTTTCACTAGACGGCCTAAACCACAAAAATTGGTGTACCAAGAAAACTGGACAAATTGGAGAGTTGCTAAGACGCCGAAGCGTAATCCAACGCCCACGACCCAATTGGTCAGTTTTACTCTTTTTTAAGGAAATCTGCAATAAGCCACCACTCAGTTTCAAATCAGAAAATAAAATGCCAGAGGAATCTCCATTTTTAAGAGGAAGCAATTCAGAGATGCGAAATGCACCAAAAAAAAGAGACTAAAAGATACTCTGAACATTAGCGATTCATATGAAGAGAAGCAAACAGAATTAGTAGACTCACATAAGCTAAATAGAATGTCTGCAGTAATTGGCAACCTTGAGTCTGAAACTATAGTGCGTTTACGATATCCCTTCAATGCTTGTCTCACTGAAAAGAATTCTGTACAAGAATGAAAACCCCTCAATTTAAGAAAAAAAGAAATGCCTGCCAAAATTTTTGTCACATGGGAATACGAATAGCAACGTGCCAATAAAGAATCCAAAAAAGACAGAACAAGCGGTTCAGAGAATTGAGAAGGTCCATAACATATATTGCTCAAATATGAGCACCAAGAGAACCACGCGGCTTGATAACTTGCCCATGTGGAAGGTGCAATGGAATTTTGAATAGAAGAAGCCACAACAGTTAAAGCAGGTTCCATAAATGTGGCGGACACCGGCAACCTTCTTCGTCTGCTTCCGGAACCAGAAGCCGAAATCGCTGCAAGTGAAAACGGGACAATAGGTCAGCAATAATGTTCTCTACTCCCGGAACAAATTGAGCCTTTAGCCAAATATTCAATTGTAAACATTTCAATACTATTTTCCTCAATATAGTAAGAACAGGTAAAGACTTGGATGAGAGGCAATTAATTGCATAAACCACTCCTTTGTTATCTGAATGGAATAAAAGCCTACGATTTCTAAAATAAGGACCCCACAATTCCAGGGCAACTAATATAGGAAATAGTTCCAAAAGAACAATAATTTTAGTCAAACCCTTTTCATGCCAAGATTGAGGCCAACGATCAGCCGACCAACGCCCTTGCCAAAAAAGACCATAACCAATAGCCCCAGAAGCATCGGTCCACAAATCGAGAGTAGACGTAGAGCAAAAAGGTGCTTGCCATAATGTACAACCATTAAAATTTAATAAAAATTTTTGCCAAATTATTAAATCGTCCTTCAACAACAACAGGCCCTCCATCTGTTGATTTGACCAAATGCGTAGCCACGGTAACATGTTTGTTATGTTCACTGGCGTTATTGCTTTTTCGAAAAAGATCAGTATTCTGAGATGAATTGTTAGAAACTAACCTTTTAAAACAACGCAATTCTGCATGATTGCCAGCACAATAAGCACATTCATGCTTATATTTGCAGGAATTGGGCCATTTACATTGACCCTTATTGCAGCCAAAACAAACACCACGCCTAAATGAACCAGTAGGAGGAGCAGAAGGTTTGGCGAATTGTTTTTGAGGGAGTAGCAATTTCAGCCACAGCCCCACATCTTCCATCCTCCATTTTTGTGAACCGCAAGTTTCTGACGAAATGATTTGTCATAAAAGAACCATGCAAGACCATTAAAGTTCTTATAAGCCTCTAAAATAATTTCCACATGCTGGAACAATCCACAACAGCATTCAGGATGTTTTTCTCCCATGACACTTGCAAAGATACAAAATGCCTGTAACCAATTGTTAAAGCTACAAGGCACTGTTTTACGCTTGTCATCGTCATTCTTATCAAAATCTCGCTTTTCCATACGATTATCTTTAAAAGAAGGCAAAAGGGATAAAATATCAATGTATTCTCCCTTCCAAATTCTTTCTTTAACAGAATTACTCAAATGGAAACCTAAAGGCGAAAGTCCGCAGGACAGGGCCTCTTTAAAACAACTCTCAGGGACTGATAGAGAAATTACAGGAGTAGTTATTGGCACAGTATACAAAGATACCTGAGACACTGCAGGTTGGTCAACAGTAGAAGTACCCAACCAAACACCAGCAACATTAGCATCAACTGTGTGAACAGGGGTAGGTGGTGCACTGACAGGATTTTGCAATGCAGACAATGAACGCGCTAATCGCAGAAGTAGCTGTATATCATCACACTCACCTGTCCTATTAGAGGAGGCAGTCAGCAGCGTATTTACAGCAGGTACAGTAGACAGAGCTGGAATACCAATAGATACATTATCAACATCAGCAGAACAATTAGTAGCTAGTGTCAGTGAATGACCACTATGATCAATGACAGTGTTATTTTTCCCAGTATTATGTGACACTTCAGGTAAAGCAGGAACAGACTCATCTAAAGAAACAGTCTCCAAATGAGGGGAGACAGTACTTTTATGCAGCATAGATGATGTTGTCTTTCTTTGGGCAGCCTGAGAACAGCGCTTACCAGATGAATGTTGCCTGGGAGGTGATGGAGAGTCAAAGCGACGAGGTCTCTTCCTCTTTCTGTGAGAAGGAGCAGGAGCTAGGACCTCACTGACATCGGATCTGCCAGCCTGCTCTTGGCTCAGTGAAAGAACAGGAAAGACGTCAGAGAAGGCAGCAGGCGGAGCCACAGGAGGAAGATCGTAACAGGAAGATAACACAGCAGGCTTGGAGAAATCCCTCGGTGCACAGAGGAGATGTGTAGCCGACAGAGAAGGCACTGTGAGTGCAGATGAAGCCAGTGATGATGAAGCCTCTGGAATTGCAGTATGTGGAGGATCCATAGCCAGGCAGCGACGCATCCATTCATCCCCATGAGATGATCCAGCCCTTTCAAGCAGCTGACGCAGTAAAATTTTCATAGTAAGTGGCCAGGAAGTCTCCTCTCCAAGCTTCTTCTTCTCCTGTTGAGCGCCGACTGAAACTGTTGCGCAGATTATTTTAAATTTAAAGTGGAGTTCCACCCACTTTTACAACTCTTCAGCATCCCTCACTAAACTGTGCACAAATTGGATATTTTTTTTTTTTTCTCAGTACCTACTGTATATCTTCTGTATTCATTTTTCACTTCCTCCTCCCTGGCCGCGGCCCATCGCATCATTTCCTGTTTGCAATGCCTTCTGGGAAGGGGCGGCAACTTTCTCTGAAACTGCCGTTGCTATGGAAACCTGACCTGAAACCTATTACACTGCTTGTGCTGCACTGAGCATGTGCGAGATCTGCAAGGATGAGATCCAGGAAGAAATACAGTCTGGCTTCAGATGCCCACACTTAAGATGGCCACGGCTAATTTTATAAAATGACAAACTACTGCTATAAACTAACAAAACAGACCTTAGTTTACAGACTAACTTTACTAGAATACATTAAGCTTGTGTATTATAGGGGTATTTTTATTGAAAAAGTCAAATTTCGGCCGGAACACCACTTTAAATGACTACTATTAGCTCGTGCCTTGGCAGTTGTAACCATGTGACCTCATGAACCAATTATATTGCAACAATTTTAAAACTGCTTGTTGCTATGGGCTTTTAACTATATTTTCTAACTGTCACGCTCCCATTGGTGTGCGAGGAAAATCATTGTTCGCACACTACTTATTCCTTATACAAACATTCATAGGCCTACTTTTTAGTTGATGTGCAGATAGTGCTTGCTATGTTTTTCATAATTGAAAGTAGAAGTTTAGGCAACACTTTTTTTTTTTATAGAGCAGCGTTTCTCAACCTTTTTCCAGTTGGACGCCTTTGAAAAGTATTTTCAGTCTTGAGATATCCCTGTCCAAGGCTTGGTTCTTGTTACTGTGTGTCACGGTTACACACGAAAAATCGTTCTTGTTCCTGACACACAGACAAATGCTTTAAGGGTGTCTTTAATTTTGAATGGTATCCCGCACATTGGTAAACATGGGGTGCTTTTGGTGCGGCACAATTTTAAAAAAGGGTCAGGGACTTCTTTCCCTGCATTTCTGTGGGTAGGGAAGCCCATTGAAATGAATGGCTGCGCAACACGCATCCACACAGATGTGAACCAAGGGCTTGTTCACATGTCAGGTTGGAGGGGTGGTAAAACCACATGGTTGAGCTCTTTTTACCACCCCCAAATTTACACCCTTTAGCTGCAGAGGCAGAAGCTGGGGGTGTACACATGTTGTGGCTGCAGCTGGAGGTGTACCCAGGGTGAATGGAGCTGCACTGCAACTGTGTGCATTGCACAAAGTTGTGGTGTTGTGATGCTGCATTTACGGGCTTAAAACAGGTGGTGAGGAGGTGACATGTTGCCTCTTTAACACCTGCTAAATGCCTCTGAAAAGCGATCTGATTGCTTTTCAGAGGAGCAGCAGTCCTTGCTAATATCACAAACAAGCCATACAAAAGCAGTTTTGATGGTACAGGAATAGGTGGGCAGGGTTAAAAGGACACATGTACACAAAAATGTATACATGCACACATACAGACACAAATATACACACACAGGGGAGGGCTGACAGCCTTAGGTCTGCATAACTCCCAACATTTGAACTTCACAATGATGGACACTGGAGGAGGGAACAGATCTGCGGCGCACAGTGTGCCAGGGTAGAATGTGAGTGTGGCTAAGTGCTTAGCAGTGGGAGGGGCTCAAGGGAGGCGATTAAACAAAACCCAGGCTTCCTTGTACCTATAAAATATGCTTTGATTTCTTTGTCTGAGCCTACCTTAAGGCTCGATTCACATTTATGCATGTTGCTTTTGAGCGTTTCTGCAGTACTTTTTGCGGTGCGGACACACGTTTTTACCGTGTTTTGTGTTTTTGTTTTTTTTGTTTTTTACACTGTATATAGCTGATTGCTAAGGAGAAGCCATCCGCTGCATCCTTAACAACCGATGAGTCATCAGCTGTCAGCTGGCTTCCCGCTCAAATAAAAAATGCCGGCTAAAAAAAAATCGTGAAAAAAAACAGCGTGGGGTCCCCCCCAGGTACATACCAGGCCCTTGGGTCTAGTATGGATTCAGAGGGAACCCCCACACACCAAATTTTTTTTTTAAATGGCGTGCCAAAATCCATACCAGACCATTATCCGAGCATGCAGCCCGGCAGGTCAGGAAAGGGAGGGGACGAGCGAACGCCCCCCTCTCCTGAATTATACCAGGCCGCATCCCTCAACATGGGGGGAAGGGTGCTTTGGGGCAGGGGGGGCTCTGCGTCCCCTCACCCCAAAGCACCTTGCCCCCATGTTGATGGGTACAAGGGCCTCTTCCGGACAACCCTTGCCCGATGGCGCAGAGCCCCCCCGCCTCTAAGCACCCATCCCCCCACGTTGAGGGCATGCGGCCTG
This sequence comes from Lithobates clamitans, assembly GCA_037952925.1. Taxonomy (NCBI): domain Eukaryota; kingdom Metazoa; phylum Chordata; class Amphibia; order Anura; family Ranidae; genus Lithobates; species Lithobates clamitans. Next base: position 303,313 of record JBBGZY010001101.1, on the reverse strand, counting down.
GTTTGGTTCAGGAGGGGGGGCGCTCGCTCGTCCCCTCCCTTTCCTGACCTGCCGGGCTGCATGCTCAGATAAGGGACTGGTATGGATTTTGGGGGACCCCCACGCCATTTTTAAAAAAAAATTTGGTGTGTGGGGTTCCCCTCCGAATCCATACTAGACACAAGGACCTGGGGGGGACCCCACGCTGTTTTTTTCATGATTTCTTTTTTTTTAGCCGACATTTTTTTTTTACATTGAGCGGGAAGCCAGATGACTCATCGGCTGTTAAGGACGCGGCGGCCGACTTCCCGGCCCCTTTTAGCAACCAGCAATATACAGTGTAAAAAATGTAAAAACCGCAAATCGCGGCAAAAACGCAGTACTTTCGTTTTGGATGCTGGTCCATTGAATTCTATTACATGCAAAACGCTGCATTTTGCGGGAAGAAAAGTCCCCAACCCTTTTCAAAAACGCAGAGGCACAAAAATGCATTGATGTGAACATGTTCCATAGGAACCCATGTTAAAAAATTTCCCTGCATTTCTGCAAAATGCATCAAAAAATGGATTAGTGTGAATCGAGCCTAAGAACTTCATTAACCACTTCAATACCAGGCACTTGCGCCCCTTCCCACCCAGGACAATTTTTATCTTTCAGCGCTGTCACACTTTGAATGACAATAGCGCGGTCATGCTACACTGTACCCAAACAAAGATTTTATCATTTTGTTCCCACAAATAGAGCTTTCTTTTGATGATATTTGATCCCCTCTGCGGTTTTTATTTTTTGCTAAACTAAAAAAGAACAACATTTTTTAGGGCTGTTACTGATTAAAATTTTCATGTTCGATTAATTGATTTTTTAAAAATCGATTAATCGACTAATTTTGATTAATTATAACGCACATACAGATCCAACTACAATTAGCTGATTTAGCATCGTTGTTATGGCAACGAACGAAGCCGGACATAGCGGGGCATGGCTAGGACGTCACACATCATGAACTCAGCCTCACCGTGCCCATAATCTCAGCCTTACCGTGCCCATAATCTCAGCCTTACCGTGCCCATAATCGCAGTCTCACCGTGCCCATAATCGCAGCCTTCAGTAAGCATTCAGCCAGAGCGTGAAACGCGTCAGCAGCTAAGCTGTATTGCTCCAGCGGTGTCATGTTCTGTATTATTCCATGTTTTGAATAAAGAAGATTTTATTTTGCCCATCTCAGTGTGCGGCTGTCCAGATCTTTTCCGCATGAATACAATTATACCAACAATCGCCAGCACCTGGGGCTCCCTCCTTCATTGCATAGTGAAAGATAAGAGACTTCAGATTGGATTGTCCGGAGCGGTGGTAATTATTTTCAATCGCAGCCTTACCGTGCCCATAATGCAGTCTCACCGTGCCCATAATCTCAGACTTACCATGCCCATAATCGCAGCCTCATCATGCCCATAATCGCAGCCTCACCGTGCCCATAATTGCAGCCTCGCCGTGCCAATAATCACAGCCTCACCGTGCCCATAATGCTGTCTCACCGTGCCCATAATGCTGTCTCACCGTGCCCATAATGCTGTCCCACCATGCCCATAATCGCAGCCTCGCCGTGCCTATAATGGCAGCCTCACCGTGCCCATAATGCAGTCTCACCGTGCCCATAATGCAGTCTCACCGTGCCCATAATGCAGTCTCACCATGCCCATAATGCAGTCTCACCGTGCCCATAATCGCAGCCTCTCTGTAGTCAGTGCCTGGATTACACAGTCTGCGGGCATCTCCCGCTGTGTGTCTCGGAGCTGAGTGTGAAAACTTTGGCCGCGCTGTGAGAAAAGTCCCGCCCTCCTCCTAGATCAGCTTGTGTGATAGACAGAACACTGCGTCTATCACATGCTCGGAGACACACAGCGGGAAATGCCCGCAGACTGTGTATGACATATAGTGGAGGAGGAGGGAGTGGAGCGCTGCGCTGCAGCCACAGCTTGGCCCAAAGCGGCCCCAGGGCAGGCAGCCTAGCGTTTAAAAAAAATTTGATCGATCAAAAAAATTAACGAGAAATTGAGGAATTAATCGTTAATTTCCCCAGCCCTACTGTCACGTACCTGGTAGGAGTCTGAAATGACGAGGTCAGCCTCTCTTGTATCTCCAATCCAAGCCCCACTGAAGATGGAGCAGATGATGGCAAGGATCAGGAGGAACACGAGTGCCTGTGAATGCTGCGTGCAGAACTTGCCGGAAGTGTTGCAGACTGGGAAGTGCAGGCAGGGTTTCTGGTGAAGAGCTGGAACCAGCACAGCTGAGAGGATGGACGGCCAGCACAGGTACTCGGAAACAGCGTGGAGCCAAACAGGAGACAGGAGCGAGGTCATCAGTTAAGCCAGGTTCAGTAACGGGTGGGCAGCGAGGTACCAAGGTATAAACAGGAGCAAGGTCAAACAGGAAGCCAGAATCATGAACCAGTAATCAGAGTAATCAGAGTCCAGAAACAGGGTCAGGAAGGCCAGGGTTTCAGCAACAGGAAGTCAAGTCAAACAAACAGGGTTTCAGAATCTCAGGACACAGCTGAAGATCAAGCAGCACCTGTCAGAAATCAGAGCAACCCTTAAATAGGCTGTCAGGTGCCAATTGTGGTCAGATGTGTGTTCCTGCGCAAGGAAATCTGCCGATTCCCGTGAATGCGCGCATGTGCACGTGTGCGTGCCGGGCGCATCCTGACAGTTCTCTTACACATACATTTAAAAAAAAAAAAGTTTTTTTTCGTTTTCGTTAAAAATGTTGTTTTCTCCTTCACTGACAGGCACTGATGAGTTGGCACTGATGAGGATGCACTGATATGTAGAATTGGTGGGCACTGATAGGCAGCACTGATATGCAGCACTGCTGGTCAGCAATAGGCGGCACTGATATACAGCACTGATGGGCACTGATAGGCGGCACTGATGGGCACTGACTGGCAGCACTGATGGGCACTGACTGGCGGCACTGATGGGCACTGACTGGCAGCATTGATGGGCACTGACTCGCGGCACTGATGGGCACTGACTGGAGGCACTGATGGGCACTGACAGGCGTCACTGATTGGCACTGATGGGCAGCACTGATGTTGAGGTACTGACAGGTTTTACTGCTGGGCACTGAGATGGGCACTGACTGGCACTGTGGTGGGCACTGATTAGCACTGATATGGGCACTGATTGGCACTTTGATGAGCACTGTTAGCTGTGTTTTTATGGGGCACTGACCGACAGCTTATGGGCACATTTTAAAAGGTGTTGTGGCACATCTGAGGGGGCTGTGCTGATAATCAATGTGCTGATTATTAGCACAGACCCCCCTCCCACCCTCTGACAGGGAGAGCCACCGATCGGCTCTCCCTGTCAGCGCAAACCGAGAAATGCCCTTTACCGGCACTTCCTGGTTCACGCGATGATCAGCTGTGATTGGTCACAGCTGATCACGTGGTAAGAAGCCTCTGACAGAGGCTTCTTATCACGATCGGAGATGTGGGTGTCAGACTGACAAGCCTCACTCGCGAGCCGGCATGTTATCCCGCTGGATGTCATATGACACTCAGCATAACAGAACCACTTCCCAGCCCTCTTTCTGCATACGGCGGGTGGGGAGTGGTTAAAATAGTCAGGGACTGCATAGCAATCAGCTATGCAGTCCCGGTATTACAAAAATATATATGGAATAATAGAGGGAATCGGCAGTATTATGGAGAATTATGGACTGCGTCCATGGAGCTCTGTACAAAAAATGGGTAACACTTGAGTCAGAGCTGTGTAATTAAGCTCTGAGTCGGAGTATTTGGATACCAAGTCAACACAGAAGTCTCCCTAGGGATACGCCTCCAATCACTATGGAGACATTGAGAATGTGGGATAAGCTCTCCAAAAGTGGGTCTTGGCAATATAATAGCCCTTTGATGTTCCTCACAGGTAATAATTACTTTCCTCCAGGGAAGGACAATAAATTATATTTAAAATGGACCTCATTTGACCATTTGAGATTAAAGGATGTACTGAAGGGGAACACCCTCTGTTCCTTATCGGATTTATGATAAAAGTATGGTAGAACTCCTTGGGATGCATGGAAATATAAACAACTTCAACATTTTGTAGACTCTCTCCCAAAACCTCTTCGTTCAGTAAGGGGGCTGAATCCATGGGAAAGATTAGTCAACCAAGGGGGAAGAAATAGACAAGGGATCTCTAACATATATAAGCTGTTAATCTCTCCCCCAAAGGTGGACTTATGGTGCCCACTGGAATGTTGGGAACTAAAGCTAAATCACTTATTGCCTGAAACAATGAGAAGTAAAGTTTACGATTACGTTCATTCATCTTTAGTTGATATAAGGATGAAGGAAACGAATTATAAGCTACTAATGAGGTGGTACTATGTCCCACTAAAATTACATAAAATTGGTGGGCGTGTCCAAATGTGAGCCGAGGAGGAAGTCCTGGCGAAGAGCTCCGCTTATCCTGACAACAATCCGCAGCCATCCTGTCCAAAGTACACCCTGGTGAGCCTCAAAAACTGCCCTGTCCGTCCCTGGGCTTCCCCTGCCTCAGCCCCAGCCTAAATTTTGGAGCCCAGCCGACTGGCTGAGTAGTTACATGGCCAGCGGCCCTCTCCACACATCTAGGACCAGCCTCCATTTTAGGGCCTACGGAGCCTCCTGATCCCTCTGTGCTCAGGTACCGCGATTCACGGGATGGGCGGACGCCACACACTCACCCACCTGTATCAGCATCTCCGGAGGAGGATGATTGGGTGCCCAGCGGAAGGGGTTCCCAGGAGGTCCCAAACGGCCGGCTCCTCTCATCCACGGCCTGCCGCCATCTTGAGGCCTACAAGGCCTGCTGTATCCTCCTCAGCCGGGTGCCGCAATCAGCGGGCAGAACTCCTATCCCAGTAGTAGCACCTTTGAAGGGGACTGTTAATAAGTGCAGCACCTGGGAGCGGTCAGCAGGCTCCAACAGGCCTCAGTGGAACACAGAATTGCACCAGTTGGAGGTGTCTGCCGCCCCTGCTAGCAAACCTCCCTCTCTAAAAAGCACAATCTCTTAAAGGGGACATAACCACCACCCTGCACTACAATCTGCAAAACCCCTAGATCGCCTGCTCATGCCTTCAAAGAGCAAAACAGCATACAAAAAGGTGCCTTCACAGCCTGCCCAGCCTGCTCAGTGTCCCAGTGCCATTCTGGATCAGTTTAAAGCGCTGTTAGCAGACATGGAGCAGGCAGCGAACCCATCGGCCTCTCCACCTCCGCAGGCACCACCACAATCAAGTGACACCACTGTTATCCTCGCGGCCATAGAACAGAGTAGAACCTCCTTATTGGTTCGCATCGATCACTTGGCTGAGGAATGTAACCTCATCAGAACAGATTTGGACAAATTCAGGGGCAGACTTTCTGAGACTGAGACACGAATCTCTGCAACAGAGGACCTCACTGCCCGCCATGACGATGCCCTCCACACACTGCAGTGCACCGTCCAATCCCTGGTGGCTAAATCTGACGATGCGGAAAATCGCCTCCGGAGAAATATTGTCAGGGTCCTGGGTCTCCCGGAGGGGGCGGAGTTTGCTGAGTTTTCAGAGGCATTCTTTAAGACACTTCTTAACCTGACCAAGGTCCCCCCAACCTACGTGGTGGAAAGGGCCCACAGAGTCCCAACTGGTCGGGGCACCCCTGGGGCTCCACCAAGGCCCTTCCTAGTGAGGTTTCTCAACTATAAAGACCGTGATTGTATCCTCCGTGAAGCCTCTAAACACTCCACCCTCCCCTTTGAGCATACAGTGGTGCATCTTTATCCTGACCTCTCCATGGACCTACAAAGATGTCACAAAACTTTCACTGATGTCAGAAGACGACTCCGAGAACGCAATATCAAATACTCAATGCTCTACCCAAGTCACCTGCGAGTTCAACATGGCAGTTCGGTGAAGTTTTTTGAATCCCCAATGAAGCAGGCACCTGTCTGCTATCTTTTCAGTAACACTAGTGCTTATTCTCCAATCTACAATTCTGTTGTGGATGTTGTTTTTTTGTTCCAAGGTCTGTTTGGTTATGTTCCATGGCTGTTGGCTTAATCTAGTATATTACAAAGAGTGGTGAGTTGCTGCTCTCTCGTGGTGGGGCCATACAGGGGGACTCATCTACCCAGCTGTCTACCATCCTCCTCTATTCCTGTGGCCACCTAGCGGGACTGCCCGGATGCCCTCTGGGCATGTGCCTGCACTGGGGGGGTAGGCTAACCTTCCACTTGTTGACTCCTGTTGCTATTGGGGTCTCACCGCGGGTTCCTCCCATGGTGGGGGACTGGTGCGGCTCACCCCCCTAATTGGGGCAATGTACTCTCCTGTTCTCACCAGATCCTAACTAATCGGAGCTACAGCAAAATAAATCAACACATCTTCCCGAGGACAGTGTGCCCACGTCGGGCATCTACAGAATATCCGATCTCCTACCAGATGTGGTGAGACACACGTTCCCCCACCCTCACCTGCTGTTACAGGCCAGACATCATCAGAGAATTCCCTGGAACTTTGAGCCTCACGTAGGCGATTTCTGTTGGTATTGAAGTTTAAAGTTCAGAGATTAAACTACAAGCTCGGTTAGTGCTTCATCTACCACGGCCCTGTGTGCAGGGCTTCCAGGGGTCCCAGTGACCCCAAGGTTTCATTTGTTTGTCTGTTATGGGAAAAAGCCCTACATCGACTTTTTTTTTTTTGGCTTTTGGCCTCTTTTTTTGGCCACTGGGCTTAGTTTATATGGTGTATGGATGTTATGATTTTTAGGAGAGGAGTTTTTCTGTTTTAAAATCCCACATATATATTCTGCTGCTCAAACGTTCCATCAGTTCAAGACTGAAATGACCTGTTTATACTAAAAATGGGTATTTTCACATGCAATGGCTTGCTGGTTTCATCCCACTCCTGTTCGCTCCTGGCATTTCATGATTGCTAACTCGGATACCGAATCTCTGACCATTCTGTCATGGTATGTCAGGGGGCTCAACTCCAAGTATAAAAGATCATTGCTGTTCCAATATTTAAAAATGTATAATCCTCACATAGTGTTGTTGCAAGAGACGCACCTGATGGGTAGCAGGGCCCTGGCTCTTAGGAAGCCATGGGTGCAGAGAGCGCTTCATGCAACTTATTCCTCATACTCCCGTGGGGTGTCTATTCTGATTAGCAAATGTATACCATGTGTGATTCAAGATGTTTCTTTGGATCCCCAGGGGAAATATATTATGTTAGTGTTAACCATCTACAATACGAAGTACATTATTGTCAATGTATATCTGCCTCCTCCTAGTCAGATATCGGTCCTGTATTCGTTGTATGAGAGGCTGGATGATGGACTGACCACTAAGGCAGCTGTAGCCCAGAACCAGTCACTGATGAAATGGAAGTGGTACCTTCAAGAAAGAGGGGGTATTGCAGCTGGGGATGTTAGAGACATTTCAAAACAGTTGGCTGGGCTTGTCACTTTTACCAGCACCCGGCCAGAAGAAGAAATTCCTGTGCTGCAGTCATCCCCCATTCAAGAGGCTCCACCCTTTGAGTCTCTATCAGAAGACATGAAGGAGTCAGCGTGGTTCACTGATGGTTCAGCCATAGTCACCTCGTCTGGACGTAAATGGACAGCAGCAGCCTACAACCCAAGTACAGACACAGTCCTGCAGGAGACCGGAATTGGAGGGTCCAGTCAGTATGCAGAGTTGAAAGCTGTGGTGATGACTCTTCAGGAGGATCCTTCTTCCCATGTCACTATCTACACTGACAGCTGGGAGGTTTTTAAATGACCGACAACTTGGATGCCCACGTGTAAGTCCAATGAATGGATGATTCATGGAAAGCTGGTGTGGGGAGGCAAGGAAGTCTGGGACTACATCTGGAAGGAAGCTCACTCCCGCACCATAAAAGTGGGGCATGTTGATGCACATGTGCCCCTAGTCCCAGACTTTGAGAACTATAACAGAGTTGCAGATGAAATCACCAAAGTGAAGGCAGTTGTGCCAATTGATCCTGTCTTGATGAACTTGGCCAACTGGGCCCACAAGCAATCTGGACATTTGGGGCAGAAAGCAACATATGAATGGGCACAGCAGAGAGGATTGCCTATATCCGTGGACATGATAAAGACTGTAATAGGGAACTGTACAGTGTGTGGAGAAGTGCGACAATGGCCATTGCAAAAGTACTCCACCGGGTCGATTAAGAGGGGTGAGAGACCTGCAGAGATCTGGCAGATCGACTTCATCGGTCCATTGCCCCGGGGAAACAATGGACTGAGATATTGTTGCACTGCAGTGGACACCTATTCAGGACTCATGCTTGTTCATCCTTGCAAACATGCAGATCAAGCCGAAATGCTTCAACTGCTTCAGAAACTTGTCGTTGCTTATGGTTGTCCCAAACGAGTCCAAAGTGATAAAGGCTCACACTTCACTGGATCAACAGTACAGCAGTGGGCCAAAGACTTTGGAGTGTACTGGTTGTGCAACATCCCATACCCTCCACAGGCAGCTGGTTTGATTGAAAGATACAACGGGCTATTGAAGGACCAGATACGCAAACTTACACCCACACATACACTAAGGGGGTGGGATCGGGTCCTCACACAGGCAGTCATGTTGTTAAATTCTGGGCCAATAGCCAAAAGCAAACCATATGAGAGGATGGTAGGAACTGTGGCACAGATTATACAGCTGGAGTGCAGAGTTCAGTATTTATGTAAGGTTCCTGAAAGAACAGGGCTTAACAGATACCATGTTACTGCTTCCCATGACATAGAAACCAAGAGTGATGTATATGAAGCTGAAGACTATCTAGGAATGAGAGGGAATCTGGCAGGAAGGTTTGAAGTTACATTTGCATTGACAGATGAGCTTCAAGACAGTGGCTGGGACTCTGATTGGTTAGTGGATACTTCTCAGCAAGAGTGGAAAGTGAGGCTACATAACAGCAAACCTTCCAAAATAAACAGCAGTGATCTTCTGGGAAATATCAGTATATTTCCTCTCCTTCCTATTGATGTTCTTTGGGGGGGTCAGAAGTGGGTACAGGCAGGGGGCAAAGTGTTAGTCAGATATCCAGACAAGAAGCCATTTAGAGGAGAGATTGTAGCTGAAGGGCCTGGGTCTACTGTTTATGTATTATTAAAAGGAACAGATAATCCGCTTTGTTTTCCACTCCACAGGCTGTCTCCGATTTGATCCATAGGAAGACCAGAGAAAATTGGTGATATGATGGAAGAAATGACGGAAGATCGCAAGAGCTGTAGAGAGCAAGGCCTTTGATGTATTACAAGCCTGGACTTGTTTCTAAAGAACTTTAGAATGGACTTTCTAATGAACTTTTTAGTTAAAGACCTTCTCAATTTCAGAAATGGGATTTGTTGCATTAAAGGAAAATTAATGTTTAGAATGAATTTAGTAATAAAGAGATTTTCTGTGTGTAGTCTGAGAGAAAAATCAAGGGCGGAATGTTTTGCGTTTGATATAAAATATAATTTTTCTATAAGACTCATAGCATTCTGGTGTCACAGAGACAGACTTTCTCAAACAAATGCTGGATACAATGGGTAGTGTTGTATTGTTACAGATTTCAACAGGCTATTGTCTCTACAGTAGACAAGAAAGAGATTTACTTGTTTGAGGTTTTTTTCAGCTCTCAAACTGAAAGAATGACTGTTAGATTACTGTCAGGTGTTGGCTTAATTAGACAATGGGTACGTAGATACAGTTTTCAACAGTCCATTGTTTCTACAGCTATAGTAAACAGGCATGTTTTCTTTTGTTTGGTAACTATGGCAAACAGCCTGACACATAAAAGGGGTTAGTAGGGACACACACACACACCATCATGCTGTAACATCTGAAGCCACTCATGATAGAAGAAACTTGCCTGATGCTCCAGGAGAATCGTTGCCAATGGAGATCACGAACATACAGTAACAGAAGATAAGTAACCTTTAAGTGTATTTGTACTATTATAGACCATAGGCTGTTCAGTTTGCTAGGCATTTTGCTTGTTATAGATATCTGTCAGTCTTGTATTCCTAATATTGTAATAGTTTTTGTATGTACAGCATCTTTGTATAGCAAAGCACATTTACACACTGCAGAAATCTCAGCTTCCTTGCTTATACCACAGAGTAACCTTGCTAGATAGACGCAAGCAAAACAATTTCTCACACACAGCATATGCATACAACAAATTACACCCCAAAATACATTCTGCTACTCTTCCCGAGTATGGCAATACTAGATGTGTGAGACTTTTACCCCGCCAGGCCACATACAAAGGCCCCACATTGAAGTAGCACCTTCAGGCATTCTAGGAGCATAAATTACACATCTCATTTCATTCCTACCTATCACACTTTTGAAGGTCCTTGAGCACCAGGACAGTGGAATTACCCACAAAATGACCCTATTTTGGAAAGCAAACAGCCCATCATATATACTATGAGGCATGGGCTGCAGATAGGTACTCGGGTACTCTGATAGGTTGCAGATAGGTACTCGGGTAACTTGATGAGCTGCAGGCAGGTACTCGGGTACTCTGATGGGCTGGTGACAGGTACTCAGGTACTCTGATGGCCTGGTGACAGGTACTCGGGTACTCTGATGGCCTGGTGATAGGTACTCGGGGACTCTGATGGGCTGGTGACTGGTATTCGGGTACTCTGAACAGCGGCGACAGGTACTTAGGTACTCGGTACTCATATAAACTGTGACAAGTACTCAGATATTCAGATGGACTGTGACAGGTACTCAGGTACTCATATGGACTGTGACAGGTACTTGGGTACTCAGATGGTATGTGACAGGTACTCAGATGAACTGTGACAGGTACTCGGTACTCAGATGGACTGTGACAGGTACTCGGGTACTCAGATGAACTGTGACAGGTACGCGGGAACTCAGATGGACTGTGACAGGTACTCGGGAACTTAGATGGACTGTGACAGGTACTCGGGTACTCAGATGGACTGTGACAGGTACTCGAGTACTCTGTGTGTGACAGGTACTCAGATGAACTGTGACAGGTACTTTTATGGGTGGTGACAGGTCCTCTTTATGGGGGGAATCAGTGTGATTGGTGTACACTGTAAGCGGTAATGAGATGTTACCGCAATCTCCTTCTCACACACGATTAGTGTGTGAGGAGGAGAACCCGGTAACATCACGTTACCGCTCTGTTTACATTTGGTAATCGGCTGTGAAAGGATCACAGCCGATCACGTGGTAAACAGTTGCCGGCTAATGGCTGTTTACCAGCGTTGTGACGAGCAGTGTTCCCGGGAACACGCTGCCACTGACGTGCACGCACAGCGCGATCGTACGCCGTGCAAAGTGGGGCGGTACCATCTGTGATCAGCCGTGACTTCATCATGGCCGATCATGTGGTAAGCAGCCATGCCCAATGGCTGTTCACCTCCCTCGGTGACATGCTGCCACCGAAGGTACAGGGCTGCGCGCACACGATCGCGCGCATGCCCTGTTTTAATTGGACAGATGTCATATGACGCCCGCCCAGAACAACAGCCACGCCGCCTGGCAAGCAGTTAAATCCAGTCAAAAAGCCGGATGGCAGGTTTGTTCAAGACCTTAAGGCCATAAATAATCTTGTAGTGCCCATAGCAACGATAGTACCTGATGTGCCATCACTCCTGACTTCCATACCCTCTGATGCAGAGTATGCCACCGTAATTGATTTAGCAAATGCATTTTTTAGCTTCCCGGTGGACGAAGAGACACGGCCTATTCTTGCATTTTGTCTTAGAAATCGCCAGATGACCTGGTGCAGAATGCCCCAAGGGTATGTAGAGTCCCCTGTAGTCTTTTCAGTTGTACTCCAGGCAACCCTACGGTCCTGGACTCCCCGCCATGGTGCAGTCCTATTACAGTACGTTGATGATTTGTTGTTATGCAGTCCGAGTCAGGTTTCCAGCAGAGAGGATGGTAAAGATTTATTGTACTGGTTAGCAGAAAATAGTCACAAAGTCTAAAAAGAAATTGCAATGGTGTCAAGAGACTGTTGAATACGTTGGTTTTACCCTCACAAAAGGAGAGTTGCAGCTCTCGTGGGTCTGCCCTGCCCATTGACAAAGAAAGATATACTATCTTTTCTTGGTATGATTGGTTACTGCCGCCAATGGATACCGCACTGCTCTTTCACAGTTTGATTGTGGTGTGAAAGTTATGCCCTGCTTGCTGTGTTCCTAATATGCCCTCCTAATTGATTAATTGCCAGATTCCATCCACACCCAACACAGTATATAACAAGGCTTTCTTTACGGGGGAGCACATACAGGGGGCTGCACATACAGGGGTTCTTCCAAAGAAGTGGCGTTCTTAAAAAAAGTGGCACTTCTGCTCTTGCACTTCAGCGATTTGCACAAAGCAAACCATAGCAGATTGCAGGTGATCTCATTCTCATATTATCTCTCCTTCTCTGAAACATGCACTCTTTACTTCTCCTCCTCTTCACAATTGCAGCCTCTCTCCTCAAGCTCTCTTTTCTACATCCCTCTGCTCCACCACACAATCTGTACATATCACCCTCACTTCTCCCCTCCCCCTATTACTGCACTCATCACCTCTTTCTAACTCTAAGCCCACTTGCTAACATACCCCCCAGGATACTGAAGCATGTCCCCTCATACAAATCATATTCTCATATTACCTCCCTTACTCTTCTGCTTCTCCTAATCGCTGGAGATATCTCCCCAAACCCTGGGCCTCCCTTATTTAACTGTACCCAACACACCCATCACCATCACCCTACATCCTCTGGCAGTAGTCGCAATCTACACAATTTAGTCTCCATTCCTCTTCTTCCCAACACCAGCCTCCCTCTCTCCTGCGCCCTCTGGAACGCCCGCTCTGTCTGCAACAAACTCACTGCTGTTCATGACCTCTTTATCACTAATTCCTTCAATCTACTTGCTCTCACCGAAACCTGGCTCCACGAATATGACACCCCTTCTCTTGCTTCCCTCTCCCAGGGTGGCCTTCACTGGACTCACTCCCCTAGGCCTAATGGACGCAAGGGAGGTGGAGTGGGATTCCTCCTATCTCCCCAGAGCACCTTCCAGGTTATTCACCCTCCTCCCTCTTTTTCCCTCTCATCATTCGAAGCCCACTGTATATGTCTATTCTCTCCTACTTCCCTAAGAATTGCTGTGATCTACCGGCCCCCTGGACCATTGTCATCTTTCCTTGATGAGTTTTCTGCCTGGCTACCCTACTTTCTCTCTTCGGAAATTCCCACAACCCTTCTCGGTGATTTCAACATCCCTGCTTATACAAACACTCCTGCTACTTCTAAACTTCTTAGTCTAACCTATTCATTTGACCTGAAGCAATGGGTACAGGCTTTTACTCACTCTGATGGCAATACCCTTGACCTTGTATTCTCCTACCTATGCACTCCATGCAACTTCTCAAACAATCTTTTTCCTCTCTCCGACCACCATCTTATTAGTTTCTCTCTCCCCCTGTCTTCCACCATCTTTCCCTCCAATCGCCTAACCATCACCCGTAGAAACTTTCGCAACTTCAACTCCTCTCTCCTCTACTACTGACCACCTCTATGACAAAATCTCTCCCCTGTCCTGCCGCAACCAAGCCACATCCACAGGGCCGTCTTTAAGGCAGGGCAAAAGGGGCAGCTGCCCTGGGCCCTGTCATTGTTGGGGGGCCCAAAGCAGCTGCCTCATACTTGCCAATTATCCCAGTTTAAATTCCTTTGTTCCTTGAAGTTTTAGCCCCTTGCTGTGTCCTGATATCTCAGTGTGAATTCCTGCTACTAATGCTGCCCAGCTCTGCCCTATTGCGTACAGATGACTCACCTGCAGACCCTGTGTTTACATGTAAATAACCAACATTCATATGTAAATAGCTGCATCCGGCAGCATATATATGTAAATAAAGGCGGCATTCATATGTATATCATGCCCCCTGCAGTGAGGAGATGATGTGCTGTAACATCTAGCAACAAATCAGTGATCCGTAATGTGTGATGTAACCTCTAGCAACCAGTCAGTACGGGTAATGATACACTGTAACCTCTGGCAACCAATCGCAATCGCTTCCTGATCTGATACAGTGAACTGATTTTAAGACTAGCTGCTATTTATTGTATGTCTCAGAGCAGGTGGAGAGCGAAACTGTATGGGGGGCCCAAGAAAATGTTTGCCCAGGGTCCAATCAATATTAAAGACGGCCCTGCACATCCATCTACAATAAATCTCTGTCCTCCACCCTGGACAAGCTCGCTCCCCTCACTACACGCAGAATCAGGCCTCGACCCCTACAACCCTGGCAAACGGATGACACCAAAAGTCTCAAAAAACGTAGTCGTGCTCTTGAGCGTCTGTGGCACAAGACTAAATCTCTCAAAGACTTCAATCAATACAAATCTGCCCTCCAAAAATACTATTCTTTCCTCCACACTGCCAAGCAAACCTATTTTACAACTCTTATTAACACCTTCTCATCCAATCCCCGTAAACTCTTCTCTACCTTCAACTCTCTACTTTTTCCTCCACCGCCTCCACCCACTGACTCACTCACTGCCCAGGAGATCGCTAATCACTTCAAAAACAAGATTGATACAATCCGTGATGAAATCTCCATTCTACAGGTATTGTCCCCAGCTAAGACCCCATGTCAACAGGTACAACTGACACTCCCCCTATTCAAATCTGCTACTACAGATGAAGTTGCTAAACTCCTCTCTATCGCCCACCTAACCACCTGTCCCCTGGACCCTATTCCCTCTCAAATGCTACGGTCACCCTCTGACCCCATCCTACACTCTCTAACCCACATCTTCAATCTCTCCCTCACCTCTGGCATCTTCCCCGATGCTCTAAAACATGCACTGGTCACCCCCATACTCAAAAAGCTGTCCTTGGACCCTACAAATCTTAACAACCTACGCCCTATCTCCTTGCTCCCCTTTTCCTCTAAACTCCTTGAACGCCTGGTTTACAACCAACTGAGTGACCACCTCATTAAAAACAACCTTCTTGATCCCCTTCAATCTGGATTCCACCCTCAACACTCCACAGAAACTGCTCTTTTAAAACTCACAAATGACCTACTAACTGCAAAAACCAACGGACACTATTCTGTACTCCTACTTCTGGATCTTTCAGCTGCCTTTGACATGGTTGACCACCCCCTCCTCCTCAAAAAACTTTACTCCCTCGGTCCGTGACTGTGCTCTTCAGTGGCTCTCATCCTACCTATCCCAACGCACCTTCAGTGTCACTTACAATTCTACTTCCTCCACTCCTCTTCCCTTCTCTGTCGGGGTCCCCCAAGGTTCTGTTCTTGAACCTCTTTTATTTTCAATCTACACCTCTTCCCTGGGTCAGCTGATAGCCTCTCATGGCTTTCAATATCATTTCTATGCTGATGACACGCAAATCTATCTCTCCACCCCTCAACTCACTCCATAAGTCTCTTCACGCATCACTAACTTACTAACCGACATATCTGTATGGATGTCACACCACTTCCTCAAACTCAACTTGTCCAAAACCGAGCTTATAATATTTCCTCCCCCACGTGCCTCTTCCCTTGACTTCTCTGTCAAGAGCAATGGCACAACCATCCACCCGTCCCCACTTGTCAGGGTGCTAGGTGTTATCCTGGACTCTGAACTCTCCTTTCAGCCCCACATCCAATCACTTTCCAAAGCTTGCCGCCTCAACCTCCGCAACATCTCTAAACTACGTCCCTTTCTAACCAATGAAACCACAAAGCTCCTGATTCACTCCCTGGTTATCTCTCGCCTTGACTACTGCAACTCACTCCTCATTGGCTTACCTTTAAACAGACTATCCCCCCTGCAGTCCATCATGAATGCTGCTGCCAGACTTATCCACCTTACAAACCGCTCAGTGTCTGCTACCCCTCTCTGCCAATCCCTCCATTGGCTGCCACTCGCCCAACGAATTAAATTCAAAATACTAACATTAAGTTACAAAGCCATCCACAACTCTGCCCCCAGCTACATCACTAACCTAGTCTCAAAATACCAACCTAATCGCCATCTCCGTTCCTCCCAAGACCTCCTGCTCTCTAGCTCCCTCATCACCTCCTCCCATATCCGCCTCCGGGACTTCTCCCGAGCCTCGCCCATCCTCTGGAATTCCGTACCCCAATCTGTCAGACTGTCTCCAAATTTATCCACTTTTAGGCGATCCCTGAAAACCTTCCTCTTCAGAGAAGCCTATCCTGCCTCCATCTAATAACTGCACTATTTTCTCCATTAGCTCATCCCCCACAGCTATTACCCTTTTGTATAACTTGACCCTCCCTCCTAGATTGTAAGCTCTAACGAGCAGGGCCCTCTGATTCCTCCTGTATTGAATTGTATTGTACTTGTATTGTCTGCCCTAATGTTGTAAAGCACTGCGTAAACTGTCGGCGCTATATAAATCCTGTATAATAATAATAATAATAATAATAATAATAATAATAATAACCACCTGAGGCAAGCCACAGTCTCAGACATGCCAGATTGTGTAAAATGGACAGATGAAATGTGTGATGCATTTGTGTACCTTAAAGTGGAGGTCCGCCAAAATTTTTTTTTTAAAAGTTAGCAGCTACAAATACTGCAGCTGCTGACTTTTAAAATATGGACACTTACCTGTCCAGGATGACCGCAATGTCAGCACCCGAAGCTGATCTGTTGCTCGGCTCTCGGGTGCTAGCGCCGCCATCTTTGGTAAGGAAATCAAGAAGTGAAGCTTTGCGGCTTCACTTCCCGGATCCCTACTGCGCGAGTCGCGCTGAGCAATCCGGATGGTCCCTGCTGTCTCTGGGACCCGTGTGTTTTCCAGCAGACAGCGGGGGGGACAGCAAGAGGCGTAGACTCCCGCAGGAGTCTATGCCCAGAAGTGGGTGCAAATACCTGTATTATACAGGTATCTTCACCCCCCTCTCCCCTGAAAGGTGCCAAATGTGACACCGGAGGAGGGGAGGGTTCCGAAAAGTGGAGGTTCCATTTTTGTGTGAACCTCCGCTTTAAGACAGCAATGTAAACGGCCCTGGGCTCGGATTGGCCAATTATGGCAAAATGTTTCACTTGTTTGCTAGGGACAATTGTAAAACAATAGCGGGAGTCCTGGCTCAGGAACACGGAGGAGAACCCCGCCCTATTGCATTTTTGCAAGAGTAGTGCCAATGCCGGTACAGGGCATGAGGGCGTGTCTTAGAGCTTTGGCATCCTGTGCTATGGTAGTAGAAGTGGCTACTTCTTTTACTCTAGGACATCGAACCACCTTACATACTACTCATAATGTATCCATTTTGTTGAAAAATATTCATACCCAACATATGTCAGCACAAAGATTGAGTGGATACGAAATTATTCTCCTCTTAAATCTAAATCTCAAAATAAAATATGCTTCACCCACTTCAGTCCCAGCCCCGATCCTAAATGCGTTACTAGGTTTAAAAGGAGAAGAGGATGAGGTAGTTCCTCAACATGAGTGCATTGAAATAATCCACCAGGACACATCTCCATGTGCAGATATGTCTTCCACTGCAATCCCTGGGGCACAAAATGTTTTTGTTGATGGTTCTTGTTCTAGACCAAATGACAACTCATATCATGCAGGATATGCTGTAGTCCAGTTGCCCGATGTAGTGCTTGAAGCAAACCAAGTTCCATTTCAGTCAGCACAGGCTGCAGAACCGATTGCCTGTACAAGAGTATGCCAGCTCTTTGAAGGACAAGATGTGAACATTTATACTAATTCTAAATACGCATTCGGTGTATGCCACGATTTTGGTACTATCTGGTTAAAAAGAGGGTACATAGCAACAGATGGCAAATCAATTTAACATTCAACATTGGCTTCTAGCCTTTTGGAAGCGATTAAATTGCCTCGCTCTATAGCTATCCTCCATTGCAAGGCACATACCACAAACCAAGATTATGTTTCAAAAGGAAATGCCTTAGCTGATAAAGCATCAAAGGAAGCAGCTTCTAAACAAGAAGCTACCATACAAATGCCATCACTTGCACCTGAAATGCCCCTGTTAGACCAAACCTTGTCAGATCTTCAGACATGCTACAGACACAGATATTAAACAATGGAATATTGCAGGAGTGCAGAAAAGCCCAGATACTGGACTTGTCTGTCAAGAGGGGAGACCATTTATACCTCAAGCTAGTGCACCTTTATTTATTTCTCAGTGTCATGGGGTAGGGCACAGAGGCTGGCAGGTCACATGTGAATTATTAGACAATGATTTCTTTATCCCCGGTCTTCCCTCTTTGGTCAAATCATATGTTGCCAGATGCATCACATGCATCCCAAACAACCCAAGAAATTCACATAAGGCAAAACATGAACACCTTACATATCCATCCACAACTTTTACACATTTACAGATTGACTTCACTCATATGCCTAAGTTAGGGAAAAAGACAGTATTTACTTGTGATAGTAGACATGTTATCAAGAGGACAGAAGCATTTGTAACCACAAAAGAAGATGCACAAACAGTTGTAAAAATCCTCATGCAGGATATTATCCCTAGATGGGGATGCCCGCTCCAAATAAATTCTGACAATGGCCCTGCCTTTATTTCAAAAGTGTGCCAAAATTTAGTGAAAACGCTTAAAATTGATTGGAAATTTCATATACCTTACCACCCGCAAAGTCCAGGTATTGTTGAGAGAATGAACAGAACCATTAAAGATAAAATAATAAAAGCAACAGGAGGCACATATAATAAGTGGCAGAAAGTCCTACCAGCAGTCTTGGCTGAAATAAGAATGACCCCCTCTAAGAAAACAGCATACTCTCCATTTGAGGTCCTTATGGGTAGGCCATTTCCCACCCCGTGGGCCAGACAACCACTTATGTTAGAAAGAGGGGACCTAGAAGTAATACAGGGAGAGTATATTAGGAAACTCATTGAAACTCTGGACAGAGTTGAAAGAAATGTTGCTCGCACCTCTCCTTTCTCTTCACAGGAACCTACACACCCTTTCTAGGTAGGAGACATAGTGGTGGTTCAACAGCTGAATCATACTAAGAAGCAAGAGTACCCATTCGGACCCCCGACTGCTGTGATCGCAGTCACACATACCGCAATCCTTACCGAGGGACAACAGTCCTGGATTCATGCCAGTCATGTGAAGAAGGTGAACCAAACACCTTAGAAGCAAGTCAAGGATAAAGGAGGTGAAGCAGGTGATACAAATCCTCGAACAGTGAGTGAAGCAGGTGGTCAAGACTCTGAACAAGATGACCTCGTTTATTGCACCACAGACTTCTGGGAAGGCATATTGCCTCCCGTTCCTAATCTCTCTGATAGTGTTCCTACCTACATGGATCATAACTAACTGTATTTATCATCCTGAGGACTTGGGAGCCCTTAAAGGCATATGTGGGTCACCCAATAGCACCATCGATAATACACATACCAGACACAAGAGAGATACACAATCAGATAATGAAGGAGTTAAAACTGATAGTTTTACAGACAAAATGTTGCTACTGAAATTCAAATATAATTATGCCCAGAAATCAGGGTATGAGAAATGTTGGATATGTAGTAAACTGCATCCTAGTACAGCCCATAGTCCCCTTATGACTGTACCTTTAAATATCACCCTTTTTCTAAATGGAACCCCTGACCCCACTGCTGCTAATAAAGCCTACCTTAGCATGTACTATAAGAAAGCTAATTATGTTACCGTGAAGAGAAAGTAAGTCATGTTCATGATTTAAGAGGGGATTGTAATAGAATGTATAAACAACTAACTCCATCTTAAATTCTCTTCCATTTTACATAAAAGTAGAAGTGAACTTTGTGTGTGTGAGTTTTACCATAATCAGCTTAAAAGTAAGGACCCCAAAGAGGGAAACCTTTGTACCCCCCCGGTACAACGGGACTTTATAGGTGAACAAAAACGGTTAGGTTATGATAAAAAACATTTATTTATTGGAAATTGCTTAAAAAAGCATAAAAGCAAGACAAACTAAACATGGATCTATACAAAAGTGCTTATGCAAAGTGCAACAAGATTTTTCCTCATGATATATTTCTTTACACTTTCAATTATGAATACATATTTCTCTATCAGCCTGACATGTTTCAGGACGGTGTCCCTTCTTCAGAGGCGTATCGAAGAGAGAAAATATATGTAGATGTATTCTGAAAGACAAGTAAATCCAATTTACACATCAAAAATGTTATTCAGGACAAAAATTCACATTATGGCAACCGATAGTGTCCAACATACATACCAGTATCCAGTCTTTGAAGAAAAAATGCTATGCAAAAAAGCAACTTCTCATATCAAGAGAGAAGGATAATTTAATTAAATGAAATAGATATATAACCGCCAATTAGCCGATGGTGAGCATGGCGGCTTCCACTTGGGTCGAGAAAAAGACTCCGCAAAGGCCCCCAGAAAGAGGACGTACCCCACCAGATCCGCAATAGAGCCCTAAAAAGATTAGTTTATATCAGTTATTAAATCACATTCTATTTGAAGATAGAAGGTATACAAAAGGGTATGAAAGAAAAAAAAAAACGTATAGGTTGTATGTGTTACCTAGTATATAGTATATGTTAAGAGTATATTATATAGCATTCTATGGTATGCATTAAGAGAAGAGGCTGTTCTCTCCATGATCCAGGCACGGAATCTGCAGCTTTCTGCTGTGACCGTAAATCTGAAATGCTTTTTCTTGCTGTATACTCTATATTTTAAGGAAGATCAGTGACCAATCCTTTCAATACAGACAAAGAAGAAAAAGGGAGAGCAAAAGAAAAATAAGAAAGACTTTTTGCCCCATAATAAACGCACTGCGGAGACATCGCTTGTGGACTATCAGACAAACAGGAACCATCTGTGCAGTCACTATGTGAGCTGACTAGAAAGCACTGAAGTAATTATAAGGAGGGTAATGAAACAAGGAAAAGAGAGTAAAAAAGACTCTGCCTCTCCTCTATACGGTGGTATAAGGATGATAAAAGAGGTAAAGATAAAAAACTTCCTACTTACTTTCTTGAGTTGGAGGTTTTGGAAGAAAGACTAAAGCGTGATGGTAACTTGCATGTGAGTTTAGCACTGGACAGAATGCCAATTGCAGTTTTTAAAAACCGCTGGCGCCTGCGCAGTGTGGCTGGTTCCCTAAGTGTCAGCAAGGTAAGTAACACCGTCACATATGACGAATTGGCGTCATAACAAAGCGACGTGCTCAGACAGCATCAACAGATGGCAAAGTAAAGGAGCTAGGGGGGCCGCATCATCGCGTATAGCGCGGTGACGTCATGCAGATGCGGCGCTACTAGACAGAAGAAAAGGGAGGGTGGGATGATGTGATAGGTTGCTCGGAATCAACCAAGCGTTACCAAGACAACCAAAGCACACAGGGTACTCAAAATGAAAATAAATGATAATTAAAAACTGAAATATTGAATGCAATCGGCAAGGGAACATGGGGGACTCAGGACTGAGGACATTCAAAAAGGGAGGCCCCAGGGACAAATCTGCACGGCGCCCGCCCAGCGCCGAAGCGCTGGGGAAGCGTCATGCAGGCAGATCCCACCGGCGCACAAAACACCGCAATTGCACGTCTGGACTCAGCCGAACAGGCATGCGGTTTAAAAAAGGGCCATGCCCCCGCCAACTAAGATGGGGAAAAACATGGCCCCCGGGTGGAGACGAAACCGAGACCAAGGGAACAGCAATTAGAAAAAGAAAAAAATAATAAATAATAAATGAATATCTAAAAATATATATATATATATATATATATATAGATTATCCGGTTAAGTTGGTTACTTTATTGGTCTGGATGTGTGGGCACAATCGGATGCACACAATGGAATGATGACAAGGATCAGTGAATACAGAGCAAAGCTTGGAACAAAACAAAAAAAGGCCTCAGTTTCTGTCCAGATGCGGATCTGGACACTTTCGCAGAAATAAAAGACCTACATCTTTTTGCTTGAAAACTTCACTATAAGAGCCTTTTCTCAAAGGAAAAAGAAAAAAATACCTCCCAAATGGAGACTAAGAGATCAGACGAAGCGTTAGATGATCTCTTAACACTCCTTGAGGAACAAGACCCTAGCGATTTGATCGATTCAATAGACATTGAAAGCCTTTTAGAAGAACATATTACAAAAGAAGCCCCATTGCGGTCAGATAGACAGGAGAAATTCAAGAAGAAATCGGACAAATTTCTGTCTTTCACGAGTAACCCTAATCTAGCGGCATTTAAAGCATCCACCACATCAGAGATTAAAAAAATAAAAAAAACAAAATCACAAACATCTCATAGCAACCTTACTAAAGACGAACAACTAGCTTTGGAATCTCTAAAAAAAGAACATTCCCTCACAATTAAGCCATCGGATAAAGGCGGAAACATCGTTATCGTAACAAACGAGCAGTATAAAGCTATGTGTGCTAAGGTCGTCACGAACCTATCATGGTACAAACCTATCTCAAAAGGCACCATAGATAAATTCAATGGTGCCTTTTATGATCTGGTAGATGAAGCGTTTTGTAATGGGGCTATCGACAAAGATGTCTGGGAATATATTAGAACACCATATCCTCGTACTCCCACCTTGTATTGTCTTCCAAAAATACATAAAAATCAAAAAACCCCTCCAGGTCATCCTATTATTTCCGGAAACGGTTCTATAACCGAAAATTTAAGCAAATTCGTAGACAGCCATCTTAGACCTTACGTTGCGGGTTTATTTTCATACATTAGGGACACCATTCACCTATTGCAAAACTTGGAAGATCTGCATATATTACCCCATTCGCTTCTGGTTGCCATAGATGTAGAAGCGCTATACAGCTAGATCCCTCACAATTTAGGCCTTTCAGTTATTGGACATATTTTATCACAATCTCACAAGGATGATCGGAAATTAAATTCTTTCCTATTGGAAGCGTTGGATTTTATTCTAACGCACAATACTTTTTCTTTCGATGGGTCCCACTACCTCCAGGTGCAGGGGGTTGCGATGGGGACTTGCTGTGCCACATCGTATGCCAACCTGTACCTGGGGGAGTGGGAACAGTCCTTGTTGTCTGACGACAGTCTCTCGTCATATACCACCCATGTAGCAGCATGGTTCAGGTATATAGACGACATATTTATGATATGGAACGGCACACCAGAAGCCTTACATGCCTTCATACAGATTATGAATCAAAATAAATTCAATCTATACTTTACCATGACCTTTAATGATACTTCTATTACCTTCCTTGACCTAAGTATAACTAAATCTATGGATGTCTCTCTATCCAGCGGTCTCTATCAAAAAGAGACCGCTGGAAATACCATCCTACACGCGTCAAGTTCACATCCTAAATCACTAGTTTTATCTATCCCTTACGGGCAATATTTAAGACTTAGACGCAATTGCTCTACTGACACTGAATTTGTCCGTGAGGCAAATAAACTAAGGGAAAGACTTTTAGATCGAGGTTACTCGTCTACGTGCTTGAAAAAGGCTTTTAGACGGGCACGAGGACAGCTGAGGCATAACATTCTCTTCTCCAAAAAAACACCTACAAATTCCCAATCAGTCACCAGACTAATAACCACCTATAACAAACAGCATGGGATTATTAAAGGTATCTTACAAAAACATTGGCACCTGTTACAGATTGATCCCAATTTAAAACCACATGTATCCATGACACCTACCATCACCTTCAGAAGAGCACGCTCGTTGAGGGATCATCTGGTTAAAAGTCAATATACTGGTAATTTCCGCTCTGACACATGCAAAAGACTTGGAACTTTTACCTGTGGTGGATGTTCCTGCTGCCGCTACATGAATACACAGACCAAATTTAAATTACCGAATGGCAAAATGTATAGGCCCAGGCACTTTGCTAACTGCAAGATGCCTGGGGTTATTTACCTTCTAACATGCCAATGTAAATGCTTTTACGTTGGTAAAACAAAACTGGATTTTCACAAAAGAGCAGCACGACATATCACTAGCATGAGACAGGCGGACCCGGACCTTCCTCTGGGGCGACATGTGCGAGACCATCACACGGGCAAGTTTCCCCTTGTCCATTTCACCATCCTCGACCGGATTTATCCGGATACCAGGTGTGGTGATTGGAACAAGATCTTGCTCCAGAGGGAGGTCCGGTGGATCGCCAGGCTCAATGCAACCCAATTTCCAGGTCTGAACACCCAATTAAGCTTCCGTCCATTCCTAGACGTTTTCGTATCAGGAGGATGCGAAAAAGAATAATTCATCGTATAAAGACATATCATATGCCCAAAAAATACCTAGGTTATGTATGTCTAAATAATATGTTTAAGAGGTGCAAGTTTGTTGCGATAAATCGGGTTCTTGTAGGGTATTTCCCTTTTCATAATGCTGTTTTTATTACTATTTGAAAATGCAGTCAACATGTCTATGAATGTATTCAATATGTCTATTAGGGTTGTCCCGATACCACTTTTTTAGGACCGAGTACAAGTATCAATACTTTTTTTCAAGTCCTCGCCGATACTGATTACGATACTTTTTTTTAATGTCACGTGACAGTGGTTTTTTTTTTTTTTATGGGGGGGGGGGGGAGGGGTGAACGGTTTCTGTGTATTTTTTTTTAAATTTACATTCATTATTTTTTTACAATCATTTTTTTTTACTCTTTACTGCAATATGTGTGTTTTTTTTTTATCAGCCCTGTTGGGGGGCTTTGGTGAGATATCAGGGGTCTTAACAGACCTCTGATTTCTCCCCTTTGAGACAGAGTAAGAGACTGGATTCCCCAGTCCCTTTCTCTGCAGCCTCAGCTGCACTGAGAATGAATGGAGAGAAGACAGCGGCTCCTCTCCATTCAAAAAACTGACACATCGTAATCACAGAAGATTACAATGTTTCAGTTATGTGAATAGACAGAGTCAGCTGACTCTGTCCATTCACACAGCGGAGAGGGGGACAGCGGAGGAGGACAGAGCAACAGAGGGGGACAGAGGAGGAGGACAGTGTAACGGAGGAGGACAGAACAACGGAGGGTGACATACTTGTATGTATGTTGGACACTATCGGTTGCCATAATGTGAATTTTTGTCCTGAATAACATTTTTGATGTGTAAATTGGTTTCACTTGTCTTTCAGAATACATCTACATATATTTTCTCTCTTCAATGCGCCTCTGAAGAAGGGACACCGTCCTGAAACATGTCAGGCTGATAGAGAAATATGTATTCATAATTGAAAGTGTAAAGAAATATATCATGAGGAAAAATCTTGTTGCACTTTGCATAAGCACTTTTGTATAGATCCATGTTTAGTTTGTCTTGCCTTTATGCTTTTTTAAGCAATTTCCAATAAATAAATGTTTTTTATCATAACCTAACCGTTTTTGTTCGCCTATAAAGTCCCGTTGTACCGGGGGGTACAAAGGTTTCCCTCTTTGGGGTCCTTACTTTTCTGCATTAATTTGGGATGTTGGCAACATGATATTGAGGATGATATAATTTCCCTCTGTGGTTCATTACATTATATACATAATCAGCTTAAAAGTTTGCATAGAACCACACCCTAGGAGATATTGTGGTTAAGCCGAATCTGTGTCAGCAAGTCATCAGCTATTTCTTGTTATCTAGTCAAGCAGCCTAACTCTTGATAGGAAAGTACTGAGTGTAAAGTTTGAATAACCCTTAGACATGTATTTTTACTGGTATACAGTGGGGAAGGAAAGTATTCAGACCCCCTTACATTTTTCACTCTTTGTTATATTGCAGCCATTTGCTAAAATAATTTAAGTTAATTTTTTTCCTTATTAATGTACACACAGCACCCCATATTGACAGAAAAATACAGAATTGTTGACATTTTTGCAGATTTATTAAAAAAGAAAAACTGAAATATCACATGGTCCTAAGAATTCAGACCCTTTGCTCAGTATTTAGTAGAAGCACCCTTTTGATCTAATACAGCCATAAGTATTTTTGGGAAAGATGCAACAAGTTTGTTCACACCTGAATTTTGGGATCCTCTGCCATTCCTCCTTGCAGATCCTCTCCAGTTCTGTCAGGTTGGATGGTAAACGTTGGTGGACAGCCATTTTTAGGTCTCTCCAGGGATGCTCAATTGGGTTTAAGTCAGGGCTCTGGCTGGGCTATTCAAGAACAGTCACAGAGTTGTTGTGAAGCCACTACTTTATTTTAGTTGTGTGCTTAGGGTCATTGTCTTGTTGGAAGGTAAACCTTTCGGCCCAGTCTGAGGTCTTAAGCACTCTGGAGAAGGTTTTTGTCCAGGATATCCCTGTACTTGGCCACATTCATCTTTCCCTCGATTACAATCAGTCGTCCTGTCCTTGCAGCTGAAAAACACCCCCACAGCATGATGCTGCTACCACCATGCTTCACTGTTGGGACGGTATTGGACAGGTGATGAGCAGTGCCTGGTTTTCTCCACACATACCACTTAGAATTAAGGCCAAAAAGTTCTATCTTGGTCTCATCAGACCAAAGAATCTTATTTCTCACCATTTTGGAGTCCTTTAGGTGTTTTTTTTAGCAAACTCCATGCGGGCTTTCATGTGTCTTGCACTGAGGAGAGGCTTCCGTCGTCCCGACTGGTGGAAGGCTGCAGTGATGGTTGACTTTCTACAACTTTCTCCCATCTCCCCACTGCATCTCTGGAGCTCAGCCACAGTGATCTTTAGGTTCTTCTTTACCTCTCTCACCAAGACTCTTCTCCCCCAATAGCTCAGTTTGGCCGGACTGCCAGCTCTAGGAAGGGTTCTGGTCGTCCCAAACATCTTCCATTTAAGGATTATGGAGGCCACTGTGCTCTTAGGAACCTTAAGTGCAGCAGAAATTTTTTTGTAACCTTGGCCAGATCTGTGCCTTGCCACAATTCTGTCTCTGAGCTCTTCACACAGTTCCTTTGACCTCATAATTCTCATTTGCTCCGACATGCACTGTGAGCTGTTAGGTCTTATATAGACAGGTGTGTGCTTTCCTAATCAAGTCCAATCAGTATAAGCAAACACAGCTGGACTCAAATGAAGGTGTAGAACCATCTCAAGGATGATCAGGAGAAATGGACAGCACCTGAGTTAAATATATGAGTGTCAGGCGCTCTGGTCTGATGATACTAAAATTTAACTTTTTGGCCATCTAAGAAAACGCTATGTCTGGAGCAAACCCAACACATCACATCAACCAAAGAACACCATCCCCACAGTGAAACATGGTAGTGGCAGCATCATGCTGTGGGGATGTTTTTCAGCAGTCAGGACTGGGAAACTGGTCAGAGTTGAGGGAAAGATGGATGGTGCTTAAATACAGGGATATTCTTGAGCAAAACCTGTACCATTCTGTGCGTGATTTGAGACTAGGACGGAGGTTCCCCTTCCAGCAGGACAATGAC
Source organism: Lithobates clamitans (assembly GCA_037952925.1). Lineage (NCBI taxonomy): Eukaryota > Metazoa > Chordata > Amphibia > Anura > Ranidae > Lithobates > Lithobates clamitans. The sequence continues at coordinate 275,873 of JBBGZY010001101.1, read as the reverse complement.
CCCAAACACACTGCTAAAGCAACACTAGAGTGGTTTAGTGGGAAACATGTAAATGTGTTGAAATGGCCTAGTCGAAGCCCAGACCTCAATCCTATAGAAAATCTGTGGTCAGACTTAAAGATTGCTGTTCTCAAGTGCAAACCATCCAACTTGAAGGAGCTGGAGCAGTTTTGCAAGGAAGAATGGGTAAAAATCCCAGTGGTAAGATGTGGCAAGCTCATAGACACTTATCCAAAGCAACTTGAAGCTGTGATAGCTGCAAAAGGTGGCTCTACAAAGTATTGACTTTAGGGGGTGAATAGTTATGCACATTGACATTTTCTGTTATTTTGTCCTATTTGTTGTTTGCTTCACAATAAAAAAAAAATCTTCTAAGTTGTGGGCATGTTCTGTAAATTAAATGATGCAATTCCTCAAACAATCCATGTTAATTCCAGGTTGTGAGGCAACAAAACACGAAAAATGCCAAGGGGGTGAATACTTGTGTAAGGCACCGTAAGTGCCCTGTATTGAGGTGGTTAAGCAATCTGCCAAAAGTCAGCCTTTTCTCCTGCTGTAGGCTCTCCCATAGGAGAAGAAAGAAATGTGATTGTGACTACTGTGTGGCATCCCCAGGCTATGAGAGATTTGGAATTTGGAGGTGAATTATCTATGATGTGATCTGTTACCATCTGGATCAGTCTGAGTGGGGTGGTGTTACCAGATGATTATAACATACATGTTTGGGCCAATATTGTGTGGCTGCACCTTCTGGTAAGTGACCCGTGTGCTCACGGATGTGGTGGAGGTGAACCAAAGTGGTGGTAAAGAGGCAACAGAAGATCAGAATCGGTCCATTTTGTCCAGATTAAAGCCTCGTACACACGATTGGATTTTTCTATGGGAATTGTGTGATGACAGGCTGTTGGCGGAAAATCCAACCTTTTTGTATGCTCCATCGGACAATTGTCGGATTTTCTGCTAAAAATGTTGGATAGCGGGTTTTAAAATTTTCCACAGACAAATGTCTGTTGTCAGATTTTCCAAGCGTGTGTACACAAGTCCGTCGGACAAAAGTCCAAAGTACAAACACGCATGCTCAGAAGCAAGGATGAGCCAGAAGCGGTCGGTCTTGTAAACTAGCGTTCGTAATGATGAATTAACATTTGTGATGTGGCAAATTATGAAATCTCGAAATGCAGCGCACATTCTCTTCTTCTTTAATGGGATAATAATGAAGCTGCTTAGCTGGTGATACTGATGGATTATTGCAAAAGAAATTTCAAAGGCTTTTTTTTTCTAGTGATATCAATAATAATATTATTATGCTTTTTTTATTTTATTTGGGCAAGTTACCACAACACCATTATCCTGTAGTTTTTAAGATCAAAGATACAACTATGTTGGTGTGCCTTCTCAATTTTACATTGTATTTTTCTAAATGTAACTGCCTACTCCCACAGTGTAATTTGAAGTAAAACACATAGCCAAGTATTATTCTACACAATTTTTTTTATTGTGCATTAAAAAAAGAAAACAAATAAAATTAGACATGCTATCTGCCAATAGAACTTAACCATAAAGTGCATTCTATGCATCCACAAATATAGAAAATATAACAAATCAAATCATTATTATTCAACCAAAAAATAAAATAAAAGCCTCATGAATGTGTCCTGCTTCTTAATGTAGGCGGTCAGCAATGCCAAGAGTTGGGGAAAGCAGGGGTCTGTCATCAGGAGATAATTCCAAAAAACATCTGGATTATTCTCCTGGAGCTTCCGCAGCAAAGGCATATGACATAATTGGTCACGATTAATAAAGCAACCAATTTTTGGTCCAAGACCTCCTCCTCCTCCTGTTCCTGGACTGGACTTGGGTCAAAGCAATAACTCCGAAGCCAATAATAAATAACACATTATCTCCTCCCATTCCGCAACATGTCTGGTTGACGAACGGCCGTTCAGAAACGAACTGAAAAGCACGAAATGAAAAGCGCGAACTGAAAAGTGCTAAATGAAAAGTGCAAAATGAAAAGCGCAAAATGAAAAGCGCGAATCAACACTCACCAAAATTCTACTAACACGAAATTAGCAGAAGGAGCCCAAAGGGTGGCGCTAAAGAGCTGAAAAATCACATAGTATGTCAATAAGTTCGCGTTTGTTGGCAGACAATTCCTTGCTGTTTGTATGCAAGACAAAATCCAGGCACATGCCTTCGGACAAAAGTCTTGTTTTTGTCTGCGGTAAATCCGATCGTGTGTACGAGGCTTTACTTTTGCAGACAGCTTATTTATTGCACATGTCACTTTTTTTGGCTGGACATTGGAGTAGCGTCTAATAGGCTGCATGTGATCTGCTTTTGTATATAATATAGATGAACTTGATCATGAGTTTATTGAAATTTTTTTTTGTAAATTTTTTATGCCACTTTTGTAATTGCATCAGTTTTGTACTCTGTATCATATTTGTGAATTTGGTTTTCATTATTTATTAACAAAGTGGGTTAGCACCTCTTTCAAACATTTATTATCTAATTAATCTAAGTTGTGGTGAGCTTTTAGAGTCGGTATGAGAAGGGCATTAGCCAATGCATCCCTTTGGGTAATAAATTTAAAAGAGCAAACAAAAGTCCTGGATGGCTTAACTCCAATGTAAAAATGCATATAAAAGCAAAGGAGAAGGCCTTCAAAAAATACAAGGTTGAGGGATCATCATCAGCATTCAGACTTTATAAAGAATGCAACAAGAAATGTAAGGGTGCAATAAGGACGGCTAAGATAGAACATGAAAGACACATAGTGGAGGAGAGCAAAAAAAGTCCCAAGAAATTCTTTAAGTATGTAAACAGTAAAAAAAGGGAGGACAGACCATATTGGCCCCATAAAGAATGAGGAAGGACATCTGGTTATAAAGGATGGGGAGATGGTGAAGGTATTGAATTTGGGAATCGGGGGGCTTCAGTAACCAAAACTGCAGTGTTTATCCTCATGACACATCACAGGAAGCACCTCCATGGTTAACAGAGGACAGAATTAAAATTAGACTTGAGCAACTTAACATAAATAAATCACCGGGACCAGATGGTTTGCACCCGAGGGTACTCAGTCAAGTAATTGCCAGACCATTGCTCCTAATTTTTACTGACAGTCTACTGACTGGAATGGTACCAGCTGATTGGAGAAAAGCCAATGTAGCACCAATATTTAAAAAGGGCCCAAAATACATCCCTGGGAATTACAGTTAGCCTAACATCAATAGTATGTAAACTCTTGGAGGGGATGATAAGTGACTATATACAAGATTTTAGTAATGAGAACGGTATCATTAGCAGTAATCACCATTGATTCACGAACAATTGTTCTTGCCAAACCTACTAACCTTCTATGAGGAGGTGAGTTGCCAGCTAGATAAAGGAAGGCCGGTAGATGTGGTGTATCTGGGTTTTGCAAAAGCATTTGAAACAGTTCCCCATAAACGTTTACTGTACAAAATAAGGTCTGTTGGCATGGACCATAGGGTGAGTACATGGATTGAAAACTGGCTACAAGGGCGAGTTCAGAGGGTGGTGATAAATGGGGAGTACTCGGAATGGTCAGGGGTGGGTAGTGGGGTCCCCCAGGGTTCTGTGCTGGGACCAATCCTATTTAATTTGTTCATAAACGACCTGGAGGATGGGGTAAACAGTTCAATCCCTGTATTTGCGGACGATACTAAGCTAAGCAGGGCAATAACTTCTCTGCAGGATGTGGAAACCTTGCAAAAAGATCTGAACAAGTTAATGGGGTGAGCAACTACATGGCAAATGAGGTTCAATGTAGAAAAGTGTAAAATAATGCATTTGGGTGGCAAAACTATGAATGCAATCTATACACTCGGGGGAGAACCTCTGGGGGAATCTAGGATGGAAAAAGACCTGGGGGTCCTAGTAGATGATAGCCTCAGCAATGGCATGCAATGCCAAGCTGCTGCTAACAAAGTAAACAGAATATTGCCATGCATTAAAAAGGGGATCAACTCCAGAGATAAAACGATATTTCTCCCGCTCTACAAGACTCTGGTCCAGCCGCACCTAGAGTATGCTGTCCAATTCTGGGCGCCTGTCCTCAGGAAGGATGTACTGGAAATGGAGCGAGTACAAAGAAGGGCAACAAAGGTAATAAAGGGTCTGAAGGATATTTATGAGGAAAGGTTGCGAGCACTGAACTCTCTGGAGAAGAAGACGCTTGAGAGGGGATATGATTTCAATACACAAATACCATACTGGTGAACCCACAATAGGGATAAAACTTTTTCGCAAAAGGGAGTTTAACAAGACTCGTGGATACTCATTAAATTTAGAAGAAAAGACCTTTAACCTTAAACTACGTAGAGGGTTCTTTACTGTAATAGAGGCAAGGATGTAGAATTCCCTTCCACAGGCGGTGGTCTCAGCGGGGGGCATTAATAGTTTCAAGAAACTATTAGATAAGCACCTGAACGACCGCAACGTACAGGGATATACAATGTAATACTTTTTTTTTTTTAACAACAAGGTTGGTCTTTATTGGAAAAAAATCAAGTTGTAGTACATTATAAGGCACGCAAGCATTGCAGTGTACACATCGATAGAACAAGAGCAGTACATATACAGTATGCAATGGGGGAGAGGGGGGGAGGGGGAAAGGGAATGGGGGGGGGACAATGTAATACTTACATATAACTTACACACATAGGTTGGACTTGATGGACTAATCATTTAATCATTTTTACTAATCATTTATAAAAGAGTACTATGATGGGGGCAATTTTGATGGGGGCAATTTTGATGGGTGCAGTTTTGATGGGGCAGTATGATGAGGGCAATTTTGATGGGGCAGTATGATGGGGCAATTTTGATGGGGGCGGAAATACGTAACGTGTTTCACCCCTCCTCCAGGGTATCAAGGACATCATGTCCTTGATGATGCCCTGGATGAGGGGCAAAACGCATCGACGCTGTATTTACAGTTTCAGTGACCAGTGATGTAACTTCCGCTATACATAGAATGCACGCCATCCAGCGATGAACCCTGGACTTACTGATGCCTGTTTTACATAGTTGTCTCGTGAGTGGCGTTGTTTGTTTACGCATTTTATTTAGTACCAGCGGTACTTTACTATTGGCTTTTTTATTTCTATTTCCCATTATAAATGATCTACCTCGGTCCATCCACATGAATACCTATATGGAAGTTTCTTCGAGATTCCAGTTTATAAACATCAGATCTTTTAAAACACGATCTTATTGACCCCTAGACTGCAAAGCTGAGGGTCCATTAACTCTGGTGAGTGGGGTCACAAGAGGGGAGTGTGGCACTTGAAACACCTTATCCTGAACCACGAAGCACTTGAATTTGGTGCACGTAGCACTTTATTTATTATATATATGTATATATCTTAAAAATATTGTCACGGTCAATATTTTTTGAGCACATTATTAAGTTGATGCTCAATATTCTGCCAATATCCTGTTAATTTATACATTCAAAGACTGCTCTGTGTTTTACCTGCCACTTAGGTCTACCCAGAGCATAGGTTACCCCACTCGGGTCCCCAAATACGCTAGGGATCGCTGAGATGACCCCTGGGTCAGGACAAAGTTCATATGGAACACTGTCCTTTCCCATAGGACCTCCACTACTGGGGCTGTAACAGTAGAGACAGTTCTCATGTTCAGAGTGGATATCAGGACCTCCTAGCCTTGGCATAACAGGATCAGCTGGCTGTGAAAAGAACTTGGAGAGGACAACAGGAGGGATCTTAACCCATACAGATAACCCATTTAAGCCATATAACACCGTAACTACAGAAGCCTCAGACACATCAGCAGGCAGGAGTTTAACCCAGTCAATAGTGTCAGGCTTGACAGCAAGTAGTGAATCGGCATAGTCCAACTGGGCGGCAGGAGGCACGGACCCCACCGGCAGGTGGCAAAATGGAGGAGGCACGGACCCCACCAGCAGGTGGCAACATGGAGGAAGCATGGACACCACCGGCAGGCGGCAACATGGAGGAGGCACAGACCCCACCGGCAGGCGGCAACATGGAGGAGGCAGGGACACCATCGGCAGACGGCAACATGGAGAAGGCAGGGACACCATCGACAGGCGGCAACATGGAGGAGGCAGGGACACCATCGGCAGGCGGCAACATGGAGGAGGTGCGGTAACATGGAGGAGGCATGAACACCATCGGCAGACGGCAACATGGAGGACTGGATCTCATCGGTAGCAGTCAGCACGACATCAGGCTGGGCAGCGGGCACTGGATCAGCAAGCAACATGGATAGTGGCAGAGTTGTAAGAGCAGGGGAAAAGTTGTTTCTTTTTTGGCTTAGATACTGGAGTACTGTATGTAGTTGGATTGTGCTGACCAGAGTGTACTGCTGATGGAAAGGTAGTAATGGGGAGAATAGAGGGAAGAGTAGCAGAAGTGCAGAAAGAGACCTGAGACGTTGCTATGGGTAACGGCACTGCAGGGAGAGCCTTCAATGGATTGCATACAGAGTGTGGTTACTAGTAGCAGGATACTGATCTACAGGTAGATAAGAAAAGCTGTGGTTGCTAAGGATAACAGAGGAAGAGATTCTTGATTTTTAGCAGCAGATCTGACTTTATGTGACTTATCTAGCACTGGGGATATGATCTCTGACCAAGCTTGTAGCAGAGGTGGAACTAAAGTCAGTTTGTCTCTCCCTTGCTCAATTAACGAATGCACAGCAGCAATACAATCCAACAAAACCTGTTGTGAATAGGCTGAATTCAGCTGAAAAAAGAACCTGCAGAATGTTCCAGCAACCATCCCAAAAATCCAACCTGGTACATAGTAAATGGAGGAGTGAAAACATCATGGTCCTGAGAGATAACCGGGAATAATGCCCTCAACAGCTAAGGCATGTGCTGTCAGAATTCTTCCCAGCAGAGAGGGGAACGTGATGTGACGTGCTTTGTGTGGGGGAGGGGCCTGGTAGTGGGGCGGTGTAAGGCGGAGGTCGGAGGTTTGAACGATGGCAGCTATTCCCAAGGCACTGGGTGAGAGCCCGGGCCAGCCGCTTAAACTCCCTTCCGAGGCGGCGAGGGTGTTCACCAGGCAGCGGTCCACACAGAAAGACTGAGGGCACACCGCACAGTGAATAGGACGGGACGGCCAGCTGTCAGGGCGGTTGCTCGCCGCCACAGCGTCTCCCGCATCCGTCTCCGGCTCCGGCTCAGCCCCGGCTCGGTCCCTGGGGCTCCCTGCACACCCCCTGATCCATCCCCCCAGTCAGCGCGGCTGATCTATTTACATCGGGAGAGCGATTGTGAAGGGAGCAAGCAGCCATCATCGGTCTCGGCGTATGGGAGGCGGAACATTGAAGATCAGCTGACGAAAGACTCCCCTGTCTACAGACAGTGGTTTGACACGGCAGAGCGCTTCACCCCTCTCCAACTCTCACTGAAAACCCAGTCTAAGTCCGAAGAGGTCTACAGGACTCAGGTATGATCTTTTCTCTTCTGTGAAAAATGTACTGAGAATACATCCTCCTACTGGAACAATGGGACTGTGAAAGAGATCCCCCTAAGTAAATTAAAAAATCTAAAGGTGTGGTGATTAGGGGATACTCAGTGTAACTGTATCTTATGTCCACATACTTTTTAATCATACTTTTTAAAGTGTATATTACACAGATCGGAGAGAGAGCGGACACCCCTGCAGCCCAGTGGCGTGATATAAACACCAAAAATTAGGAGAAGGGATGAGCGGTCTTAGGGATCGGAGTGATCCAGGGCAATTTTATTAGTACTGTGAAGATATACATTTGTTCAGTGATTTGAAGCTGAAAGGGACCACTAGAGTGAAACTTGTGGACTGACACTGCACGCTAATTTTACGCTAAAGCAGAGGTGAGTGGAAGGCGGGGGTTCCCTATAGAAGTAAAAGCCGGGAGAGCTGGGAAGAGGGGAACATGAGAGGACGCTCACAAAAGCAAGCAGAGCTCAACAAGCCCAGAGATAGTTTGAACTCCAGCACAATCCAAAAATATTTAAAAAGCCCAGGACCGGATAACAAACAACAAGAAGTTAAAGACAAAAAAAAGGCCACAGCTAAGAACAAAGGTGTGCAAGGGGGGACGCACAACATAGAAGCCCAAGCTGAAGTAGAACCAGGCCCAAGTATGGAAGCTGATCCCGTAGTAGAAGCCCTTCCAACTAAATATGAGATACAAGATATGTTTATCAGGCTGGAAAACTCAATTAAAGCAGAAATCCTTAATGTCGGGACAGATCTGGGACATCTCCTAAAGCGAGTAGAAGAGGCGGAGAGGGTGGTGGAACAGCAGGCCCAGGATATAGAGACCCTTAAAAAACAAGTAAAAACCCTCCAGGGGGACCAATATGAGTTGAAGTACAGACTGGAGGAACAAGAAAATCAAAACAGGCGGCAAAATCTAAGAATTAGATCTATACCAGAGCAGAGAGGGGAAGACTTGCTCACAGTGATGAAAGAACTTTTCAACCCACTTCTGGGAAGGAGCCCAGATGGTGAACCTAAAATCGACAGAGTCCACAGGATAAGAAAACCCCCTAATGTCAGAGAAGATGTGCCTAGGGACATTATAGTAAAGTTCCATCAATTTGAGGACAAAGCAAAGATTTGGAGTAATCTAAGAGGGGTACAACCAGTGAAATTTAATAATCAAGAGATCCAAATATTCTCAGATTTGTCGGCAGGAACTCTGGCGAGAAGACGCCAATTAAGACCGTTACTGGACTTACTGAAGGGAGCCAATTTAAAATATAGTTGGGGTTTCCCGCTGTCGTTGAGTGTGACAAAGGAAGGCAGAACGTTTGAAATGAAACATAAGGGGGACTTGCAGGACTTTTGTAGGAACTTAGAGATCCTAGTTCCAGTTATACCGGAGGGGGTTATGCCTTGGTAAAAGGGTTGTAGATCACAGCTAATACAATCAAAGGGGGGGTGGTGGAGAGGGGGGGGAGGGGGGGAGGGGGGGTTGGTTTGTCGGGGGGGTGGGGGGGGGCTGGGGAAGCGGAGTGAACAGGTGGTTAGAAAGCGGACCTCTAAGGGCCCGCCCCCTCCTTAGGGAGAGGGGCCACCACGGCTGTCCATGACCAGAGTCCCACCCTAGAGAACGAGGGGAAACAGGTCGGGAATATGTTATCCTCGATACTGCATCCCAATGGCCAAGTAGTGGCTGAGGGAGGGAGGGGAGTCGGGGGGAGGGGGGGAGGGGTGAGGGGGTGGTGGGGGGTGGGGCGGGGCGGGTTTGTGGGGGGGAAGGGTGGGGGGGCGGAGTGATAGGGGGGGTTGCCCTTGCAGATGCACAACAACTAGTAAGGTGGATGAAGGCCGGGATAGAGGTTAGGTGCGTGTCCTACAATGTGAAGGGGTTAAATTCACCAGGGAAGAGGCGGAAAATTCTGAATGAATTACAGAGGTATGATGCAGATGTGGTCTTCCTGCAGGAGACCCATCTGGTGCAGGAGGAAAACATCAAGCTGAACTCAAAGCATTTTCCAGCCTGGGTATACTGTGATTCACCAATTAAAAGGGCGAAGGGAGTGGCTATCGGGTTCTCGAAAAGGATCAAATTCACACTGATCGAGAAGCGGGTGGACGAAGAGGGGCGGTTTTTGTTTTTAAAAATTAACCTAGGGGATAGGAAGTACACATTGGCCAATGTTTACTGCCCGAACAGAGACCCGATAAAATACCTCTCCCGGACCCTTTCTAGCTTAAATGCATTTAAGGAGGGGGAAACAATTTTGGCAGGTGATTTTAATTTTTGTTTGGACCCAGCCTTGGATAGGTTCTCTGGGACCCAGGATACGGGGAAGGGTCACTGTTGAGATTAGGGAGAAAGCTTCACGATAGTCAGCTTATCGATGTCTGGCGGGTACAGCACCCCAAGGTGAGGGACTACTCTTTTTTTTCCCCGGTCCACAGGACCTATTCAAGGCTGGATTACCTTATGGTCGACTATAGCCTGCTGGAGTGCATAGTAGAGTCAAAGATTGAGGCTATGACTCTATCAGACCATGCCCCAATTCTGATGACGGTAAAGCTCAGGGGCCTTCTAAGGGTCCCGTTCTCATGGAGGTTTAATGAGGTCCTTCTTATGAAAGATACAGTAGTTGAGAAAATCCAGAGGGAAATAGATGAGTTCTTTATTAATAATGAGTCGAGTGAGATAACGGGGGTGGTTTTATGGGAGGCCTTCAAGGCATACATAAGGGGGGTTATCATTTCTATAAGCTCAGGTGAGAAGAGAGAAAGGGGAAAAAAGAAAGAAAGTCTTGTCGCTAAAATCTATCAGTTGAAACAACTCCATAAAGCTTCGCTGGGAAGTGAAGAAGGCACATTCCAAAAATTAACACTAAAAAGAGAAGAGCTCAGGGAGCTATTAGAAGAAGAGATGGCGAAAACTAAGAACACACAGCTAAAAAGGTTTCATCTGAAAGGTAATAAGGTGGGGAAACATTTGGCATCAGTCATTAGGAAAAAAAAGATGAGAATTACATAGAGAAGATCAAAAATAGCAAAGGTGAAATGAGGTACACTACCAAAGAGATAGGAGAGGAATTTAGACAGTTTTACGCATCGCTCTATTCGGTTGCCCGGGAAGGAAAAAATAGGGGAAACAAGGAAGAGAAGATGAAGGAGTTCTTAAAAGGGGCAGGACATCCTATGCTGTCGGAAGCTGATACATTAGAGCTAGAGCGCCAGATAACGGAAGAGGAGATTTATTTGGCACTAAAGTCTTCCCCCCCGGGCAAAAGCCCAGGGCCAGATGGCTTTACAAGCAATTTATACAAGAAATTTAGCAGAACCCTGGTCCCTCGGCTGTGCCAAAAATGGAATGGTCTAGGGAAACAGGGAGAATTGTGCAGAGATGCCCTGTTGGCTGCAGTAACACTTATTCCAAAGGAGGGGAGAGACCGGACCTTGTGCTCGAGTTACAGACCGATCGCGCTTTTAAACGCGGACACCAAGTTATATGCAAATGTGTTGGCAACACGGCTCAGAGAGAAAATCTCCTTCTTGGTCCACCCAGACCAGGTGGGATTTGTCCCTGGGAGGGAGGGTAGGGACAATGGGGTGAGGTCCCACGTTCGACAGGGTAGACTGGGGTTTCATGTTTTGCACACTCGAAGTAATGGGAATAGGGCCCACAATGCTAAAATGGATAAAAATGTTATACAATCAGCCTTCAGCATTTGTAAAGGTCAATAATACCCCCTCAGCACAATTTGTTATGAAAAACGGGATGAGGCAAGGCTGTCCTCTGTCTCCTCTATTGTTTGTCCTGGCCTTAGAACCCCTCCTAGCTATGATCAGGAAAAATCCGGATATAAGTGGCTGTACAGTGGGCGAGGAAGAACACAAACTAGCCGCTTTTGCGGATGATGTGCTCTTTTATGTTTCCAACCCTAGAATTACGATTCCAAATTTGCTGTCCATACTGAGGAACTACAGTGAGCTCTCAAATTTTAAAATAAATATAGAAAAGTCAGAAGCCTTAAAAATCAATATAAAAAAACTGGAAGCGCATAGACTTGGTGAAGTGTTCCATTTCCCATGGAAAGATAGTTTAAAGTACCTGGGGGTTAATCTAATATGCGACAGAGAGAAGTTGTATAGGCAGAATTTTATTCCTCTATTAAATGAAATAAAAAGGGAAATAAATAGAATTAAATATTGCCTCGTCTCATGGATAGGGCGACTCAATTTAGTAAAGATGGTGCTAGCCCCAAAGGTTCTATATAAGATGCAGATGCTCCCCATCCCCCTTCCGGACAATTTTTTTAGAATGTTGTCCAGTCTTATAAATAAATATATTTGGGATAATAAAAAACCAAGGATTGCCCTAAAGATATTGAGGAGGGAAAAAGCAAGTGGAGGGCTGGCCCTATCAGATTTTAGGTTGTATCATAAAGCAGTAGTTTTAGCACGGGCACTGGATTGGGCAAATAGTAGGGAAAATAAAAGATGGGTTAGTCTAGAAAAAAGGCTGAGTAATACACAATTAAATCAGTTGATTTGGAACCCCCCACACTTCAGGGAGTTGGGAAAGGATACACATTATATTACACACTTCACATTTAAAACTTGGGATCAGTTACACATAAATAACAAATGGGATTACAATTCCCCTTTAACCACTTCAGCCCCGGAAGGATTTACCCCCTTCCTGACCAGAGCACTTTTTACAATTTGGCACTGCGTCGCTTTAACTGCTAATTGCGCGGTCATGCAATGCTGTACCCAAACGAAATTTGCGTCCTTTTCTTCCCACAAATAGAGCTTTATTTTGATGGTATTTGATCACCTCTGCCGCTTTTATTTTTTGCGCTATAAACGGAAAAAGACCGAAAATTTTGAAAAAAAATGATATTTTCTACTTTTTGTTATAAAAAAAATCCATTAAAATCAATTTTAGTCATACATTTAGGCCAAAATGTATTCGGCCACATGTCTTTGGTAAAAAAAATGTCAATAAGCGTATATTTATTGGTTTGCGCAAAAGTTATAGCGCCTACAAACTAGGGTACATTTTCTGGAATTTACACAGCTTTTAGTTTATGACTGTCCATGTCATTTCATGAGGTGCTAAAATGGCAGGGCAGTACAAAACCCCCACAAATGACCCCATTTTGGAAAGTAGACACCCCAAGGAAATTGCTGAGAGGCATGTTGAACCCATTGAATATTTTTTTTTTTTGTCCCAAGTGATTGAATAATGACAAAAAAAAAAAAAAAAATTACAAAAAGTTGTCACTAAATGATATATTGCTCACACAGGCCATGGGCATATGTGGAATTGCACCCCAAAATACATTCAGCTGCTTCTCCTGAGTACGGGGATACCAAATGTGTGGGACTTTTTGGGAGCCTAGCCGCGTACGGGGCCCCGAAAACCAAGCACCGCCTTCAGGATTTCAAAGGGCATACATTTTTGATTTTACTCCTCACTACCTATCACAGTTTTGAAGGCCATAAAATGCCAGGATGGCACAAACCCCCCCCAAATTACCCCATTTTGGAAAGTAGACACCCCAAGCTATTTGCTGAGAGGCATGTTAAGTCCATGGAATATTTTATATTTGGACACAAGTTGCGGGAAAGTGACAATTTTTTTTTTTTTTGCACAAAGTTGTCACTAAATGATATATTGCTCAAACATGCCATGGGCATATGTGGAATTACACCCCAAAATACATTCTGCTGCTTCTCCTGAGTACGGGGATACCACATGTGTGGGACTTTTTGGGAGCCTAGCCGCGTACGGGGCCCCGAAAACCAAGCACCGCCTTCAGGATTTCAAAGGGCATAAATTTTTGATTTTACTCCCCACTACCTATCACAGTTTTGAAGGCCATAAAATGCCAAGATGGCACAAAACCCCCCCAAATGACCCCATTTTGGAAAGTAGACACCCCAAGCTATTTGCTGAGAGGCATGGTGAGTATTGAACTGTCCTGGCATTTTATGCACAACATTTAGAAGCTTATGTCACACATCACCCACTCTTCTAACCACTGGAAGACAAAGCCCTTTCTGACACTTTTTGTTTACATGAAAAAATTATTTTTTTTTGCAAGAAAATTACTTTGAACCCCCAAACATTATATATTTTTTTAAAGCAAATGCCCTACAGATTAAAATGGTGGGTATTTGATTTTTTTTTTTCACACAGTATTTGCGCAGCGATTTTTCAAACGCATTTTTTGGGGAAAAAACACACTTTTTAAAATTTTAATGCACTAAAACACACTATATTGCCCAAATGTTTGATGAAATAAAAAAGATGATCTTAGGCCGAGTACATGGATACCAAACATGACATGTTTTAAAATTGCGCACAAACGTGCAGTGGCGACAAACTAAATACATTTTTAAAAGCCTTTAAAAGCCTTTACAGGTTACCACTTTAGATTTACAGAGGAGGTCTACTGCTAAAATTACTGCCCTCGATCTAACCTTCGCGGTGATACCTCACATGCATGGTGCAATTGCTGTTTACATTTGATGCCAGACCAACGCTTGCGTTCGCCTTTGCGCGAGAGCAGGGGGGGACGGGGGCTAACTCTTGAAATGCTCGTAGCTTCCGGATTCTTAGGCCATAGAGATATTTGGAGCCATTCTGGTTTCCGATCAGCTCTATGGTCAGCTGGCCGAATCACTGGCTGCATTCTCAGGTTCCCTGTTGGGACAGGAGAGCCAGAGAAAAACATGGAAGACGGTGGGGGGGGGGGCATTTCCTCCCACTGCTTGTAAAAGCAGTCTAGAGGCTAATTAGCCGCTAGGATTGCTTTTACATGAAAGCCGACCGCTGGCTGAAAAGAATGATACCAAGATGATACCTAAACCTGCAGGCATCATTCTGGTATAACCACTCAAAGTCCAGCAACATACCAGTACGTTGCTGGTCCTTGTTGGGCATATATTGTAAACTTTTTTTTCATGCAGCCTGTGGGCTGAACGAAAAAAAGATATTGATCGGTGGGTATGCCCACCATTAGAATACCTCCCTTCATCCACCCACTTCTAATGATGGGCATACATGCACCATTTATATATGTCGAAGCATGGGGGCATCCTCCCGCAAAAGGCAGGAGCAAATTGCTCCTCCACCCACTGCCCCCACGCTTCGGCATATATGCTGAAGTATGTACCTGTGGTGGTGAAATCACCTCCGACAGCGTTGGAGTCACGGCTTTATGTATCGTGGGAGCAAACGCTGTTGCTGTCAAGATAAATAAATCCGCGCTGCAACTGAATGGCGTACCTGCTAAGCAAATGATGGTTAACAAAAAACAAAGTAACATTACAGTATAACAGTAATACTTACCATACCTGCAAAGCAAATACAAAAAAAAACCATAGTAAAAAATAAAACATTTAACGCAACCTGTGCCTACCTAAAATATATATATGCCGAAGCATGGGGGCATCCTCCCGCAAAAGGCAGGAGCAAATCGCTCCTCCACCCACTTCTGCCCCCACGCTTCGGCATATATGCTGAAGTATGTAACTGTGGTGGTGAAATCACCTCCGACAGCGCTGGAGTCACGGCTTTATATATCGTGGGAGCAAACGCTGTTGCTGTCAAGATAAATAAATCCGCGCTGCAACTGAATGGCGTACCTGCTAAGCAAATGATGGTTAACAAAAAACAAAGTAACATTACAGTATAACAGTAATACTTACCATACCTGCAAAGCAAATACAAAAAAAAACCATAGTAAAAAATAAAACATTTAACGCAACCTGTGCCTACCTAAAATATATATATGCCGAAGCATGGGGGCATCCTCCCGCAAAAGGCAGGAGCAAATCGCTCCTCCACCCACTTCTGCCCCCACGCTTCGGCATATATGCTGAAGTATGTAACTGTGGTGGTGAAATCACCTCCGACAGCGCTGGAGTCGCGGCTTTATGTATCGTGGGAGCAAACGCTGTTGCTGTCAAGATAAATAAATCCGCGCTGCAGCTGAATGGCGTACCTGAAAACAAAAAAATGTTGAAAAGCAAACATGATAAAACATAACAATAAAACAATGCAGAATAGAATACAGTAAAAAAGAGCAGAACAATAGAGAGAAAATAGAGAGAGAGAGAACAATAAAACGACAACTATTTTTGGTTTTTTTATTTTATATTTTTTTTGTGTATTTTTTTTTTTTTTTACTTTTTTTTTTTATAACTGTAACTTTTAAAACTGTAACGGTTCCAGGTTTGGGTCTCTCAAAATGCGATGGCATCTTGGGAGACCCTGTGGAAGTGTGTCCTAGTCTGTGCAGTGCTGTACCCTACGCTAATACTCAACTAGTGTATGGTAGCGTTCAAAACATTCACCAATGCAAAGACCAGGATTGCCAGGACAGGAGGGACAATAATACCGGGTGTCACGCCTAAATCCGCGCTTTCTGCAGACACGACATTTTCTTTGGGGGGCTCGTTGGGTAGGGGTACTCTGGAGGACATAAGGAAAATGCCTCTCATGCAGCCGGCCTACTGCATTTGGATTGGGAAGGTGAGGTGGAGCACCGTCTGGAAACAGAAGGGCTCTGACGATCCCTTCCTGGAATTTAAGGAAGGATCCAGTCCGTCCTGAAGCTCTGTATAGCACATGAGCGTTCAGCAAAGCCAATTGAAATAAATAAACAGACACTTTTTTGTACCAGCGTCTGGCCTTACGGGCAATTAGGTACGGCGCCAACAACTGGTCGTTGAGGTCCACCCCTCCCATATTAAGGTTGTATTCGTGGACACAGAGGGGTTTCTCCACAACACCAGTCGCCGTAGTAATTTGGGTCATCGTGTCTGCATGAAGGGAGGTGAGAACGAAAACATTCTTCTTATCCCTCCACTTCATAGCGAGCAAATTATTATACTGCAAGCAGGCTCTCTCCCCCAGCCTAAGACGGGACTCTACAAGCCGCTGGGGAAAGCCCCGGCGATTAGGTCGCACGGTGCCACATGCTCCAATCTGCTGATCAAACAAGTGACTAAAAAGTGGCACGCTCGTATAATAATTGTCCACGTACAAGTGGTACCCCTTTCCGAATAAGGGTGACACCAAGTCCCACACTATCTTGCCAGCGCTTCCTATGTAGTCAGGGCAGTTTATCGGCTCTACGTGACTATCTTTGCCCTCGTAAACCATAAATCTACATTTATAGCCTGTGGCCCTGTCACAGAGCTTATACATCTTGACCCCGTATCTGGCACGCTTGCTGGGAAGGTACTGTTTGAAGGACAAGCGGCCAGAAAACTTAATCAGGGACTCATCAACGCAGACAACTTGATGGGGGGTAAACAAGTCTGCAAAACGTTGGTTGAAGTGGTTTACGAGGGGCCGAATTTTGTAGAGCCGATCGTATGCAGGGTCTCCACGAGGACGACAGAGTTCATTGTCGTTGAAGTGCATGAACCGCAAAATCTGCTCGTATCGTGCCCTGGCCATTGAAGCAGAGAACACGGGCATATGGTGAATTGGGTCAGTGGACCAATATGACCGCAACTCACTCTTTTTGGTTATGCCCATGTTGAGGGAAAGGCCCAGAAAGATCTTAAATTCGGAGACCGTAATTGGTCTCCAATCTCTGGCAAGGGAGGACTGGGGATTAGCGGCGATGTGTTGACCAGCGTACAAATTGCTTTGGTCCACAATAGATCTATAGAGATCTTCGGTGAAAAACAGTGAATAAAAATCCAGTGGCATAAAGTCAACTGTTTCCACCTGAATTCCGGGTTGGCCAGTGAAAGGGGGAAGTACGGGTGCTGCAGAAGTGGTGGGTACCCAATTCGGATTGGCGAATGCAGCAGGAAGGGCACTATGGGCACGACGGGCCTGTCTTTGTCTTATTGGTGGCAGCGGGACACTAGTTGTGCTTGCCACCTCGCCAGCTTGAACTGCACTTATGGGACTCGCCACGTCACCACGTGATACTGCAGTGCTGGATGTACGACCAGGGTGTACTAGGCCGCTGGTGCTTGCCAGTTCACCAGAAGGAGTAGCGGCGCTAGTACCTCTCTGCTCCCTACGAGAGCCCTGCGGTTCTTGCACGTCAAGGACAGAAGAAGAAGATCGGGGTCTGGTACGCCTGACCCTAGCAGGGACCACAACTCCGTCGTCAGAGCTATCTGTCATGGAGCCGCTGTCCTCTACAGGTTCGTATTCTGAGCTTGAACTTGACAGATGAGTGACTTCCTCTTCACTATCTGTCATGCTCAGAATCCTGTAGGCCTCTTCACTAGTGTACCTTCTATTTGCCATTTTGGGCTCTAAATTTAGGGGTACACTAGTGAGACTCACAGGCAAAAAAGCTCCTGACTGTCAGCGACTGTATCAAAACGCTACCAAAAAACTGTTAGCGATCGCAGGGATCAGGCCTGACTCTGCGACCGCTGCAGTTATGTGTGCTTAGTGTTTTGTAAGTGTCAGTTATCGATCGATACTGCACTTGGGTGGGCTGGGCTGGGCTGGGCCGAGGAGCAAAACGCAGGTGCTAGCAGGTATCTGGGCTGATCCCGCTAACACTGCGTTTTTTGGGGGGACCCTAAACTGCTGGGGAGTATAGATCTGATCGGATCAGATATCGATCCGTTCAGATACTATAGCACTAAGGGAGGTGTATGCTGCGTGCGTGGGTTTTAGCGGTACTAGCGCTAACCTGACGCTGCCTGGGGCGACGCAGACCTTATCTGATCCTAAAAACTTAACTTCTATCACCGCCGGGCAATTAGGGGGTTAAACCTTTATAGGGTAATAAACGGCGGGTGCCCTAAAACTGTAATAAACTATAATAAACTGTAATAAACTACAAAAAACAAACCAACTAACCAGCGTCACCTGTAACAATTATATGGTGATCGCTGGTGAAAGGGTTTACTAGGGGGCAATCAAGGGGTTAAAACCTTTAGCAGGTAGTATATGGGGGTCCCTGTCGCTATAAAACACTGACAGCGAACCTATATACTTACCTCCCTAACTAGCGTCACCTGTGTCACTAATACAGCGATCAGAAAAACGATCGCTTAGTGACACTGGCGACGGGGGGTGATCACGGGGTTAAAACTTTATTAGGGGGGTTAGGGGGGTACCCTGGACCTAAAGGGGGGTACCCCTGACCTAAAGGGGCCTAACCTAACTGCCCTAACACTTGTTACTGTCACAAACTGACACCAATGCAAAAAATCAGAAAAAAAAAAAAAACTGCTATTGGTGTCAGAGTGACAGGGGGTACAGGGGGGTGATCAGGGGGTGATCGGGGGGTGACAGGGGGGTGACAAGTGTGCCTGCGTGTTCTACTGTATGTGTAGTGTTGGTGCACTTACTTGGATGTCTTCTCTCCTCGGCGCCGGACGAAAAGACCGGCTCAAGGAGAGATGACATCACTTCCTCTGCTTCTGTTTACATTCACAGAAGCCGAGGAAGATTGTCATTGGCCAGGAGCGATCGCGAGGTGGGGGCCACGAATGAGTGGCCTCCCCCTCACCTTTGATCGACCCTGACCTCGATCCGACCGCCGCAGGCACCGGGGGGGGGTCCGATCGGACCCCCCACCCGCGGGCAGGCAGGGATGTACAGGTAAGCCCTTTTGCCTGCCCGTGCCGCTCTGTCGACGTACATCGTCGTGCGGCGGTCGGCAAGTGGTTAATGTTTCTAAAAGAGAACTTACTCTTCCCTCCGGGGATGGAGAAAGTGGGTGGTAATTGTATATTGGATAGAGAGGCACAAGTAAGGGGTATTATTAAGCGAGGAAAAATTTGCACTTTTCAAGAAATAGCAGCACAAAAGGAGGTTTGGATCTTAAACGGGTGGAGATACGGCCAGCTAGCACACTTCATTAATAGCCTCCCCGGACCATTAAGGGAGGAAGCAGATTATAGACCGATAGAGAAACTATTCTGTTAAGAGTTTAAGAAGGGTAAAATTTCAGAGATTTATAAAATCTTGGTGAGAGAAACGGGGACGGAGTTACCTTTGTTTATCAGAAAATGGGAGGGGGAGTTGGGAGCATATGGTGATAATGAGAAAGTAAGGCGCATCTTGGAGGCGACGCATGGAACAGCAGTTGACAGAAAAACTAGAGAGAGCAACTACAAGTGTCTGACTAGGTGGTATATGACCCCGTCAGAGTTTGTAAGTTTTCGCCAGATAGGTCTCCGAACTGCTGGAAAGGTTGCGCGTCCCCAGGAACTATGTCGCACTTGTGGTGGGAATGCCCAAAAATAAAAATCTTTTGGCAAGAAGTGATCAGGATAATTGAAGAAATAACAGGGAAAATGATCCCCCTCGACCCCTGGGACTGTCTGTTCCATAGGTCCGAAGGGGGAAAGAGAAGGTATAAAACTTCAATAGTTCCGGTATTATTAAATTCAGCTAAAAATATTATCCCAAAGAAATGGCAGGAACAAGAAGCGCCCAGGATCGGGGGGTGGGTGGCTAGAGTTAACGAAATATATTTCCTAGAGCGGTTTGAGGCAGGAGAATATCTAGGAAGGGTAAATGGGATTGCTGGACCAAATTTAAAAAACCGAGCGCTATATTGAAGCAATTACGTTGTAGGACGAGACCTGGAACTAAGACTAAGCGAGATAAGAGGGAAGCTGCAGGGGCTGGGGAGGGGTGGGGAGGGGTGGGGTGGGCTGGGGAGGGGTGGGGTGGGCGGGGGGGGTAGGGGAGAGATCACATTGGGGGGAGTATATGAGACATAAGCTCAAGAGTTTTGGGAATTTTTGTAGTAAATTTTACTGTATTCCCCCTATTTGTATGGGGCTGGTTGTTTTTTTGTTTTTGTTTTTTGTATGAAGTTTTGAAAAATTAAATAAAGATATAAAAAAAAAAAAAAAAGAATTCTTCCCAGCAGTTCCTCCACAGTGAGATCCTGCCACATGAAGGGACAATGATCTTTATCTATTTCTAGCGTGAGCTGCACATGACAAATAACCCTCGCTCTAAGGCTAGGCTTCCGCCATTAGCACCCCAAAGTCGTGCGATTTCCAGTGCGACTTTGCAATGCAATTTTGATGCGATTTCATGTGACTTTGATGTTATGCGATTTGGTCCTAGTAACATAATTCCTTTTCCTGCTCAGTCATTTCCCCTTCCTTTTTCGTTGTCATGTGTTTTATAGTGCTTAGCAAACATGTTGGCTATGCAATATGTTGGGTCAGCAGTCATTATGATAATAATAATGATAATACTATAATAAAAAAAAAACACAAAATGTAACCAGAATATGTTTTATTTGCAAAATTTTCTTTTCATGCCGTGTACACACGGGCGGACTTTTCGACCGGACTGGTCCGATGGGACGAATCCGTCGGACAATCCGACCATGTGTGGGCTTCATCAGACCTGCAGCGGACTTTTTCGGTCGAAAATCAGACGGACTTAATGGGGCGTACACACGGTCGGACTTTTCGTCTACAAAAGTCCAACGGATGCCGACGGACTAAAGCTGGCTGGTAATCCGATCGTGTGTGGGCTTCCCCGGACTTTCAGCGGCCTTTTTCAGCCTCAAATCCGACGGACTTTAGATTTGAAACATGCTTCAAATCTTTACGTCGTAACTACGACGGACCCCGAAATCCGCTCGTCTGTGTGCTAGTCCGACGGACAAAAACCCACGCTAGGGCAGCTATTGGCTACTGGCTATCAACTTTCTTATTTTAGTCCGGTGTACGTCATCACGTACGAATCCATCGGACTTTTGTGTGGTCGTGTGTAGGCAAGTCCGTTCGTTAGAAAGTCTGCCACAAGTCCGCCGCAAGTCCGCCGAAAGTCCGCCGGAAGTCTGTCGGACAGGCTGTCGGACTTTTGTAGACGAAAAGTCCGACCGTGTGTATGCCCCATTAGATTTGGAACATGTTTTAAATCTTTCTGACGGACTTGAGTCCGGTCGAAAAATCCGCTCGTCTGTATGCTGGTCCAATGAATGAAAACCGACGCTAGGGCAGCTATTGGCTACTGGCTACTGGTCGGACTTTGGTGTGATCGTGTGTGTGCAAGTCATTAACTTTCTGACAATTTTTGGTTACGTGAAAAAAATTTTTTTTTTGCAAGAAAATTACTTTGAACCCCCAAACATTATATATTTTTTAAAGCAAAGGCCCTGCAGATTAAAATGGTGGGTGTTTCATTTTTTTTTTTCACACAGTATTTGCGCAGCGATTTTTCAAACGCATTTTTTTTGGAAAAAACACACTTTTTTTAATTTTAATGCAATAAAACACACTTTATTGCCCAAATGTTTGATGGAATAAAAAAGATGATCTTAGGCTGAGTACATGGATACCAAACACGACATGCTTTAAAATTGCGCACAACGCGTGCAGCGGCGACAAACTACATACATTTTTAAAAGCCTTTACAGGTTACCACTTTAAATTTACAGAGGAGGTCTACTGCTAAAATTACTGCACCCGATCTGACCTTCATGGTGATACCTCACATGCATGGTGCAATTGCTGTTTACCTATGACGCCAAACCGACGCTTGCGTTCGCCCTTGTGCGAGAGCAGGGGGGCCTGGGGGTGCTTTATTTATTTATTTATTTTTAATTATTTCTTTCGCTTTTTTTCTTTTTTTTTTAAAACTGTTCCTTTCATTTTTTTTTAATCATTTTTATTGTTATCTCAGGGAATGTAAATATCCCTTATGATAGCAATAGGTAGTGACAGTTACTCTTTTTTGAAAAAATTGGGGTCTTTTAGACCCTAGCTCTCTCCTCTGCCCTCAAAGCATCTAATCACACCAAGATCGGTGTGATAAAATGCTTTCCCAACTTCCCAATGGCGCTGTTTATATGCAGCGAAATCCAAGTCATAAAATGCTTGTAGCTTCCGGTTTCTTAGGCCATAGAGATGATTGGAGCTATTCTGGTCTCTGATTGGCTCTATGGTCAGCTGGCAGAACCACTGGCTGGATTCTCAGTTTCCCTGTTGGGACAGGAGAGCCAGAGAAAACCATGGGAGATGGTGGGAGGGGGAACGGCATTCCCTCCCACTGCTTGTAAAAGCAGTCTAGAGGCTAATTAGCCGCTAGGATTGCTTTTACATGAAAGCCGCCCACTGGCTGAAAAGAATGATACCAAGATGATACCTAAACCTGCAGGCATCATTCTGGTATAACCACTCACAGTCCAGAAACATACCAGTACGTTGCTGGTCCTTGCCGGGCATATATTGTAATCTTTTTTTTCATGCAGCCTGTGGGCTGGACGAAAAAAAGAGATTGATCGGTGGGTATGCCCAGCATTAGAATACCTCCCTTCATCCACCCACTTCTAATGATGGGCATACATGCATCATTTTGTTTTTAACTGTGGTGGTGAAATCACCTCCTACAGCGCTGGAGTCAGGGCTTTATGTATCATGGGAGCAAACGCTGTTGCTGTCAAGATAAATAAATCTGCGCTGCAACTGAATGGCGTACCTGAAAACAAAAATCAAACAATATGGTTAACAATAAAACACAGTAAACAGTAAAGTATAATAAAATGACATACCTGAAAAGCAAACATGATAAAACATAATAACAATAAAACATTGCAGAACAGAATACAGTAAATAATAGCAGAACAATAGAGAGAGAATAGAGAGAGAGAAAGAACAATAAAACGTCAACTATTATTGGTTTTTCTATTTTATATATTTTTGTGGGGTTTTTTTATTTTCTTTTTTTTTTGCAACTGTAATGGGGCATACACACGGTCGGACTTTTCGTCTACAAAAGTCCGACAGCCTGTCCGACAGACTTCCGGCGGACTTGCGGCGGACTTGTGGCAGACTTTCTAACGAACGGACTTGCCTACACACGACCACACAAAAGTCCGACGGATTCGTACGTGATGACGTACACCGGACTAAAATAAGGAAGTTGATAGCCAGTAGCCAATAGCTGCCCTAGCGTGGGTTTTTGTCCGTCGGACTAGCACACAGACAAGCGGATTTCGGGGTCCGTCGTAGTTACGACGTAAAGATTTGAAGCATGTTTCAAATCTAAAGTCCGTCGGATTTGAGGCTGAAAAAGTCAGCTGAAAGTCCGGGGAAGCCCACACACGATCGGATTACCAGCCAGCTTTAGTCCGTCGGCATCCGTTGGACTTTTGTAGACAAAAAGACCGACCGTGTGTACGCCCCATAACGGTTTTAACTGTAATGGTTCCAGGTTCAGGTCTCTCAAAATGCGATGGCATCTTGAGAGACCCTGTGAAAGTGTGTCCTAGTCTGTGCAGTGCTATACCCTACGCTAATACTCATACTCATAATACTCATACTCATAATACAATAGTGTATGGCAGCATTTAAAACATTCACCAATGCAAAGACCAGGATTGTCAGGACAGGAGGGACAAAAATAATGGGTGTCACGCCTATATCCGCGCTTGCTGCAGACACGACATCTTCTTTGGGGGGCTCGTTGGGTAGGGGTACTCGGGAGGACATATGGAAAATGCCTCTCATGCAGCTGGCTTACTGCATTTGGATTGGGAAGGTGAGGTGGAGCACAGAAGGGCTCTGACGATCTCTTCCTGGAATTTAAGGAAGGATCCAGTCCGTCCTGAAGCTCTGTATAGCACATGAGCGTTCAGCAAAGCCAATTGAAATAAATATACAGACACTTTTTTATACCAGCGTCTGGCCTTACGGGCAACTAGGTACGGCACCAACAACTGATCGTTGAGGTCCACCTCTCCCATATTTTGGTTATATTCGTGGACATAGAGGGGTTTCTCCACAACACCAGTCTCCGTAGGACCGGCATGTCTGCATGAAGGGAGGAAAGAACGAAAACATTCTTATTATCCTTTTACTTCACAGCGAGCAAGTTATTACACTTCAAGCAGGGTCTCTCCCCCAGCCTAAGACGGGAATCTACAAGCCTCTGGGGTAAGCCCCGGCAATTAGATCGCATGATGCCACATGCGCCAATCTGAAGATCAAACAAGTGACTAAAAAGTGGCACGCTCGTGTAATAATTGTCCACATACAAATGGTACCCCTTTCCGAATAAGGGTGACACCAAGTCCCCATATCTTGCCAGTGCTCCCTATGTAATCTGGGCAGTTTGGCGGCTCTATGTGACTATCTCTTCCCTCGTAAACCATAAAACTACATGTATAGCCTGTGGCCCTGTCACAGAGCTTATACATCTTGACCCCATATCTGGCACGCTTGCTGGGAAGATACTGTTTAAATGACAAGCAGCCAGAAAACTTAATCAGGGACTCATCAATGCAGACAACTTGATGGGGAGTAAACAAGTCTGCAAAACATTGGCTGAAGTGGTTTACGAGGGGCCGAATTTTGTAGAGCCGATCGTATCCAGGGTCTCCACGAGGACGATAGAGTTCATTGTTGTTGAAATGCATGAACTGCAAGATCTGCTCGTATCGTGCCCTGGCCATGGAGGCAGAAAACACGGGCATATGGTAAATTGGGTCAGTGGACCAATATGACCGCAACTTACTCATTTTAACTATGCCCATGTCGAGGGATAGGCCCAGAAAAAATTTAAATTTGGAAACCGTAATTGGTTTCCAATCTCTGGCAAGGGAGGACTGGGAATTAGCGGCGATGTATTGACCAGCATACAAATTGCTTTGGTCCACAATAGATCTGTAGAGATCTTCAGTGAAAAACAGCGAATAAAAATCAAGTGACGTAAGATCAACTGTTTCCACCTGAATTCCGGGTTGGCCAGTGAATGGAGGAAGTACAGGTTCTGCAGAAGTGGTGGGTTCCCAATTAGGATTGGCAAATGCAGCAGGAAGGACACTATGGGCTTGACCAGCCTGTCTTTGTCTTCTTGGTGGCAGCGGGACACTATTTGGGCTTGCCACCTCACCAGCTTGAACTGCACTTAAAAACTCGCCACGTCACCAAGTGTTACTGCAGTGCTGGATGTACGACCAGGGTGTACCAGGCCGCTGGTGCTTGCCAGTTCACCAGAAGGATGAGCGGCACTAGTACTTCTCTGCTCCATACGAGAGCCCTGCGGTTCTTGCACTTCAACAGCAGAAGAAGATCAGGGTCTGGTACGGCTGACCTTGGCAGGGACCACAACTCCGTCATCAGAGCTATCTGTCATGGAGTCGCTGTCGTCTACAGGATCGTATTCTGAGTCTGAATCTGACAGATGAGTGACTTCCTCTTCACTATCTGTCATGCTCAGAAACGTGTAGGCCTCTTCACTACTGTACCTTTCGATTTGCCATTTTGGGCTCTAAATTTACTGGTGCAGTAGTGAGACTCACAGGTAAAAAAGCTCCTAGGCTGTCAGCATCTGCATCAAACTCTACCAAAAAAACTGTTATAGGGCGTACACACGGTCGGACTTTGTTCGGACATTCCGACAACAAAATCCATGGATTTTTTCTGACGGATGTTGGCTCAAACTTGTCTTGCATACACACGGTCACACAAAGTTGTCGGAAAATCCGATCATTCTGAACCCGGTGACGTAAAACACGTACGTCGGGACTATAAACGGGGCAGTGGCCAATAGCTTTCATCTCTTTATTTATTCTGAGCATGCGTGGCACTTTGTCCGTCGGATTTGTGTACACACGATCAGAATTTCCGACAACGGATTTTGTTGTCGGAAAATTTTATCTCCTGCTCTCCAACTTTGTGTGTCGGAAAATCCGATGGAAAATGTCCGATGGAGCCCACACACGGTCGGAATTCCATCGGAAAATCCGACCGTGTGTACGGGGCATTAGCGATCACAGGGATCAGGCCTGACTCTGCAAACGCTGCAGTTATGTGCGTTTAGTGTTTTGTAAGTGACAGTGATTGATACTGCACTTGGGTGGGCTGGGCTGGGCGGAGGGGCAAAATGCAGGTGCTAGCAGGTATCTGGGCTGATCCCGCTAACACTTTTGGGAACCCTAAACTGCTGGGGACGCTAGTGTAGATCTGATCAGATATCGATCTGTTCAGATACTATAACACTAAGGGAGGTGTATGCTGCGTGCGAGGGTGTTAGCGGTACTGGCACTAACCTGACGCTGCCTGGGGCGACGCAGACCCTAAAACCTAACTGATATCACCCGCCGGGTGATCAAGGGGTTAAACCTTTATTGGGTAATAAATGGCGGGTATAAAAAACAAACTAACCAGCGTCACCTGTAACACTTTATATGGTGATCACTGGTGAAAGGGTTAACTAGGGGGCAATCAAGGGGTTAAAACCTTTATTAGGTAGTATATGGGGGTACCTGACGCTATAAAAAGCTGACGGTGAACCTAAATACTTACCTGGCTACCTAGCATCACCTGTGACACTGATACGGCGCTCAGAAAAAAGATTGTTTAGTGACACTTGCGACAAGCGAAGAAGGGGTTAACTGGGGGGTGATCAAGGGGTTAAACCTTTATTAGGGGGGAGTTAGGGGCTACCCTTGACCTAAAGGGCCCTACCACTAACTGCCTTAGCACTTATAACAGTCACAAATGACACCAATGCAGTAATCAGTTAAAAAAAAAACTGCTATTGGTGTCACTATGACAGGGGGTGCAGGGGGGGGGGGGGTGAATGGGAGGTGATTGGGGGGTGATTTGTGTGCCTATGTATTCTACTGTTAGTGTAGTGTTGGTGCAGACTTACTTGATGTCTTCTCTCCTCGGGCGCCGGAACAAAAAGACCGACATGAGGAGAGATGACATAACTTCCTCTGCTTCTGTTTACATTACAGAAGCAGAGGAAGCTTTTCATTCGTCAGGAGCGATCGCGAGGGGGTGGCCATGAATCGGTGACCTCCCCCTCAGCACGGATCGCTCCTGCAATGATGTAGACTGCCTCGGGCACCGGGGGGCCCAATCGGGCCCCCCGCCTGCGGGAGGGGAGTAACGTACCCATAAGTTACTCTGCCTGCCCGTGCCATTCCACCGCAGTATATCAGCAAGTGGTTAACAGGTATCAAAACAACACCAAAAAAAAAAAAAAAACACCTTACAATTGCTGGTAAGTTTTTGGATCAGTGGTCCTGGAACCTGAACTAGTGAATGGTCCAGTGTAATCCACTGATGTTCCTGGGTAGTATTGCCTTTCCTGTAAAGGCGGAACCTGACTGGGTGGAGGCTGCATAAGTTGGTGATTGGTTGGGGGGCCAAGGGTGGAGGTAGTGGGGGCAGGATTCGGCTGTAACATAATCAACCGATACAAAAACAGAAAATGACTCCTGCGCACAACTCCTTCATGACTCCTTCATCTACACAACTTTCCTTTACAACCTCGGTTGTCTCATGGTACTCAGTGATATGGGCATTTACGTTATGTGCAGATTGGCATATGGGTTGTGCACCTTGTAATATTGTGATTTTATCTACACACACATATATGTGTATATATGTATTATTAGTATTGTTGACAACCTTAATGCTATTTAGTATAATATTATACAAGTTATATACCATCCACTAGTCATTATTGGCTTAACTTCTTCTTAGGTGCGCATTCAGCACTATATGATAGATAGTGGTTATGTGTATATATATATACATATATATGCTTTTTTGTAAATATATGAGATATGTATGTATGTTCACTGTTTGTCAGTATGCGGTGGCCCCTGTGATTCAACGTGCGACAGCCTGTTGATTTATGTATTGCTTCTTTGGTACTGTGGCTTGCGCAGCTATTGTCTGCAGGGCAGACCCGTGACCTATGTTGTGCCGGCCTCGTCTCCTCAAGTGTCTGCCTCTAGCAATATGGCGCCGCGCTATCCCCTGCCGCTTACGTCATCGGTAAGCGGCAGTGGGCACAGAGGAAGTGACGCGCACCGCCCCTTCCTCCTGCCTGGAACGCAAACGCACTGGCGTGCATTCCAGCACTGACTGCACATCCGGATAGGATCGGCGGGCCGCTCACATACACTGTGGCTACACAGCGATCGGATCGAATTGGACACTAAAGGTATAGTGTCCATCTATATATGTCAGCCTACTAACCATGGTACTTCCTTCCTTGCCAATAGATGCATTTATCCCGTGCCACTCTGCACCTTTCTGTGCCCAACTATTTTCTCTCTCTCATCTATCACTGCATATCATGTACACCTATGGCTAGCCCCTGCTGAGTTTCAACTGTATTACACCACAGCGATACTCATCAGTTTCTACACTATATCTATTAATGAATGAATGTATTCATCAATTTATTAATTAATTAATTAATTAATTAATTATGGTCTATCCACTTGTACAGGTGAGGAGTGTAGGAGGGAGGATTTCCCAGAGAGGGAGGAGCCCTATGTGCCCTGCCCTATCCATTGATTGTGCCTTTTTGGCATTCACTATATATACAGGGCCTACTGAAGGAGGGTTCACTGCTGAGCTCTGATGAAGAAGGGACGAGCCCTTTGAAACGCGTTAGCGAGCAGTGCTATATATTCCTCTAAAGACCTTTGGAAGACTTCGTTCATCATTTTAACCACTTGCTGTTAGTTGATGTCCAAGGTTTACGGCACATTATTTACTACTGCTTGTGAGTAATTTCCTTTATCATTTTACTCAATAAATGGTTTACAAAAGATAATGCACATGGCTGGTGCGCCCTTTTCTCTTTTTATTTCTTTGTTTGCTAGGATTCCCCATCCTTGAGGGCAGCAAGGCCTGTGTCTCCCTTTCATCTATTTGGTCGACCACTTGTGCGCAGGAGTCATTTTCTGTTTTTGTATCGGTTGATTGTGTTGGGGTCTCCAGCTGCAGAGTGGTTCGTCACCAGTCCTTTTTAGACTCTGTCTTACTGACAATGGTTAAATCAATTGAGGAAAGGCAGCTAAGAAGATCTTCATTGGCTAAAGGATTCACCACAAGTATTGACTCATTTGAACTTGAGAACCCTAACAATGAAGAAATTGCAATATGTGCCGTTGATGAGCCAACCCCATTAAGAGAGGACAAAATGATATCTTTATTTTATGAGCTAAAAGATTTATTGGAGAAGGAGATGCTACAATGGTGGGACATTCTGCTCCTACAGAAATATGTAGAATTTAAACGAGTCCCTAGGGGCCTAAGAATTACTAAGCTGTGCTCCTTTCTTGATGATGATCTCAAAGTCAAATGGATTTCTTGCTTGCGTGATTGCAATCAATTATGGTTACAGTTTATTATTGTTCAGAGGGAGCGTAATCTAACTAAAATTTGTGCTGATATCAATACTTTGCAAGAGAGCCTGTCTACATTTTTGGATGTGACCACTTTTGACAGTTGGGATCTCAAAATAAATGAACAGATGATGGCTTATGAAACTAACCTTATCAGCAAAAAGTCAGGAAAGTTTGAGCGAGACAGGTTGGACTACCTAAACAATAGGGAGTTCAACTGGAAGAAACCCAGGCTTCCTGCTGATAAGGTCAAAGGACCTAAAAATTCTAAGAGCAGGCCCTATAATAGTAACAATACTAACACTAATAAAAATAAAAATAAAAATTACAATAGTGATAGAAGTAATCATACTACCAATGGGCCCATTCATCCCACCATTTCATCTCAGGCTGTATACCCATCTCAGCCTCAGCGTACCAGGTACACTGATGACCCTAGTCATATCAAGAATGGTAAATCGCACAGTAAAAACATTAAACACTCGCTTAAAAAGAACAGTCTAAATGCATACAGTGGACGTCGACCGTCTATTAGGGATCGCATGACGGGGAATGGAGACTCCCACGCAGCTTCATCTCCCCATATAACCGGCCCTTTGACAGCTGAGGGTTCAGACAGTAGACTCACTAGCCCCTTACTCTCTGGGAGAGAGTATCCTACCTCCAGTGCAGTCATACCACCGCCCCCTATCATTAGGTCTGGGGTCCCCCCTTTAGCTATTGACAGTGGGATAGTGTTTGATCCGTCCATAACCACTCATAATCCCTTCACTATTCTAGAAAATCTAGAATCTGGTCTCTGCAATGGTAGTATAGCAAATGTCACACCCCCATTGACTTTTTTAGAACTGGAATTTGCGAGAATGGAGGGGTCCGCAACGGAGAATGGAATTTTAAACCCTCAGCCATTCACTCTGTCAACAATAAAAAAAGTCAATTAAACGGGAGGAGGAACAAGAAGAGGTAGAAGAGGAGGAAAGGGACACAAAAAGAGGCAGAGTGTAAATTGCACTCATGCCACCATTAAAATCTACAATCTGTCCAGTTCTGTGTTCACTGATGCTGAGCTAGATCTGCTCAGAAAAGGTCTTAATTTTGCCCCTCCCAGTGCCCCCAATTTATTCGAACTATTTATCGACCTCAATAGGTATATACGTAAACTTACCCTTCAACGGTATTACCTATTGAAGGACAATGGGAAGACCTCTGCAAGTAATATCACTGAGTCACCACCCTGTTCTCCTGCGAGCAGCAATACAGAGGATGACTCTGCTCTAAATATTTTAGAAGAACTATATGCAGAGGCGGAGCATTATGAGCTACCATCATCCTATAAGCATTCTAGCGCCATTGTTCACACTCCCTTTGCACCCAAATCCTCGTTCTTCCCACATTGGGCCAAAGGCAAATATATATCGACTTTCTATGACGTTGTCTTTGAATCCTTTAAAAGGAAATTCCATCATACTAACATTAAAGGTAGCAAATTTAACAAACATCTTGATCCGCTGGGGCTATCTGTCAGTAGTCTCAAGCAGAATCAGGACGTCATCATTCGGAAAGCCGATAAAGACGGTAGTTTGGTCATTCAAAATAGAGAGGACTACATTGCCGAGGCAATGAGACTACTAGGGGATACAGACACCTATGCTAGACTCAAAAGAGATCCCATTATAGAATACACAAAAGATCTGAAGTTACTCTTGGATAAGGCCCTATTGGATGGGGTCCTTACTAAAAGCGAGTATCACTTTCTCTACAATAGACATGCCTTAACCCCACATTTTTATCATATACCTAAGGTGCATAAGAGTGAGGCCAATCCTCCAGGTAGGCCTATTATTGCAGGCATTGATAGTATTACAAGTAATGTGGGTTGCTATACAGATCACTTTTTGCAGGGAATAGTGACCAGCCTTCCATCTTTCGTTAGGGACTCGAGCCATATGCTGGAAATACTGTCCCATTATGTCTGGCAGCCTAGGTACAAATGGCTTTCCCTAGATGTAGCCTCGCTCTACACATTAATTGACCATACCTATGGCCTAAGGGCGGCTAATCACTATTTGTCCAAGAAGGGTGCACTCAACTCAGTGCAGGCCAAATTTGTACTTGACTGTGTTGAATATTCCCTCACGCACAATCACTTCTCATTTCTTGGAGAACACTACCTGCAGACTAAAGGCACGGCTATGGGGGCCAGGTTCGCCCCAAGCTATGCCAACATTTTCATGGGATACTGGGAAGAACTATCCATTTGGAACAACAACCCGTATGGAGTGAACCTGGTCCTCTATGCCAGATATATTGATGATATCCTTTTCATTTGGGATGAGACTGATCAGGAATTACATCTCTTCCTTGACCACTGTAGAGAGAACCCCTTTGGGATTAGCTTCACTCACGTCATCAGTAGTGAGAGCCTTGTCTTTTTAGACCTTGAGCTTAGGAGTGACCCTGATGGCAATATTCTTTCTAGAACACATTTTAAATCCAGTGGTGGCAATTCTCTCTTGCATGCTGACAGCAATCACCATCCTAGATGGATCAGAAACGTCCCGTTTGGACAGTTCTGCCGTCTGAAGCGCACTTGCACCAAGAAATGTGACTACCTAGAGCAAAGCAAGGTCCTTCGTAACAAGTTTCTGGATAAGGGATATGACTCCATCCTTATTGAGACTGCCTTCAATAAATATGCCCTCTTGTATGATGAAACTCCGACATATGATCCACCGTCCGTCTCCACCATCAATCAGGATACCATACAAACCCGTTTTTCCACACAATATACCAACAAAGCCTTTGAGATACAAAGCATTTTACGGAAAAACTGGAGTATTCTGAAACACGATCCAGTGTTAAATGAGCACCTTTCTGATGGACCAAACATAGTATATAGAAAACCACGAGACTTGAGAGGTCTTATAGCCCCCAGTATGGTGAGGGAGCCCCGAAACAGGTCCATAAATGCATGGTCAACTATCTTTGACCAAAAAGGTAGCTACAAATGTAGTGTCAGGAACTGTGGCACATGTCAATACATGTGGCACAGAAAAAAGTCAGTCACTGGCAGAGACGGTAGAATGCATCATCTGAAGCAGTTCATCAACTGTGGGACGGACCACGTGGTATATGGCATTCTTTGCCCATGTGGACGCCTTTATGTAGGTCGTACCTCCCGTCCTTTGAGAGTGCGTATCGGCGAAGACAAATGCGACATCACAAACACACGTGTCAAATATCCGGTCCCTCGGCACTTTCAGGTAGTCCATCATGGTGATCCATCAGGCATGAAAGTGTTCGGGATCGAGTCTATTGGAGGCGGCCTCGATAGGGGTAGGAGACACCAAAGGCTCTGCAAACGCGAAGCCTATTGGATCTTCACCCTTGGGAGTATGACCCCCGGGGGCCTGAATGAGGACCCTGAGGTTCACAAAATCACATGACTCCGCAGTACCCACTTATGGCGCTTCTATGTGCCATTGCCACTTTGTCCACATACACACACACCTTTCTGTTCTTTCTGCTTCTGGTATTAGGTCGACTTTGATTGTTGCATTCTACTAGATTTTTTCAGTTTTATTTGGTGTATCATATTTCACATTCTCTTAGTGACTTATGATTAATCAAATCTATTACTAATTCTTATTAAAATGTGGTTATGTTATTATTGTGTTACCATTAGTGACATGTTTAGCATCTATATGATATAGGTATCCCCTTTGTTTTTAGTGACAAGTTTGTCACGTTACATATGTTGCACACAGTAATGAGGGAGGGACCACCTGGCTCTTAGTCTAGAAAATACTACACATATATATATATTTTTTTCATCCCCCCACCCCCCGTTGTGGGGTATACGATGACTATCATGTGCACAATAGCACTAAGTAGTCATTATGCTAGTTACTGTTCGCGCCACATGTGTCCACTCCTTCAGTACCATCCCGGTGTATCCAATTGTTTTTATACGTAATAAGAATAATTTTTATTCTTTTACACAATTTGTATTATATTTTTATATATTTTTAAAAAATTTTTACATTTTGGTCTGGCCTGGATTATTCCTTCATCTACACAACTTTCCTTTACAACCTCGGTTGTCTCATGGTACTCAGTGATATGGGCATTTACGTTATGTGCAGATTGGCATATGGGTTGTGCACCTTGTAATATTGTGAGTTTATCTACACACACATATATGTGTATATATGTATTATTAGTATTGTTGACAACCTTAATGCTATTTAGTATAATATTATACAAGTTATATACCATCAACTAGTCATTATTGGCTTAACTTCTTCTTCTTAGGTGCGCATTCAGCACTATATGATAGATAGTGGTTATGTGTATATATATATATACCGTATTTATCGGCATATAACACGCACTTTTTTCCCCTGAAAATCAGGGCAAAATCGTGGGTGCGTGTTATAGGCCGATCCCCGCCGATTCTGTGTCATCGGAGCGATCGCGGCAATTGCCGCGGTCGCCGCCGACATACACAGCCCTGGGGAGATTCAAAAATGGCGCCGAGACTGCAGGGAGCCGAGATACACATACTCGAGTGTTCTCGGCTTTTTCCATCGGCGCCGTCACGCCCAGTCCCGCCCCTGGACCTGTGTTATGTCCATCATAGGGCGGGACTGGGCGTGACTGTGAGCGGCGCCGAAAAAAGCCGAGAACACTCGGGTATGTGTATCTCGGCTCTTGTCGGATCCGAGATACACATACCCGAGTGTTCTCGGCTTTTTTCGGCGCCGCTCACAGTCACGCCCAGTCCCGCCCTGTGATGGACATAACACAGGTCCAGGGGCGGGACTGGGCGTGACGGCGGCGCCGGAAAAAGCCGAGAACACTCGGTTATGTGTATCTCGGCTCCCTGCAGTCTCGGCGCCATTTTTTGAATCTTCCTTGAGTGCACAAAGCTGCACTGACATGGCTGGACTGGGGTAGACCTGCACTAACGAAGCTGCACTGGGGCAAGGCTGCAATGGGGCAAAGCTGCACTGGGGCAAGGCTGCACTGGGGCAAAGCTGCACTGAGGCAAGCCTGCACTGACAAGGCTGCACTGGGGCAAAGCTGCACTGACAAGGCTGCACTGGGGCAAAGCTGCACTGACAAGACTGCACTGACAAAGCTGCACTGACACTGAAAAGGCTGCAGATGGACAGATAAGGCTGCATTGATGGGCATTTTAATGTAAGTGTTTTTTCCTTAAACTTCCCTCCTAAAAATGTTTTTTCCTTAAAATTCTCTCCTAAACTTGGGGTGCGTGTTATACGCCGGCGCGTGTTATACGCCGATAAATACGGTACATATATATGCTTTTTTGTAAATATATGAGATATGTATGTATGTTCACTGTTTGTCAGTATGCAGTGGCCCCTGTGATACAACGTGCGACAGCCTGTTGATTTATGTATTGCTTCTTTGGTACTGTGGCTTGCGCAGCTATTGTCTGCAGGGCAGACCCGTGACCTATGTTGTGCCGGCCTCGTCTCCTCAAGTGTCTGCCTCTAGCAATATGGCGCCGCACTATCCCCTGCCGCTTACGTCATCGGTAAGCGGCAGTGGGCACAGAGGAAGTGACGCGCACCGCCCCTTCCTCCTGCCTGGAACGCAAACGCACTGGCGTGCGTTCCAGCACTGACTGCACATCCGGATAGGATCGGCGGGCCGCTCACATACACTGTGGCTACACAGCGATCGGATCGAATTGGACACTAAAGGTCTATATATGTCAGCCTACTAACCATGGTACTTCCTTCCTTGCCAATAGATGCATTTATCCCGTGCCACTCTGCACCTTTCTGTGCCCAACTATTTTCTCTCTCTCATCTATCACTGCATATCATGTACACCTATGGCTAGCCCCTGCTGAGTTTCAACTGTATTACACCACAGCGATACTCATCAGTTTCTACACTATATCTATTAATGAATGAATTTATTCATCAATTTATTCATCAATTAATTAATCAATTATGGTCTATCCACTTGTACAGGTGAGGAGTGTAGGAGGGAGGATTTCCCAGAGAGGGAGGAGCCCTATGTGCCCTGCCCTATCCATTGATTGTGCCTTTTTGGCATTCACTATATATACAGGGCCTATTGAAGGAGGGTTCACTGCTGAGCTCTGATGAAGAAGGGACGAGCCCTTTGAAACGCGTTAGCGAGCAGTGCTATATATTCCTCTAAAGACCTTTGGAAGGCTTCGTTCATCATTTTAACCACTTGCTGTTAGTTGATGTCCAAGGTTTACGGCACATTATTTATTACTGCTTGTGAGTAATTTCCTTTATCATTTTACTCAATAAATGGTTTACAAAAGATAATGCACATGGCTGGTGCACCCTTTTCTCTTTTTATTTCTTTGGCTGTAACATGCATGTCCTTAAGGGATTCAGCATATTACCATACTCGTCACAGTATGGGCAATTTATTGGTGGGTTATACTGTGTACTTGGAAAGGGTGGGTACTGGTGATAAAGGGGATATGGGCCCAGTTCTTCAAAGCCATCCTGAGTGCATATCTTTTTCTCTTGGGGACCTGTTTACAAATACTGTGTCTTCACATTGGTTATCGCCCATTTTAGTGGACATCTCACTGACCACATGTAAGATTTGATCCATGGGTTTCCCAGCCCTAGCACATTCTTGTAGATGTTCGCTAAGGCCTAGAGACTTCACTAGGCTCTGGTTCAGCCTCCTGCTCCTTAATGGAGTTTGTTGTTGACCTCTTCTTCATCTACGAACAGTTCCTGGTCAACGGTGTCTTCCTCCTTCACAGCAGCAGCCTCCTGACTCATCTTCCGGTGGCAAACCCTGTGTGCTGTCTTCCCAGCTTGCTTGCTTCTGAAATACGAATAACAAATTGTTAAAGGAAGCATTACAATTTTATATGTCAAACACCTTGAAATATGCCTGCTGATAACTTACTCTCGCATTTCCAACACCGGTTTTAAAAAATTTGAGATCCCCGGCATGGGCATATGGGGCTAATCTTTTAGAGCTGGAACCACTCCTTCCTTCTTTTAATTTTCGTAGGTACCGGTTCTAACAGTCTTTGAGACTTCTCCATCAAGTTTGGAAAAAGTGCACTGTAAAACATAAAGACAATACCAAGTTCAAGAACTGCAAGCTATATTATCCATGACACCTGCAGAATAATCTGTGATGTGCTGAAGGATGTGGTCAGGGCCATCTTTAATATTGTTTGGACCCCGGGCAAACATTATTTGGGGCCCCCCACACACACACACGCACAGACGGAGCTAGTTTCTTTCCTGCAGCCATAAATTGCATGAAAGAAACTAGCTAAAGTCTCCCATCAACACAGTGTTGACAGGGGATTCCCCCCTGCAAAACCATTGTGATCTCCCGGCAGGGGAAGGAGCCCCCACAAAGAGAACACAGTGCACATTATTACCACACACCCATTGGTTGCTAGAGGTTACTGCACATTATTACCACACACCCACTGGTTGCTAGAGGTTACTGCACACTATTACTATTCACCGATTGCCAGCAACTCACCCCGTGTCCTCCTCTGCAAGCTGCATTGGTCCTGCCCCCACTATAGGAATAAATAGGTGCCAGCTACAAGGTGCTAAGCAGCATGCATGAACCACTTACCTTTTGCTGACTGTTCTGTAGCTGATAAAATGTCCCAGATTTCATAATATATACAAGCCACTTCCAACCATTCTCTCTCCTTCTCTACATGATCTTTGTAACATGGATCTCTCAATTCATATTTTGCCAGACATTGTCTGACAAGCCAAATGATTTCTTAACCTGTTCCCGACCAGCCACCGCAGTTGTACTGCGGCAGAATGGCACTGGCAGGCGAATCGCCATCATACTACGGGGCCGCGATGATTGGATTAGATCCAGAACCGATCAATCTCCAGGCCCAGGCCAATGAAATCTGGCCTGGACCTGGTGATCGGTTCTGGCGAATGAGATCCTTCCCCTGTTGTGTAACTGTAAACACTGACAGGGGAAGTGATGTCATCTCTCCTTGTGTCGGTCTTTTCCGTTCCAGACCGAGGAGAGATAACATCTAACAGTGAGTTGTACCAACACTGCACTGACACCAGGTCACGTAGGCACACAATTCACCCACCGATCACCCCCCCTCAACCCCTTCACCACCTGTCACTGTGTCACCCAGTACAGCATTCAGATTTTTTTGTGGCCGCTGTACTAGTGTCATTAGTGCCAAAAATCAGCATTAGGGTAATTAGTCTTAGGCCCACATAGGTCTAGGGACCCCCCCTAACCCCCCCAATAAAGGTTCAACCCCTTGATTACCCCCTGTCACCTGTGATCACTGTATAAGTGTCACGGGTGATGCAGTTTAGCTAGTTTATTTTTTATAGTGTCAGGGCACCCGCCATATATTACCCAATAAAGGTTTAACCCCCTGATCCCGGCGGGTGATCAAAGTTAAGTTTTAGTGTCAGATAGGGCCTGCGTCACCCCAGGCAATGTCAGATTAGTGCCAGTAGCGCCAACACCCATGCACGCACCATACGCCTCCCTTAGTAGTATAGTGTCTGAACGGATCGATATCTGATCTGATCAGAACTATATTAGCGTCACCAGCAGTTTAGGGTTCCCAAAAACGCAGTGTTAGCGGGATCAGCCCAGATACCTGCTAGTACCTGCATTTAGCCCCTCCGCCCAGCCCAGCCCATCCAAGTGCAGAATCAATCGATCACTGTCACTTACAAAACACAACACACATAACTGCAGCGTTCGCAGAGTCAGGCCTGATCCCTGCGAACGTTAACCGTTTTTTGGTAGTGTTTGAATCAGTTGCTGACAGTCAGGTGCTTTTTTTCTTGTGAGTCTCACTACTGTACCAGTAAGTTTAGAGCCCAAAATGTCAAATCGAAGGTACAGTAGTGAAGAGGCCTACACGTTTCTGAGAATGACAGATAGTGAAGAGGAAGTCACTCATCTGTAGTACATCCTGGTTGTACATCCAGCACTGCAGTAACACTTGGTGACGTGGCAAGTCCCATAAGTGCAGTTCAAGCTGGCGAGGTGGCAAGCACGACTAGTGTCCTGCTGCCACCAAGAAGAAGACAAAGACAGGCCCATCAAGCCCATAGTGCCCTTCCTGCTGCATTTGCCAATCCTAATTGGGAACCCACCACTTCTGCAGCACCCGTACTTCCCCTATTCACTGGCCAACCCGGAATTCAGGTGGAAACAGTTGGTTTTACGTCACTTGATTTTTATTCGCTGTTTTTCACCGAAGATCTGTATAGATCTATTGTGGACCAAAACAATATATATGCTGGTCAATTTATTGCCGCTAATCCCCAACTGAGACTTGCCAGAGAATGGGAACCAATTACGGTTTCCGAATTTAAGACCTTCCTGGGCCTATCCCTCCTCATGGGCATAACTAAAAAGAGTGAGTTGCAGGCATATTGGTCCACTGACCCAATTCACCATACGCCCGTGTTCTCTGCCTCCATGACCAGGACACAATACGAGCAGATCTTGCGGTTCATGCATTTGATGATAATGAACTCCGTTGTCCTCGGGGTGACCCAGAATTTGATCGGCTCTACAAAATTCGACCCCTCGTAACCACTTCAACCAACGTTTTGCAGCCTTGTTTACTCCCCATCAAATTGTCTGCCTTGATAAGGCCCTGATTAAGTTTTCTGGCCACTTGTCATTAAATAGTATCTTCCCAGCAAGCGTGTCAGATACGGGGTCAAGATGTATAAGCTATGTGACATATAGTTTTATGGTTTACGAGGAAAGGGGTACCATTTGTATGTGGACACTTATTACACGAGCGTGCCACTTTTTAGTCACTTGTTTGATCATCAAATTGGAGCATGTGGCACCGTGCGATCTAATTGCCGGGGCTTTCCCTAGCGGCTTGTAGATTCCCGTCTTAGGCTGGGGGAGAGAGCCTGCTTGCAGTATAATAACTTGCTCGCTGTGAAGTGGAGGGATAATAAGAATGTTTTCGCTCTTTCCTCCCTTCACGCAGACACGACAGTCCAAATTCATACGGTGACTGGTGTTGTGGAGAAACCTCTCTGTGTCCACGAATATAACTTTAATATGGGAGGGGTGGACCCTCAACGACCAGTTGTTGGTGCCGTACCTAATTACCTAATTGCCCGTAAGGCTAGACGCTGGTACAAACAAGTGTCTATTTATTTCAATTGGCTCTGCTGAATGTTTTTGTGCTATACAAAGCTTCAGGACGAACTGGATCCTTCCTTAAATTCCAGGAAGGGATCATCAGAGCCCTTCTGTTTCCAGACGGTGGAAACCCCCAAAGAAGTAGTTGTGTCTGTAGAAAGCACAGATATAGGCGTGACACCCGCTATTATTGTCCCTCCTGTCCTGACCAACCTGTTCTTTGAATTGGTGACTGTTTCGAACGCTACCACACACTAGTTGAGTATTAGCGTAGGGTACATCACCACACAGTCCTAGGCACACGTACACAGGGTCTCGGGGTCTCGAAAGATGTAATGGCTGCCACATTTTGAGAGACCCTAATCTGCAACGTTCAGTTTATAGTTTTTATAAAAGTGAAAAAAGTGAAAAAAACAAAACACACACACTCACAAAAACACAAAAAAAATAAAAAATAAAAAAGCCAAAAATAGTTGTGGTTGTATTTTTCTTCTCTCTCTCTGTTGTTCTCTATGTTAATGTTCACTCTCTACTGTCCACTCTACTGTTCGCTCACTATTGTTCTATATCTATCGTTCTCTCTCTGTTTTATTTTTACTATGTTTTATTGTATTTGCTTTGCAGGTATGGTATGTTATACTGTAATGTTTGTTTTATTGTTAACCATCATTTGCTTAGCAGGTACGCTATTCAGCTGCAGCATGGGTTTATTTATCTTGACAGCAACAGCGTTTGCTCCCACGATACATAAAGCCGTGACTCCAGCACTGTCGGAAGTGATTTCACCACCACAGTTAAAAAAAAGAGCATATGTCGAAGCATGGGGGCAGGGGTGGAGGAGCGATTTGCTTCTAACATTAGGGGCGGATTGCCCCCATGCTTCAGGAAATATAATTTTTTAGGCACAGATTGCATTGTTTTATTTTTACTATGTTTTATTGCATTTGCTTTGCAGGTATGGTAAGTCTTATGTCTGGTAGACACGGTCTGACTTTTCGTCTACAAAAGTCTGACGGACGCCGACGGACTAAAGCCGGCTGACAATCCGATCGTGTGTGGGCTTCCCCGGACTTTCAGCGGACTTTTCCAGCCGCAAATCTGACTTTAGATTTGAAACATGCTTCAAATCTTTACGTCGTAACTACGCCGGACCCAGAAATCCGCTCGTCTGTATGCTAGTCCGACGAACAAAATCCCACGCCAGGGCAGCTACTGGCTACTGGCTATCAACTTCCTTATTTTAGTCCGGTGTACGTCATCACGTACGAATCCGTCGGACTTTTGTGTGATCGTATGTAGGCAAGTCCGTTCGTTAGAAAGTCTGCCGCAAGTCCTTCAAAAGTCCGCCAAAAGTCCGCCAAAAGTCAGTCGAAAGTCTGTTGGACGGGCTGTCGGACTTTTGTGGCCGAAAAGTCTGACCGTGTGTACGCGGCATTACTGTTATACTATAATGTTACTTTGTTTTATTGTTAACCATCATTTGCTTTGCAGGTATGCCATTCAGCTGCAGCACGGGTTTATTTATCTTGACAGCAACAGCGTTTGCTTCCACGATACGTAAAGCCGTGAATCCAGCGCTGACGGAGGTGATTTCACCACCACAGTTCAAAAAAAAATGGTGCATGTATGCCCATCATTAGAAGTGGGTGGATGAAGGGCGGTAATCTAATGGTGGGCATACCCACCGATAAATCTTTTTTTTTCGTTCAGCCCACAGACTGCATGAAAAAAGGAACATTACAATGTATGCCCAACAAGGACCAGCAACGTTGCACGTCACCGCTGCACGTTTGTGTACATGTTAAAGCATGTTGTATTTGGTATCCATGTACTCGGCATAAGATCATCTTTTTTATTATTCCATCAAACATTTGGGCAATATAGTGTGTTTTAGTGCATTAGAAAAATATATAATATTTGGGGGTTCAAAGCAATTTTCTTGCAAAAAAAAAAATATTTTCATGTAAACAAAAAGTGTCAGAAAGGGCTTTGTCTTCAAGTGGTTAGAACAGTGCGTGATGTGTGACATAAGCTTCTAAATGTTGTGCATAAAATGCCAGGACAGTTCCAACCCCCCGAAATGACCCCTTTTTGGAAAGTAGACACCCCAAGCTATTTGTTGATAGGCATGTTGAGTCCATGGAATATTTTATATTTTGTCACAAGTTTTGGGAAAATTACACTTTTTTTTTTTGCACAAAGTTGTCACTAAATGATATATTGTTCAAACATGGCATGGTTATATGTGGAAGTACACACCAAAATGCATTCTGCTGCTTCTCCTGAGTACGGGGATGCCTCATGTGTGAGACTTTTTGGGAGCCGCGTACAGGACCCCGAAAACCAATCACCGCCTTCAGGATTTCTAAGGGTGTAAATTTTTGATTTCACTCCTCACTACCTATCACAGTTTTGAAGGCCATAAAATGCCAAGATAGTGCAAAACCCCCCCAAATGACCCCATTTTAGAAAGTAGACATCCCAAGCTATTTGATGAGAGGCATGTTGAGTCCATGGAATATTTTATATTTTGCCACAAGTTGCGGGAAAATTAAAATGTCTTTAAACAGCAAATAGCTTGGGGTGTCTACTTTCCAAAAAGGGGTCATTTGGGGGGTTTTGAACTGTCCTGGCATTTTATGCACAACATTTAGAAGCTTATGTCACACATCACCCAGTCTTCTAACCACTTAAAGACAAAGCCCTTTTTGACACTTTTTGTTTACATGAAAAACTATTTTTTTTTGCAAGAAAATTCTTTTGAACACCCAAACATTATATATTTTTTTTAAAGCAAAGGCCCTACAGATTAAAATTGTAGGTGTTGCATTTTTTTTTTACACACTATATTTGCGCAGCGATTTTTCAAACGCAATTTTTTTGGAAAAAACTCACTTTTTTAATTTGAATGCAGTAAAACACACTATATTGCCCAAATGTTTGATGAAATAAAAAAGATGATCTTATGCCGAGTACATGCATACTAAATATGACATGCTTTAAAATTGCACACAAACGTGCAGCGATGACAAACTACATACATTTTTAAAAGCCTTTACAGGCTACCATTTTATATTTACAGAGGAGGTCTACTGCTAAAATTACTGCCCTCGATCTGACCTTCAAATTGATAGCTCACATGCATGGTGCAATTGCTGTTTACATATGACACCAGACCAACGCTTGCGTTCGCCTTTGCACGTGAGTATGGAGGGGACAGGGGTGCTTTTTTTTAATATATTTTAATTTATTTTGCTTTTTTATTATATTTTTAAACTGTTCCTTTCATTTTTTTTTCATAATTTTTATTGTTATCTCAGAGAATGTAAATATCGCCTATGATAGCAATAGGTAGTGACAGGTACTCTTTTTTGAAAAAATTGGGGTCTATTATGGCCTTTAAGACTGTGATAGGTAGTGAGGTGTGAAATCAAAAATTACGCTCTTAGAAAGCCTGAAGGCGGTGCTTAGTTTTCGGGGGCCTGTACGCGGTTAGGCTCCCAAAAAGTCTCACACATGAGGTATCCCCATACTCAGGAGAAGCAGCAGAATGTATTTTGTGGTGTAATTCCACATATAACCAGGGCTTTTTTCTCAGAGAAAAGGTGCAGGAACTCACCCTCTCTGTCCAACTCTCCACCCCAACCACTCCCAACCCCCCCGCCACACCCAAACCCTGCCCCCAGCCACACCTTCCTTAGAGGAGAGATTTACAGCAGCGCCAAATTTATCACATAAGGCAAATTCCCCAAAATCCCCCCCAGCTCTTCTCATCACAAATCCCCTCCTAGCTCTCCTCTCATCACAAATCCCCTCCTAGCTCTCCTCTCTGCTGACCTCCCCCTCCTCCTCCACACACATACTTTCTCAGCTCTCCTTTCATCACAAGTTCCCCCAAGCTCTCCTCTGTGTAAAATACTCTCCCCTCTGCTAAACGCACACAAACTTTACCTCTCTGTACATATTCCCCCTCCTCCACACACTTTCACAGTGCACTCCTCTCTGAATGAACTCAGTCTCTGCAAAGCTCTCCCTAAAAAAAATCCCCCTTCCCAGCACAAATCTCCTTCCACCCCACAAATCCATATCACAGCACAGCTCCTCATCCCATCAAAAATACCCCACCCCAACATCCCCCAAGCATAAATCCTCCTCCCAGTACAAATTCTCTCCCCCAAATCTCCCCTTCCAGCACAAGATGTTCCCCACCCTGGAACAATTCCTCTCCCCATTCCTCCAAGTCCTCTCCTACACAAGTCCTCTCCCCAGTTCCATCACATATCTTCCCACCTAAATCCCCCCTGCCAGTACAAACTTTTCCCCCACAAACACAAATCCTTTCCCCCTTTCTAATCCAAATTCAAACCTTCATACCGTCCCAGTTTTAGTGGGCCTTTCCTGAGATTTAAACAAAATCCCAGAGTCCCATGAATCCGGGCTGAGTCCTGGAGCCCAGAGCTGGAACAAGTTCTGGCACTAGGCTCCACTAACTTGTCAAGCAGGAGCTAGTGTGGGCCTCCAAGGTAAATGACCTCCATCTCTCGGGGTCCCAGATGCCATGATCAGGCCCTCTGTGAGAAGGAGAATATCTGGGAGGGAGAGGGCTAGTGCTGGAAGGAGGGGGGGGCTAGTGCTGGAAGGGGGAGGGGGGAGAGGGCTAGTGCTGAGAGGGCTAGAGCTTGAAGGGGTGAGAGGGCTAGTGCTGGAAGGGAGGGGAGAGGGCTAGTGCTGGAAGGAGGGGGGGCTAGTTCTGGAAGGAGGGGGGGCTAGTGCTGGAAGGGGGAGGGGGGAGAGGGCTAGTGCTGAGAGGGCTAGAGCTGGAAGGGGGGAGAGGGCTAGTGCTGGAAGGGGGGAGAGGGCTAGTGCTGGAAGGGGGGAGAGGGCTAGTGCT
Organism: Lithobates clamitans; assembly: GCA_037952925.1. Lineage (NCBI taxonomy): Eukaryota > Metazoa > Chordata > Amphibia > Anura > Ranidae > Lithobates > Lithobates clamitans. The sequence goes on along the minus strand of JBBGZY010001101.1, from coordinate 231,165 downwards.
GGGAGGGGGAAGGGGGCTAGTGCTGGAAGGGGGAGGGAGAGAGGGGGCTAGTGCTGGAAGGGGGGGAGAGGGGGCTAGTGCTGGAAGGGGGGGAGAGAGGGCTAGTGCTGGGAGAGGGCTAGTGCTGAAAGGGGGGGGAGAGGGCTAGTGCTGAGAGGGCTAGAGCTGGAAGGGGGGAGAGGGCTAGTGCTGGAAGGGGGGAGAGGGCTAGTGCTGGGAGGGGGAAGGGGGCTAGTGCTGGAAGGGGGAGGGAGAGAGGGGGCTAGTGCTGGAAGGGGGGGAGAGGGGGCTAGTGCTGGAAGGGGGGGAGAGAGGGCTAGTGCTGGGAGAGGGCTAGTGCTGAAAGGGGGGGGAGAGGGCTAGTGCTGGCAGGGGGGGGAGAGAGGGCTAGTGCTGGGAGGGGGAGAGGGCTAGTGCTGGGAGGGGGAGAGGGCTAGAGCTGGAAGGGGGGAGAGGGCTGGTGCTGGAAGGGGGGGAGAGTTCTAGTGCTGGAAGGGGGGGAGAGGGCTAGTGATGGAAGGGGGGAGAGGGCTAGTGATGGAAGGGGGAGGGCTAATGCTCGAAGGGGGGGTTGGAAATGTGCTGGGGGAGAGGGGGGCTAGTGCTGGAAGGGGGGGTTTGGAAATGTGCTGGGGGAGAGGGGGGCTAGTGCTGGAAGGGGGGGAGGGCTAGTGCTGGGAGGGGGAGAGGGCTAGTGCTGGGAGGGGGGGGGGCTAGAGCTGGAAGGGGGGAGAGGGCTAGTGCTGGAAGGGGGGAGAGGGCTAGTGCTGGAAGGGGGGGAGGGCTAGTGCTGGAAGGGGGGGCTAGTGATGGAAGGTGGGAGGGCTAATGCTTGAAGGGGGGGTTGGAAATGTGCTGGGGGAGAGGGGGGCTACTAGTCTACTAGTGCTGGAAGGGGGGGTTGGAAATGTGCTGGGGGAGAGGGGGGCTAGTGCTGAAGGGGGGGGCTGGTGCTGGAAGGGGGGTTGGAAATGTGCTGGGGGGAGAGGGGAGCTAGTGCTGGAAGGGGCTGTCAGGTTTCAAATTAATCCCACACTGATTTCTGGCATATTTCCTTTCTCATACCAAAGCAAATATCCTTCTAATCCCCCAATCACTCCACCAAGTGTACATCGTTTTAGTTTCCTCCTTCCCAATCCCAGCCACTCTCCTCCTCCCTGTCAATCTATAAAGCATAGAAAAGTATGTACAGACCTGAAGTCAGCGCGTGTTCCTGCTCCCCTCCTCCTGTGTATACAGAGCTGAATGAGAAGGAGGAGAGGCAGGATACAGCTTCGTTCTGCTGTGTGTGAGTGAGACACGCAGCTGCAGGGACGGGAGACATGAATCTGATGATCGTGCAGATAGCAGACATGTCACTCTTAGGAGAGGAGAGGGCTGCCAGATGTTCCGGAACGCAGTTCCAGTGAGTTCCGGCTGAAAAAAAGCCCTGCATATAACCATGGCATGTGTGAGCAATATATCATTTACTCAATTCACTTTGTGTACTTTTCTTTTTTGTCACTTTTCAATCACTTGTGACAAAAAAATAAAATATTCATGCTTCTCAGCACTTTCCTTGGGGTTTCTACTTTTCAAAATGGGGTCATTTGGGGGGGGGGGGGGGGGTTGTACTGCCCTGCCATTTTAGCACCTCAAGAAATGAGATCGATAGTCAAACTAAAAGCTGCGTAAATTCCAGAAAATGTACCCTAGTTTGTAGACGCTATAACTTTTGCGCAAACCAATAAATATACGGGTAAATTGAGTTTATTAAAAAAAAATTTATAACAAAAAGTAGAAAATATAATTTTTTTTCAAAATGTTTGATCATTTTCCGTTTATATCACAAAAAATAAAAATGACAGAGGCAATCAAATACCATCAAGAGAAAGCTCTATTTGTGGGAATAAAAGGACACAAATTTCGTTTGGGTACAGCATTGCATGGCCACGCAATTACCAGTTAAATCAGCGAAGTTGCAAATTGTAAAAAGTGCTCCAGTCGTTGAGCAGCCAAATCCTCCGGGGCTGAAGTGGTTAATTGTCATGAACTTGTCGCTTGTTCTTTCTAGGCCTGGGCATGCTTCCTGCTGTCTTCGACACTCAGGTACATATAGGAAGTGATGTCTTTGGGAGGAGCAAAGATTGTGTGCTTCCGCAGACTTTCGTCGAAGTTGCAACAAAGTCGCGGGGACATACATGTACATGTACATGTACATGGGACTTCATTGAGACTTAATTACTTTCTATGGAGAAAAGTCATACTGATATCAGAACAAAGTAGTGCAAAAACCTTTTTTGGAGTTACTGCAACTTAAGTCGCACCAATTAGAACGGGGACCATTGAAATACATGGATTTTGACGTGTCGTGCGACTTGACATGTGTCAAGTCGCACAACAACTCACAGTAGTGGAAACAGAGCCTAAGCATCTTGACAAAGGTAAAGCAAAAAGCTCAAAGCAACTGGCTCCCAGTTCCCACGTGTAGCAGCGTCACTATTATGTCAGGTTTGTGAATCAAGGATACCAGACACGTAGCTACACGAGGAAACAGACCAAACAAAAAAGTATATTTCCTTAAAAGAAAGGATTTATTAAAGTGGTTGTAAACACAAAAAAAAGTGCAAGACAAAGGCATAATGAGGTAGTATGCATAGCATACTACCTCATTATGAAATAATCACCTTAGATCAAAGCCCCCCCCCAGCGGTCCCTTACACTGCTCCGGCCGGAGACATCGCTCCCGAAGTTATTTCCGGGTATCGTGGGCTCTGGCGCTGTGATTGGCCAAAGCCACGATGACGTCACTCCCGCGCATTCATGCGGGAGCTGCCGGTAACAGCACGTCAGCTGAAGCCACGACATGAACGAGCCGTTGCTTCAGTGCGCATGTGCCGATGACGTCGGCACATGCTGATACAGGGGATATACCTCCTAAACCATGCAGGTTTAGGAGATATCCATGGTAGCTACAGGTAAGCCTCATTATAGGCTTACCTGTAGTAAAAAGTGGATTGTAAGGGTTTACAATCACTTTAACAAGCAATAAGCAAACACAGTGAACATAAACAACCCCAGCCATCATGAACTAAATCACTAAAGAACTAATCTACTGACTAAGTACAACTATATACAAGGTACTGACAAACTGGGTACAAAGCATGGAGCCAGAGCAAGGCAGAGGAGGACAGGAGCAAAGCAGAGAGGTGCAGGCTGGGTCAGGCTATGAATCAGGAACTCTGGCAACAAGGAAGCGAACAGAAAAGTGACGCGCTGAGCAAAGGGAGGAGCAGCCTTAAATAGCCACCTAATGGCTGAATGCAGGTGTGGCTGATTATTACAGCCTGCTGGCTTCTGGGAGGCACCTACTGGTGGACACTGGAACTGCAGCAAACAGCCCAGAACAGCACAGTGCCACCAGCAGGTGAACTCAATCCTAACACATTCAGGGACTCGGAGCAGCATAGGCAAGGGAGGTACTTATGCAAATGTCAAGGTGGGGGGGGGGGGTGTTTGGACAGTGGGCTCACTTACCAATTTTGCAGCCTCTAGTGTGTGTCCTCCAATTTGTTACCTGCTGCTCACACACCTTCCATACTTCTAGCACAGCGCTGTGTGTGTCCACATCAGGGGGTTGAGTATGGGTGGGGCTTTTGATGCAGGCACAGCAGGGATTGGCTAGATTACAAGGAGGTGGGGCAAAAATAATGTTCCTCTTCAGCACCCTGCCCTGTTCACTCCAAATCCTGTCTCTCAATATTTCACCAACAGGATTTGTGTTAGTGGGATATTGAGTAGTAGGATCAGCACAGACAGCATAGTGCACTGTGTCCCAGCCATGGACTCCCAGCTAGGAGGTGCTGGACCTGCTGAGACTAGCATTTGGCAATGATAAAAGGCTCAGGTGCATCCTGTTTATCATTAGAGTGGCCTGGGGTTATACTCCCAGTTGCCACCCGCTGTGATTATACAATGATTTATGGCTGGGACCTGTTGATTTGCTGTGTCCAATCACAGCCCAGAGCCCTGTATTCACAATCAACACACTAGCATTATTACTGTCCACTATCATCATTACTACATTCCACGTGTAATTTTGCCATGTACACGCGCACGCATGTATGCATACATAGATGCAAGTTCGCACGTATGCCTGATGCATGGTAGTTGTATGCGCACATATATGACTCGCATTCTTCCCATCCATCCCTTTTATTTTCTTCTCACTTCTTATTCTTCCTTATTATAATGTTAATAATTTTTTAATATTTTTTATTTATTATATTTTATTTATTTTTTATATATTTTGTATATATTTTTTCTTATTCTTCTATTTTTAACCATTTTTTATCACTTTTTATTTATTTATTTATCAATATTTAATCCCCCTTTGTTACTTACTTCCCCTCTTTTCCACTTTTCATTCTCCCCTCTGATAATTATTCTCTCTGCTCATACATATACCAGCCATATAAATCCTTTTACTTACACGCTTACGGGCAACATTATCATTTCATCTCTTTACCCTCCCACAATTGCTCCTGCTGGCGTGTGTTAGACACGCACGAACGCTGCCTGGCCAATCACTCCTGGACACCGCCCCTTCCCCTCCCCTCCTCTCTCCCTATATAACCAACATCAATCATGGCTGATACCCACGCCTGACGAAGGACCACGCATGCTCCGAACGCGAGCGCTACGGCCACGCCACCTGCTCTCCATCATCTGACGTCATCATCCTACGTATCTGCTGATGCGCTGGCTGAGAGAATCCCACACCTCGGAGCTACGAATGCCACCGAAAGTGGCCGGGGTCTGAGCCCACCACAGCCCAGCTGGAACCAGATGAGACTCTGCGATGCTTAAGAGAACTAACTCGTGCCTGTTTTTATTACTCAAATGTGAGTGCACATTTTACATTATTAAAGTCTTGTTTTAATAATTGACTACCCTTAGAGTGGTGCTGCCTTTTTTCTGTTTTTTTCTCAAAAAGATTGGCCATACTAGGGGCAAATTTATCCCCCATGGCCAATGGCCACACCACTATCCTGGCGATAAAAGGAACCTCCAAACCAAAAATAGTTGTGTGACATGGCAAAAGTAAGTAGTTTCAGCACAAAAGATTCCTGATGTGTAGACAAAGAGTCATCCCTTTTCAAATATGACTCTACTGCTTCATACTGTCAGAAACCATGAATCAGACAGAGACAGAAGTACAGTTTATCACACTTGTTTAATCAGACCGAGACAGAAGTACAGTTAATTTTTCCAATCTGGAAAAAATATTACCAACAAGTGGACTGACTGCATCTTCTGAATTCATGACCTTCGCCTACTGTCAGAAACCATGAATCAGACCGAGACAGAAGTACAGTTAATCACACTTGTTTAATAATAATAAAAAGGTAAACAAAGTAAGCGTAGTCAATACATAGCCAGAGTTCAGTAACCAGATCGGGTAGTCAGCCAATGCCAATGTCAGAGAGCCAGAGATCAACGTAGTAGTACAGCAAGCAGAATCAGGAGCCAGAAGGGATGTCAGCCGAGCATGTCTTCAACAGGAACGCAGGAGAAAGTCTCTGACATGTAACCAAAGGTAGATATAATATAGAAAGTGCAGCGCTGGACATATGAAGTGAATGGTGAAATATTACTAAACCATGTAATAAAATTTGATCAACAACAATATATACAAATAGGGACCTATAAATATAGGTAGTGAATTACTTATGACCGTGAGCATATAAATAAAGGTAGTGAATTACTTATGACTGTAAGCATATGGAATTACAGAAAAAAATTCCTGGAGATAAAACTTTTAAAGGTGCATAAAAGTCCAAAGCAATAATTTTTCGTGCAATGTGAATGAGCATATGGAATTACAGAAAAAAATTCCTGGAGATAAAACTTTTAAAGGTGCATAAAAGTCCAAAGCAATAATTTTTCGTGCAATGTGAGTTTTAGGGGTGCATCTTCGATAATCGGTGTTGCCCACCACCGGATAGGTGAATGAATAAAAGGCTTACCCGAAAGCCTGTGACCGCGCTTATTCAGGGGGGTCAAAACAGGCTTAGCAGATATGGGGGGACCACCACACGGATACTCCGTTTGATAGATGGATCAATGGGTCAAGACTCCTTGCCAGGTAATTCTCCAGCCGACAGCCACTGTGGATATTCTCCCGACTCCTGTCCTCTCATAGGGCAGACTTGAAGCTTCCACAGATTCAGTACAGGAAGATGTAATATAAAGTTGCCAAAAAAAGGGGATAAAGAAAAAATGCTCCGCTGGTGCAGATAACTTAGGGTTTCCTTTAATGGTATATTACGATCTCAAGCATTAAAACAAAAAAAAGGAATAAAACAAACAAGATAAAAAAAAAAAAACGACACTACCGCCGTTTGTTTAAAGATCGCGCATGCGCGGTGCGTGCAATGTTGTGACCCTACGGCCGTTTCGTCACAACTGACGTCATCAGGGGTACGCACCGACGCACGCGCATGCGCATTAAATACACAAGCGTCTAGACGGAGGACGCTATGATTGGTTCATACTAGGCTGTGCTTCATATGGGAAATCAGCTGCAGGGAAATTTAACATAGACATAAACCTACCTAATCAATTAAGCAAAGGGAACATCAAGCTGTTAAGTTACGCCCTATCAAAGCAACAGCATGTAAACACTCAACCGATGCCATCTAGTGGTTTTTTTGAAAATTACACCAAAAATTCAACAACGGCATATAACCAAGCTGCATTATAAAAATAATGAAGTTGATTAATTAATTAATTAAAAATAACATAAAAAATGAAAAATATAAAAAACTTATATAAATATATACAAAGCTATTGATACATTCATTGTTATAATGTCCGCAGACGTCTATAATATTATGCGGCTAAATTAATTCAAAAATGATCCAAACAAAAAACCTAATATAGTAGAAGCAACAACAAATGATGTCACCTCCAGTACCATCTGATAGGGTATTAGAAAATTATTATACCCAAATTAATGTCAGCCCTAATATTCACAATTAATTGAAATCAGGTAACATTATACCCCTATATAAGGGGTAAGTTTATATAATATATTAGGGAAAAAAAACAAGGGAATAAAACTGAAGCCTGTTAATGCCCATTATGAAAACAATAACATAGCCTACTCCTTACAATAATTCTAAAACAATGATACATGAAAATACCACCCCTATTCGGAACCAGAACTAAATCAGTATATAGAAAATATAAAAAGAATTCTATGAAAAATTTTTTTTTGGAAATTCTTTAAATTCCCTTCACCATCAGGGGGCATATATCTGGTATTCAGCTTTTATCATTAGAAGTACATTGGATAGACAGAACCAAACCAAAGGTGAAGGCAGAGATGAAGTGAGCTGGGTGGCTTTCAGTAGCCAGGACTGACAAGCAGATCATCAACAGCTGAGTCACTGTGGAGAGAAAGGAGCTGGCAATTAGCCGACAGCTGAGCGGCCAGCTCAGAGAAGGAAGGGCTGATCCCAGCCCTGACAGTACCCCCTCCCCAACGACCCCTCCCCCTTGGAGGACCACCGGGCTTGAGGGGAAAACGTCTATAGAAATCACGGAGGAGGACATGGGCATGTACGTCCGAGGATGAGACCCAAGAGCGTTCCTCCGGACCGTACCCCTTCCAATGCACCAGGTACTGTATGCGCCCACAGAACCTACGGGAGTCAGCAATGGATTGTACTTCATACTCCTCATGGTTCTCAACCTGTATAGGGTGAGGACGTGACACAGAGGTGGTAAAGCGTTTGCAGACCAAAGGTTTCAATAAGGAGACTTGAAACACATTAGAGAAGTGCATACTAGGAGGAAGGTCCAACGTGTAAGCCACTGGGTTAATCCTGCGAAGGATACGAAAAGGTCCAATAAACCGAGGTGTGAACTTCAAAGAAGGTACACGAAGTCGGAGGTTGCGAGAGGACAGCCGGACTCTGTCCCCAGCCTGATAGGAGGCGCAGGCAGGCGTCTGCAGTCAGCATGGAGTCTGTACCTATCGTTAGCATGTCGCAAAGCCTCCTGGACTTGTGCCCAAGTGGAACGAAGGCCACGGAGATGCTCCTCTAATGCAAGAATACAAACGAGGCAGGCAACACGGAAGGTTGGAAACCATAGTTCACCATATACGGGGACAAACGGGAAGCTGAATTCAAGGCACTATTGTAAGCAAACTCCGCCCACGGTAAGAGGTCTATCCAGTTGTTATGATGGTCAGAAATATAGCAACGTAGGAATTGCTCCAAGGACTGATTGGCTTGTTCTGCGGCCCCATTAGACTGCGGGTGATACGCAGAGGAGAAAGCAAGCTGAATACCCAACTGTGCACAAAAGGTTAGCAAGAAAAGGACACATACTGACTACCCCTGTCTGAGACAATCACCTTGGGTAGCCCATGTAAGCGGAAGATCTCCCAAGCAAAAATAGAAGCCAGTTCCTTAGAAGTAGGCAACTTCTTGAGTGGAATACACTGCAACATTTTCGGGAACTGGTCAACCACCATAAGGATAACTGTGTTGCCCTGGGAGTTGGATAACTCCACAATGAAATCAATAGACAGGTGGGTCCAGGGCCTCTCTTCATTGGGTATGGGTTGTTGGAGTCTTACTCTGAGCACACACGGAACAGGCAGCTACAAAAGCGGTTACATCAACACGTATACTAGGCCACCAGAATTGTTGGGAAATGGCCCAAAAGAGTTGATTCTTCCCAGGGTGGCCAGCAGCCTACGGAGAATGGTAAGTCTGGAGCACAGCAGTACGGAGACTCTCAGGAACAAATCAGCAGTCACAAGGTTTCTCAGGAGGAGCATCGACCTGAGCAGCAAGAATTGGGTCACCCAAAGGAGAAATAAGACTGGTGCGAACTGTAGCCAGGATACGATCAAGAGAAATCACAGGAACCGGAACCGACTCCATTTTGGAAGTGGAGGAAAATTGTCGTGACAAGGCGTCAGCCCTTACATTCTTAGTACCGGGAAAGAATGAGACAATGTAATTAAAACACGACAAGAAAAGAGCCCATCGCTCCCTTCTGGGAAAGAGGCGCTTAGCCTCAGACAAGAATGTGAGATTCTTATGGTCAGTAAGAATGAGAACCGGCACAGTGGTACCTTCAAGGAGATGTCACTCTCTGTCACCAATCTCGTAATTGCACTATGCCGGTGACAATTTCTTGGAAAAGTAGCCACACGGAAGCATAGCGCACTCAGAGTTAGGACGTTGAGACAGAAGGGTGCCAACTTCAGTCTCAGAAGCATCAACTTCTAGAATAAAAGCCAACGTAGGATCAGGGTGTGCCAACACAGGAGCAGAAACAAAGGCAGCCTTGAGACTCTCAAAGGCCTTAATGGACTCCGGAGACCAATTCTGTGGGTTGCCGTCTTTCCTAGTCATATCAGTCAGGAGCTTGACCAGAGACGAGAAGTTACGAATAAGCTTCCGATAATAGTTCTCAAAGCCAAGAAAACGCTGCAGAGGACGTAAACCTATGGGTCGAGGCCACTTTAGGACCGCTGAAAGTTTCTCTGGGTCCATCGAAAAACCAGCAGTGGAAATGACATAGCCCAGGAATTTAACCTGTTCACAAAGGAATTCGCACTTTTCTAATTTACAATAGAGATTGTTCTTTCTTAGTCTCTGAAGCACACAACAGACATCTCTGTGGTGGCTCTCCAGGGACTTGGAAAATATGAGGATATCGTCGATATAAACCACCACACATAACTGCAACAAATCTCGGAGAACATCGTTAATGAACTCCTGGAAAACTGCTGGAGCGTTACAAAGGCCAAAAGGCATTATGAGATACTCATAATGACCTGATCTGGTATTAAACACAGTTTTCCACTCGTTGCCCTCCTTAATCCTGACGAGATCGTATGCCCCTCTCAAATCAAGCTTCGTGAAAACCGTTGCTCCCTTGAGGCGGTCAAATAACTCCGTAATCAATGGGATAGGCATTCTTAATCGTGAAACGATTGAGACCCCTATAATCGATACAAGGTCTCAGCTCACCACTCTTCTTCACAAAAAAGAAACCAGCACCAGCAGGAGACAAGGATTTGCGGATAAAACCTTGAGAAAGTGCGTCTGCAACATACTCCTCCATGGCCTTATCCTCCAAGACCGACAAAGGATAAACCTGGCCACGAGGGGGTATGGCACGAGGTTGAAAGTCAATTGCACAATCATATGACCGGTGTGGAGGCAAAGTATCGGCTTGACCTTTGTCAAAGATATCGCTAAAATCGTGGTACTCCTCCGGCAGGGAGGAGAGTGAAGAGGTGCACAAGACCTTGGCTGCCTTCTGGAAGCATCTCTCACTGCACTGTGGCGACCAGGACAGAACCTCAGAATGGAGCCAATCAAAAGAAGGGTTGTGCCAAAGGATAACCAAACACCAGCGGAAACTTAGGTGAGGAAAAAACTTGAAATTGGATTATCTCATGGTGAAGGGCCCCTACGGCCAAGGACAATGGAACAGTCTCATGAGTCATATGGGCAGACCGTAGAGGTCTCCCATCAAGAGCCTCAATGGCAAGTGGAGTGTCACGCAGCTGCAGCGGAATCGAATGCTTCGATACAAAGGCAGCATCAATGAACAGGCCTGCAGCCCCAGAGTCGATTAGAGCCTGTATCTCGACAGATGACTCAGCACAAGACAGGGTAACCAAAACCAGGGGCTTATCTTTCTGGGAAACTGGAGACGAAACCACACCACCTAAGGTCTGTCCGTGACAGGACCTCAAGGTTCAGGCGTTCCCTAGACGGGTAGGACAAGACTTCAAAAAGTGACCATCCTGGCCACAATAAAGGCACAATCTCTCCCTCCTCCTAAGGGCTCTTTCATCTGCAGAGAGAAGCGTGAAGCCCAAGTGTACGGGTTCATCTTCACAGACCGACTCGGTACCAGGAGGCATGGGAGGTGAGGGAGGCAAGGGTGGGACTGCAAAGCTCGGAGACAAATGTACAGGAGGCTTGTGCCAGCACTCCTTAAAAGAGAGTCTCTCTGAGTCTGGAGTCAATGAGGATGGCAAATGTGATCAACCTCTCCAGCTCAGTGGGTATATCTCGGACTTCTATCTCATCCTTGATGTTATCCGAGAGACCATGAGAGAAGGCAGCCACGAGGTCCTCATTGTTCCAAGCAACCTCTGCTGCCAGAGTACAGAATTCAATGTAATTGGAAACAGTTCTCGTACTCTGTTTGATGGACATGAGGCTCTTGGCAGAAGAAGTGGAGCATGCGGGAACGTCAAATACCGTTTTGAAGGAAGTCACAAATTGAGGGTAACGCAGGACCACGGGTTTTTGCGTCTCCCACAGAGGGTTTGCCCAGGCCAAGGCTCTCTCAGAAAGCAAAGATATCACGAAACCTACTTTGCTTCTGTCCGTGGGAAACGCCTGGGGCAGCATCTCAAAATATATCTCAACCTGGTTGAAAAAACCTCTGCATTGAACTGGATCGCCCCCAAATTGCTGGGGAAGTGGAGCAGAATCAGACATGACTCTTATAGAGATAATACTCAAGGCGGGTGCCTGCACAGAGATCAGAGCAGCAGCAGGGATGGCCTGCAACACAGGTTGTACCGGAGCAGCCATAGTGGAAGATTCCAGGTGAGCCGTGCGACTCAGGAGCGTTTGTATTACCAAGGCAAACTGATCCATGCGGTGATCCTGGTCATCCAATCTGGAAAAAATATTACCAACAAGTGGACTGACTGCATCTTCTGAATTCATGGCCTTCGCCTACTGTCAGAAACCATGAATCAGACCGAGACAGAAGTACAGTTAATCACACTTGTTTAATAATAATAAAAAGGTAAACAGAGTAAGCCTAGTCAATACATAGCCAGAGTTCAGTAACCAGATCGGGTAGTCAGCCAATGCCAATGTCAGAGAGACAGAGATCAACGTAGTAGTACAGCAAGCAGGATCAGGGACCAGAAGGGACGTCAGCCGAGCAAGTCTTCAACAGGAATGCAGGAGAAAGTCTCTGAGATGTGACTAAAGGCAAAGGCAGAGATGAAGTGAGCTGGACGGCTTTAAGTAGCCAGGACTGACGAGCAGATCATCAACAGCCGAGTCACTGCGGAGAAAAAGGATCTGGCGATTAGCCGACAGCTGAGCGGCCAGCTCAGAGAAGGAAGGACTGAGCCCAGCCCTGACACATACCCATGCTCATGGGAAATGATCATGTAGAGGGAGGCCACATCAGCCGTAGCAAATAAAAAGCCGTCCCTCCACTCGATCTCCCCCAAGATCTTAATGACCTGAGAGGAGTACTTCAAAAATGAAGGTGTCCCAGTCACCAGTGGTTGCAAAAAAACATCTATATACTTCCCTATTCGTGATATTACTGAATCCAGTCCACTTATGATAGGCCTATCAGGTGGATTAACTGGATCCTTGTGGATCTTAGGGAGATAATAGATAACTGGTATTCTGGGTGCAGCAGGCAGAAGAAACAGTTTTTTCTTTATTAGTAAGAATATTATCTTCAAAACCCTCATTGATCAACTTCCCTAGATCCTTCTTATATTTAACAGTTGGATCATTAGGAAGAGATACATAAGTTACCCTATAGGAAAGAATTTATCACTTCCTCTTTATAGGAGGACTTATCGAGTACAACAATGCTGCCCCCTTTATCCGCGGGGGGAACAACAATGTCATCCCTACTCTTAAGGGACTTTAACCCATCCATGAATCTTTTATTATTAAAACATTTTTTAATCTTTAATTTCTCTGTCTTTAAGAACCAACTCCTTAAACACTGAAATCGAAGGAGTAAGGTTCCCAGGTGGATTGAAGCATTCAACAACCCTGAATGCCTAATACCCCTTCCCCAATATTGACCTCAGGAGCCCGAGGAGGTTTGGAAAGAAAGTATGTTTTGATGATAATCTGTCAGGGCTGGCTCAGCCCTTCCTTCTCTGAGCTGGCTGCTCAGCTGTCTGCTAATTGCCAGCTCTCATCTCTCTCCACAGTTAACCAGCTGTTGTGGATCTACTCGTCAGTCCCGCCTACTTAAAGATCTCCAGCTCACTTCATTCCTGCCTTCGCCTTGGTCACATCACAAGAAACCATCTCCTGCATTCCTGTTTAAAGACTGGCTTTGCTGACATCCCTTCTGGCTCCTTATCCTGATTGTTGTTCCTCTACTTGGATCCCTTACTTCTGGCCTGGCTGATTACCCGATCTGGTTACTGAACTCTGGCTTGGCTGATTACCCGATCCGGTTACTGGACTCTGGCTATGATTTGACTATGCTTACTCTATTTACCTTTTTATTTTTATTAATAAACAAGTGTGATTTTACTGTACTTCTGTCTCGGTCTGGTTCATGGTTTCTGACAGTAGGTGAAGGCCATGAATTCAGAAGATACAGTCAATCCACTTGTTGGTAATATTTTTTCCAGATTGGATGAGCAAAATCACCGTATGGATCAGTTTGCCATGGCGTTACAAACACTCCTGAGTCGCACGGCTCACCTGGAATCCCCCACTGTGGCTGCTCCGGTACAACCTGAGTTGCAGGCCGTCCCTGCTGCTGCGCCAGTCTCTGTGCAGGCACCCACCTTGAGTATTACCTCTATAAGAGGTATGTCTGGTTCCGCTCCGCTTCCCCCGCCATTTGGGGGCAATCCAGTTCAATGCAGAGGGTTTCTCAACCAAGTTGAGATATACTTTGAGATACTGCCCCAGGAGTTTCCCACGGAAAGAAAGCAAAGTAGGGTTTATGATATCTTTGCTTTCTGAGAGAGCCATGGCCTGGGCTAACCCTCTATGGGAGACGCAAAAACCTGTTGTCTTGAGTTACCCTGAGTTTGTGGCCTCCTTTAAAAGGGTATTTGACGTTTCCGCACGCTCCGCTTCTGCTGCTAAGTGCCTCATGTCCATCAAACAGAGTACGAGAACTGTTGCCGACTACACCATTGAGTACCGTACTCTGGCAGCAGAGGTTGCTTGGAACAATGAGGCGCTCGTGGCTGCTTTTTCTCATGGTCTCTCAAATTCCATCAAGGATGAGATAGCAGCCCGAGATATACCCACTGAGCTGGAGAGCTTGATCTTGTTTGCCCTTCTCATTGACTCCAGACTCAGAAAAAGATTTTCTTTTAAGGAGCGCTTGTAAAAGCCACCTGTATGTTTGCCTCTGAGCTTTGCAGTCCCACCTGTGCCTCCCTCACCTCCCATGCCTCCTGGTATCGAGTCTGTCAGTGAAGATGAACCCATGCACTTTGGCTTCACGCGTCTCTCTGTGGATGAGAGAGCCTTTAGGAGGAGGGAGAGATTGTGCCTTTATTGTGGCCAGGCTGGTCACTTTTTGAAGTCTTGTCCTGGGAACACCCGAACATTGAGGTCCTGTCATGGACAGACCTTAGATGGTGTTGTGTCATCCCCAGTTATCCAGAAGGATAAGCCCCCCTGTTTTCGGTCACCCTTTCTTGGGCTAAGTCGTCTATCGAGATACAGGCTCTAACCGACTCTGGGGCTGCAGGCCTGTTCATTGATGCTGCCTTTGTATCAAAGCACTTGATTCCACTGCAACTGCTTGATATTCCACGTGCCATTGAGGCTCTTGACGGGAGACGTCTACAGCCTGCCCATGTGACTCATGAGACAGTTCCATTGTCCATGGCCGTAGGGGCTCTTCACCATGAGATAATCCAATTCCAAGTGATTTCCTCTCCTAAGTTTCCGCTGGTTATTGGTTATCCTTGGTTACAGAGGCACAACCCCTCTTTTGATTGGCTCCGTGCTGAGGTTCTCTACTGGTCACCACAATGCAGTGAAACATGCTTCCGGAAGGTAGCCAAGGTCCTGTGTACCTCCTCACTCTCCTCCCTGCCAGAGGAGTACCGTGATTTTAGCGATGTCTTTGACAAAGGTCAAGCCGGTAGTTTGCCTCCACACCGGCCGTATGATTGCGCAATTGACCTTCAACCTGGTGCCACTCCCCCTCGTGGCCGGGTTTACCCTCTGTCGGCCTTGGAGGATAAAGCCAGGATAAAGCCATGGGGGGAGTATGTTGCAGATGCACTCTCGGGGTTTCATCCGCAAATCCTCGTAATCCTTTGTAAAGAAGAGGAGCGGTCAACTGAGACCTTGTATTGATTATAGGGGTCTCTCATCGTTTCACGATTAAGAATGCCTACCCGATCCCGTTTGATTACAGAGTTATTTGACCACCTTAGGGGAGCAACTGTTTTCACTAAGCTTGATCTGAGAGGGGCTTACAATCTCGTGAGGATTAAGGAGGGTGACGAGTGGAAAACTTCATTTAATACCGAACAGGCCATTATGAGTATCTCTTAATGCCTTTTGGCCTTTGTAACACCCCAGCAGTTTTCCAGGAATTTATTAACAATGTCCTCCGAGATTTGTTGCAGTTATGTGTGGTGGTTTATCTCGATGATATCCTCATATTTTCCAAGTCCCTGGAGAGCCACCACACAGGTATCTGTTGTGTGCTTCAGAAATTAAGAAAGAACAATCTCTATTGTAAACTGGAGAAGTGTGAGTTCCATCGGGAACAGGTTAAATTCTTGGGCTATGTCATTTCCACTACTGGTTTTTGGATGGACCCAGAGAAACTTTCGGCAGTCCTACAGTGGCCTCGACCCATGGAATTACGTCCTCTGCAGTGTTTCCTGGGTTTTGCCAACTATTATTGGAAGTCTATTCATGACTTCTCATCTCTGATCAAGCCCCTGACCGATATGACCAGAAAGAATGGCAACCCACAGAGTTGGTCTCCGGAGTCCATTAAGGCTTTTGAAAGTCTCCAGGCTGCCTTTGTTTCTGCTCCTGTGTTGGCACACCCTGATCCTACGTTACCTTTTATCCTTAAGGTTGATGCTTCTGAGACTGGTGTTGGCGCCCTTCTGTCTCAACGTCCTACCTCTGAGAGTGCTATGCATCCTTGTGGCTACTTTTCCAAAAAATTGTCACCTGCAATTACGAAATTGGTGACAGAGAGCTGTTGGCAATCATTTTAGCCCTGAAAGAATGGAGACATCTCCTTGAAGGTACCACTGTGCCGGTTCTCATTCTTACTGACCATAAGAATCTCACATTCTTGTCTGAGGCTAAACGCCTCTCTCCCAGAAGGGCGCAATGAGCTCTTTTCTTGTCAAGTTTCAATTACATTGTCTCATTCTTACCCGGTACTAAGAATGTAAGGGCTGACGTCTTGTCACAACAATTTTCCTCCACTTCTAAGTCGCAGTCGGTCCCTGTGATTCCTCCTGATCGTATTCTGGCTACGGTTTGCACCAGTCTTACTTCTCCTTCGGGTGACAGCTGGCCACCCTGGCAAGAATCAACTCGTTTGGGCCATTTCCCAACAATTCTGGTGGCCTAGTCTACGTGCTGATGTAATTGCCTTCATAGCTGCCTGTTCCATGTGTGCTCAGAGTAAGACTCCACGACACCTTCCAGTGGGCCTCCTACAACCCATACCCAATGAAGAGAGGCCCTGGACCCACCTGTCTATGGATTTAATTGTGGAGTTGCCCAACTCCCAAGGCAACACAGTTATCCTTATGGTGGTTGACTGGGTTTCAAAGATGTGTCATTGTATTCCACTTAAGAAGTTGCCCACTTCTAAGGAACTGGCTTCCATTTTTGCTCGGGAGATCTTTCGCTTACATGGGCTACCCAAGGTGATTGTCCCAGTTCTGGCGAGCCTTTTGTACACAGCTGGGAATTTAGCTTGCTTTCTCCTTTGCGTATCACCCGCAGTCTAATGCCCTATTACCATGGGCAGAGTTTGCTCACAGCAGTGCCTTGAATTCTGCTTCCCAATTCGTTTATGGCGAATTATGGTTTCCAGGCTTCCATGTTGCCTGACTCGTTTGTTCCGGAGTGTATTCCTGCGCTAGAGGAGCATCTCCGTTGTCTTCGTTCCACTTGGGCACAAGTCCAGGAGGCTTTGCGTCATGCTAATGATAGGTACAGACTCCATGCTGACCCAGACACCTGCCTGCGCCTTCCTACCAGTTTGGGGACAGGGTCTGGCTGTCGTCTCGCAACCTCCTAATTCGTGTTCCCTCACTGAAGTTTGCACCTCAGTTTATTGGGCCTTTCCGTATCCTTCGCAGGATTAACCCAGTGGCTTACGGGTTGGACCTTCCTCCTAGTATGCACATCTCAAATGTGTTTCATGTCTGCTTATTAAAACCATTGGTCTGCAACCGCTTTACCACCTCGGTGCCACGTCCTCACCCTATACAGGTTGGGAGCCATGAGGAGTATGAGGTACAATCCATTGCTGACTCCCGTAGGTTCCGTGGGCGCATACAGTACCTGGTACATTGGAAGGGGTACGGTGCGGAGGAACGCTCCTGGGTCTCATTCTTGGACATACATGCTCCTGCCCTCCTCCGTGATTTCCTTAGATGTTTTCCCCTCAAGCCTGGTGGTCCTCCGAGGGAGAGGGGTCATTGAGGAGGGGGGTACTGTCAGGGTTGGCTCAGCCCTTCCTTCTCTGAGCTGGCTGCTCAGCTGTCTGCTAATTGCCAGCTCTCATCTCTCTCCACAGTTAACCAGCTGTTGTGGATCTGCTCGTCAGTCCCGCCTACTTAAAGATCTCCAGCTCACTTCATTCCTGCCTTCGCCTTGGTCACATCACAAGAAACCATCTTCTGCATTCCTGTTTAAAGACTGGCTTTGCTGACACCCCTTCTGGCTTCTTATCCTGATTGCTGTTTCTCTACTTGGATCCCTGACTTTTGGCCTGGCTGATCTGGTTACTGAATTCTGGCTTGGCTGATTACCCGATCTGGTTACTGAACTCTGGCTTGGCTGACTACCTGATCCGGTTACTGGACTCTGGCTATGCTTTGACTACGCTTATTTTATTTACCTTTTTATTTTTATTAAAATTCATGATTTCTGACATAATCTTTCTAATGTACTTCTGTACATCTATAAATGCACCAAATTTACAAATTTAGTGGTTTATCAGGGGCAAACTTAAGATCATGATTCAACACAAATTTTTCATTACAACTAAGTTCACATTTACTGAGATTAAAAATACCCTGATTTTTTTATACCCTTCTCCTCTTTCTGTCTGTGTCTGTCTTCCCCCTCTGGTTCTTTTGGTTCTCCATCTCTTTTGTTTTTTTGCGGGCCTCTCGGAAAAAAAGAAGATTGTGGTGGGCCAGAAGAGGTTTGATCAGATCTCCATGGGGGACGATAGGCTGGACTGTCTCATTGAGGCAAGCGTTGTTCAGAATTGTATTGACTAGGTGTATGATAGGAGAGATGCTGTGTGATATACCTATTATCACCATCATCCCAAACATCATCATAGTTCCTTCTCAAAGGTTCATAATAATTTTGTGTGGGAATAAACCCACTATCTTGGGGGTAATGTGGATTATTATAGGAATTCCCTTTATTATTTCTCTTAGGGGGACCACCTCTCCTAGGGGTTCCACCTAAGTGTTGGAATGGTGTAGGTGTGTAGGGGGCTGTATCTTTTGTTGTTGGGAGACAGGAATTAGGGGTGCACCCCCCTAATAAAACCAAAAAACAGGCATAATATAAAATGCTAAAGACTAATGCCGCGTACACACGATCTGGATTTTGGTCGGAAAAAGATATGATGGCTTTTTTTCGACGGGATTCCGCTCAAGCTTGCCTTGCATACACACGGTCACACAAAAGTTCACTGAACTTTCCACCATCAAAAATGCGGTGATGTACAACACTACGACGAGCTGAGAAAATGAAGTTCAATGCTTCCGAGCATGCGCCAAATTGTTTCCGAGCATGCATAGGAATTTTGCACGTCGGAATTACTACAGACGATCGCATTTTCGGATAGGAACTTTTTCCGACCGAAAAATTGAGAACATGCTCTCAATCTTTTGCTTCCTGGATTTCGGCCAGCAAAAGTCCGATGGAGCATACACACGGTCGCATTTTCCGACCAAAAGCTCTCTTCGGTCTTTTGCTGGCCGAATTTCCGATCGTGTGTACGCGGCATAAGGGCCTCTATGTTTGAGTAGACGTACGGTATTTGCACTGTTTACTTTGTATTGTTCAAAAATAGAAGAACCATAAAACAAGACAGAGGGCGCACGGGCTATTATACACATCATACTACTAAGCCGTCAGATCAGTTGTATCAAAGCTTGTTGTCAAAGTAAAACATCAGCTTGCAGTCCGCGATACATCATCATTCACATCACATAATGGGAGTGGAAAAACTGGAAAACCCAACAACAGGCTAAGGTGTTTCAAGGACTTGCCTCTTCCTTAGAGCCAGAGCTCTGAGGAGAGGCAAGTCCTCAAAATTGTCAGGTCACCTGTATCCGGTTGACAGATGCACCCCGTTGGGGTCAGGAGTGCACCGCTATGATAGTGGACCCTAAGGCTGACTGCTGCAGATGGAACTCGGGGTGGTTTAGGAAGGCAGGTCCCCTGGAGCACCAACATGGATCCCACAGTGAGTTAGAGCATAGATTCCCCAGGGCACGGAGTCTAAGAGCCAGTTGGTGTTCACCAGAGCCTCTAGTGGTGAGGATGGACTGGGCTGCAATTGGTTCCAGGTCGCGGCCCCCAGGGTCTCCCAGCTCACGCTCACGGTAGGCTACAGGAAGATGGAGAGGAAACAGCAGCCCAGGACAGCAAGGATAGTAAGGAGGTAGCCAAATGTCAGGGCGACTAGCAGACAAGGACCACAGAGTACACGCCAAGGTTCAGGGTCACAGGCAAACAGGGATGGTCAGGAACACGCCAAAGATCAGGGTCACGAGCAGACAGGAATAGTTAAGAACAGGCCAAAGTCGGTTACAGGAATCAGCTATAGGAAACACAGTAAGTACACACAGAGGCTAACACACAATGGTTGATCAGCACTGCTGGCTTGCAGTGCACAGGTTAATATAGGGTTCCCTGATAGGGCCTGGGGTGGGGCCATGCTTAGAGGAGAGGTTACAAAAGCAGTCAGGTGAGGGTCAGCTGGTCTCTAGAGATGAACACATGGAGACAGGTATGCTGATCGACAAACTCTATTGCATAACCATGACAAAAACACGTTAGCCTGTTGGGTTTTCCAGTTGACCTAGGCCAGTGATGGCGAACCTTGGCACCCCAGATGTTTTAGAACTACATTTCCCATGATGCATATGCACTCTGCAGTGTAGGTGAGCATCATGGGAAATGTAGCTCCAAAACATCTGGGGTACCAAGGTTCGCCATCACTGTCCTAAGCTATAGGTAATGTGATATGATGTATTGTGGACTGGAAGCTTACTTTGACGACAAGGTTGATAGAGTAATGCCCCGTACACGCGGTCGGATTTTCCGATGGAAAATGTGTGATAGGACCTTGTTGTCGGAAATTCCGACCGTGTGTAGGCTCCATCACACATTTTCCATCGGATTTTCCAACACACAAAGTTTGAGAGCAGGCTATAAAATTTTCCAACAACAAAATCCGTTGTCGGAAATTCCGATCGTGTGTACACAAATCGGAAGCACAAAGTGCCACGCATGCTCAGAATAAATAAAGAGATGAAAGCTATTGGCTACTGCCCCGTTTATAGTCCCGACGTATGTGTTTTACGCCACCGCGTTCAGAATGATCGGATTTTCCGACAACTTTGTTCGACCGTGTGTATGCAAGACAAGTTTGAGCCAACATCCGTCTGAAAAAATCCTAGGATTTTGTTGTTGGAATGTCTGATCAATGTCCGACCGTGTGTACGGGGCATTAGAGTACACCTGTTGGTTTGTTGTATATTACTTAAGTTACGATATTAACAGAGAGGTCTTCCTTAAGATAATGCACTAGCCTGGGGTGCCCTCTGTCTTGTTTTATTTCAGACAGTGTATCCACTGACTTCCCTAGTCATAAGAGCATCAAGGCGAGGCATGTCCAGTGAAGCCAGCAGGGAAAAATGTAGGCAACAGTCTGGGGCCCACTTCGAAGCACCAGAGATTGTGGAGTTGATTTACTAAAATTGGAGAGATTGAAAAATTTAGCACAGCTGAGTACATTAGGCTAGCCAATGGGCTTCGAAGTTCTTCGACTTGTTCAAGGCTTTGACAAAAAAAAATGGAAGCCTATTGGTTAACCTAACCTTCTACACAGAGCTGCACCAGATTTTGCTCTCTCCAGTTTTAGTAAATCAATCAACCTCTGTGTGTTTTCCCATTCAGTTTCATATCCCTTTAACCACTTCCGGACCGCCGCACGCCGATATGTGTCTTAAGTTTGAAGAGGAATATCGTTGTTATCGCAGCAGCTAGCTGCCATAACCCCGGTATCCTCTTTTTGGGCCAGTAATGGTGGTCTCTATGGCGGATTAGCCACAAGATCACTTTTATCGGCGATGGGAGAGGGCCACCCCTCCCTCCGCTGCTTACCGGAGCTGACGGCAGCGGCGGAGGCGATCGGATGTTGTTCCATGCTGGGTATGGAGACGAGTGAGGGGAAGATGGCCCCCACCCATCTGCATACCATTGCAGGGCGGAAGCTCTTAAGGGGCCATTTAAAAAAAAAAAATTTTTATTGCATTTTAGTGTAAATATGAGATCTGAAGTCTTTTTGACCCCCAGATCTCATCTTTAAGAGGTCCGGTCATGCTTTTTTTCTATTACAAGGGAAGTTTACATTCCTTGTAATAGAAATAAAAGTAGCAAGTTTTTTTTTTTAAAAGAACAGTGTAAAATCAAAAAATAAAAACTAAAATAAATAAGCTCGCATGCAGAAGCGAATGCATATGTGAGTAGCGGCTGCATATGAAAACGGTGTTCAACCCACACATGTGAGGTATTGCCACGATCGGTAGAGCGAGAGCAATAATTCTAGCCCTAGACCTCCTCTGTAACTCAAAACATGCAACCTGTAGAATTTTTTAAATGTTGCCTATGGAGATTTTTAATGGTAAAAGTTTGTCGCCATTCCACAAGCGGGTGCAATTTTGAAGTGTGACATGTTGGGTATCAATTTACTCAGTGTAACATTACCTTTCACAATATAAAAAAATTGGGCTAACTTTACTGTTGTCTTATTTTTTAATTCAAAAAAGTGTATTTTTTCCCAAAAAAGTGCACTTGTAAGACCGCTGAGCAATTACAGTGTGACAGAAAGTATTGTAACAACCGCCATTTTATTCTCTAGGGTGTTAGAAAAAAAATGTTTGGGGTTCTAAGTAATTTTCTAGCAAAAAAACCCCCCTGTTTTTAACTTGTAAACAACAATTCTCAAAAAGAGGCTCTGTCCTTAAGTGGTTAATAGCAAAGTTACAGTGCAAATCAAACTGTTATAAAATTAAAGAACAACTAACCATAACAGAAATATGGCAGAAGGCCATTATTCTTTTTCACAGTTTTTCTGTAAATAATATTATATTATATAACATATGATATATTTTTTTATTATTTTATTTTCAACTTAAATGAGAACTAATTTCCCTAAGTTCTCTCCCTAAGGTGTCAGCGGCTGCATGTGCGATAAAACTGTATGTATATGTAATATGTAGTATGTAGCTGCGGGTTACATACATAGTCATACAGTATACCGCACTGTGTTCCGGGTATGGGCGGAGACTTCCCGTAACACAGAATAGTCTACAGTCTGGTCTACAGCAGCGGTGCTCAACCAATCACAGCAAGCAATGTAGACTAGTCTGTGTTTCTGGAAGTCTCCACCCATACCCGGAACACAGTGCGGTATACTGTATGTATGTAGCCAGCCACAGACACAGAACAGATATACATACAGTTTTGCACATGCAGTGGGCTGACAGCTTAGGGAGAGACATAGTTTGGCCCAACAACAAACTATGTATGTACAGTAGTTCAAAAGCTGTTCTATCTTAAATTGAAGAAGTGCAAAAAAACTGTAGAAGAACTACAATGAACAACCAATAGCACAACTAGACAATTGGAACATACTATGTTCCAATTGTGTCCAACAGCACAGTCCAATATACCAATTAATTTACTATGTTCAATATAGTAAATGAATTGGACTGTGCTACTGATTTCTAAATCTATTTCAGTAAAAGTGGCAGATTTCGCTTTAAGAACAAAAGTTGTTCAGCTTTCTCACAGGAGAGACGGTTTCTCTTCTCATCAAGAATATGAGATGCTAGACTGAATAGTCTCTCACTCTCTGTACTGGTGCTTGGGGCAGATAAATATCTGCGTGCAATCTGTGCAAGCAAAGGAAAACATTGTTTGTTGATGCGCCAGTACTCAAGGGGATTGTCACTTCTAGCTGTTCAGTTAAATAAATCTCCAGCTGTTGGGTAGCTGCAGTTGTTTTGGCACTGCTATGGACTGGGGTGCGTTCATTTAAAATTTCTTCAAACATATCATATATCGAGGGAGTGTGTTCCTCTTCACTTGTATGCGGCCATTTCTCTGGTATACTTTCCTCTGTGCTACACCTCAAAACTTCTTCCCCAGATGCTTCCATTGCCTCTATTTGTGCCTGTATCGTTTCCCGTGCACACTGCTTTTTCTCCACATTAAAAAAATAATGCTCTTTTAAATCGAGGATCTAGAACTGTTGCAATACAGTACAGAGGGTTGGATTCGGTGTCTTGAAACTGGTTGTTAACAGCCTCCAGTAGAGTGGTTTTAGCAGTTTTTACGCCATGGTCTGTTTCTGCCTCTTTTTCTAGCAGACACTTCAGTGCAGCGGAGAATGCTTAAAGTGACCCAAAATTTTTCTTCCTTTTGATACGATATCAGATACGGTGCGCTGACTCAGCAATCCCTCATTCACAGCCAATTGCAGCGTGTGTGCTATACACGGTATGCTTTTAAGTTCACGGTCCTCCATTGCTTTTTCCATGTTCTGCGCATTATCTTGGATGATCAAATGTACTTTAGACTTCTCAATGTGCCAAATGTCAAGCATGGTTTTTAAAGTGTCAGATATTGCTGCTGCAGTATGTGATCCAACAAACTCACGTGCATTAAGTAGGATGTTTTGCAATTGAAATTTGGCATCTATCCACTGTGCTGTCAGGCTAAGCATGCTCATTGGACTGACGTCTGAAGTCTAAATGTCGGTAGTAAAACTGATTGCTATGATGTCGATAGTCATGAGCTCATGAACGTGTTTTATAATACTGCAAAACAATTCAGGTAGACAGGTATCTGCAAAGTAGCGTCTGCTTGGTAGTGTGTAACGCAGCTCAATATGTTGTATGAGCCTATGGAATCCAATGTCCTCTACAACAGAGAATGGCTGGTCGTCTAATGCAATAAATTCCATAATTTTATCTGTAATGTGGCAAGCTGTGAGACTGTCACTTGTAAATTTTTTAACCTTTTCAAAGACTGTGGCCACAGATGGTGTTGAGCCTGGCCCTGAGGCACTTTTTGGAAGTGGTACTGTTTTCTTGTATTCTGTATGCTAAACTGGATGATGTGTTTTTAGGTGGTGTATCAAACCTGTTGTTGAAAAATGCCTTGGCACTGTACCCCCTCTTTAAATTTCTGCTGAGCAAAGATTGCAGATTGCAAATTTGGGGTCTTTATCAGAAACTTTAAAATATTTCCACACTGCAGACATGATCCACCTTTGCTGGTAGTGTACAAGAATAGCATAGAATGATCTATAGTGGTGGGAGTGAAATCTGAGGGGAACAAAAAAGGACTAAAATCAATCTAAAAACCAAACCCCAGGCAGTTATAACATTTTTAAAAAAAACTAAACCTAACCAATCTTTTTTTTAACAGTGCAGCTCTCTTGCCATGCAAGGTAGTTATGTCTGCACTGCAGTACATCTGACTTGTACCAAAGAATATATTGAATTGATTGATTTGATTGCATGCTATTTGTTTAAGATATAATATTCAGTAATATATTGCATAGTGCATACTGTCATGTTTAAAAGATTCATGCGCTTCAGTGTAGTATAACATACTAACTGAATGCTATCTCTTTCTTTCTAATAGCAGTTCAAACATACATTACTGATGTGAATGTACAATGTATCTAAAGCGCTGTGTAAATTGATGGCGTTATATAAGTACCTTAAAAATAATAATAATTACCTGGCCTGCTAGTTTAGTAGTAGTAGAAGATCTAGTAGAACTAACTATAATGCCGCGTACACACGGTCGGACTTTTCAGCTACAAAAGTCCGACAGCCTGTCCGACAGACTTTCGACGGACTTTTGGCGGACTTTCGACGGACTTGCGGCGGACTTTCTAACGAACAGACTTGCCTACACACGATCACACAAAAGTCTGTCGAATTCTTACGTGATGACGTACACCGGACTAAAATAAGGAAGTTCATAGCCAGTAGCCAATAGCTGCCCTAGCGTGGGTTTTTGTCCGTCGGACTAGCATACAGACGAGCGTTTTTTTCGACCGGACTCGAGTCCGTCGGAAAGATTTGAAGCATGTTTCAAATCTAAAGTACGTCGGATTTGAGGCTAAAAAAGTCAGTTGAAAGTCCGGAGAAGCCCACACACGATCGGATTACCAGCCAGCTTTAGTCCGTCAGCGTCCGTTGGACTTTTGTAGACGAAAAGTCCGACCGTGTGTACGCGGCTTAATACTAAAAAGTACATACAACTGAATATCTCTATTTCTAAATAGCAAAGTTAGTAATATATATATATATATATATATATATATATATATATATATATACACTATATATATATATATATATATATATATATATATATATATATATTTTATATATATATATATATATATATATATATATATATATATATATATATATATATATAGTACTAGATGGATTGTCAGTAGTTAGTTTAAGAGAATGCTCACCGGCGAATAGTAGTAATAGTAGCCATCCAGGAGGGACGGTGCCCACTCTCAAATGCATGCCTGTATGCAGCCGTCTACCAAGTCACAACTGCGTCTCACATCTCAAGTCTCAACCACGAGGAACGTCCGCTGAGAAAGTCCTCCCAACTTCAGCGAACTCTAGCGTCTCCACCGCAGGGAACGTGTTCACGAGTCCAGCATCTTAACCGAGAGGAACGTGCGTGACTTCACACGTCGTGGCATGCAACGCTACTGCGCATGTGCAATTTTCAGCGCCATTATCGGCAATTTTTTTCTTTCGCCAGTGTGCTGAAAACACCGTTTTCGGCCGATATGTTTTGGCAGCCGAAATTTCGGTGCATCCCTAACAGGAATAGAAGATCCCACTTGTACCCTAGATGGATTACCTTCAGAATTAACAAGGTTATTCTTTTTGAATACTGAATTATTTTTGTAGTCATCCGGATCCCTAAGATATTTCTTTTTCTTTTTTCCTTTTTGCTCAAGGCCCTAATTTCTGAAACTTACGCCTTTTGCGGGTTATAAGATAACGTAAAAGGTCAAGACCCACATAGCTGAAATATTTAAACCAACCCAGGAGATCTTGTTCATCCTCCTTGGGGGTGATCTCAAACCTGAGACTTCTGGGAACCATGTTGTCCTCTAAGTATTTCTCTAGGAAGGCAACATCCCAGTTACCAAGAATTTCTGTAACCATGAGATTTTTGAGGCGTAATAAGCCCCCTAGACCTGAATTATACTCAGTGCCCAATTAACGCATCCTTAAGATCCAGGGTCTTGGCAATTCTTAAATCAAAAATATCCATCCTGGACTAAGCTTAAAGAAGCTTGCAGCAGCAGATATGCACAATCAAAGGACAGCTATTAAAAAGCAAGGGGTAATTTCCGTACTCAGATGTATGGCATATGAGAAATAAAAGCAGCTGGTATAAATATAATGATTGCAATATAAATAAACACATAAAGTCCGTATGCAGCGCTAAAAGTAGGAAGTAGATGAGGAAACGGTGGATACAGGTGAACGAGTTGAAAGCCTTATACCAACTTCAGTGTGTGATCAAAAACACACCAACGTTAGAGGAGTTTTTAAACTAGGCGACTGGGGGAGGGTCGAGAGCTAGAGATAGTCAGCGGGGAACATATTCTAGGGGGTAATATTGGGGGCATTAGTGATAGGTTGACCAAAGCACATAAATGCAAGGTAAGTATAGTAGCAATCTCGGAACACCCAATAAGAGGATAATATGCAACCGGTCTAAACTACGTGGCATGTTCATCAATGCCAGGAGCCTGGCGGACAAGATGGGTGAACTAGAGATACTGTTGAACGAGGAAGATTTGGATTTTGTGGGAATTTCAGAGACCTGTTTCAACAGCTCTCATGTTTGGCTGGCAACCATTGAAGGGTATACCCTTTATCGCAAGGATAAAGAGGGTAAAAAAGGGGGAAGGGTATTCCTATATATCAGGAATAATGTACAAGTGAATGTGAGAGATTACACCACTAAGGGAGCTAGGGATGGAGGTGGAATTCTTATGGGTAGAGCTCCAAAGGGATGAAGCTAAGGGGAAAATAATACTGGGAGTATGCTATAAGCACCCTAACCTAAGGGAGGAAGGGGAGACAGATCTCCTATCACAATTTGGATTAGCAGCAAGGATGGGAAGTGTTATCATAATGGGGGATTTTCAATCATCCAGACATAGACTGGGAACCACGCATTCATCTAAGGCCAGTTCCTAAATGTCTTGCAGCACAATTTTATGGGTCAGATGGTAGACGCACCAACTAGAAATAAAGCGTTACTGGATCTACTGATTACCAACAATACAGACCTGATCACGGATGTGGAAATACGGGGCAATTTAGGTAACAGCGATCACAGGTCAATTGGCTTCAGTATAGATCACACAAATAGGAAACATAAGGGGAATACAAAGACACTGAATTTCAAAAGAGCCAACTTCCCTAAACTACGAACCTTGCTAGAAGGCATAAATTGGGATAAAATCTTAGGAACAAAGAACACGGAGGACAGATGGGTTTGCTTTAAGAGCATATTAAATAAGGGCATTAGCCAATGCATCCCATTGGGTAATAAACGAACAAAAGTCCTGGATGGCTTAACTCCAATGTAAAAATGCATATAAAAGCAAAGGAGAAGACCTTCAAAAAATACAAGGTTGAGGGATCATCATCAGCATTCAGACTTTATAAAGAATGCAACAAGAAATGTAAGGGTGCAATAAGGATGGCTAAGATAGAACATGAAAGACACAACGCGGAGGAAAGCAAAAAAAATCCCAAGAAATTCTTTAACCACTTCAGCACCGGAAGGATTTACCCCCTTCCTGACCAGAGCACTTTTTACAATTTGGCACTGCGTCGCTTTAACTGCTAATTGCGCGGTCATGCAATGCTGTACCCAAACGAAATTTGCGTCCTTTTCTTCCCACAAATAGAGCTTTCTTTTGATGGTATTTGATCACCTCTGCCGTTTTTATTTTTTGCGCTATACACGGAAAAAGACAGAAAATTTTGAAAAAAAATTATTTTTTCTACTTTTTGTTCTAAAAAAAATCCAATAAACTCAATTTTAGTCATACATTTAGGCCAAAATGTATTCGGCCACATGTCTTTGGTAAAAAAAATGTCAATAAGTACATATTTATTGGTTTGCGCAAAAGTTATAGCGCCTACAAACTAGGGTACATTTTCTGGAATTTACACAGCCTTTAATTTATGACTGCCTACGTCTTTTCTTGAGGTGCTAAAATGGCAGGGCAGTACAAAACCCCCACAAATGACCCCATTTTGGAAAGTAGACACCCCAAGGAAATTGCTGAGAGGCATGTTGAGCCCATTGAATATTAATTTTTTTTGTCCCAAGTGATTGATTAATGACAAAAAAAAAAAAATTACAAAAAGTTGTCACTAAATGATATATTGCTCACACAGGCCATGGGCATATGTGGAATTGCACCCCAAAATACATTTAGCTGCTTTTCCTGAGTATGGGGATACCACATGTGTGAGACTTTTTGGGAGCCTAGCCGCCTACGGGGCCCCAAAAACCAATCACTGCCTTCAGGATTTCTAAGGGCGTACATTTTTGATTTTACTCCTCACTACCTATCACAGTTTTGAAGGCCATAAAATGCCCAGATGGCACAAAACCCCCCCAAATGACCCCATTTTGGAAAATAGACACCCCAAGCTATTTGCTGAGAGGCATGTTGAGTCCATGAAATATTGTATATTTTGACACAAGTTGCGGGAAAGTGACAATTTTTTTTTTTTTGCACAAAGTTGTCACTAAATGATATATTGCTCACACAGGCCATGGGCATATGTGGAATTGCACCCCAAAATACATTCTGCTGCTTCTCCTGAGTATGGGGATACCACATGTGTGGGACTTTTTAGGAGCCTAGCCGCGTACGGGGCCCCGAAAACCAATCACCGCCTTCAGGATTTCTAAGGGTGTAGATTTTTGATTTCACTCTTCACTGCCTATCACAGTTTCGGAGGCCATGGAATGCCCAGATGGCACAACCCCCCCCCCCAATGACCCCATTTTGGAAAGTAGACACCCCAAGCTATTTGCTGAGAGGCATGGTGAGTATTTTGCAGCTCTCATTTGTTTTTGAAAATGAAGAAAGACAAGAAAAAAAATGTTTTTTTTTCTTTTTTTAATTTTCAAAACTTTGTGACAATAAGTGAGGTCTGCAAAATACTCACTATACCGCTCAGCAAATAGCTTGGGGTGTCTACTTTCCAAAATGGGGTCATTTAGGGGGGTTTTGTGCCACCTGGGCATTCCATGGCCTCCCAAACTGTGATAGGCAGTGAAGAGTGAAATAAAAAATTTACGCCCTTAGAAAGCCTGAAGGCGGTGCTTGGTTTTCGGGGTCCCGTGCGCGGCTAGGCTCCCAAAAAGTCCCACACATGTGGTATCCCCATACTCAGGAGAAGCAACATAATGTATTTTGGGGTGTAATTTCACATATCCCCATGGCATGTTTGAGCAATATATCATTTAGTGACAACTTTGTGCAAAAAAAAAAAAAAATTTGTCTCTTTCCCGCAACTTGTGTCACAATATAAAATATTCCATGGACTCGACATGCCTCTCACCAAATAGCTTGGGGTGTCTACTTTCCAAAATGGGGTCATTTGGGGGGGTTTTGAACTGTCCTGGCATTTTATGCACAACATTTAGAAGCTTATGTCACACATCACCCACTCTTCTAACCACTTGAAGACAAAGCCCTTTCTGACACTTTTTGATTACATGAAATAATTTTTTTTTGCAAGAAAATTACTTTGAACCCCCAAACATTATATATTTTTTTAAAGCAAATGCCCTACAGATTAAAATGGTGGGTGTTTCATTTTTTTTTTCACACAGTATTTGCGCAGCGATTTTTCAAACGCATTTCTTGGGGAAAAACACACACTTTTTTAAATTTTAATGCACTAAAACACACTATATTGCCCAAATGTTTGATGGAATAAAAAAGATGATCTTAGGCTGAGTACATGGATACCAAACATGACATGCTTTATAATTGCGCACAAACGTGCAGTGGCAACAAAATAAATACATTTTTAAAAACCTTTAAAAGCTTTTACAGGTTACCACTTTAGATTTACAGAGGAGGTCTACTGCTAAAATTACTGCCCTCGATCTGACCTTCGCGGTGATACCTCACATGCATGGTGCAATTGCTGTTTACATTTGACGCCAGACTGACGCTTGCAATCGCCTTAGCGCGAGAGCATGGGGGACAGGGGTGCTTTTTTTTTTTTTTTTTTTCTTTTCTTTATTATTTTTTTGCTTTTTTATCTTATTTTTAAACTGTTCCTTTCATTTTTTTAAAATCATTTTTATTGTTATCTCAGGGAATGTAAATATCCCCTATGATAGCAATAGGTAGTGACAGGTACTCTTTTTTGAAAAAATTGGGGTCTATTAGACCCTAGATTTCTCCTCTGCCCTCAAAGCATCTGACCACACCAAGATCGGTGTGATAAAATGCTTCCCCAATTTCCCAATGGCGCTATTTACATCTGGCGAAATCTAAGTCATAAAATGCTCGTAGCTTCCCGTTTCTTAGGCCATAGAGATGTTTGGAGCCACTCTGGTCTCTGATCAGCTCT
Source organism: Lithobates clamitans (assembly GCA_037952925.1). Lineage (NCBI taxonomy): Eukaryota > Metazoa > Chordata > Amphibia > Anura > Ranidae > Lithobates > Lithobates clamitans. The sequence goes on along the minus strand of JBBGZY010001101.1, from coordinate 200,159 downwards.
ATGGTCAGCTGGCTGAATCACCGGCTGCATTCTCAGGTTCCCTGTTGAGACAGGAGAGCCAGAGAAAAACACGGAAGACGGTGGGGGGGGCATTCTCTCCCACTGCTTGTAAAAGCAGTCTAGAGGCTAATTAGCCACTAGGATTGCTTTTACATGAAAGCCGACCGCTGGCTGAAAAGAATGATACCAAGATGATACCTAAACCTGCAAGCATCATTCTGGTATAACCACTCAAAGTCGTGAATGGCGTACCTGAAGACAAAAAAATGGTTAACAATAAAGCACAGTAAACGGTAAAGTATAAAAAAATTGCATACCTGAAAAGCAAACATGATAAAACATAATAACAATAAAACATTGCAGAATAGAATACAGTAAAAAAGAGCAGAACAATAGAGAGAATAGAGAGAGAGAGAACAATAAAACAACAACTATTATTTTTTATTTTATATTTTTGTTTGTGTTTTTTTTTTTTTTTTTTTTACACCTTTTTTGTAACTGTAACTTTTATAACTGTAACCGGTTCCAGGTTCGGGTCTCTCAAAATGCGATGGCATCTTGGGAGACTTTGTGAAAGTGTGCCTAGTCTATGCAATGCTGTACCCTACTCTAATACTCAACTAGTGAATGGTAGCGTTCAAAACATTCACCAATGCAAAGACCAGGATTGTCAGGACAGGAGGGACAATAATAGTGGGTGTCACGCCTATATCCGCGCTTGCTGCAGACACGACATCTTTTTTGGGGGGGTTCGTTGGGTAGGGGTACTCGGGAGGACATAAAGAAAATGCCTCTCATGCAGCCGACTGCATTTGGTTGGGGATGTGAATGGGGGAAGTACGGGCGCTGCAGAAGTGGTGGGTTCCCAATTAGGATTGGCGAATGCAGCAGGAAGGGCATTATGGGCACGACGGGCCTGTGTTTGTCTTCTTGGTGGCAGCGGGACACTACTTGTGCTTGCCACCTCACCAGCTTGAACTGCACTTATGGGACTCGCCACGTCACCAAGTGTTACTGCAGTGCTGGTTTGACTACGACCGGGATGTACTAGGCCGCTGGCGCTTGCCAGTTCACCAAAACGCTACCAAAAAAACTGTTAGCGATCGCAGGGATCAGGCCTGACTCTGCGAACGTTGCAGTTATGCGTTTAGTGTTTTGTAAGTGACAGTGATCGATCGATACTGCACTTGGGTGGGCTGGGCTGGGCCGGGCGGAGGGGCAAAAAGCAGGTGCTAGCAGGTATCTGGGCTGATCCCGCTAACACTGCGTTTTTGGGAACCCTAAACTGCTGGGGACGCTAGTATAGATCTGATCGGATCAAATATTGATCCGTTCAGATACTATACCACTAAGGGAGGCGTACGGTGTGTGCGTGGGTGTTAGCGGTACTGGCGCTAATCTGACGCTGCCTGGGGCTGGTGCTTGCCAGTTCACCAAAACGCTACCAAAAAAACTGTTAGCGATCGCAGGGATCAGGCCTGACTCTGCGAACGCTGCAGTTATGCTTTTAGTGTTTTGTAAGTGACAGTGATCGATCGATACTGCACTTGGGTGGGCTGGGCTGGGCTGGGCCGGGAAGAGGGGCAAAACGCAGGTGCTAGAAGGTATCTGGGCTGATCCCACTAACGCTGCGTTTTTGGGAACCCTAAACTGCTGGGGACGCTAGTATAGATCTGATCGGATCAGATATTGATGCGTTCAGATACTATACCACTAAGGGAGGCGTATGCTGCGTGCATGGGTGTTAGCGGTACTGGCGCTAATCTGACGCTGCCTGGGGCGACGCATATCACCGCCGGGCGATCAGGGGGCTAAACCTTTATTCGGTAATAAACGGCGGGTGCCCTGACACTATAAAAAATAAACTAACTAACCAGCATCACCTGTAACACTTATACGGTGATCAGTGGTGAAAGGGTTTACTAGGGGGCAATCAAGGGGTTAAAACATTTATTAGGTAGTATATGGGGGTCCCTGTCGCTATAAAACGCTGACGGCGAACCTAAATATTTACTTCCCTAACTAGCGTCACCAGCGACACTAATACAGCGATCAGAAAAATTATCGCTTAGTGACACTGGGGACGGGGGGTGATCAAGGGGTTAAAACTTTATTAGGGGGGGTTAGGGGGGTATCCTAGACCTAAAGGGGGCTAACAGTAACTCCTAACACTGTAACTGTCACAAACTGACACCAATACAGTAATCAGAAAAAAAAAAAAAACCTGCTTGGTGTCAGTTTGTGACGGGGGGGGTGATTGGGGGGGATCAGGGGGCGATCGGGGGGGATCGGGGTGTTTTGTGTGCCTGGCATGTTTTACTGTGTGTGTGTGTTGTGCACTCACATTACAGTCTTCTCTCCTCGGCGCCGGAACGGAAAATACCGAGCCGAGGAGAGATGACATCATTTCCTCTGCCTCTGTGTACAATACAGAGGCAGGGAAATGATCCCATTGGCTGGGAGCGATCGCGAGGGGGGGGCCACGAATGGATGGCCTCCCCCTCACCACCGATCGCCGGGGAGGATTTGCCGACCGCCGCAGGCACCGGGGGGGTCCGATCGGACCCCCCACCCGCGGGCAGGCAAGGACATACCTGTAAGTCCTTTTGCCTGCCCGTGCCGCTCTGAGGACGTACATCGTCGTGCGGCGGTCGGCAACTGCTTAAGTATATAAACAGTAGAAAAGGGAGGACAGACCATATTGACCCCATAAAGAATGAGGAAGGACATCTGGTTACAAAGGATGGGGAGATGGCGAAGGTATTGAATTTTTTTGTTATCCTCAGTCTTCACGAGGGAATCGGGGGGCTTCAGTAACCAAAACTGCAGTGTTTATCCTCATGACACATCACAGGAAGCACCTCCATGGTTAACAGAGGACAGAATTAAAATTAGACTTGGGAAACTTAACATTAATAAATCACCGGGACCAGATGGCTTGCACCCGAGGGTACTTAGGGAACTCAGTCAAGTAATTGCCAGACCATTGTTCCTAATTTTTACTGACAGTCTACTGACTGGAATGGTACCAGCTGATTGGAGAAAAGCCAATGTAGCACCAATATTTAAAAAGGGCCCAAAATTCATCCCTGGGAATTACAGACCAGTTAGCCTAACATCAATAGTATGTAAACTCTTGGAGGGGATGACAAGGGACTATATACAAGATTTTAGTAATGAGAACCATTATTGCCAAACCAATCTTTTAAGCCTCTATGAGGAGGTGAATTGCCAGCTAGATAAAGGAAGGCCTGTAGACGTGGTGTATCTGAATTTTGCAAAAGCATTTGACACAGTTTACTGTACAAAATAATGTCCATTGGCATGGGCCATAGGGTGAGTACATGGATTGAAAACTGGATACCAGGGCGAGTTCAGAGGGTGGTGATAAATGGGGAGTACTCGGAATGGTCAGGGGTGGTTAGTGGGGTCCCCCAGGGTTCTGTGCTGGGACCATTCCTGTTTAATTTGTTCATAAACAACCTGGAGGATGGGGTAAACAGTTCAATCTCTGTATTTGTGGACGATGCTAAGCAGGGCAATAATGTCTCCGCAGGATGTGGAAACCTTGCAACAAGATCTGAACAAATTAATGGGGTGCACAACTACATGGTAAATGAGGTTTAATGTAGAAAAATGTAAAATAATGCATTTGGGTGGCAAAAATATGAATGCAATCTATACACTGGGGGGAGAACCTCTGGGGGAATCTAAGATGGAAAAGGACCTGGGGGGTCCTAGTAGATGATAGGCTCAGCAATGGCATGTAATGCCAAGCTGCTGCTAACAAAGCAAAGGTGGTGGAAGCAGCGGGGAGCATCGATAGTTTCAAGAAACTATTAGATAAGCACCTGAACAATAGCAACATACAGGGATATACAGTCAGGTCCATAAATATTGGGACATCGACACAATTCTAATCTTTTTGGCTCTATACACCACCACAATGGATTTGGAATGAAACAAACAAGATGTGCTTTAACTGCAGACTTTCAGCTTTAATTTGAGAGTATTTACATCCAAATCAGGTGAACGGTGTAGGAATTACAACAGTTTGTATATGTGCCGCCGACTTTTTAAGGGACCAAAAGTAATGGGACAATTGGCTGCTCAGCTGTTCCATGGCCAGGTGTGTTTTTCCCTCATTATCCCATTTACAAGGAGCAGATAAAAGGTCCAGAGTTAATTTCAAGTGTGCTATTTGCATTTGAAATCTGTTGCTGTCAACTCTCAATATGAGATCCAAAGAACTGTCACTATCAGTGAAGCAAGCCATCATTAGGCTGAAAAAACAAAACAAACCCATCAGAGGGATAGCAAAAACATTAGGTGTGGCCTAATCAACTGTTTGGAACATCCTTAAAAAGAAAGAACGCACCAGTGAGCTTAGCAACACCAAAAGACTCGGAAGACCACGGAAAACAACTGTGGTGGATGACGGAAGAATTCTTTCCCTGGTGAAGAAAACACCCTTCACAACAGTTGCCTAGATCAAGAACACTCTCCAGAAGGTAGGTGTATGTGTGTCAAAGTCAACAATCAAGAGAAGTCTTCACCAGAGTGAATACAGAGGGTTCACCACAAGATGTAAACAATTGGTGATCCTCAAAAACAGGAAGGTCAGATTAGAGTTTGCCAAACAACATCTAAAAAAGCCTTCACAGTTCTGGAACAACATCCTATGGACAGATGAGACCAAGATCAACTTGTACCAGAGTGATGGGAAGAGAAGAGTATGGAGAAGGAAAGGAACTGCTCATGATCCAAAGCATACCACCTCATCAGTGAAGAATGGTGGTGGTAGTGTCATGGCGTGGGCATGTATGGCTGCCAATGGAACTGGTTCTCTTGTATTTATTGATGATGTGACTACTGACAAAAGCAGCAGGATGAATTCTGAAGTGTTTTGGGCAATATTATCTGCTCATATTTAGCAAAATTCTTCAGAACTCATTCGACGGCGCTTCACAGTGCAGATGGATAATGACCCGAAGCATACTGTGGAAGCAACCAAAGAGTTTTTTAAGGGAAAGAAGTGGAATGTTATGCAATGGCCAAGTCAATCACCTGACCAGAATCTGATTGAGCATGCATTTCACTTGCTGAAGACAAAAGTGAAGGGAAACTGCCCCAAGAACAAGCAGGAACTGAAGACAGTTGCAGTAGAGGCCTGGCAGAGCATCACCAGGGATGAAACCCAGCGTCTGGTGATGTCTATGCGTTCCAGACAGCAGGCTGTAATTAACTGCAAAGGATTTGCAACCAAGTATTAAAAAGTGAAAGTATAATGGATGATTGTTAATTTGTCCCATTACTTTTGGTCCCTTAAAAAGTGGGAGGCACATATACAAACAGTTGTAATCCCTACACTGTTCACCTGATTTGAATGCAAATACCCTCAAATTAGAGCTGAAAGCCTGCAATTAAAGCACATCTTGTTTGTTTCATTTCATTTCTAATCCACTGTGGTGGTGTATAGAGCCAAAAAGATTAGAATTGTGTCAATGTCCCAATATTTATGGACCTGACTGTACAATGTAATACTGACATATAATCACGCACATAGGTTGGAATTAGTGGACTTGTGTCTTTTTTCAACCTCACCTACTATGTAACTTGCTCACATCTATTCTTAACAGAAAGCCTGATAAAAACAGGCATATGGGTATATGACACATCCAATATTTCATACAGGCAGCATCATCCACTTTCTCATCAATATCAGCACAGGAACACTAAAGGCAAAGAATCCTCTGCAGCCTCCAATACCCGGCAGGACCAAAATTAGGGAAGGCAAGGGGGGTGCCTGCCCCGGGTGACACATCTAGGTGGGTGCCGCCCCCACATGCACTGGGAACCGCTGCTCTAAGGGTGTCACTGCTACCCGATCAAGTGTAATGGACAGGCAGGTTTCCCTCCTTGTCCTGTGTCCAAACAGCCTATGTCTTTTCTGCGTGAGGCATCCCAGAGAAGGGGAGGCTTTAAAGAAGGCCCTTGACTAGGGGGGGTGTAGAGGAGGCCCTGGGCTGGGGGGGGTTAGTGGAGGCTCCGGACTGGGGGGGTTAGAGGAGGCCCTGGACTGGAGGGTGCAGTGGAGGCCCTGGGCTGATGGGGGTTGCAGAGGAGGTCTTGTAAAAATGATATAGACTCCTCAAAGATAGTTATGAAAAGGTTGCCATCATCCCTATACAGCATAAGATAGGAACCTCAAAAAAAGGGGGATTTTTAAGGCAACAAAAACGAAAATATTTAAAATTTGAGTAAATTTATTGATACAAAATTGGTATTAAAAGCGAAAGTAAATGAATCACATACACAATTACATTGAAAAAAGGACAATATGATATATTACAAATGTGGCAAAGAAATTCCAACGCGTTTCAAAATAGTTAAATTTCTTCTTCAGGGATAAACCTTGCCATCATCTGGAAGGCATAAAGGTAACATGAGTATCTATATATACATTTACAGTACCAAAAAACAATAATATGCAGAAAAAAAGTGCTTACAGTAATCATGATCGACTCAACGAATTCTCAGTATAGCGCCCCCAAGCATCCCCCCATCCGGTTAGTGAAACGTCTTTAATCGTGCAGAAGAGCCCCCAGATATAAAGATCCAAGGAGAGACGCCAAATTCCCCCAGATGAAAAAACACCTGGGGGGGAGAGGGGTATATGTGCGATCTGGAAAATATATATAGGTATGTGTAAATTTATATATCCTCTATGTAAGACAAACACATCTACGGAGATCAAAACCAACCTTCTATAAAAAATGATTTGAAATATCTTCAAGTATAAGAAGTTTATTTTCCATGTGTAAACAAGAAGGAAAGTTTTCCTTCCTAGAAAAGAATAAATTGTATCAATTAATATAGGGAGATCTCTCCTCCTCCAAATTTTATCCACAGTAAAATATGGGTAGAGTATGTCAATCAAACAAGAAGACAGGGTGGTAAAAATTAGAGCTTACTGAGTCTGGGGTCCACATGCAGATCCAGGAAGGACAAAGATCAATTCCAGATTGCAGCACCAACCTACGGACTGTCCGTTCTCCTCAAAGGGTAGCAGAGAAATGACGCTGGCGGCTCAGGGGCTCCCGGCTTTCTCCTTAAGAGTCAGTGCGCATGTGACGTTTAACGAACGCGGGGCAGTGACGTCATTCCGTCAGAGCGGAAGCGGCGTCACTTCCCCCGCTTGATTCATAGAGAGAGACAGGCCAATCCTCCACCCCGCCCCTCCCGGAAGTCATCAATGACCGGAAGGGTGCTGTGGAGGAGACATGCATTGCAGACACTGAAAAGAAAAGAACACTAACGTGTCCGGAAATGGAGGCAGGCTGTTGCTCGCGCTCCGCTCATCACTAGATCTCCAAAAATTGGAGATACATATAAGGACAGGGGCGGGACAATACTGCTGCACAAGAAGTCTGCAGCAGATTCCAGGGAGTGCGGGAACATCCTCGATCAGATCCATATGTGTACGGGAGCATGACAAAAGCAGCCCCCCAACCCATTGCGGATCGGGCGGAAATGTTTATTGTACCATAAGTACCCTGGTCCCTGATCTCAAAAAGTACCCTGGTCTCAAAAGAATAAAAATTGTTATATAAATAAAAATAAAAGATTGTAATGATGAAGAATGATGTGAGTATGAATAATGCATAAGGGTCAATCACTAAAAAATATTGAGTGTAACTGGACAAGTGGAAAAGAGAAAATATACCACATGTCCAGTACTAGGGCAGAGACTCATTTATAGGAGGAAAGAATATATCCTCCATGGGAGAATAAAAGCCCCCGACACAGAGAACTCCATTTGAAGCCAAACAGTGGCGCCCACTGGATGGCAATGGAAAGAAAGGGGGCCCTAAGACCAAAGTCAAGGCCCCCCCACTGTGCCGGGTGCACGATATGACCACATTCCCGAATGGGGAGAGGAGGGGTCGCCATCTAAGAAAAACTGTCTTATCACGAAAACCGAAGCAAAAACATTTGTAAAAACAGAAAACAGAAACATAAAGGATGATGTCATGGACGAAGGAGGGGAGGGCAGAACAAGAGGCTCTCCCCACCAGTCCATGAGTCATCAATATATGAAAAACAGCAGTAGAATATTAGTAAGTCATATATATATATCAGAAAAAAACCCCCAATAGACATTTATCATCCCGTATGTTAATCCTTGGGCTACATGAGTGTGGAAATGGAAAGATCAGAGATAGGGAACTGGAGAGAGGGGGAAAGAAGTTCAAGCCATAGAGCTAACAAAAGAGGCGGAAAAGATTAAATTCAGTCTGTTTTGCCAGAGCTGAAGCCTTCAAGAAAAGGTCTGAAACTTTCTGCTTCGTTTAGGCCTGGCGGGGTAGTGGCATCAAGATGTCTAATCCAACGCATTTCGCGTTGCAGAAGAGTCTTATTCCAGTCACCCCCTCGCAGGGGAACATGGACGCGATCAACCACCGTGAAATTAACAGATGGCATCCTGTATCCATGTCCCCTGGCTACATGCCTACCGAGGGGGACATACAGGTTTCCCATTTGCATACTCAGCAAATGTTTGCTGACACGCTGTCTGAATTCTTGTCGGGTTTTGCCGATGTAAAAGGCCCCGCATTGACATTGCACCATATAGACAACCCCTTGGGTCTGGCAATTGGCAAAGTGTTTTAGTTGAAACTGCTCCCCATTAGGTAGCAGAAATGAGGTCCTCTTCCTTATCACACTGCAGAAGGAGCAGTTGCCACATGGAAAGGTCCCCCATGTATTGCAGGGGTCCCTTCTTTTGTTCCCCTTATATTCACTTTGAGTGAGTAGATCGGCTAGAGAGCCTGCCTTCCGGAAAGTGATTTGAGGTTTTGATAATACACCCACATCCTCAACTTTCAGACTCTCTCTTAGTTGTGAACCCCACACTTAGACCTTCGTATATATTATTTTTTGTGAAATTCTGGGGATGGCCCTTAGTTAAGGGAGTTACTTCCGGTTTCTGGTCTTTCACTTTTTGGTCTTTAAGTTGTTGTTTTGACCAAATATCATATATTATTTATCTTCACTGTTTCTCTGCGTGGCTATTCAGGATGGGTGATCTTTTGGGTGAGAATTGGGAGGACCTCATGTCCACCATCCAAAGTAACTATCAACTCAAAGAACAAGTTAAAACTGACCTGATTTCACTCTTCCACAGTCTTACTAAAGCCTTGGAAAAGAAATGTGCCCTACATTGGCACATACAATCCCTTGAGCGGTATATTCAAGAAAACATCAATCCAATAGGTTTAAGGATCCAAATCTTCCCTATGGTGGATCATATATCTGATAATTTAAAGAAAAACTGGGAATCCAAACTGAATGATTGCTCTAGGAATCTTATGATGTTATTGCAGGATGAATATAGATTACAATTAAATAATCTTGACACTGAAATTGATGCTCTCTATGCCCGTCTAACTCCCCTGAAAACACATGAAGACTATTTAACCCTCGAAGAAAAACTGAGGGAACATCTTAAAACCTTTAGCAAAGTTATCCTCCAGAAAAAAGATAAAAAATTCTGGAGAGATAAAAACGCATTTAGGGAAAATAGGGCTTATAGATGGCACCATAACAAAGATTTCAGAAATAAAACCACCAAAAAATCCTCTAAAAACAAAGGGGAAAAAAGTGATTACAGTTCAGATACTAACTCCAATGCTTCTTCCTCAGCTTCTTCCCTCACAGATCATTTTGTGAGGAAGAGAAAAGGTCCCTTTGCTAAAACTCAAGAAATGGAGGGTGAATTACAACAAATTCATAAGAAAAAGAATATAGATACCCCACATACCTCATGGGGAAGTAAAGGTGAAACTACATCAAGACCCATGGAGAATAGCAAAACACCCAGCTCCGGGAAAAGCAAAGCAATTAAAATCACCAAAGATTTAGGAGCTATTCCAAAAAATCAAACTCAGTTGGATACTTTTTTAGACAAGATGACCTTAACACAGGCCCTAGCCACACACAAGGAGCAGGATTCGGTACCGACTCCGAGTGTGTAGAGGAGAGGCTAAATATTATCAATTTATCCTCACACATTTTGACTGAGGCCGAGAAGGAGGTTCTTTCTCTGGGACTCTCTTTTTGTCCCAGTAGAAGCCTTGATAACTTTGAGGTGGTGAAGGATATTTTCATGTTTGCAAGAAAACTACTTTTCAAAAGTATGTATACTAAAACCAAGAAAGGGGAAGAAACAATTGCACCAAATCTTAAAGCAGCGGATTTTAGGGCCCTCCGAGACCTAAATCTACTGTTACAGGAAAATGAGGGAACTGAGTCAAATTGGCTGGACGCCTGGGAAAGTGATGACAGCGAAGAGGAAAAAACTGATGTTTCAAAACAACATAAACGTTTCAAGAGGAAATCGCATAGATTTCCAGCACTCAGCCAGAATCCGGCCCTGGCCTTATTTGTTAAACAAACGTCTAAAGAAATCGAATTATTAAACAAAGACAAATCTATCAGAAATTTGACCCATGAGCAACAAGGTGCTTTACATTCTTTGAAAAACAATCTAGATATAACAATCAAGGGATCTGATAAGGGTGGCAACATCGTATTAATGGATAACATCAAATATGAGGAGATGTGCTTAAAGATCCTTAATAATCGCAAATGCTATCGAAGGATCTCAGCATCCCTGGTCGATGGATTCAATCAAGAGTTCTATCGACTAGTGGATGAGGCTTTTTCACTAGGAGCAATCACGGGCGAGTTATTAGAATTCATACGCACTAAACATCCTCGCATTCCCACTATGTATGCACTCCCCAAAGTGCATAAAGACTTACACAATCCTCCGGGTCGCCCAATTATATCGGGCAATGGTAGCATATCAGAAAGCATTAGTCAGGTCATTGACCAACATCTCAGACCCCATGTTCTGGAATTGGCATCCTACACCAAGGATACCATCCATTTATTACAGATTTTAGATGACCTTACAATTCCAGAATCATCGTTCTTAGTGACTATAGACGTTGAGTCACTTTACAACAGTATACCACATGACTTGGGGGTAGCTGTGGTGGGTCGCGTTCTAGGCCAAAGGGCTACCACTGAATGGAAATTTAACCAATTCATTCTGGAAATGCTCGATTTCATCCTTCGACACAATGTGTTTCTGTTTGGAGGTTCCCACTACCTCCAGGTACAGGGGGTTGCTATGGGGACCTGTTGTGCCCCCTCTTATGCAAACCTGTACCTGGGGGAGTGGGAAAAAGGTTTTTTGACCAGTGATGAGCTAACCATGTTTACAGAACACATTGTCTTATGGCAAAGATACATAGACGACATTTTCCTGATATGGAACGGCCCAGAGGATACTTTGAAAAATTGTCTTAAAGCAATGAATCAGAACAATATGAATCTATTTTTCACTATGTCCTATGACCGCCAACAAATTAACTTTTTAGATGTTACCATTTACAAGAACAAAAATGGGCAAATAGCCAGTACACTGTTTAGGAAGGAGACTGCCGGCAATACTCTTTTGCATGCTGACAGTTTCCATCCGGAACCTTTGAAAAAATCAATACCCTTTAGCCAGTTCCTGAGATTGAAGCGTAATTGTACCACGATGGAAACTTTCCAGAGTGAGGCGGACAAGCTTAGTAAAAGACTACTTTCAAGGGGATATACCAAATCTTCTTTGAAAAAAGCTTTTAACCGTGTCAAAATTCTGGATAGACACAACTTAATCTTTGGGACCAAAGTCCGCAAACCTGATGACACCACGAGGATCATCTTACGCTACTCTAACGAGCACAGCACCATAAGAAAAATTCTCACGAAATACTGGCCAATTCTAACTGATGACCCAACTCTGGGAAGTTTGCTAACCTCAAAACCTCAAATCACTTTCCGGAAGGCAGGCTCTCTAGCCGATCTACTCACTCAAAGTGAATATAAGGGGAACAAAAGAAGGGACCCCTGCAATACATGGGGGACCTTTCCATGTGGCAACTGCTCCTTCTGCAGTGTGATAAGGAAGAGGACCTCATTTCTGCTACCTAATGGGGAGCAGTTTCAACTAAAACACTTTGCCAATTGCCAGACCCAAGGGGTTGTCTATATGGTGCAATGTCAATGCGGGGCCTTTTACATCGGCAAAACCCGACAAGAATTCAGACAGCGTGTCAGCAAACATTTGCTGAGTATGCAAATGGGAAACCTGTATGTCCCCCTCGGTAGGCATGTAGCCAGGGGACATGGATACAGGATGCCATCTGTTAATTTCACGGTGGTTGATCGCGTCCATGTTCCCCTGCGAGGGGGTGACTGGAATAAGACTCTTCTGCAACGCGAAATGCGTTGGATTAGACATCTTGATGCCACTACCCCGCCAGGCCTAAACGAAGCAGAAAGTTTCAGACCTTTTCTTGAAGGCTTCAGCTCTGGCAAAACAGACTGAATTTAATCTTTTCCGCCTCTTTTGTTAGCTCTATGGCTTGAACTTCTTTCCCCCTCTCTCCAGTTCCCTATCTCTGATCTTTCCATTTCCACACTCATGTAGCCCAAGGATTAACATACGGGATGATAAATGTCTATTGGGGGTTTTTTTCTGATATATATATATGACTTACTAATATTCTACTGCTGTTTTTCATATATTGATGACTCATGGACTGGTGGGGAGAGCCTCTTGTTCTGCCCTCCCCTCCTTCGTCCATGACATCATCCTTTATGTTTCTGTTTTCTGTTTTTACAAATGTTTTTGCTTCGGTTTTCGTGATAAGACAGTTTTTCTTAGATGGCGACCCCTCCTCTCCCCATTCGGGAATGTAGTCATATCGTGCACCCGGCACAGTGGGGGGGCCTTGACTTTGGTCTTAGGGCCCCCTTTCTTTCCATTGCCATCCAGTGGGCGCCACTGTTTGGCTTCAAATGGAGTTCTCTGTGTCGGGGGCTTTTATTCTCCCATGGAGGATATATTCTTTCCTCCTATAAATGAGTCTCTGCCCTAGTACTGGACATGTGGTATATTTTCTCTTTTCCACTTGTCCAGTTACACTCAATATTTTTTAGTGATTGACCCTTATGCATTATTCATACTCACATCATTCTTCATCATTACAATCTTTTATTTTTATTTATATAACAATTTTTATTCTTTTGAGACCAGGGTACTTTTTGAGATCAGGGACCAGGGTACTTATGGTACAATAAACATTTCCGCCCGATCCGCAATGGGTTGGGGGGCTGCTTTTGTCATGCTCCCGTACACATATGGATCTGATCGAGGATGTTCCCGCACTCCCTGGAATCTGCTGCAGACTTCTTGTGCAGCAGTATTGTCCCGCCCCTGTCCTTATATGTATCTCCAATTTTTGGAGATCTAGTGATGAGCGGAGCGCGAGCAACAGCCTGCCTCCATTTCCGGACACGTTAGTGTTCTTTTCTTTTCAGTGTCTGCAATGCATGTCTCCTCCACAGCACCCTTCCGGTCATTGATGACTTCCGGGAGGGGCGGGGTGGAGGATTGGCCTGTCTCTCTCTATGAATCAAGCGGGGGAAGTGACGCCGCTTCCGCTCTGACGGAATGACGTCACTGCCCCGCGTTCGTTAAACGTCACATGCGCACTGACTCTTAAGGAGAAAGCCGGGAGCCCCTGAGCCGCCAGCGTCATTTCTCTGCTACCCTTTGAGGAGAACGGACAGTCCGTAGGTTGGTGCTGCAATCTGGAATTGATCTTTGTCCTTCCTGGATCTGCATGTGGACCCCAGACTCAGTAAGCTCTAATTTTTACCACCCTGTCTTCTTGTTTGATTGACATACTCTACCCATATTTTACTGTGGATAAAATTTGGAGGAGGAGAGATCTCCCTATATTAATTGATACAATTTATTCTTTTCTAGGAAGGAAAACTTTCCTTCTTGTTTACACATGGAAAATAAACTTCTTATACTTGAAGATATTTCAAATCATTTTTTATAGAAGGTTGGTTTTGATCTCCGTAGATGTGTTTGTCTTACATAGAGCATATATAAATTTACACATACCTATATATATTTTCCAGATCGCACATATACCCCTCTCCCCCCCAGGTGTTTTTTCATCTGGGGGAATTTGGCGTCTCTCCTTGGATCTTTATATCTGGGGGCTCTTCTGCACGATTAAAGACGTTTCACTAACTGGATGGGGGGATGCTTGGGGGCGCTATACTGAGAATTCGTTGAGTCGATCATGATTACTGTAAGCACTTTTTTTCTGCATATTATTGTTTTTTGGTACTGTAAATGTATATATAGATACTCATGTTACCTTTATGCCTTCCAGATGATGGCAAGGTTTATCCCTGAAGAAGAAATTTAACTATTTTGAAACGCGTTGGAATTTCTTTGCCACATTTGTAATATATCATATTGTCCTTTTTTCAATGTAATTGTGTATGTGATTCATTTACTTTCGCTTTTAATACCAATTTTGTATCAATAAATTTACTCAAATTTTAAATATTTTCGTTTTTGTTGCCTTAAAAATCCCCCTTTTTTTGAGGTTCCTATCTTATGCAGAGGAGGTCTTGGGCTGGGGAGCGCGGAGGAGGTACTTGGCTGGGGGGGGGTGTGCAGAGATGGCCCTGGACTAGGGGGGTGAAGAGAAGGCCCTGGACTGGGGTGGGTGTAGAGGAGGCCCTGGACTAGGAGGGGTGTACACAGGAGGCCCATGACTGGGGGGTGCCGAGGAGGCCCTGGACTGGGGGATTCAGAGGAGGCCCTGGACTAGGAGGGGAGTACACACCGGAGGCCTTTGTATGGGGGGTGTAGAGGAGGACCTGGACGTGAAAAGTGGGGTTGATAAAGGACCTGGATTCAGAGCAGGGTGCAGATGAGGTATAGGGGGGGAGGTGCTGCGCTAACCAGAAGAAAGCCGTAAATCTCTGTCTGTGGTCGATTAATAAAATTAAATCGCATAATAAATCGCATAAATCGCATAAATAAGCGTTGACACTAAAAACATTCAAAGTCTTAATAATCAGCATCATGTGTATGTGAAAAAAAGTGCATAAAAAAATCCTTTTCAGTTGGTATATACTAAATGACAAAAAAAAAATCGCATGTAAAATCGCATAAATAAGTGTTGACACTAAAAACATATAAATCTAGATAATCATGTGTAGGTGCACAAAGGGACATAAACACTACTTCATGTGAATAATTCTAAATAAAAATACATAGAATAAATCAGAAATAACCATCAAAAACATATCCTTATAAATGGTGCAAAACGTACAAAGTGCCAGTGCTTAAAGGTGATCTAGATATCGCAAATAAAACACATCAATCCAACGCGATATGGATAATAAATAATATAAATAAATGTTCCAATAATAGTGATATAAAATATATTGTGCTGGCCTGCGAAACAAATGACCAATGACATGCCAGTAAGTGCAGCAAACTTAAAGTGCCAGTGTAAAAGTCATTGAAGGTGCAAAAGCAAGTTCTGGTGTATTCAACAAAACAACAGTGGGGTGTCTGGGATGCAATTCACTCAGTGTCCTCTTCGTGCATAAAACACTAATGTAAGCAGTGGCCCCTTACCTAGCGGTGCTAGGTCAACTGCATGAATTGTAGCTAAAACGCCAGGTCCTGAGCCTCCATCGCGTCCCTATATCCAGGCTTGACGGTGTTGGGTTATCCTAATGGCAGCTGATTACAAGTGGCTATGGTCCTATCAGGGGTCCTGGACCAGCGCGGATCCTAGCTCATCCTCCACATCTCAGGTATGTATGTACAGGAATATGCAGGACAAAGGTACTTGATAGTGAAGTATGTCTTAACCAGGTAATGCTTTATTAAAAAACTTTAAGTAGATGTACTCACATAAAAACAATGCAGAGCAAACCTCTCTCCTACGAGCAGCGAACTCGTTCTGTGTCTAGCAATGTGAAACAGCCTATTCCGTCCCTACGCGTGTCATCACCGATCACGTGACTTCTTCAGGGGATCTCATTTATTAACATTTATTTATATTATTTATTATCCATATCACGTTGGATTGATGTGTTTTATTTGCGATATCTAGATCACCTTTAAGCACTGGCACTTTGTACGTTTTGCACCATTTATAAGGATATGTTTTTGATGGTTATTTCTGATTTATTCTATGTATTTTTATTTAGAATTATTCACATGAAGTAGTGTTTATGTTATGTTATGTTTTTGTGCACCTACACATGATTATCTAGATTTATATGTTTTTAGTGTCAACACTTATTTATGCGATTTTACATGCTATTTTTTTTTTGTCATTTAGTATATACCAACTGAAAAGGATTTTTTTATGCACTTTTTTTCACATACACATGATGCTGATTATTAAGACTTGAATGTTTTTAGTGTCAACAATTGTTTATGCGATTTATGCAATTTATTATGCGATTTTATGTCATTTTATTAATCGACCACAGACAGAGATTTACAGCTTTCTTCTGGTTAGTGCAGCACCTCCCCCCCTATACCTCAGTTTGATTTTGGGCTTATGTCTGACCCTTGCTTCGGTGCATGCAGCTGTCCAGTCGCATATGTGCATTTTTACTATTTTTCTGAGTTCTTGTTTTCTTTTCTTTTTCCAATTGGGTAGCGCAGGAATATTCTTATTACAGGGTGCAGATGAGGCTCTTAACTTGGGGTGGGCTGTGAAGGAGGCCTTGGACTAGGAGAGGAGTGCAGAGGAGGCCCTGGACTAGGGGGTAGGTGCAGAGGAGGCCATTGACTAGGTTTGGTGGTTGGTGTGGTAAAGGCTCCTGGATAAGTGGGGTACAAAGGAGATACTGGACTAGGTGAGGGGGTGCCTGGAGGTCCCAGATTAGGAGAGGGGGTGCCTGGAGGCCCTAGACGAGGGCAGCAGGTGTCTGGAGGCCCTGGACTATGAGAGGGGGATCGTGGAGGCCCTCTGGAGTGGGAAAGAGGGTGCCTGAAGGACCTTCCAGCTTCATTGAGAAAGAGCCTGGTTTTAAAGCCTGGGCTGAGGAAGAGACTGCCTGGGCCCTGAAGGGTAAGTTCACAACATAAA
Organism: Lithobates clamitans; assembly: GCA_037952925.1. Classification (NCBI taxonomy): domain Eukaryota; kingdom Metazoa; phylum Chordata; class Amphibia; order Anura; family Ranidae; genus Lithobates; species Lithobates clamitans. The sequence goes on along the minus strand of JBBGZY010001101.1, from coordinate 183,105 downwards.
TGGGGACATTTATCAATTGTCGCAAGTAATGGCAAACAGGAGCAGAGAGACGGGTCGTGTGATAGATTTAATAAAGGAGAAATACAGCCAAAGCCTGTTTGGTTGTACTTCTCCTGTTGATCACATCAGCGCAGATTGTTTTGCACTCCTGTTACCCATTTTCACCTGAGCATATAGTTGGGGATCTGCTCACATGCCTGGACTGGCACCCGGGGGGGGGGAGGGGGGGGGTGCGGGGGGAGCTGAGCTCTCTGCCCTCTGCTTAGGGAGCACTGAGAACTGAGTGATAGGCTGTTTGATTACTCGGTTCTCAGCCTTAAAGCCGGCGGGGGACAGATGGAGCATCTAAGTTGATAAGTATGATTCATAAATAAAATTCTCATACTTCTGTTTTAATTACCCAACATTGCCTCTTTCCTGCCATCTGGCCCACATGACAATTAGGCCTCATTTACATAGAGCATATGCGTCCATGCCCAGTGTGATGGCTGTGTACCGCGTGGGGATACTTGGTGTTCTGTGCATCCCTGTGCAGGCAGTCCAGCAGTGTAAAAGTCAGTACCTTTACTGGCAGCCAGTAAAAAAAACAGGCACTTTTCTCCTGCCAGTAAATGCCAGTAATAGGAAAAGTTTGCCAGTAAAAAATATGGCTGTGACGCTTGGCTCAGAACTGGGCATGCGCAGCTCGGGGCCTGAGCCAACCGAGACCATCAAATTGTCTGCTACAGTGTGTTCAGGCAGAACCTGTGGGGGGCTGGTTTGGTGGAGGTGGTGCCTGAGCGTTTTGTGTGATGTCATGGTGCAAGGGAGCTGAGCCAAGCGGCCAGAGCCTTGTGTGCGGGTCTGCAGGACGGGAGCAAGGCAAGCCGGGAGAGGGACTGTCAGTGCTGTTTGGACTGGAGGGGACTGAAGGGGCCACCTGGCATGGAGAGAGACTATCATGGTAAAACAGGAGGGGACACGTTGTGTTGGTGATCTATGCTGCTGCACACAGCTGTCAGTGTCACTAAAAGTCAATTTCATGTGTGTGCCGCCCATTCTAATTTTCTGTCCCTGAGCCACTTACTTACTTTATTAAAAATAAAATAAGAAATGTGCTTTTTGCCTGAATAAGCTACCTTAAATCACATTGCTAAGTGCATATTATACTTATTTGTAGCCCAAATACTGAAATTTGCACTTAAAACTGTAATTTTGTAACTTTTGGAAATGCCAGCAAAAACTTGGCTGTGCCAGTAAATTTTGGGTGTCATGTCAGTAAATTTCAGTCTGTTAGGTTGGCAACACTGCAGTACAGTCAAACTCAATTGGGACACAGCAGATGCATGGACATAGTTAAATGTCAAAATTTGACATGCAGACAGGAAGCGATGCATGCATCCGAACGCAGAGTGTCTGCATTTGGATCAGTGCACCCACTTCTATAGGTGAAGCTCTCTGGTGGATGCAGATGCAGCAAAAAGTGGCTCAGCATACAGGACCTGTCTCTGCGCCTGTCTGAATGAGCTCGGAATTTATCAAAACTAGAGCAGACAGAATTTGAAACAGTTGTGCATGGCAACCAATCAGCTTATAGCTTTCATTTTAAAGCTGAACATGCTGAAGATAGAAGATAATTGGTTGTCATACGCAGCTGTTCCAGATTCAGACTGCACATTTTACATTTCTACTTTTTTACTACTACATTCTGAGCACAGCACATGTTTTGTTAAAGTGGTTGTAAAGGCACAAGGTTTTTAATCTTCATGCATTCGTTGCATGAAGGTAAAAAACCTTCTGTGTGCAGCAGCTCCCCCAGACCCCTCCTAATTCTTAACCGAGCCACCTCTTGAACCAGCCATGTCCACGAGAGCCTTGGCTGTCTGGGGACTCAAACTCCTGATTGGCTTTTGGCAACAGCAGGAGCCATTGGCTCACACTGCTGTCAATCACAGCCAGTGTGCCAATCAGAAGACGGAGGAAGCGGAGTTGAGCCATGGCTCTGTGTGTGAATGGACATACAGAACCGCGGCTCGGGATCCTGCCTGCTTTGATGCCCCCATAGCAAGCTGCTTGCTGTTGGGGCACCCAGAAAGAGGAAGGGGCCAGGGGTGCTGGTGAGGGACCCAAGAAGAGGAGGATCTGGGCTGCTCTGTGGAAAACCACACAGAGCAGGTAAGTATAACATGTTTATTAATTAGAAAAAAGAACAATACTTTAATATCACTTTGAGGTAAGTTGTGTGTAGTAAAGGGTATGCAATAGAAAAGTTTTATTTTATTAAAATGAGTGTACTGAGGTTTGTACTGTCTGTTACATACTCACTTGTGGCACAGTCAATAAAACATATGGCCCTTTAAGCCCCTCCCACTGTTGTTGCAATCTGACCACACCAACAGTTCTGGCATGGCACCGCTATGTTGCCACATACTATTTTCCTTGGGGGGGGGGGTGCAAAAAATGTCCAGCCACCGGGCACCAGGTGTGCTAGTTGCGCCACTGATACACAGTAATATATAGCATCAGCTCAAATGGCTGATAGAAATGAAGAGGCGCATAGTGAAGCCAATACAAATACCTTCAATTTATTTTAAAAGAGGGGGTACTTACAGACAGATGGAAAAAACGAGCATTGAGAATAAAATTAAAAAGAACCGCGGTTGTAGCATGCTGGTGTCCTCACAGCATCACCTAATGCATTTCAGCCTATTGGCCATCGTCAGAGGTGTATTGGGGAGGACGCATACACGCTAATAAATACACACAGCCAGGGTCTTCACCGCTGGATGTGTTTCACAAGCAATAACATGGCAGGATCTAGACTGAATGCGTTCCAACGGCCGGAAATAACAAATAGGAATGCAAATGAATACACCCAGAAGTAAAATATGGCAAAAAGAAACACCAAGATTAATTCAATTGTTGGTTAATAAAATTCTAAGACCTAGTATATCACATTTACAAATAAATATACAGTAAAACCTCGGATTGCGAGTAACGTGGTTTACGAGTACAAGTTTAAAAAAAAAAAAATCCTTACTCGATTTGCGAGCGTTGTCTCGCAAGATGAGTGGGATTCAAGCCTCTGGGGTGTGCAGTACCATATATGGCCAGAGGTGCGGGGGCGCCGGTGACGCTGGGAGACACTTAATAGATGTGAGCACATTGGTGTGTTTTTGATTATACACTGAAGTTGGTGTGAGGCTTTAACCACTTGCTTACTGGGCACTTAAACCCCTCTCCTGCCCAGACCAATTTTCAGCTTTTAGCGCTGACGCACTTTGAATGACAATTGCGCGGTCATACAACAAATTTTTTCTCCTTCATTGATATGCGCTGATGAGGCGGCACTGGTGGGCACTGATAGGCTGCACTGATGGGCACGGATAGGCACAGTTAAGGCGGCACTGATAGGCACAGTTAAGGCGGCACTGATAGGCACAGTTAAGGCAGCACTGATGGGGACAGATAAGGCGGTACTGATGGGCACAGATAAGGCAGCACTGATGGCCACTGATGGGCGCTGATGGGTGGCACGGATGGGTGGCACGGATGGGTGGCACGGATAGGTGGCACTGATGAGCACTGATAGGTACCACTGATGGGGGGCACTGATGGGGGGCACTGATGGGTGGCACTGATGGGCACTTATGGGCACTGGTAGGTGACACTGATGGGCACTGATAGGTGGCACTGATGTGGGCGCTGATGGGTGGCACTGATGGGTGGCACTGTGGGCAGTGATGGATGGCACTGTGGGCACTGATGGGTGACGCTGGTGGGCACTGGTAGGCGGCACTGCTGCCTATTGCTAGGTGTCACTGGCAGGGGGCAGATGATCGCCGTGATCGGGACTGATGTCCCTCTCACGGCCGCTGGTGATCAGCTTTTTTTTCCCTCCTCACGCTGTCAGCGCGAGGAGAAAAAATAGCCGATTACCGGCTCTGTTTACATCACATGATCAGCTGTCATTGGCTGACAGCTGATCATGTGGTAAGGGGTCGGGACCGACCCCTTACTCTGATCTGTGGTCAGGCGAGTCTCATAGACTCGCTGATCACCGAGCGCGCCGCGCGCGCCCTGCAGGGGGCGCGCAGGCCGTTTGTGCATGGGACGACGTCAATAGACGTAGTCCCGGCAATGTAGGTCCGTGCTGTTGCCGTCACTTGGCAATAGCGTGGATCTGAAGCGGTTAAACTCCTTCATTCACCTGTATCCACTGTTTCATCTACTTCCTACTTTTAGCACTGCATACAGACTTTATGTGTTTATTTATATTGCAATCATTATATTTATGCCAGCTGCTTTTATTTCTCATATGCCATTTATCTGAGCGTGGATATTAACCCTTGTTTTTAGTTTATGACTGCCTATCTCATTTCTTGAGGTGCTAAAATGGCAGGCAGTACAAGACCCCCCAGATGACCCCTTTTTGGAAAGTAGACATCCCAAAGAATTTACTGAGAGGCTGTCAGGGCTGGGCTCAGCACTTTCTTCTCTGAGCTGGCCGCTCAGCTGTTAGCCAATTGCCAGCTCCTTTCTCTCCACAGTGCCTCAGCTGTTGATCATCTGCTCATCAGTCCTGGCTACTTAAAGCCGTCCAGCTCACTTCACCTCTGGCTTCGCCTTTGGTCACATCTCTGAGACTTTCTCCTGCGTTCCTGTTGAAGACTTTCTCGGCTGACGTCCCTTCTGGCTCCTGATCCTGCTTGCTGTACTACTACGTTGATCTCTGGCTCTCTGACATTGGCATTGGCTGACTACCCAATCTGGTTACTAAACTCTGGGTATGTATTGACTACGCTTACTCTGTTTACTTTTTTATTATTATTAAACAAGTGTGATTAACTGTACTTCTGTCTTGGTCTGATTTATGGTTTCTGACAGTAGGCGAAGGCCATGAATTCAGAAGATGCAGTCAGTCCACTTGTTGGTAATATTTTTTCCAGATTGGATGACCAGAATCACCGCATGGATCAGTTTACCTTGGTGTTACAAATGCTCCTGAGTCACACGGCTCACCTGGAATCTTCCACTATGGCTGCTCTGGTACAACCTGTGTTGCAGGCCATCCCTGCTGCTGCTCCAGTCCCTGTGCAGGCACCCGCCTCGAGTATTACCTCTATAAGAGGCATGTCTGGTTCTGCTCCACTTCCCCAGCGATTTGGGGGTGATCCAGTTCAATGCAGAGGGTTTCTCAACCAGGTTGAGATATACTTTGAGATGCTGCCCCAGGCATTTCCTACGGACAGAAGCAAAGTAGGTTTCATGATATATTTGCTTTCTGAGAGAGCCTTGGCCTGGGCAAACCCGCATTCCCGCACGCTCCGCTTCTGCTGCCAAGAGCCTCATGTCCATCAGAGTACGAGAACTGTTGCCGATTACGCCATTGAATTCCATACTCTGGCAGCAGAGCTTGCTTGGAACAATGAGGCCCTCGTGACTGCCTGCTCTCATGGTCTCTCGGATAACATCAAGGATGAGATAGCAGCCCGAGATATACCCACTGAGCTGGAGAGGTTGATCACATTTGCCATCCTCATTGACTCCAGACTCAGAGAAAGACTCTCTTTTAAGGAGCGCTGGCGCAAGCCTCCTGTACATTTGTCTCCGAGCTTTGCAGTCCCACCCTTGCCTCCCTCACCTCCTATGCCTCCTGGTACCGAGTCAGTCTGTGAAGATGAACCCATGGACTTGGGCTTCAAACGTCTCTCTGTGCATAAGAGAGCCCTTAGGAGGAAGGAGAGATTGTGCCTTCATTGTGGCCAGGCTGGTCACTTTTTGAAGTCTTGTCCTACCCATCCAGGGAACGCCCAAACCTTGAGGTCCCGTCACGGACAGACTTTAGGTGGCGTTGTTTCGTCTCCAGTTTCCCAGAAAGATAAGCCCCTGGTTTTGGTTACCCTGTCTTGAGCTGAGTCATCCGTCGAGATACAGGCTCTAATCGACTCTGGGACTGCGGGCCTGTTCATTGATGCTGCATTTGTATCGAAGCACTCGATTCTGCTGCAGCTGCGTGACACTCCACTTGCCATTGAGGCTTTTGAGAGGAGACTTCTACAGCCTGCCCATGTGACTCATGAGACTGTTCCGTTGTTCATGGCCATAGGGGCCCTTCACCATGAGATAATCCAATTCCAAGTTATTTCCTCACCTAAGTTTCCGCTGGTTATTGGTTATCCTTGGTTACAGAGGCACAACCCTTCTTTTGATTGGCTCTGTGCTGAGGTTCTGTCCTGGTCACCACAGTGCAGTGAGAGATACTTCCAGAAGGTAGCCAAGGTCCTGTGCACCTCTTCACTCTCCTCCCTGCCGGAGGAGTACCGCGATTTTAGCGATGTCTTTGACAAAGGTCAAGCCGGTACTTTTACTCCACACCGGTTGTATGATTGCGCAATTGACCTTCAACCTGGTGCCAAACCCCCTCGTGGCCGGGTTTACCCTTTGTCGGTCTTGGAGGATAGAGCCATGGAGGAGTATGTTGCAGACGCACTTTCTCAAGGTTTCATCTGCAAATCCTCATCTCCTGCTGGTGCTGGTTTCTTTTTTGTGAAGGAGAGTGGTGAGCTGAGACCCTGTATCGATTATAGGGGTCTCAATCATTTCACGATTAAGAATGCCTATTCTATTCCGTTAATTATGGAGTAATTTGACCGCCTCAAGGGAGCAACGGTTTTCACGAAGCTTGATTTGAGAGGGGCATACAATCTCGTCAGGATTAAAGAGGGCGACGAGTGGAAAACTGCGTTTAATACCAGATCAGGTCATTATGAGTATCTCATAATGCCTTTTGGCCTTTGTAACGCTCCGGCAGTCTTCCAGGAGTTCATTAAGGATGTCCTCCGAGATTTGTTGCAGTTATGTGTGGTGGTTTATCTCGACGATATCCTCATATTCTCCAAGTCCCTGGAGAGCCACCACACAAATGTCTGTCGTGTGCTTCAGAGACTAATGCCGCATACACACGGTCGGACTTTTCGGCTACAAAAGTCCGACAGACTTTCGACGGACTTTTGGCGGACTTGCGGCGGACTTTCTAACAAACGGATTCGCCTACATACGATCACACAAAAGTCAGACGGATTCGTACGTGATGACGTACACCGGACTAAAATAAGGAAGTTGATAGCCAGTAGCCAATAGCTGCCCTAGCGTGGGTTTTTGTCCGTCGGACTAGCATACAGACGAGCGGATTTCTGGGTCCGGCGGAGTTACGACGTAAAGATTTGAAGCATGTTTCAAATCTAAAGTCTGTCAGATTTGCGGCTGGAAAAGTCAGCTGAAAGTCCGGGGGAAGCCCACACACGATCGGATTGTCCGCCGGATTTGGTCCGTCAGGCTTTTGTAGACGAAAAGTCCGACCGTGTGTACACGGCATAAGAGAGAACAATCTCTATTGTAAAGTGAAAAAGTGCGAATTCCATTGTGAACAGGTTAAATTCCTGGGCTATGTCATTTCCACTGTTGGTTTTTCGATGAACCCAGAGAAACTTTCAGCGGTCCAAGAGTGGCCTCGACCCGTGGGTTTACATCCTCTGCAACGTTTTCTTGGCTTTTCCAACTATTATCGGAAGTTTATTCGTAACTTCTCGTCTCTGGTCAAGTCCCTGACTGATATGACCAGGAAAGACAGCAACCCACAGAGTTGGTGTCCGGAGTCCATTAAGGCCTTTGAGAGTCTCAAGGCTGCCTTTGTTTCTGCTCCTGTGTTTGCACACCCTGATCCTACGTTGCCTTTTATTCTAGAAGTTGATGCTTCTGAGACTGGAGTTGGCGCCCTTCTGTCTCAACGTCCTAACTCTGAGTACGCTATGCAACCGTGTGGCTACTTGTCATTGTCACCGGCAGAGTGCAATTATGGTGACAGAGAGCTGTTGGCGATCATTTTAGCCCTGAAAGAATGGGGACAGCTCCCTGAAGGTACCACTGTGCCGGTTCTCATTCTTACTGACCATAAGAATCTCACATTCTTGTCTGAGGCTAAGCACCTCTCTCCCAGAACGGCGCGATGGGCTCTTTTCTTGTCGAGTTTTAATTACATTGTCTCATTCTTACCTGTACTAAGGATGTAAGGGATGACACCTTGTCACGACAATTTTCCTCCACTTCCAAGATGGAGTCGGTTCCGGTTCCTGTGATTCCACCTGATCGTATTCTGGCTACGGTTTGGACCAGTCTTATTTCTCCTTTGGGTGACAAAATTCTTGTTGTTCAGGTCGATGCTCCTCCTGAGAAACCTTGTGACCGTTGCTTTGTTCCTGAGAGACTCCGTACTACTGTGCTTCAGACTTACCATTCTCCCAAGGCTGCTGGCCACCCTGGGAAGAATCAACTCTTTTGGGCCATTTCCCAACAATTCTGGTGGCCTAAGTCTACGTGCTAATGTAACCGCCTTTGTAGCTGCCTGTTGTGTGTGTGTGTGTGTATGTGCTCAGAGTAAGACTCCACGACACCTTCCAGTGGGCCTCCTACAACCCATACCCAATGGAGAGAGGCCCTGGACCCACCTGTCTATGGATTTCATTGTGGAGTTAAAAAACATAAAGTGAGTGCAGCGCTAATAATACTGTAAAAAACACAAAAATTTTTAAATGTGTCAAATATTCAGGAGTGGTGAAAACCTGAATAAGTGAAAAGGCAAAACTAAAGCAGAGTTCCAATGTAAATATAAGATATTACATAAATAATGAGCCTAGTTGGACAATGTGTGATCTATAAATGGCAAATGACATATACAGATACCAAATATAGTAATAAATGGTTCAAAAAGTGTAAATGATGAAATCCACAAACATAATTCAAATGAATGAAAAAAGATATCCGTGAAACATCACATAAGCTTAACAGTGAAATATTACAATCAAAAAGTGATATAGGAATGTATTAATTGAAGTTTAGCCAAAGTCCCAATATTAATAGACAGTGATTCTAAAGACATCCGTGTGGGTATGAAGAAATTGTAGTCATGAAGTTGTGAAGAAGAACCCTTCCTCCAAGTAGACCTGTACACCCAAAGTGAGTATGTAGTCTCCTTACCCCACAAGATGACCACAACAGCGGTCTCACCAAGCACATGGAATTCGGTCTCCCAAAAACCTAATAGTGGATGTCTCCAACTCCTGGGTCTTTAACACTCGAAAAAATAAACAAAAATTGCGCCCATAGTGCAGTATTTAAAAGAATATTTATTAGACTCAAGTAAATTGCACTTACGACATGGAGCTGATAAACATGCGGTGTGTTAATGTGTAATATGGCGGCGTCTCCTCGGGCTTCCTCTGCCTGCTGCTCACTGGATGACATCCTGCCATTCCAATGTTGTGCTTCTGCCTCTTTTTTCTCCTCTGCTCTATTGGGCATCCAGAGATTGATGGTACAGCGAGCAGTAGGCAGAGGAAGCCCGAGGAGACGCCGCCATATTACACATTGACACACCGCATGTTTATCAGCTCCATGTCGTAAGTGCAATTTACTTGAGTCTAATAAATATTTTTTTAAATACTGCACTATGGAATTTTTGTTTATCTTTTCGAGTGTTAAAGACCCAGGAGTTGGAGACATCCACTATTAGGTTTTTGGGAGATCGAATTCCCTGTGCTTGGTGAGACCGCTGTTGTGGTCATCTTGTGGGGTAAGGAGACTACATACTCACTTCGGGTGTACAGGTCTACACGGAGGAAGGGTTCTTCTTCACAACTTCATGACTACAATTTATCTTCATACCCACATGGATGTCTTTTGAATCATTGTCTATTAATATTAGGACTTTGGCTAAACTTCAATTCATACATTCCTTTTTGATTGTAATATTTCACTGTTAAGCTAATGTGATGTTTCACGGATATCTTTTTTCATTCATTTGAATTATGTTTGTGGATTTCATCATTTACACTTTTTGGACCATTTATTACTATATTTGGTATCTGTATATGTCATTTGCCATTTATAGATCACACATTGTCCAACTAGGCTCATTATTTATGTAATATCTTATATTTACATTGGAACACTGCTTTAGTTTTGCCTTTTCACTTATTCAGGTTTTCACCACTTCTGAATATTTGACACATTTTTAAATTTTTGTGTTTTTTACAGTATTATTAGCGCTGCACTCACTTTATGTTTTTTACAGATTGGAGTTTGTTTATAGAGCTTTTTGGTGCTGGCAGCTTTATTTTTTTTTCTGATTTATTTCAATTTTTTTCTTTTTTTACATATTGTTTTTGAGCGCAACGTTCACCATCTGGTTCTTTTCATTGTGGAGTTACCCAACTCTCAGGGCAACACAGTTATCCTTATGGTGCCTGACCGGTTCTCGAAAATGTCGCATTGTATTTCACTCAAGAAGTTGCCTACTTCTAAGGATGCTCGGGAGATCTTCCGCTTACATGGGCTACCCAAGGTGATTGTCTCAGACAGGGGTAGTCAGTATGTGTCCTGTTCTGGCGAGCCTTTTGTGCACAGTTGGGTATTCAACTTGCTTTCTCCTCTGGTATCACCTGCAGTCTAATGAGGCTGCAGAACGAGCCAATCAGTCCTTGGAGCAATTCCTATGTTGCTATATTTCTGACCATCATAACAACTGGTCAGACCTCTTACCGTGGGGGGAGTTTGCTCACAATAGTGCCTTGAATTCAGCTTCCCGTCTGTCCCCGTTTATGGCGAACTATGGTTTCCAACCTCTGGTGTTGCCTGCCTCGTTTGTTCCGCAGAGTATTCCTGCATTAGAGGAGCATCTCCGTGGCCTTCTTTCCACTTGGGCACAAGCCCAGGAGGCTTTGCAACATGCTAATGATAGGTACAGACTCCATGCTGACCGCAGACGCCTGCGCCTTCCTACCAGGTTGGGGATAGAGTCTGGCTGTCGTCTTGCAATCTCCGACTTCGTGTTCCTTCTTTGAAGTTCGCACCTTGGTTTATTGGGCCTTTCCGTATCCTTCGCAGGATTAACCCAGTGGCTTACGCGTTGGACCTTCCTCCTAGCATGCACACCTCTAATGTTTTTCATGTCTCCTTATTGAAACCTTTGGGCTGCAACCTCTTTACCACCTCGGTGCCACATCCTCACCCTATACAGGTTGAGAACCATGAGGAGTATGAAGTAGAATCCATTGTTGACTTCCGTAGGCGCATACAGTACCTGGTGCATTGGAAGGGGTACGGTCCGGAGGAACACTCTTGGGTCTCATCCTCGGACGTACCTGCCCCTGTCCTGCGTGATTTCCATAGACATTTTCCCCTCAAGCCCGGTGGTCCTCCGAGGGGGAGGGGTCGTTGAGGAGGGGGTACTGTCAGGGCTGGGCTCAGCCCCTCCTTCTCTGAGCTGGCTTCTCAGCTGTCGGCTAATTGCCAGCTCCTTTCTCTCCACAGTGACTCAGCTGTTGATGATCTGCTCGTCAGTCCTGGCTACTTAAAACCGTCCAGCTCACTTCATCTCTGCCTTCGCCTTTTGTCACATCTGAGACTTTCTCCTGCGTTCAGGTTGAAGATTTGCTCGGCTGACGTCGCTTCTGGCTCCTGATTCTGCTTGATGTACTACTACGTTGATCTCTGGCTCTCTGACATTGGCATTGGCTGAATACCCGATCTGGTTAATGAACTCTGGCTATGTATTGACTACGCTTACTCTGTTTACCTTTTTATTATTATTAAACAAGTGTGATTAACTGTACTTCTGTCTCGATCGGATTCATGGTTTCTGACAGAGGCATGTTGAGCCCATTGAATGTTTCATTTTATTGTCACAAGTGATTGAAAAAAAAAAAAAAATTACACCCCAAAATATATTCTGTTGCTTCTCCTGAGTACAGGGATACCACATGTGTGAGACTTTTTGGGAGCCTAGCCACGTACGGGTACCGAAAATCAATCACCGCAATCAAGATTTCAAATGCCGTGTACACACGACCGGACTTTCGATGGACTGAACTCTGAAGGACTTTGACGGAGTTCCGACGAAACGGACTTGCCTACACACAATCACACCAAAGTCCGACTGATTCAAACGTGATGACGTACGACCGGACTAGAATAGGGAAGTTCATAGCCAGTAGCCAATAGCTGCCCTTGCGTCGTTGTTTGTCCGTCGGACTAGCATACTGACGAACGGATTTCTCGACCGGACTCGAGTCCGTCGTAAATATTTGAAACATGTTCTATTTCTAAAGTCCATCTGATTTTTCGACAGCAAAGGTCTGATGAAGCCCACACACGATCAAATTGTCCGGCGGATTCGTTCCGTCGGACCTTTGCTGTTGAAAAGTTCGGTTGTGTGTACAAGGCAAAAGGGTGTAAATTGCTCATTTCACTTCCTCACTACCAATCACAGTTTCGGAAGCCCTGAAATGTAAAGATAGCACATACCGCCAAATGAAAGTAGACACCCGAAGCTATTTGTTGAGACATGTTGAGTCCATGGAATATTTTATATTTTATCACAAGTCTCTGGAAAATTACAACAGTTTTATTTTTTTATACAAAGTTGTCACTAAATGATATATTGCTCACGCATGCCATGAGTATATGTGGAATTACACCCCAAAATTCATTCTGGTGCTTCTCCTGAGTATGGGGATACCACATATGTGAAGCTTTTTGACAGTCTAGCCGCGTACAGGACCCCGAAAACCAATAACCGCCTTCAGGCTTTCTAAGGGCGTTAATTGCTCGTTTTACTTCCTCACTCCCTATCACAGACCAGTGTTTCCTACAACCCAAGGGTGGTAATGTATGAACACCCCTAGCAGGCCGTGACTGTAATGTTCAACATTTGTATACTGAAGTAAGGTGCTTGCACCATTGATTGAATCACTGCACGCTGCACCTCACTGCACCCAGTGAACAGCATATGAGACTGTCAGTGCATACAGGTGATTGTGACTTCATCCACTCAGTGCAATGATGTGACCTTGTCCACCAGTGATACCTGCGTTTTATGATTCTTCCACCATTTAGGAATGCATTCTTAACCCCATGGCTGCAGCCACTTTTTAGGTCCATACTCTATGCTCAGGGTCAACCCACACCCCCGGCCATTCTCCCGTCCCCTTCTGTGCCTCTCTGCCCCTCATGTTTCTCTAGCTATATGATGCTCAGCGGCATACCAAACTATACTGCTATATTACTATTTCTCACTCGTTTGCAACCCCAAAGAGTCACTGCTGCGATTTGATTGGATTATTGCCGCTGACCATCATATCAAGTCCGGACCGTGTCGGTGCTGGTTTGTGTGTTTTTTGTCCTATATGTTGTCCTGTCTCCAGTTACATCTCTTAAAAACCATGGTTTTTGTACTTTCCAGAGTGTGTATGCTTTTTACTGATGGCCTCAGTATGTTTAACTGGTTTTAAAAATACCCAATAAATTGTTATTTTTGATAATAAGTACTTTCTGACCAATTAATTACTGGAATAACTACTTTCCCTCTCGATATTCTTTATACTGAGTATTCCTGTTCCCTTTCCCCCTCCCCTTACCTTTTGAGTTTTGGTACTGATTTCTTTAGTTAAAGTAATAACACCACACCTGGGGTATGGTCAGATTATGATCAGCCACTGTACTGATCAACTTTTAACACTGAACTTGCCTCTTGTCCTTTTTCCCCCATTCCCTACCCTATATACATTTTTAAAAGCCTTTACAGTTTACCACTTTAGATTTACAGAGGAGGTATACTGCTAGAATTGTTATGTGGTAGTTGTGCGCTGCCACCCAGTGATAAGTGAATGGATAAGTGATAGGAAAATGTAAATTTAATAAAGATGCTGCTATCACCTAAATGTTCTCACAAAACAGCTATATAAATGATAAATGGAGTGTGATAATGCTGCTTCAAACTAAATGACAAATCCTGAAGATGTGACAAACAATATCCAATAAAATAAATATACAGACTTGAGTGATGCAAAATAACTAAAATCCATGCAATAACGTGATGATATATTCAACTAAAGATAAAAAAACTTTAAAAATAGTGATAAAAATACAAATAAAATTGTGGATAAGCGTGAATGAAAGTCTTTTATAGAAGATGCAATATAAACTTTGCTGTGAAGAATGTGCTTCATATGCCGAAAAACAATTTGTGACAGTGCTCCCTTCACCAGGTGCAATAGAAGCTTACCTCCTTTATAGACCCTATTAAGGTCATACATGCTCAATACCCAGGATGAATTCACATCTGCACATCTGCAAATGGCTCCACACTGGTCTCTAATGGCTCCTGTAAATGCCCTGCAGGGATCAAACACACTCTGTACTCTGTGTACTTCTCCTTTAATACTGCCTCTGTGATGTTCACCAGCAACTCCAAACCAACATGTAAATATAAATGTGCTTCCAATAGTGCAGTACCAAGGTGTTAAGTGGAATGAAACCTCACTAATCCTGCTTCATACATTAAACTTACATTTATTATGAATAAAAACAGCATATAAAAATCCAACAGGTCTCACGTATATATCACTGAGAGGCTCTACCTCTACGTGCTACGCCACCATCCTCGTGGCTTTATATGGAGGGCTAGAATTACTGCCCTCGATCTGATATTCTCGGAGCTTCCGGTTTCCTAGGCCATAGAGGCGATTGGAGCCATTCTGGTCCCCAATGAGCTCTATGGTCAGCTGGCAGAACCAACGACGGCATTCTCGGGTTCCCAAGGACAGGAGAGCCAGAGGAAACCATAGGAGGGGGGGGAGTAGTCCCCTCCCAGTGCTTGTAAAAGCAGTCTAGCGGTTAATTAGCCTCTAGGATTGCTTTTACATGAAAGCCGATTCCCTGGTGCAGAGATAAGCTCTGGATCTATGCGGCCATACTGCTCGGTGATCGCCACAGGCCGACCTCGGTATTGTAACACGGCGGCAGAGGCGGGGGGGTAGGCCTGGTCAATATTCGCTCCATAAGACGCACAGGTATTCCCCCCCCCCATTTTTGGGGGTGAAAAAAGGTGCGTCTTATGGAGCAAACTTTTATTGTAACTATAAAAAACGTTAAAAGTTCCAAGCTATGGTCTCTCACAATGCGATAGCCATGTAAAATCTTTTGGGACCTTGTGTGAATGTGTGCCCTAGACTGCTGTGCTGTACCCTATACTAATAATCCACTAGGGTGTATGGTAGCGACGATGGATGCGGGGACCAGGTTCACCAGGACAGGAGGGACAAAAATGACAGGTGACATGCCTAAATCCACGCTTACTAAAGACACAGCATCTTTTTTGGGGTGCTCTTTGGGTAGGGGTACCAGGGAGGAAATCCGTAAAATGCCTCTCATGCAGCCGGCTCACTGCATCTGGATTGGGAAATTGAGCCACAGCACCTTCTGGATACAAAGGGCTGTGATGATCTCTTCCTGGAATTTTAGGAAGGATCCACTTCTTCCTGATTCTTTGTATAATACATAAGTGTTGAACAGAGCCAATTGGAATAAATATACAGACAATTTTTTATACCTGCGTCTGGCCTTACGGGCTACTAAGTACCATAATCTGGTTGTTGAAGTCCACCCCTCCCATGTTAAGGTTTTAGTCGTGGGCACAGAAGGGCTTCTCAACAACACCAGTCGTTGTTAAAGTTTGGACTGCCGTGTCTGCGTGAATGGAAGACAGAACGAAAATGTTCAGTTTGTTGTCCTTCCACCTCACTGCAAGCAATTCATTACATCTCAAGCAGTCTCTCTCCCTGTCTAAGTGGGGCATTTACAAGCCGTTGGGGGAAGCCTCAGCGATTAGATTGCATGGTGCCACATGCGCCAATTCCAAATTGAAAGAGGTGTCTAAAAAGTGGCAAGCTTGTGTAATAATTGTCCACGTACAAGTGGTACCCCAATCCGAATAAGGGTGACACCACGTCCCAAACAATCTTGCCACGGCTCCCTATATAGTCTGGGCAGTTGGGGGGCTCCACACTGCTATCTTTTCCCTCGAAAACCAGGAAAGTCTATTTATAGCCCGTTGCCCTGTCACAGAGCTTATACATTTTGATCCCATATCTGGTACACTTGCTGGGGAGGAACTGTTTGAAAACAAGGCAGCCAGAAAACGTAATCAGGGACTCATCTACGCAGACATCTTGTTGGGATACACAAGGCTGCAAATTTTTGGTTGAAGTGGTTTACGAGGGGCTGAATTTTGTGGATCCAATCATATCCAGGGTCACCCACAGGACGACAGTGTTCATTGTCGTTGAAGTGCATAAACCGCAATATTTGCTCATATCTAGCCCTGGACATGGCAGCAGAGAACACGGGCATATGACGAATTGGGTCAGTGGACCAATATGACCGCAACTCATTCTTTTTAGTAATGCCCATGTTGAGGGATAGGCCCAGAAAGGTCTTAAATAGGTTTCCACGCAAATTGTCTGGCAAGGGTGAAATTTGGGTTTACAGCGATAAATTGATTGGCATATAATTTGGTTTGGTCCACAATAGATCCGTACAGTTTTTCTGTGAAAAACAGCTAAAAAAAACAAGGGGCGTTAAAGTGATTGTAAAGGTTTTTTTTTTTTTTTCTTTAAATAACAAACATGTCATACTTACCTCCACTGTGCAGTTAGTTTTGCACAGAGTTGCCCTGATCCTCGACTTCTGGGGTCCCCTGGCGGTGCTGGTAGCTCCTCCTCACATCGTATAACCCCCTAGGAGAAGCGCTCTCCCGGGGGGTTACCTTGCGGGCATGCTTCCGAGTCCAGCATTTGCGTCCATAGACGTAGAATGCCGGACTCTGCCCCGCCCCCCGGCGCCCGTGTCCTTAAATTTGATTGACAGCAGTGGGAGCCAGTGGCTGCGCTGCTATCAATCTATCCAATCAAGAGCCGAGACACTGGGCAGAGGGGAAAAGCGCATCTCCAGTGTGGGAATTATGTGGCTCAGGTGAGTAAAACGGGGGCTGGTCAGTGACAGAAGTTTTTTCACCTTAAGGCATCATCCTATGATGAAAAAACACAAGGGTTTACAACACCTTTTAAA
This sequence comes from Lithobates clamitans, assembly GCA_037952925.1. Lineage (NCBI taxonomy): Eukaryota > Metazoa > Chordata > Amphibia > Anura > Ranidae > Lithobates > Lithobates clamitans. The sequence goes on along the minus strand of JBBGZY010001101.1, from coordinate 166,161 downwards.
TCTGCAGTTTACACCTCAACTCCGGGATGGCCAGTGAATGGGGGAAGTACAGGTGCTGCAGAATCTGTTGTCTGCCAATCAGGATTTGCAAGCGCATCAGGAAGGGCACTATGGGCTCTATGGGCCGGCATTCGAATTCTTGGTGGCTGCGGGAATCACGACTTGTGCTAGCCACTGCTCCAGCTTGAACTGCACTTATGAGACTCGCCACATCACCAAGTGTTACTGCAGCGCTGGTTTGTCCAGGATGTATTAGGCCTCTGGTGCTCGCCAGTTCATCAGAAGGTAGAGCGGCGTTAATACCGGCACTCAGCTGCGTATGAGAATCATGTGATTGTAGCACCTCAGCAACAGAGGAACAGGGTCGGCTATGCCTGACCTTTGCAGGAACCTCTACTCCATCATACGAGCTATCTGTCAGGGTGCCGCTGCTCTCTACAGGTTCAAATACTGTGCCTGATTCTGACAGTGAGAACTCCCCATCGCTCTCATCTGTCATGCTCAGTATCCTGTAGGCCTTTTCACTAGTGTACCTTTCGTTTGACATTTTGGCCAATAAATATAGGTACCTTGTGTGACTGTATAGGTACCTAGTGTGAGAAACTGTTTGAAAACAAGGTGGCCAGAAAATTAAATCAGGGACTCATCAACGCAGACATGTTGATCAGGGATAAACAAGACTGCAAATTTTTGGTTGAAGTGGGGGCAAATTTTGTGGAGCCGATCATATTTAGGGTCACCCCGAGGACGACAGAGTTCAGTTGCATGAACTGCAAGATTTGCTCGTATCTAGTCCTGGCCATGGCAGCAGAGAACATGGGCATATCATGAATTGGGTCAGTGGACCAATATGACTCACTCTTTTTAGTAATTCCCATGAAGAGGGATAGGCCTAGAAAGGTCTTAAATTCGTGAACCGTTAATTAACCGAAATTGTTTGGATTTGTGGTGATAAATTGACCAGCATATAAATTGCTTTGGTCCACAATAGATCTGTACAGATCTTCAGTGAAAAACAGCTCATAAAAAACAGCTCATAAAAAACAGCTCATAAAAACCAAGGGGAGTTTAATTTGCTGTTTCCACTTGAATTCTGGGTTGATAAGTAAATAGGGGAAGTACGGGCGCTGCAGAAGTGGTGCAAATCAGGATTTGCAAGCCCATCAGAAACCTTTATTAGGGAATATATGGTGGGTTCCCCAAACCTATCTGGGACCAACGCTAACTACTCCTAAAGCTGTTTAGCATCACAAGTGACACCAATACAGTGATCAGTAAAAAATCTGTTTACTGTACTTGGTGACACTGTGATAGGGAGTAAAAGGGTTAACGGGGGGATGATCAGGCAGTGAAATATGTGCCTATGTGTCCTGGGGTCATTGTAGTGCTTGTGTACTTACAGTAGATGCTCTCTCCTGGCATGCTGGAACCGAAAGGACTCCAGGAGCGGAGACAGGGCAGGACTGGCCTACTAGGATACCGGGACATTTCCCGGTAGGCTGCCTGCCCTGGGGCCGCTTTGATCTATGCTGTGGCTGCAGTGCTCCCCTCCCTCCTCCTCCCCCTCCTCCTGCCTACTTGTCACACAGCAGGAGACTGCTGTGTCACGGAGCTGCTGAGTGTGAAAAGTTTGGCCGCGCTGTGATAAAAGTCCCGCCCTCCTCCTAGAGCAGCTCGTGTGATAGACACAGTGTTCTGTCTATCACATGAGCTAGTCCAGGAGGAGGGCGGGACTTTTATCGCAGCGTGGCCGAACTTTTCGCACTCAGCTCTGTGACACAGTGGGAGATGTCCACTGTGCATAATGCACGCACTGACTGGTGAGGCTGCAATGAGGGCACAGTAAGGCTGCAATGATGGTGAGGGAGGCTGCAATGATGGTGAGGGAAGCTGCAATGAGGGAATGGTAAGGCTGCAATGATAGTGAGGGAGGCTGCAAAGAGGACACGGTAAGGCGGCAATGATGGTGAGGCTGCAATGAGTGCACAGTAAGGCGACAATGATGGCAGAGGCAGCCGGTGTCCCCAATGCAACCTGTGTCCCCAGTGCAGCCAGTGTCCCCAGTGCAGCCGGTGTCCCCAGTGCAACCGGTGCCCCCAGTGCAGCCGGTGCAGCCAGTGCCCCCAGTGCAGCCAGTGTCCCCAGTGCAGCCAGTGTCCCCAGTGCAGCCGGTGTCCCCAGTGCAGCCTGTGTCACCAATGCAACCTGTGTCACCCGGTGTCACCAATGCAGCCTGCCCGTGTCCACCAGTGCCACCTGTGTCCCCAGTGCAGCAGGTGTCCCCAGTGCAGCAGGTGTCCCAAGTGCAGCCAGTGTCCCTAGTGCAGCTGGTGTCCCCAGTGCAGCCGGTGTCACCAATGCAACCTGTGTCCCCAGTGCAGCTGGTGTCACCAATGCAGCCTGCCCGTGTCCATCAGTGCCACCAGTGCAACCTGTGTCCCCAGTGCAGCCGGTGTCCCCAGCGCAGCCGGTGTCCCCAATGCAGTCTGTGTTACCCGGTGTCCCCAATGCAGCCTGTGTCACCCGGTGTCACCAATGAAGCCTGCCCGTGTCCATCAGTGCCACCTATGTCCCCAGTGCAGCCTGTGTCACCGGTGCAGCCTGGAGGGGGGTGGTGGTGGTACTGGAGGGGGGTGGTGGGTGGTACTGGAGGGGGACCTCTTACTGATCCCATCCCCCCACCACCACACTGATTTCATACCTATCCCCCCCAACCCCCATCACCTCTGTTGTAGAGGTGATGGAGGGTGGGGGGATAGGGATGAGATCAGTGGTGGTGGTGGGGGGATGGGATCAGTAAGAGGCAGAGCCGCAGAGGTGGTGGAGGTTGGGATTGATCGATTGGAGTTCAAAATGGTGACTTACCGCCAATCAATCGATTCCCCCTCCTTAGAAATAATCTTTGCCTCCTCCAGGAATGCCTTACTTGCCTCAGGTCACACTCTGGCCGTACATACACCGTCACCGTAGCTGGGTACTCCACACTGCGCAGTCATAGAGGGGAGAGCTCCTCCCCCGCCTTCACTGAATTGGTCTGCTTCAGTGTCCGCCCCGCCTCCCTTACAGTCTCTCTCTCTGGATAGGCGGGGGCGGAGACCACATAGTCTCTCAGCACAGCGCTTCTCGCTCCCCTCAGGGCAGGCGTAGTGGGTGAAAGCCCCCCTCCCCACGGCATGAACCCGACACAGTGAAACACGGACACACACCCCCGGACAGTCAGGTGGCCCCTCACGCAGCTGGCGGGAGGGCGGCCGCTGGGCCCCCTGAAGTGGCAGAGAACTACAGGGCCCAGTCACACTTGCACCCCGAAAATTCCGCCACTGAATGTTGGTGAGGCTGCAATGAGGGCACAGTAAGGCAGCAATGATGGTGAGGCTGCAATGAGGGCACAGTAAGGCGGCAATGATGGTGAGGCTGCAATGAGGGCACAGTAAGGCGGCAATGATGGTGAGGCTGCAATGAAGGCACGGTAAGGCAGCAATGATGGGCACAGTGAGGCTGCAATGATGGGCACGGTGAGGCTACAATGATGGGCATGTGAGGCTGCAATGATGGGCACGGTGAGGCTGCAATGATGGGCATTGTGAGGCGGCAATGATGGGCACAGTAAGGCGGCAATGATGGGCACAGTAAGGCTGCAATGATGGTGAGGCTGCAATGATGGGCACGGTATAGCGGCAATGATGGGCACGGTGAGGCGGCAATCATGGCCACAGTGAGGCGGCAATGATGGCCACAGTGAGGCTGCAATGATGGGCACAGTGAGGCTGCAATGATGGGCACAGTGAGGCTGCAATGATGGGCACAGTGAGGCTGCGTTGGTGGGCACAGTGAGGCTGCATTTGATGGGCACTGGTGAGGCTGCATTGATCTCTTGTATCATGTCCATAGTCTCTGACCATCTCTTGTATCATGTCCGCAGTTTCTGACCATCTCTTGTACCATGTCTGCAGTCTCTGACCATCTCCTGCATCGTGTCTACATTCTCTTAACATCTTTAGTATCATGTCCTAAGTCTCCAACCATCTCCTGTACCATGTCCGCAGCCTCTGACATCTTGACATCTCCTGTACTATGCCCGCAGCCTCTAACCATCTTATATCATGTCTGCAGTCTCTGAGGGAGTCTGGAGAGGAGCCAAGAATGGGAGCACCGCTGGGATGGGGATCATGGGAGAAGTCAGACGTGTGTGGACTGTGGAGAGAAGACTATAGGAAAACCAGAGCCACCAAGCTGGAGCCAACTGATTGATCCCTGCAAGGTGCACCTGCGAGGAGGTCAGTGACAGCGCCGCCAGTCTGAGGGGGGGAGGGTCACTGATGTAAGGCAGAGTAAATACAAAGATGTAAGCGGGCACTTATATAAAGGTTTCCCCCTATATCATTAACCCATGCCCCCCCCCATTACACTACTGTATTCTTTCTGCGGAAGGTGGTCTCTGGTCACCAGAGTCCTCACCACATTCCCAGAGTCCCAGGTGTCCCCCTTGATTGCTCCACTTTTACTACTTTTAACTGAAATTTACTGTGTATATATATATATATATATATATATATCCCTAGCCCTATGTGCTTTCATATATGTCTTATCTATATATAATACGCTCTTCAAATGTGCTTTAAAATGCATAGTTTTCCCTTTTTTTGAGCAAGAAAATAATGACGTTGTGATGGTTATGATGTTGGGCTGGTATACTAATGCTATGGGGCTGGTATGAAATTATTTCCAGGGCTGTTTTTTATTGCCAGTCCGGCCCTGAGCAGAGATGACATCTTTCTGTCATTCGCCAGAACCAACCAGCAGGTCCAGGCCATATATCATTGACCTGGACCTGAAGACTGATCGGTTCTGTAACAAATTCGATCGCTGCGGGGATGGCAGGGGGCACGCCCAACGTACAGGTACGTTGTTTCTCGCAGCCGGGCTGCCCTGCCGCAGTATATGTACGGTGGGTGATCCGCAACTGGTTAAACATGAAGGCACATAAAACAAACCACAAGATTGGATTTTATTCCTAAAATTACATATACAGTGGGGACAGAAAGTATTCAGACCCTCTTAAATTTTTCACTCTTTGTTATATTGCAGCCATTTGCTAAAATCATTTAAGTTAATTTTTTTTCCTCATTAATGTACACACAGCACCCCATATTGACAGAAAAACACAGAATTGTTGACATTTTTGCAGATTTATTAAAAAAGAAAAACTGAAATATCACATGGTCCTAAGTATTCAGACCCTTTGCTGTGACACTCATATATTTAACTAAGGTGCTGTCCATTTCTTCTGATCATCCTTGAGATGGTTCTACACCTTCATTTGAGTCCAGCTGTGTTTGATTATACTGATTGGACTTGATTAGGAAAGCCACACACCTGTCTATATAAGACCTTACAGCTCACAGTGCATGTCAGAGCAAATGAGCATCATGAGGTCAAAGGAACTGCCTGAAGAGCTCAGAGACAGAATTGTGGCATGGCACAGATCTAGCCAAGGTTACAAAAAAATTTCTGCTGCACTTAAGGTTCCTAAGAGCACAGTGGCCTCCATAATCCTTAAATGGAAGATGTTTGGGATGACCAGAACCCTTTCTAGAGCTGGCCGTCCGGCCAAACTGAGCTATCAGGGGAGGAGAGCCTTGGTGAGAGAGGTAAAGAAGAACCCAAAGATCACTGTGGCTGAGCTCCAGAGATGTAATCGGGAGATGGGAGAAAGTTGTAGAAGGTCAACCTGTGAGTGGCCCGATGGAAGCCTCTCCTTAGTGCAAGACAAATGAAAGCCTGCATGGAGTTTGCTAAAAAAACACCAGAAGGACTCCAAGATGGTGAGAAATAAGATTCTCTGGTCTGATGAGACCAAGATAGAACTTTTTGGCCTTAATTCTAAGTGGTATGTGTGGAGAAAACCAGGCACTGCTCATCACCTGTCCAATACAGTCCCAACAGTGAAGCACAGTGGTGGCAGCATCATGCTGTGGGGGTGTTTTTCAGCTGCAGGGACAGGACGGCTGGTTGCAATAGAAGGAAACATGAATGCGGCCAAGTACAGGGATATCCTGGCCGAAAACCTTCTCCAGAGTGCTCAGAACCTCAAATTGGGCCGAAGGTTTACCTTCCAACAAGACAATGACCCTAAGCACACAGCTAAAATAACGAAGGAGTGGCTTCACAACAACTGTTCTTGAATGGCCCCAGCCAGAGCCCTGACTTAAACCCAATTGAGCATCTCTGGAGAGACCTAAAAATGACTGTCCATCAATGTTTACCATCCAACCTGACAGAACTGGAGAGGATCTGCAAGGAGGAATGGCAGAGGATCCCCAAATCCAGGTGTAAAAAACTTGTTGCATCTTTCCCAAAAAGACTCATGGCTGTATTAGATCAAAAGGGTTCTTCTACTAAATACTGAGCAAAGGGTCTGAATACTTAGGACCACGTGATATTTCAGTTTTTCTTTTTTAATAAATCTGCAAAAATGTCAACAATTCTGTGTCTTTCTGTCAATATGGGGTGGTGTGTGTACATTAATGAGAAAAAAAATGAACTTAAATGATTTTAGCAAATGGCTGCAATATAACAAAGAGTGAAAAATTTAAGGGGGTCTGAATACTTTCTGTCCCCACTGTATATATTAAAAATTTTGAAAATAGGATGATGAAAAATAAAAGTAAAAAGTAAAAAATAAGGGGGCGTGGCCTGCCGGGGAATGGAGTAGGACGCAAAAGAGAAGAGCTCCGTCCATTAATTCTGCAATTCGCTAATCCTATCTCCCCAAAGTCTCCTGATAGATCTTAATCGGTGTGGATGAGATCGGACACTAACCTGAACATGTCAGCACCGAAATCCCAGAGCGCTGCCATATCTAAACTCGACCAATACCGCCAGCAGGATAAAGACGGCCCGGGAGAAGATGGCGGTGCCACGAGCTCAGCACAGGCCGTTGCGGGCAGGGATACAGAAAAACTACCGGAGGCAATAAACTTCTGCCGTACCTCACTAACAACGCAAATTGAGGAGATAAAGGTTGACATCTCTCTCATACGGCAGGATTTCCAGATACTCAGAGAGAGAGTCACGTCGGCCGAGACCCGCATCAGTGAAGTGGAGGATGCCGTACATCCACTCCGTATGGAAACTGATCGCATACAGCTACAACTCTCCCAGCTTATCCATAAGCAAGACGACATGGAAAATAGGCTAAGGAGATGTAAACTCCGATTTATCGGCTTGCCGGAGGGAGCGGAGGGCAAAGACCCAACTACTTATTTGGAACAACTCCTTATCACTACTTATGGTCGCAAAGCCTTCTCCTCAGCCTTTGCAGTAGAAAGAGCTCACCGTATGCCAGCCAGAGCTCCCCCGCAAGGGGCTCCACCCCGTACATTTATTGCCAAGTTCTTGAATTTTAAAGATTGGGATGTGGTCCTAAGGCTGGGCAGGATGAAAGGCAACATCGAGCTCGGCGGTTCCAGAATTGCAATCTTCTCGGACTTCTCCGCAGACATACAACGCCGCCGTCAACATTTTACAGAAGCGAAGAGAAGGCTCAGGGTCAAACATCTCAAATACTCTATGCTCTTCCCGGCTCGACTTAGAGTGGAGAGGGAAGGCCATGTATATTTGAAGATCCGGAGGAAGTACTGTCCTGGCTGGAACGTCTTGATTCCCCTAGAAGAGCTGCTGACTAGTCGTGGAGTGCCTAGGGATGGTTGACAGGCGCTCTCTACAGCACATGTGCCTCCCTAATGCTGTGTTCGCCCTTCAGGGAGCTAGAGACCAGGCTTGCTAACACACTTATATCTGCTCTCCCTTCCCTTTATTGATCCTTTTGCCTTGTCCCGGATCCCTGGAGCGGCACTGACCCCCTCCTTATGCAGTCCTTCACATGCGTGCTCCCTGCTTGTGACATTGATTCTGGATGAATGTTCAGTTCTTTCACATATACCATGTTGTACACACTTTGAAATATTGGGGACACAGACAAAGGAGCAAATTCAGTCCTACACCTTACCTAATTCATACAGCGTTTTTTCGCCCCCCCCTTTAACAACCAAAAAAAGTGCTCCATTTTTTAGCTCCAGAAGTAACTCTACCTGCATGTATTCCACTTTATTTTTGTGGCCTACAGGGCAGCGATGTGTGACCCTTTGTTTTTGGTCTATAAGCCTTCTGGGTCTCTGAACTTACTCTTTCCATGTAATGCTATTATCCGAAGGCAAGATGTGACTCCTTTTTTCTTTTTGGTTGTTCTTTTCTGTTTTGTTTTGGGTCATACCCGCATCAGTTGGGGTCGATGCAGGGTGGGGTGGAGGGAGGGGTTGGTTAATACAAAAATGTTCAACTTACAAGTGCATGATATAGGTTCTATATACAAAGTACTAGTATATTCATGGTTCAAAAGGTATTATTTAAGTACTTACTGGATTACACCACATTCAACCTCAAAACATACAGGGTTCATTATGATTTATTTTCAGACATATAGATATGTTCATAGATATAAAATATGCATATGTCGGTACCAATGTCAAGTGCATCACTGAAGTTTCTCACTTGGAATGTGAGAGGAATGCGTGACAATTTTAAACGCACAGCGACACTCGCATTCCTTAAGAAACAAAGAGCGGATGTAATTGCTTTAGTTGAGACACACGTAGAGGGCAGACTCCAAATGGCACTCCGACGCCCATGAGTGGGCTGGACGTTTCACTCGACACATACACCTCACTCCTGTATCTATAGTATCTATACTTATTGCAAAATCAGTACATTTTGAACTTAGTGAACTCCAAACAGATCCACATGGCCGTTATGTATTTATATCCTCCAAAATTCATGGGGAATCCTTCCTAATCATGGCCTTCTATGTCCCTCCTCCATTCTCCGCTTCAATACTTCTAGAAGGTATTTCCTTTATGGCTAGGTATCCCACGGCCCTGGTATTGTGGATGGGAGACTTCAATATCACCATGGACGAAGAATTAGATAGACTCAGACCCTTAACACCTAACATAAGCTATACTGGGGACTCCAGGTTCTCTAACCTTATTTCCCCCCTTCATTTAATAGACACATGGAGACATAGATTCCCACAAAAACAAGCTTACTCGTGTTTCTCATCATCACATAATACCATGTCACGCATTGACTTTATATTAATATCTCAAAGACTCATCCCACGCCTCTTAGACACCAGGTTCGGTCCCAGATTGCTTTCAGACCACGCCCCATACTCGATTACACTAAACTTCCCATTTGAAAAACCACCACGGACATGGCGTCTCAACCCACTTTGGCTGTCACTGTTCCCTGAAGAGGATGACCTGGCCATTGAATGGGGCAGATTTTATACAGAGAACGTTGATTCTGCCTCCCCCTTGGTAGTATGGGAAACTTTTAAATTACATGCACGTGCCTCCCTAACTACTCACATTAATAAGATAAAAACGGATTCGGCAGAAACATATAATAAGGCAGTGAAGGAACTAGCATCTACAGAACATATGCAGTAGATCCTTCCCCGACTAATGCCTCTCTTCTTAAAATGCAGACAAGAGTGGTGAATCAGATACAGTACGCAAAAGCTAGACAGAAACTATTTTTCACCAAACAAACATTTTGAACAGGGCGAAAGGGCTGGCAAACTTCTTGCTTACTTGGTCCATTGTGAGGACAAACCTCCAGTGGTAATTACACTTCAGGGCCCAAATGGACAAAAATTTTAGACCCCCCAACAGTGTCGTCTAGGTTTGGGGAATTCTTTAGAGAACTGTATACATCCACAGTACGGGAGGAGACCACTGACATGGATCGCTTTCTTGATGAGGTGGCATTTCCCCGGCTCGCTGAGGAGCAGGTTTGCCTTTTGGAGGCTCCTCTCATGGTGGAGGAAATTGCGACTGCGATAGCTAGTTTTGCCAGGTCCAAATCTCCGGGCTCGGATGGTTTACCTATCGAGTTTTACTCACAATAGCGAAGTGATCACCCCCAAATTATTAGCCCTATATAATGAAATGTTCAAATCTTTTACTCTACCAATATCCATGAGAGAAGCTACCATAGTTTTAATACCTAAACCAGGCAAGGACCCAGGCTTTCTGGAGTCATACCGCCCCATATCATTATTACAAGTTGATATTAAAATCTTAGCTAAGCCACTTTCCATTAGACTAAATCAGGCCATATTATCCCTCATACATCCAGACCAAGCTGGATTCATGCCTGGCCGTAACACTTCATTCAACCTTAGAAAATTATTTATCAATTTACAAGCTACACATGAAAATGTTGGCACACGAGTGGTGGTGACCCTGAATACGGCCAAAGCAGTAGAATGGAAATACCTGTGGGGATGCCTGGGGAGGTATGGATTTGGCCCCAATTTTATCAAATGGATTCAATTACTGTATCAAAAATCCACAGCCAAGGTGGTGGCGAATGGGTGGCCCTCTCAGCAGTTTAGCCTTGGTAGAGGTACGAGACAGGGCTACCCACTCTCCCCACTGCTATAAGCGTTGGCAGCGGAGCCGCTTGCCATATCTGTCCGGGCGGACCCGGAGATTGTAGGACTAAGGTTAGGAACACTTACCGAAAAAATCAGCATGTACGCTGATGATACACTATTATATCTAGCTGACCCTGGCCACTCACTTCATAAAGTCCTCCAGACTATCGAACAATTTGGGAAATGTTCCGGACTCAAGATTAACTGGGAGAAATCCCAAATCCTGCCAATTGATCACTTTCCACTCACAGAATTCCAAGCCGTTCTACCATTACAAAGAGTAGACACAATTAAATATTTGGGTGTGCACATTTCCATAACTCCATCAGATTATATAAATTTAAATATTAAGCCAATATTCTCCCTTATTAGAACCAAAATTAAGACATGGACCTGTTTACCTTTGGGAGTATGGGGTCGTATTAATCTAATTAAAATGGTAATACTCCCCAAAATACTATATATACTCTGGCACACCCTGACATATATACCTTTAAAATACTTCAAGATACTTGAGGCCCTTCTTAAACCCTTTGTTTGGGGGAACAATAGGCACAAGCTATCATGGCAAGCCCTCAAAAATCCGACAGACATGGGAGGTACAGCACTCCCAGACTTTAATCACTATTACATTGCCTTCCAGTTGTCTCAACTCTTCCATATAGATAAAACAGATGGAGAAAGATTTTTACTTTTGCTGTGTCCAAAATGGGCACAACAAACCACAGACCCAATTTATCCTATTACTATGGGCACAAAGACCACAGAGGGAAGAGAAGACAGGAAGTCTATACTCTATCACTACAGACGCATTTGGGAACTTGCCAGTGGTAAATTAGATATCCCCCCACACAATGATTATACTCCCCTATGGTACAACAGAGAACTTCATGAGTTCCACCACATTCAAAACCCGGGACTTTGGATCAGACGGGGTATATTTTATTTATACCACATACTATCAAATGGAACCCTTAAAGACTTTAACACTCTTAAAGAAGCATTTACGCTACACAACAATATGCTCTTCAGATTCTTTCAATTGAGACATTGTCATGAAGATCCTGCCAATAATCAGCGATCCAGACGCAGGGAGACATGGCCGCGGGTTCCACTGCGCATGCGCGCGTGTTCACGGGTGCTGTCACACACGGGCACGCGCGCGCGCACTCCCGCTAGTGCCAGGCGGGCTATTTAAACCGGCCTGTCACACTCCATCCCCGCTGTCTGCTCTACAGCGTTCTGTGAGTGTTACCTGATCTGATCTGTGTTTCCTGTTATCTGACCCGGCTTCCTGTTTGACGATCCTGCTATCTGCCTGCACCAGACCCTCTTGGCTTGCCTGACCATCCCTCTGCATTACCCCTGGTACCTCTGCTGTCCGAACGTTACTGACCACCGGCTTGTTGACCCTCCGCTGTGTTCATCAGCTTCCAGTCTGCTATTACCTGCTGTTGTTCCTGGTTCCAGTCCAGCTTCCAGTTTGCTATTACCTGCTGTTGTTCCTGGTTCCAGTCCAGCATTCCAGGCTACCTTCTGCTGGTTCCAGTCCAGCGTTCCAGGCTACCTTCTGCTGTGTTCCAGCCCAGCGTTCCAGGCTATCTTCTGCTGTGTTCCAGTCCAGCGTTCCAGTCTATTACCTGCTGTTGTTCCTGGTTCCAGTCCAGCGTTCCAGGCTACCTTCTGCTGTGTTCCAGCCCAGCATTCCAGGCTATCTTCTGCTGTGTTCCAGTCCAGCGTTCCAGTCTATTACCTGCTGTTGTTCCTGGTTCCAGTCCAGTGTTCCATGCTATCTTCTGCTGTTGTTCCAGTCCAGCTTCCAGTCTGCTATTACCTGCTGTTGTTCCTGGTTCCAGTCCTGCATTCCAGTCTCTGTCCTCAGTCTACTCCTCAGACTACTGACTCCAGAGGGTGCCACCACTACTGGACTTTCAGCAACTGTTGATCCTTCCAGGCACCCATACCACTCTTCACTCCTGGCCCTCTGTCTCCATTCCAGGGGAACGGGAGTGGGAGTAAGGGAGGTCTTTTCCTGCACTTTAGGCTCACAACCTACCAGGTACGTGACAGTAGCAGACAGCCATGTCTGAGCCTGAGCAGGGAACATCTCCCATGGAGGAACTCTGTGCACACCTGGCAGGATTGACTGAAGCAGTCAAGAATCTGCAGCAAGGATACACCAGGCTGGAGGAACGAGTGTTAACTTTGTCTAATTCCATTGGGGCTCAGGGAGTCCCTTCCGCTTCTGCTCCTTCAGTCGGGCCTTCCTCAACAGTGGTGATGCTCCCTCCAGAACCCAAGGTCCCGACGCCTGAACGTTTCTCCGGAAATCGCCTCAAATTCAGGGCTTTCCGCAACTCCTGTTCTTTGCTCTTCAGCCACGTACCTTTTCCCTTGAGGCTACTAAGGTGGGCTACGTAATCTCTCTGCTTTCTGGTGACCCCCAAACCTGGGCCCACCGCCTCTTGGAGCAAAAGGACGTATCCTTGACTAATCTTTCCGCCTTCTTTGACGCACTAGGTCAGCTGTATGATGACCCCCAGCTGTCCGTGACTGCAGAAGCGGCTTTGCACACCCTTCAGCAGGGTCGCAGGGCTGCAGAAGACTATGTGGCAGAATTCAGAAAGTGGAGTGTAGACACGAATTGGAATGATGCGGCTCTCCGCTATCAGTTTCGAATGGGACTTTCTGACTCTCTGAAAGATGAATTGGCCAGGGTGGGTACCCCACAGACTTTGAACGCATTGATCGATCTAACCATCCAGATCGCTCGACGTCTAAGAGAACGAAGGACTGAGAGAGCGATGGGAACCTCTCGCCCAACTTGGGTTACCCCTAAAGTTCCCCATCATACATCACCAGCACCACCAATGTCTACATTTAACCCACCTGAGCCAATGCAATTAGGGGTTCTGCGGCCTTCTCTTACTCAGGAGGAACGACAACGTCGTCGAGTGAATAATCTGTGCCTGTATTGTGGGGAACCTGGGCACTATGTCAGGAACTGTCCCCTTAAACTTCGTAAGTGCCTATCTCTGTCCTCTGACTATGTTGCACCTCTGGTTAAGAACACTACTCACCTTGCTCTCTCTCTCCTGTTACAGCTTCCAGGAGAGACCCTGCAAATAGCCGCCATTATTGACTCTGGAGCTTGCAGTTGTTTCATGGACTCTCTTTTTGCTACCCAACACCGGATACCTCTGTTGCCTAAGACCCATGGATTTTCCATTCATCTAGCTGATGGAACAGCCATTAAGTCAGGGCCTGTTACCCAAGAGACTGTTCCAATACCCGTTTCCATCTCCAATTCTCATCAAGAACTGTTACGCCTAGATATCATCGCTTCACCTATGTTCCCCATAATCCTCGGCATGCCATGGTTACAGGCCCACAATCCTGACATTAATTGGATCACAGGTGAGGTTACCTTTTCCTCCTCATATTGCCAACAGTCTTGTAGGCTTCAGGACACTCAGAAGAATCCTACCTTGCTCGGTTTAAACACAGATCCTAGTCTGCACCTTTCCATCCCTTCTGCATATCATGATTTCTTAGATGTATTCAGCAAGCAGGGGGCAGAGGTCTTACCCTCTCACCGGGCCTATGACTGTCCTATTAAATTACTCCCAGGTGCCGAGATACCTTTTGGAAGAATATTTCCTTTAACGGAAGTGGAACAAGGGGCTTTAAAAGAATATATCGATGAGAATCTAAAGAAAGGCTTCATTCGTCCATCCACGTCTCCAGCAGGTGCAGGTATCTTCTTCGTACAAAAGAAAGACAAGACCCTCAGACCATGTGTAGATTACCGTGAGCTGAACAAAATCACTGTAAAGAACCGTTACCCTCTTCCTCTGGTACCAGAGCTGTTCCAAAGACTTGGGACAGCTACCATATTCACTAAGCTTGACCTCCGCGGAGCCTACAATTTGGTTCGTATTAGGGACGGAGACGAATGGAAGACCGCCTTTTGTACCCGTTATGGGCATTATGAATACCTTGTGATGCCGTTTGGGCTGTGCAATGATCCTGCTACATTCCAGTACTTCATCAATGATGTCTTACGAGACTTTCTAGATCTGTTTGTTATCGTCTATCTAGACGACATACTAATTTTTTCTTGTTCCCTTGAATCCCATCGCAGGCATGTCAGAAGTGTATTGGCCCGGCTTCGACAACACGGTCTATATGCAAAAGCTGAGAAATGTGAATTTGAACAGGAAAGTATTCCATTTTTGGGGTTAATCATTTCCAGCAAGGGCATTAAGATGGACCCCCAAAAGGTCACTGCAGTACTAGACTGGCCAGTCCCAACAGATAAGAAGGGGATCCAGCGATTCGTTGGATTCGCTAATTTCTACCGCAAATTTATTAAGGGGTTTTCAGCCATCACACCCATCACACAGCTAACTAAACAGGGTACACGTTTCCACTGGTCTGCTGAGGCTCAAAAGGCTTTCGAGACTCTCAAGGGCCTTTTTACCTCTGCTTCCGTGCTAAAACATCCAGATTCCTCTCTGCCATTTGTACTAGAGGTGGACGCATCCGAAATTGCGGTAGGGGCAGTGTTGTCCCAAAGACAGGGAACTAAGGCCCTGTTATATCCTGTGGCCTTCTTCTCTCGTAAATTGTCCACGGCAGAGAGAAATTATGATGTAGGTGACAGAGAATTATTGGCTATCAAATCCGCGTTGGAGGAGTGGCGCTATCTGCTAGAGGGTGCCGCTCATCCAGTCTTAATTTTTACAGATCATAAAAACCTGGAGTATTTGAGGTCTGCAAAAAGGTTGAAGCCACGCCAAGCCAGGTGGGCCCTCTTTTTCTCCAGGTTCTCTTTTCATGTCACTTATCGCCCTGGTTCCAAGAATACCAAGCCTGATGCCCTATCCAGGATGTTTTAAAAGCCCCAAGAGGTTTCCCCTCCGGACACCATTCTGTCCCCGGGGAATTTTCTTTTGCTTCAGGGAGATCTGCTTTACCGGAATAAGCAGGCTTCCGCAGAATTGGGGTCTTCCATTAGGCCAGAACTCCAAGTTAAGGATGGGTTATTATGGCACGAGAATAGGATTTTTATACCTGAAGAACTACGAGTTTCAGTACTAGAACTCTGTCATGACCATGCTTTTGCTGGGCATTTTGGAGTGGCTAAAACTACTGATCTGGTACAGCGTACCTTTTGGTGGCCTCAGTTACGTGATGATTGTAGGAGATTTGTTGAATCCTGTACCACCTGTATCAGAAACAAGGGGCACAGGACCAAGGCATGGGGTTTGCTAAAGCCATTACCTGTCCCAGATAGGCCTTGGAAGATGCTTTCTATAGATTTTATTGTGGAATTACCTCCGGCTGGGGGTTTCACCTCAATTTTTGTCATAGTAGACCGGTTGTCGAAGATGGCCCACTTTGTCCCAATGAAGTGCACTCCCTCAGCTACAGAAATGGCACAGGCATTCATTAGAGAAGTCATCAGGCTCCATGGGGTACCAGTTAATATCGTTTCAGATCGGGGGGTACAGTTTACCTCCCGATTCTGGAGGTCTCTATGCAAAACATTGAAGATTGAACTCTCATTTTCATCTGCTTACCACCCCCAGACTAATGGGCAAACAGAGAGAACAAACCAGACTCTTGAACAATATTTACGCTGTTTTTCTTCATTTGCCCAGGATGATTGGATTTCTGTTCTTCCATTGGCTGAGTTTGCCTACAACAACTCTATTCATTCCGCTATCAAACAAACCCCATTTTTTGCAAATTATGGTTACCATCCTTCTTTTCTGCCTAATTCTCTTCCAGAGTGCACAGTACCCGCAGTTCAGGAGAGGTTGGACTTCTTCACTTCCAACAATCAAGTTTTGCAGGAGACCATGACCAAGGACCCAGGAGTATAATAAAGCAACTTTTGATAAGAAGAGACGAGGTGAGCTATTACTTACACCCGGGGACCAGGTATGGTTATCTACAGTAAATCTCAGGATGGCTTGCCCATCAAAGAAATTGGGTCCCAAGTTTCTTGGCCCATTTCCTGTTAAGCGAAGGATTAATGAGGTGGCATACGAACTTGAACTTCCGGATTCATTAAAAGTGCATCCAGTATTTCATGTGTCTCTACTCAAACCCTCTGTTTCTAACCCATTTCCAGGCCGAAGTACGGATCCTCCTGATCCAATTTTGGTGGATGGGGAGGAAGAATTTGAGGTGGAGGCTATCATGGACCATAGGAGAAGAGGCAACCAAAATCAATTTTTGATAAAATGGAGGGGGTTCGGCCCAGAAGAAAATTCTTGGGAACCCAAGGACAATATTCATGCTGAAAATCTTTTACAATCTTTTAAAAGAGCCCATCCGGTGAAATTCCTTCAAAGGGGCATCCGGAGGCTGCCCCTTGGGGGGGGCAATGTCATGAAGATCCTGCCAATAATCAGCGATCCAGACGCAGGGGGACACGGCCGCGGGTTCCACTGCGCATGCGCGCACGTTCACGGGTGCTGTCACGCACGGGCACGCGCGCGCGCACTCCCGCTAGTGCCAGGCGGGCTATTTAAACCGGCCTGTCACACTCCATCCCCGCTGTCTGCTCTACAGCGTTCTGTGAGTGTTACCTGATCTGATCTGTGTTTCCTGTTATCTGACCCGGCTTCCTGTTTGACGATCCTGCTATCTGCCTGCACCAGACCCTCTTGGCTTGCCTGACCATCCCTCTGCATTACCCCTGGTACCTCTGCTGTCCGAACGTTACTGACCACCGGCTTGTTGACCCTCCGCTGTGTTCATCAGCTTCCAGTCTGCTATTACCTGCTGTTGTTCCTGGTTCCAGTCCAGCTTCCAGTTTGCTATTACCTGCTGTTGTTCCTGGTTCCAGTCCAGCGTTCCAGGCTACCTTCTGCTGATTCCAGTCCAGCGTTCCAGGCTACCTTCTGCTGTGTTCCAGCCCAGCGTTCCAGGCTATCTTCTGCTGTGTTCCAGTCCAGCGTTCCAGTCTATTACCTGCTGTTGTTCCTGGTTCCAGTCCAGCTTTCCAGGCTACCTTCTGCTGTGTTCCAGTCCAGTGTTCCAGTCTATTACCTGCTGTTGTTCCTGGTTCCAGTCCAGTGTTCCAGGCTATCTTCTGCTGTTGTTCCAGTCCAGCTTCCAGTCTGCTATTACCTGCTGTTGTTCCTGGTTCCAGTCCTGCATTCCAGCCTCTGTCCTCAGTCTACTCCTCAGACTACTGACTCCAGGGGGTGCCACCACTACTGGACTTTCAGCAACTGTTGATCTTGCCAGGCACCCATACCACTCTTCACTCCTGGCCCTCTGTCTCCATTCCAGGGGAACGGGAGTGGGAGCTGTAAGGGAAGTCTTTTCCTGCACTTCAGGCTCACAACCTACCAGGTACGTGACAGACATGCAACTCAGTCGCAATTTTTACAATCCCCACCACAACCCACACCTAACCCTATTATAGCAATCATAAAAGACACAGACCCCAAAAAAATAATATCATGCTTTTACAACATGCCCAATACGCCGGTATCTGCCAGAGTAGCATATAATCTCAAACCACGTTGGGAGGGAGACGTGGGACAGATGGAGAACGAGGAATGGGAGGAAGCGATGGAGTCATGTTAAGAAGTATCGCCCAAACTCTCAGACAGGTTATCACAAATAAAAAATATTAAACCGCGCTAGGTAATAGAATAATGTGAATAGTTGATATGGTGGAAATTTACACTGACACACACAAAATGTATACTGAAAATTATAAAGGACAAAAAATCAGAAAGCTAATGAATAAAGGAAAGTCCAGATATCTCCTATGATAGGATCAATCACCAAATATCAAAATATTCCAACTTGCGTAGATACCAGTCCAAGAATTATGAGATTAAGTTGCCCTTACCAGAACTTCAATTAAATAGACGGATGGCTTAAACCCAGCCAGGGCCTTTGGGGTGGAAACCAATCTGCTCCGTCCGGTTTCAAGATGTAATTCCCTCAATGGATACAGGAGAGAAAATAACACAAAAGGCTGGCCATAGTGTAGTATAGTCAGATGTTAACATAGACATACGGACATACCAACACCCTGGTGAGCACCCAAAATAACAAGGGGGGGAGTGAAAAACCCACCACAGTGGCTGTAGATTGCACTTACCGACTCACAGTGGTAACCAGGCTCTATATCATACTAGGAGCTGATCGATGAATGACAGAGAACAATTGATTCACCTGCTGTAGCCAGGAATCCATGCCATCAGTACATGACCCAGAATAAAAATAAACTATCCATGGTGTAATACGTTTGAGAAAAGTTTTAATATATAAAGTAAAGCACTTACAGAATAGAAGGATGTATATCGCATAAAATACAAGATGCCGGCCGGCATAAAAACACAAGAGCGGAGCTCGTCCTACTTATTTGATCATGTATACACGATCTTCCTTAAGTATTATTTTTCATCACATACCACTTTTTAATATATGTTTTTTTGTTAATAACGAAGTCGCTGGACATGTTTCCGGGACGTGCTGTTTGTGCGTCTCGTTGAAGGGACGTACTGTTTGTACGTCTCGTTGAAGTTTGGGCGGATGCCCATATCCAGCATGGTACGGTTAGTCGGTCTACTTTGGCTACGCAATTTTTTAATCATCCACACATTTCAGTGGAAGTTAGGGCATTTTGACCATATTTAAGATGGCGTCCTTGTGCCTGTACCTCAGAACAAGGCTTGGGTGCCTATATAATGGTGGTGGCTCACTGCGCTGCTCGTCCCCATTGAGAACGTCCATTTGATGACGAAACGCGTCTGGGTTCGCACGCAGCGACGCTACCATGTGACCAGGAAGTAGGACGAGCTCCGCTCTTGTGTTTTTATGCCGGCCGGCGTCTTGTATTTTATGCGATATACATCCTTCTATTCTGTAAGTGCATTACTTTATATATTAAAACTTTTCTCAAACGTATTACACCATGGATAGTTTATTTTTATTCTGGGTCATGTACTGATGGCATGGATTCCTGGCTACAGCGGGTGAATCAATTGTTCTCTGTCATTCATCGATCAGCTCCTAGTATGATATAGAGCCTGGTTACCACTGTGAGTCGGTAAGCGCAATCTACAGCCACGGTGGTGGGTTTTTCACTCCCCCCCCTTGTTATTTTGTGTGCTCACCAGGGTGTTGGTATGTCCGTATGTCTATGTTAACATCTGACTATACTACACTATGGCCAGCCTTTTGTGTTATTTTCTCTCCTGTATCCATTGAGGGAATTACATCTTGAAACCGGACGGAGCAGATTGGTTTCCACCCCAAAGGCCCTGGCTGGGTTTAAGCCATCCGTCTATTTAATTGAAGTTCTGGTAAGGGCAACTTAATCTCATAATTCTTGGACTGGTATCTACGCAAGTTGGAATATTTTGATATTTGGTGATTGATCCTATCATAGGAGATATCTGGACTTTCTTTTATTCATTAGCTTTCTGATTTTTTTGTCCTTTATAATTTATCAGTATATATTTTGTGTGTGTCAGTGTAAATTTCCACCATATCAACTATTCACATTATTCTATTACCTAGCGCGGTTTAATATTTTTTATTTCTATTTAGTGTTGTCGCACTGTTTACTGCTGCTTATGTTTTATATTTTGTTCTAGCGCGGAATTTTTTATTATATAGGTTATCACAAATATATGTATTTCACCAAGCATACCTAACCCCGCTCAGAGTAACCAAATACAACAGAAACCAATCTGCCTCATGCCCAATGTGCGAATCCACAACGGGTACCTTCTTCCACCTCATTTGGTCCTGTCCACGAATTCAGGGACTATGGAAACAAATAGTAACTTTTCTGCATGACAATATGGGTTCTCCTGTAACGATAGACCCAAAACAATGTTTGTTGGGGATATTGCCCAAGCCTCCTGATAAATACACCAAAATTTTCCTCCAGGAAACACTATTCTGTGGGAGGAAAATAATAGCCAGGAAATGGATGAGACTGACACCCCCAGATTTCAGAGAGTGGAAAGCAGACATAAATGCAACTCTCCCCTACAAGAGGTTTCTATATATTAACAGAGGTTGTCCAGATAAGTTCAATCTGATATGGGATCGTTGGATACAAGACTCGGAAACTTGCTCATAATGGCTGTATATTTTTATTATAATTGCATTGATCCCCATATACTACATTACTATTTCTATATAATGACCCCGAAAAGAAAAATACAATGAATATGATACATGATGAACATAAATAATTGTATGTCATAATATTACAATATATTTTGTGGATGTAAACATGTAAAC
Organism: Lithobates clamitans; assembly: GCA_037952925.1. Classification (NCBI taxonomy): domain Eukaryota; kingdom Metazoa; phylum Chordata; class Amphibia; order Anura; family Ranidae; genus Lithobates; species Lithobates clamitans. Next base: position 145,361 of record JBBGZY010001101.1, on the reverse strand, counting down.
AAATAAGAATACCTTGTATTACCTGTATGCACTTTTGGTTCAATAAAAAACTTTTTTGAGGGAAAAAAAAAGTGAAAAATAAAATGGCAGGTTTTTAAACATTTTTTATTAATTCAAAAAATAAATAAATACAAGGCACAACAACCGAAGAGGTTTTGTTACGATATAAGGTGCCCACTAAAATACATCTACAATTAGACCAAAAATCACATATAATAAGATATTGGATAGTGTCTAAATATTGGTCAGGAAACTAAAATGATGCAGAACAACATAACATGTATTAACTATTGTTAATAAAACAATTTATGTCCCACTCAACATTAAGGCCAAATGGGACATAAGTTTTAAGGTAATGTTAGTAATGTGTACTTTTAATCTGGCTTGTAACATTGATTGTCCTCCCTATATACTGTTGGCCACAGGGACAGACAATCCTAAAAACCACATTCTTATGCCGCGTACACACGGTCGGAATTTCCCACAACAAATGTTCGATGTGAGCCTGCTGTCTGAAATTCCGACCGTGTGTAGGCTTCATCGGACATTTGCTGTCGGAAATTCCGACAACAAATGTTTTAGAGCTGGATCTCAAATTTTCCGACAACAAAATTTGTTGTCGGAAATTCCGAGTGTGTGTAGACAATTCCGACGCACAAAATTCCACGCGTGCTCTGAATCAAGTACGAGACGGAAGCTCTCGGTCTGGTAAAACTAGCGTTCATAATGGAGATAGCACATTCGTCACGTGGCAAATTTTTTAATCTTTTAATGCAGCACATCATCTTCTTCTTTATAATGCTAGAATAATGAAGTTGTTTTGCTGCTGATATTCACACAGAGTTCTGACAAACTGATTTCTTTATTATTTCTCGTGATCTCCTAAATAAGCTTTATTTTTTTTTTTACACCAGATCGCCAAATCTCCAGATTACTGTTTAGAATCCACTTTTTTTTTTTAATCAAGATCTCCAGGTTTTGTGTGTCAAGTTACCACAACACCATTATTATTTTGTATTTTTTAACCTCAAAGAGGTTGGTTGGTGTTAGTGTCCCTTGTTAATTTGACATTGTATTTTTTAAATGTACTTGCCTACTCACAAACAAACTGTCCTTTTTGAAGTAAAACATATAGCTAAGTATTTGTGAAAAAAATAGACATTTATTAGGGGTCATAACAAAATAAAGAGGAAGGCAATGCTGGATAAACTGTTGAAATTGGCAAAGCCTTTGTACCCCAGGGCAGACAATTATTTGACAGGCAAAATTGGTAGGCTGAGGAGTCCATTCAATAGGGAGCACAATCCGGTCCAGGACTCAGAGATCAGGAACAGCAGAAGATGACATATATGTCCCCAGGCTGTGGTCATACAACAGTCTATGTCTTTTGTCAGACCAGACTGAACCCAGGCCATCACACTCTTTTCTTCCTTCCACGCTTGCTTCCAGGCTGTGGCTGTGGTGTTGGAGTTGTGACAGGAGGAGGAGGAGGATGGTCAAACTCACAAACATGGCTTTTGTTTGTGAGTTCGCCCCTCAACCCCTTATTTAGGGCCTGATAGATCACTTCCTCACAAATGAGGCGTTGGCCCACCTCCATTTCCTGCATTTTGCTGGCTGCCATGCAGGCATAGGCCTCTTGAACATTGGGGGTGGTTCTGAGGGCCGCTGTAGCCTGTCGAATCAAAGAAAGCGCTGACTCCTCCACGTTCCTCCCCTTCCTGGGCCTTTTTGTTGGAAGGCGGAAGGGAAGAACCTGCGATTCGGTCAGGCTACTGGGCCCGGCCACCTCCTAGCTGCCACTTACCCCGCCACCTCCTGGCTGCCACTTTCCTCCGCCACCTCCTGGCTGCCACATTCCATAGCCTCCTCCTGGCTGAGGCTTTCCTGTGTATGAAAATGGGACAGTTTTAGTTTTTTGTTTATCAATCACACACAATTTTGAGCTCATGACTGTTGCAAATTGAATGTTAACAAATAGAAACGACTATCATTCTGACCCCAGCATTTTTCATTCTTGTCCCAATCATTTTTGGCTACTACTGTCTATTGATATATAAACCACTTTGTTAAATCAGAAATTAGTGATCATTAATAACATCTAGTTAACATCATTAATTTTTTGCCAAGAAATGTGTTGAACACTGCTATACCTGACTCAAGCTGGGCTCCTCCACTTCTTCCTGGGTGGAAGGCCCAGGTTGGACATCGGAAGCCTCAGCTGAGGTGGAAGGAATCGTGGAAGGAAGGGTTGAGAGTGATGGCCTGATTTCAATCTGGTCTGACAAAAATCGCAGTCTGTCATAGTACTACAGCCTGGGTACATAAATGTCATCTGCTGCTGCTCCTGATCTCTGGGAATCCTGGACCTTCTTGCGCTCCCTATTTTTAAGTGCTCCTCCGGCCACCAATTTTGTACTTCAAATAGGGGATGTTTGCTGTGGGGATCTGCGGCTTCACCAATTCCAGCAATTGATCTAGCGCTGCCTTCCTCTTTATTTTATTATTATAAAAGGGGTGTTTTACCTGCCACAGACAGGGCAGCTCCCTGTATAGATCAATGAAGCTGGGGAGGAAGTTGTGATCGTTGAATCTATCCATTTTATCTGCAAGACACAACACAAGACAAACCCTAATGTCAGGCTAAACTCTCATAATATTGTCCCAATATAGGCCTTAATCTATAAGCAGTATAGGCCACTGATGGCCCAAGTTAAAACTGTACCTTCGTTAATACGATCAGCGCTTCCGATACTCCTCCCTCCGCTCACAGATCGTACCTACGACGCACGCATGTTACGCTTTATATACACTGCGCATGCGTGAAACTCCGCCTGCCCTGACTTTCTTTCTAGTATATTCCCCGCCACTTCTCTTTTGGCGCAGTGGGAGAGCACATGACGGAGAGACAGCAGGTGAATCATAGTAGAAGTAGCGACGAAAGCCCGGAGCCAGAAACGTCCTAAACCAGGAAGAGATATAAGGCCTCAAATATGTCCTTTGTAGAAAAGGTGGACATCTTGAAGAGGATCGACTATGATGGGAAGTATGGACCTTACCCAGAACCAAATGTGAGAAAGGCAAAGATCATGACTAGTTGACATGACAAGTTGTGAGAAGCCTGCACAGGAATTTTGGGGTATGACGATCTAAGGAGCAATTGAGGATAAGCTGGTCAGACCTGAAATTGAGGGAGCACGATCAGTACAGAAAGATCAGGAAACTGCTTCTAAAAAGTATTTGTCCTGTGTTCCTATTATTATTATTATTATTATTATTATTACTTGCATACTGCTCCATGTGCTTTCCTTTACTGTTGTACAGATTAAAATGGCAACTTTCAGGTTCGTGGGCACAGTAATTGTTCGTACTAAACCACATTCGTTGGCCCACTAATACAATATTTTTGGCAGATACAGGTTAACTACATTTGTTCATGCCTATTTGTATTAAAATACGTTTGTTGTCTAGATGGGTTTGTAACTATAATGAAGTGCAAACTTGATTCAGTGTAAGGAGTGGACACTCAGCAGCTGTTTACACATCTGGATGCAGGAGCACTAGTGTGGGACACCAGAACAACCTTTTTAGGGTGTCCCACACAGGTGCTTCAGTGGATACTAGGGGTCGCTCCATGTGTGAAACTTTACCAAAAAAGATAAGTATTCCAGATTTAAGAAAGGGTTAAAATCATGTCTTCAGCTTGGAACTCTGCCAAAACAGACAATTGTACCACACTTCCAAGAAAGGTTTCATATTCCTATTTCTTGCCTCAAATATCTGTGTGCTAAGTATACCTTTTTGTATTCACATAGGGAGAAAAGAATCAGGACATATGAGGTCACCAGGAACCCCACACCTCATAACGAAGGGGAAGTCACCACACAGCAACCTGAGGATGTGGATGCAGAACCTGAGGATGTGGATTCCAAGGTTCAGGAAGTGGGCGAAATAGTGGCCACAACAGGTCAGTGAGTAAGACCACAGCTTCAGGTAATAGATGTATGCCTACAGATTTATAATACATCGTTTTTTTTTAAATTTTAGGTGATGTGAATGTTGTGGAAGAAGAAACTAATTTCACCAGTGCAAGTGCACAAGTCCTCATTGAGGAGATCATGGTGTGCAATCGGGATTTAGAGGCGATAAAGGAAAACATCAATGATGTTCAATAAAAAAGTAAGAACATCATTGATGTTTTAGGCAGAATCTAAAACACACAAAAATTGTACTGTTTTGTTATGGAATTTTTTCTTTTTAAATCAAGTTTTAAAGTATTTTAAAGGCCAAATTTTGAAGATGCACAGTTTGTCAACATGTGCTATCTGCCATCACGGGATACCAAGGTACGCGTTTTGTGGGTGCAACCCCTTCCTCGCAACTCAAGTAGGTGAGAGGAAGGGATTGCACCCCTGAAACACGTCCATTGATCCCCCATGATGGGAGCTAGCACATGTTGACATTAGGCATGGGATCAGGACCGAAATCCACATTTTGACTCCCAATTTGTGTGCATCTTCAAAATTTGGCTTTTACTAGGGTGACATCACCCCATCTGATGAAGGCAAGATCAACACATTTTTGACATACTAATGTCTGATATGGCCTTCACTTTAACAAAGTTGAACTTTGTAAGTTCCTGAGTTTTGTATGTTATGGTTTGAAACATAACCCAAAAAATGATATTTCTAATGTCAAACATAAAAATGTTATACACCAAAGATGTTGGTTTGTTCAAAAACACTTTTCTAATGCACATGTGAATCTGCACAGAGTAAAATGCTTTCTACTCAACAATGTGTGGCTTCTTCTTTCAATGCTCAATACCAGTTTTTGGAGTAAGTTGGTGTTTACAATGACAATGGGGGTTATTTACTAATTTACTTTGGCCAGCCACTTTCAAGTGCACTTGTAGTGCAAAGTGTATTTGCCTTTAGTAAATAACCCCCACAGTGCTCTAAAATTGGCCCCAATCAGGCCATTTTAGGCACTCAAAACAATTAATTCATGGTGCTGAAAAGGATGATTATTTTTATCATTAATGCATTACATACATTAACAGCAAGTAGCAGACCCACAACATAATAGTTAGCTGAAGAAGAGATTGTCACCTCATGTATCAAATAAATTACGTTTGCACTATTGAAAAAAATGGCCAAAAAGAAAAGCCTATTGGAGAACCTAGGAGACAGCTAAAGGAAACACAAGCAGTAAATGAAATGAAATATTAGTTCAGTTTAAAATAAAAATGTATTTAAAAAATGTTTCAAACATTTGCTGGCATATCAATAGCCCCCCTACCTGCAAAGTAATCCCAGATATTTTTGTCTGACTTTGCGGGTGCTTTGGGGGGAAAGCCAGGATGGCCAACTTCAAGTGCCGTCAGGGTTGATTGATCAGGAAATCCGGCCTCAGGCCCAACTGAGGCCACATAGTTCGTAGCATTTTTTTGTGCATAATGCAGAAGGCAAGCACTATATGGTTGAGTTTATATTCCGCCATGTGGATTGGCATCAGGAATAGGTGGAACCGGCTGGTCATTATGCCGAAAGCATTCTCCACCACTCTTCTGGCTCTGGCCAGCCAGTAGTTAAAAACCCTCTGGTCTGGGGTGAGGGTCCTCATGGGAAATGGCCTCATCAGGTGTTCACCTAGCACAAACGTTTCATCAGCGACGAACACAAATTGAAGTCCAGCCACATTGGCTTCCGCAGGTGGCAAGCCCAAGCCACCATTCTGGAGCCGTCTGTAAAACTCCGTCTGGGTGATGACTCCACCATCTGACATCCGGCCATTCTTCCCCACATCCACACACAAAAACTCGTATGTCGCCTACACCACTGCCAACATCACAATACTATTTAACCCCTTGTGATTTTAATAGTATGACCCCGAGTTGGGGGGGTGGGACGATGTGGACGTGTTTCCCATCGATTGCCCCTCCACAGTTAGGAAAGTCCCACCGCTGGGCAAAGTGGGATGCCACAGTCTGCCATTCCTGTGGGGTTGAAGGAAACTGTGGAATCAAACAAGAAAAAAAAATAGTACTTTTGCACATAACATTGCAAGCAGATTAGACACAAACATTCTTGGCCAACATCAGTATAACATTTATTTTAAGGAGTATTTAAAGACAAAAGTAAAAGGTCCACTTATCAGATTCCTCATCCCCTCTGATGGCCCATTGTAAAAATTTTAGGGGGGGGGGTATGTTTTGGACAGGTAACCCTCTCAACTTCATTGAGAGCTGAAGGCATAAATAATGTGTATTACTTTGGCCAGCCTCTCCTTACTTACACTATTGGCAGCCCACTGGACAGGTAAGAACTGTCATAATACAAAAATATGGATACACACTGTCCTAATTGAAGCACATTTTTACATTCTGCAATTACCTATCAAGATAATAGGAGAACAAAACTTTAAACAGTACCATTTGAAAGTATTCAGGCAGGCCCTTGCACTACATGCTTTGGTGAATTCATCCAGAAATATGACTACAAAAGAGGTAGGTACAGGCATACCCCACTTTTAAGTAAACAATGGGGTTTATTTACTAAGGCTGGAAAGTGCAAAATCAGGCTCACTTCTGCATAGAAACCAATGAGCTTCCAGGTTTTAATACCCAAGCTTAATTGAACAAGCCGAAGTTAGAAGCTCATTGGTTTCTCTACAAAAGTGAGCCTGATTTTGCACTTTCCAGCTTTAGTAAATAAACCCCATTGCTTACTTAAAAGTGGGGTATGCCTGTATACTGTGTATGGGTTTGGCAAAGTCTGCAGATAGAGGATTGTTATGGGTGGAATAGCAGTTGGGGCGGAGGGTTCCAAATGAGTATGGGACCCAAAAAAAAGCCTCTTGCACTCTGTCCGAATTTAAGGACAACAATAACATTTGTACACATTTTAGGGGGTGTTTAGGGTAAAGCGCTACAATGGAGCTGACAAAATACATTGTTAAGTGATTAGGCTAGGTGTGTATGGGCCCAGATTAGCATGCTGGGGTGGTTAGTGAAGGCAAATATTCATAAAGGACAAAAAAGGAACTTTAAAAACCTCGAGCAAGCATGAGGACAAAGAGGACATTCATAGCATATTACAATCATGGTAATTAGGGAATGATGAAAGAAATACAATACATTAGCAATCATTAAATACATAGAATGTGATGTTAAAGGAGAAAACTTACCTTAATATAGTCCTTCAGGACCTGTATGATGGCAGAACAGGTCTCTGGAATAATGATCCCCAGAGCCTGGGGGGAGATGCCTGTCGAGAACTTGATGTCCTGCAGACTTCTCCTCGTCGCCAAGTACTGCAACGTGGCGATTAGCCTTTGTTCCGGAGTGATGGCTTGCCGCATGCAGGTGTCCTGCCTGGTAATATAGGGGGACAGCAAAGCCAACAGACGGTGAAAAACAGGGTCCCTCATGCTGAGATAATATCTGAAATCATCAGGATTATTCTCCTGGATCTCCCACAACAAAGGCATGTGAGAGAATTGGTCACGCTGGAGTAACCAATTCTTCGTCCATGAACTCTTCCTCGCCCTGTTCATGGACTGGACTTGGGTCAAAGCAAGAACCCCAACACCAAGCTCCTGCACAGCACAAACTCTACGATAAGTACGTACCCGCAACATGGCTAGAAAATGGTCGGCTGGTCAGAACGAACTAACAGAATGCACTGAAAATCAGAAAGGCCCGAGAAGAGCGAGCTGAAAATCAGAAACGAGCGGACAAGAACACACTGAAAAACAGATACAAACTGACTACACGCACTGAAAACCATATACGAACCCACAAACACAATCTGAAGAGCAGTAACGAACTGAAAAGCACGAGTCTGAAAAGCGCAAATCGTCTCTCACCAAACTTCTACTAACACGAGATAAACACGAGATTAGCAGAAGGAGCCCAAAGGGTGGCGCACTTGGTATTGAACTTCCCTTTTATAGTGCCATTGTACGTGTTGTACGTCAGCGCGTTCTTGGCAATTGGAATTTACGCAACATTTGTGCGACCGTGTGTATGTAAGACAAGTTTGAGCCAACATCCGTCAGAAATAAATCCACGGTTTTGTTGTCGGAATGTCCGATTGTGTGTACGCGGCATAAGTGTTACAGATCACGAAGGTGTTAATGTTATATTCCCTAAGGGTTTGATTAGACTTAAATGTAGTAATCGTTCTACCGTTAAAATGGTTAATCTTGCAAACTTCACTTGCAGCACATACTGTATAAAAAACCCTTCCAATCTTGGAAAAAACTCATTTTAGGTGAATGATGGATTACAGTGTAACAGCAGCTCTCGGATCTTCCAAATGCACCTGTCTTGAGGGAAAGAATGCAGCCTGGCCAGTCTGTGCCCAAACGGGGAAGCTCCAAGGAAGGATAGCATGTCCCTGCTCTTTCCCTACTGATCTGGAACCTCTTCTTACAGCTAATACTGTCTCTTTCAGACAGTTGACCCGACTCTACACTACCCACACATGAACTGCACACAAAGCCTGAGAGCCAGGGCCTTAAATAGGCTCTGCCTGACCCAAGGTGGCCAACAGAGTCACATGGAGCAGCAGTATCCAATCGGATAGCTCCCACAGTGACCCGGGAAACCATAGAGGAACCATGTTCCTTTGACTTCCCCTCCAACTGCAATTCCACTGTGGTCGAGCACCACCTGCAGTTGAGAAAATAGACTACTCTTTTTATTTAAGACACTGCTAGAGAGAGATTAAAGCACATAGTAGACTGACTGAGTTAAAGTGCAACACCACAGGTCCTGCCGGTAAAAAGTTCCATTCCAAGCTGGTCTGACAACAGTTGGAGGATACCCCGTGACTACTGATCTTGTCTTCAGGTCTACCATGTGTATCGCTCTTCCCGAAGGAGCCCCTGGTGGTTGGGCTCCCAACTCCTGCACAACCAGGCAACAAGAATTCTCTAAACTTTCTCCAGACACGAGGAACAGTCTTTAAACTTGGTTTTTATGTTTGATTAGGGGTAATACCTTGAATGGGGAATAGGAATTATGGGATGCCCAACTTGATAGCAACAAAACCAAGGACAAATTTTACCCTCCTTCAGGACTGTCTTTCTTCTTGAACACTAACAGTCTCTGATATACAAGCAAAAGTCCCTTAAGGACTAGGAACTCTCAGTCCCTTTTGAAAGTAGCACAAAAATGTTGTAGGTTGCATACAGGAGTGACTCCAACTCCACCGTATACACATCCCAGATCTACTAACTGCAAGAACTACCAGCCCACCTAGTTTCTTCTTAGTTAGCCTACCTGGCTGCTACTGAAGATTTCCCAGGCCAGGGTAAAGGAAAGATTTAAGCCCAACGCTGTCTTCCAGAAATGCTTGCTACATGTAACAGTGTTTCTCTTTGCAAGTTCCTGACCATGCTGATGTACTCACACTGTCCTTGATCTTGCTACCTCTTAGGAAAAGATTCCTTTCAAACTGTGATGCTGCCAGAATCCTCCCAGGCCAGCACCAGCCCAAGGCAGAGCCCCCCGGCAGGAGGTCATCTCAAGGGCCACCGACAATCTCCTCAGCACTCCATCTTCCACCCGACTCCTTGCCAGCATGACTCATCCTCATTTAAGGGCTGGCTCAAACACCATGCCATTTTTTTGGTTTGATCACCAATTCTTTTTACAGACTAGGGGAGTGGCGATGGGCGCTCGTTTTGCTCCCAGTGTCGCCAATTTGTTTATGGCTCACTGGGAGGAAGAGGTTGTTTTCCAGCATCGCCTCCCACAACTAGTCTGTCACATAAGGTATATTGATGATTTGATTATGATTTGGGAGGGTGATAGGACCAGTTTGGAAGCATTCATGAATAAACTTAATGATAATGATAACATCAGCCTCACATTCTATGCATTAAGGTGAAAAACCTTCTGTGGTGCTGCAGCCCGCCCCCCCCCCCCGTTTTACTTACCTGAACGCTGTCATTTTTCGGCCAGGATCGAGCATATCAACTCTAGCTGGTGTCTCGTGTCCTGATTGGATAGATTGATGGCAGTGCAGCCATTGGCTCCTGCTGCTGTTAATCAAATCCAATGACGCGGCGCCGGGAAGTGGGGCAGAGTCCTGCATTCTGTGTGAATGGACACAGATGCAGGACTCGGGAGCTCGCCCACACAGATGTCCACCAAGGAGAGCGCTTCTCCAACGTGGACACTCGATTCGGGGAGGAGCCAGGAGCACCGCTGAGGGACCCCAGAAGAGGTAGATCAGGGCCACTCTATCTAAAACGAACTGCACAGTGGAGGTAAGTATAACATGTTTGTTATTTAAAAAAAAACAACAAAGCTTTACAATCCCTTTAAGGAGGGAGACCATTTCTCAACCCGTAACTACTTTAAACTGACTGATAGGAATGCCTATATTCCAACAGTTGTCACCATAAGTTGTGGTTATGCAACATCCCCAGGGGACAGTTCATTAGCCTTAGGTGCAACTGTTTATCCGAAGAGGATTTTTTTGTCCCAATCATAAGTACTGGCCTTGCGATTTCAACAGAAAGGTTATCAGAGAGTGGTTGTAGATAGTGAGGTTGAATGGGTGAGATCACCGGATAGGAGTTCATTAGTTACAGATACGCAAAATCATAACAATAACAATGGAGAGTATAAAATATTGTTCGAGTATAATGTACACTATAAAAAAATGAGAAAATTGTGAATAGGCACTGGGGAATACTTAAAGAGTTCCACCCAAATATGGAACTTCCACTTTTAATACAGGTATTTTGCACCCATTTCTAGGCATAGATACCCGAGCCACCCGCGGATATCTACGCCACTTCCTGCCCCCTGTCCTCTGGGAGACACACGGGTCCCAGGAAACAGCAGGGACCAGTGGGATAGTGCAGCACGAGTCGCGTATGCGCAGTAGGGAACCAGAAAGTGAAGCCGCAAGGCTTCATTTCCTGACTCCCTTACCAAGGATGGCGGCGGAAGCCGAGGGATAGATCGGCTTCGGGTGCCGACATCGCGGGCGCCTTGGACAGGCAAGTGTCCTTATTTTAAAAGTCAGCAGCTGCAGTATTTGTAGTACTTTTAAAAAATCGGCGGAACTCAGCTTTAAGCAGAACCGATCTTAGGGCCTGTATTACCAGCACATTCACAATGTACAGTATATACAGAAAGGCACCCTTCCTCCATGATAGTGTTGCCCAGGTGTAAATCCCCCCATGTGTATGGGATTGTATGATTTTTTTCCCCTTTTATTGGTTAAACTAGATGGACTTTTTTTTTCTTTTTTCAACCTAACTATGTAACTTCCAGAATCAGGAGGAGGCACCAGAGACCTGCCTGTATGAGTCACCCAGCCCTGAAATGCAGTAAACCTTTGACCCAGATTCAAAGATTCATTTTACAATAAGCCAAAATATAAATTTGCCTTCACTCACACTATTTGCACACTAGAGAGTGCTACACAAGCAAAGATATACATAGCATCATACTCAGGGGCCCCTGCAACTGGACTTTTATGCAACATTCCTCTGGAGCTATCTCTATTATTAGCTATATACAGTATACCTGGGTATATGTACCCAAATCCACCAGGACTCCTAACAGGCTCTTATCCTGATAATACCTGTTAGTACATTGGATATGTAGAGATGGGCCGAATGACCCCCTGTTTGGTTTGTGCCAGAACTCTCGAAGATCGCAAAAGTTCGGACACAAACAACGAACCCCATTGAAGTCTATGGGACCCAAACAGGAAAAATCAAAAGTCTGCATTTTAAAGGCTTATATGCAATTTATTGGCCATAAAAAGGGTATGGTGGGCCTGGATACTGCCCTAAAGGACATGTACCAATGCAAAAAAAAATGTTTTTAAAGTAGCAAGTAAAATAGTGATTTTATGATGCTTAAAGTGAAACAATAAAAATGATAAAATCCTGTTCTGCCTGTAAAGTGGCACATCTGTATTGTGTATAGAACCTTCTGCAGCAAAACTGACATTTATAAAGAAAAAAAATGACATTTAAATTAATTTTCCCTGCAAGCTTTCTTTATTTAGTAAACAACGGCTTAGGGAGACAGTCTGTATATAGAGGCCACATTTTAGTGCACTCGGAACAAGATTAGAGATTTTTTTTGGATAAAATCTGGTGTCTCTTTGGCAGATTTTGGATGGAAATAACAACGTTTTGCACCACAGTGAGCAAGCCTTATGTGAAGAAGCCAAAATTATAGTACACTCAGACCAAGAGTAACACCTTTTTTTTGGATAAACTCTTTCACAGACTTTGGATAGAAGTAACAGGTGCAGAAAAATTGGTCGTTGGGTGTTAATTTTGCCCATGAAACCTATACGAAAACACTACTTCAAGATAAAATGAACACCCACAGGCAGCTTAGACAGTCTTACAGAGATTTGCAATCCCAATAGCACTTAATCAGCAACATCGGCATCAGGGGATTGATAGCTGCTGCTAGTCCAGGACAGATTCATTTTTGTAAATGTTAGCTGGTCAACTGAATCTGTGGACAGTCGCGCTCTTCTATTTGTCACAAAACATCCGGCAGCACTGAATGTCCATTCAGAAAGCAGGCTGGATGCAGGGCAGCCCAGCAGCTCAATTGCATACTGGGCAAGGTCTGGCCAGTGGTCTATTCTCATGACCTAGAAACCCAGTGGATCGTCTACTGCAGGGATATGCAATTAGCGGACCTCCAGCTGTTGCAGAACTACAAGTCCCATGAGGCATAGCAAGACTCTGACAGCCGCAAGCAGGACACCCAGAGGCAGAGGCATGATGTAAGCATCTATCGATGTAAAACACGTTAGCTACTGCTACACACTGTTCCTGTGAGATGGCTTTTGTTGGATTTTAAACAATTTACAAATAAAGAGGTCTTTCTTCAGAGTGCAGCAGTCCAGGATTTCTTTATCTCCGCAGAGGCATGATGGGATTTGTGGTTTTGCAACAGCTGGAGGTCCGCTAATTGCATATCCCTGGTCTACTGGAAAACTCTCCATGTGTCAGGGAACCAACAGCAGGAGAAGGGCTCTAGGACCCAGCATCTCTCCCAGCACTTATGGCAGATTAAGGACTTTAGGACCCAACATCTCTTCCAGCAGGTCACATGGGCCTATATAAGGAAGTCTGCTAGTGACTTTAGTTGCTGGTTGATCTGCGGCTCCTCCAGTGCATTATCTCTGGGATATTCCTGTTCCTGTGTCTCCTGTTACCGACCCAGCTTCTCCTTGACCTGTCTGATTGCTTCCTGTGTTCAACCTCAACTGTCCACCTGACCACGTCTGCTCTGCTATCCACCCGGCTCATGACCTAGACTTCCTTCTGACCACGCTCCAGTCTCAGCATTATCCGAATCCTGCAACACCTCACCTGCACCACCTATCTGTTGATTCTACGCCAGCACACCAGTCTGTACTCTGGAACCTCCTGCATACAGTCCAGCAGGCGACCCATGCTACTTTGGGCCTGACCTCTCCTGTTTCCACTCTCAGAGTGGTCTGGAACTTAGCCACAAGGGAAGCCCCCTTTCTCCATTGACTTCTAGCACCAGGTACGTAATAGTATCAACCAGCCAAGATGTCTGAGGTCGAGAGAGGTGCTTCCACATTGGAGGCCTTATGTCAGCAGATGACGGCTCTTACACAAGCAGTCCAGAGCTTACAAGATGGCTACTTTTGGCTGGAAGGACGCCTTCACTCCCTTACTACCTTCATGACTCCTGCGGATCCTAACCAAGTTACTATCTTCACTGTCTCCACTCCAACGGCCAGTTCTCCTGCTACAACCGCACCTGCTGTGGGATTACCCCCTTTGGAGCCCAGAGTCCCCACACCTGAGCGCTTTTTAGGTGACCAATGGAAATTCAGGGCCTTCAAAAATGCCTTTGAACTTTGCCCTGCAACCAAGTACTTTTTCTCTTGAGACCGTCAAGGTGGGTTTCATCATCTCATTCTTATCAGATGAGCCTCAGTCCTGGGCTCATAACCTCCTTGAGCAAAAGAACTTAGTACTGGATTCAGTTGCCACCTTGTTTGAAGCTATGGCTACTCTATATGATGATCCACAGTGGACTGCTACGGCTAAGTCTGCCCTTCATGCTCTAGTACAAGGCAGATGACCAGTGGAGGATTATAAGTTTGACAAGTGGTCAGCTGATACCGGGTGGAATGATGCCGCCCTGAAATACCAGTTCTGGCAAGGCTTATCCGAGACTCTCAAGGACGAGTTAGCTAGGATCGAGGCTCCCATGTTATTAGAGAATCTCATCCAATCTTTCGGACGGGGAACCCATGCAAATTGGTCTACTCTGCCCTGCTTTAAAGGGGTTATAAACGCTCATGTTTTTTTACCTTACTGCATTCTATGCCCACGTGCCCAAACGAGTGTCCACCAAGGAGAGTGCTTCTCCAATGTGGACACTCGATGCAGGGAGGACCCACCAGCGCAGCTGAGGGACCCCAGAAGAGGATGATCAGAGCCACTCTGTGCAAAATGAACTGCACAGTGGAGGCAAGTATGACATGTTTGTTTAAAAAAAAAATCGAGGGTTTACAACCCCTCTAACTCCTGAAAAGAGAGCACACAGACGACAAGGCAACTTGTGTCTCTGCTGTGGAGCTTCCTTCGCAGTTGTCCTGTTTGCCCAAGTAAGTCCAGCCTTCCACGCCTCTCGTACCTCCAGTTATCCGGGACTGTATCCACTCATGTAATTCTCCACATCTCTCTGCAGGTGACTGGAAAGCAAGTCAAGCTGCAGGCGATCATTGACTATGGAGCCTGTAGTTGTTTCGTGGATATCAACCTCGCAAAGAACTTGCACATACCCCTTAAACTAAAGGAACAAAGACTTGACGTACATTTAGCAGATGGTACTGCTCCCAGCTCTGGACCTGTCACTCAGGAGACCATCCCTGTCCTTGCCACCATGGATGCAGACTATGAAGGGAGGGCCTGTGTAACCCAGAATCCTTTGGAGAGGTTGGGAAACCCTTGTTTCAGCTACCCATGCATCTCCTATGTCTAAGTCACCCTGTGTTCATTAGGGGCACAGGGTGACTGAGAAAATGTGACTTGGATTACTTAAAATGGGACAGTAATATTTATCCACAATATCTCCCAGGATATGTATAAAGACTATTCTTGGTTTGGTTGATTCTGAACTCGACATGTTAATTGAAAGAGCCGATTACATTGGCCTCTGTACAATGTAGGAGACGGGCCGACTCCTACTGGAGCTTCTGCTATTGTGAGAAGCTTTGCTGTGTTTATATTTATGATAATGTTGATTGTGTCTTCTGAGCTAAAAGACGGCAAGTCTGTCCTGAAAGGTCATGCCTCTGAGTCACCTAGGCTGTCTAAACGATTAGTTAATTAGCTCATGTTAATTAGGTTTCTGGTTACAGTTTGTATTGTCATTCTGGTGTATATATTTGTGTGAGCTCTCAAAATAAACAGTCCATGTTCAAGTGGTGTAACTGAGCTAGTCTCATCTGGATCTTGGTTACAAAATATCGGCTGTAAAATCTGATATCTGAAGGTCCAGATTGGAGGAAGCAGTGTACTGAGGGAAGCACTCAAGCGGAGTGCGACGGGGATCCGTTACATTGGTGACAAGCAGTGGGACACTTTCTGCAGTCTGGGACATCCAAACCTCTACCTGGATCCAAGATTGTGATAGCAGACTTCACCCCTGCAGGGATATGGATCTGGCATCAGAGTTCCCGGGGCTGCTGCGGATCATCCTTTCAGCATACTCCAGGACTGTGTCTGCGGATGAATACCTGGAGCTCAGGCAGCAGATTTGAGTGGAGCTCTGGATTGGAGCCCTCCAGGTCCTTGTTATACAACAGGGCAAGTGCTTTCCAACCCCAGAGCAAAGAGCCAATGACCAACAGGAGTTACAGATGCAATTCCTAGGAGAGCCACCCTGGGACCAATGGGTGTCCGAGTTGGACTGGCTGGTCCAGCAGGAGCTGGACAATCATTATGTGCTCTGCAATGGCACGCAGGGCAGGGATATTTAGGGGAGACAACAGAATGCTCTCCGGAGGGATATGACTTTGGTGGCCCTAGATTGCTGTGGGCTCTTTAATATTCCAAAGGGCCAATTGGTACGAATTAAGAGAAATTGTACAACTGAAGAAGATTTTCTAACCCAAGCCACGTTTATAAGTAACAAATTCAAGGACAAGGGTTATACTGAAGAATTCATCCAAAATCAAATTGATAAGGTAAAAAACTTGGATAGGACTACCATGCTACAAAATAAAAACAAGGACGATCATCAATAACTATCGGAAGCACCTTTTTTAATAAACTACAACATTCAACATAAAGAAATAGAAAAATTGATAAAAAGACACTGGCACATATTAACCACTTGAGCCCCGGACCATTATGCTGCCTAAGGACCAGAGGTCTTTTTCCAATTTGGCACTGCGTCGCTTTAACTGCTAATTGCGCGGTCATGCAATGCTGTACCCAAACGAAATTTGCGTCCTTTTCTTCCCACAAATAGAGCTTTCTTTTGATGGTATTTGATCACCTCTGCAGTTTTTATTTTTTGCGCTATAAACGGAAAAAGACCGAAAATTTTGAAAAAAAATGATATTTTCTACTTTTTGTTATAAAAAAAATCCAATAAACTAAATTTTAGTCATACATTTAGGCCAAAATGTATTCGGCCACATGTCTTTGGTAAAAAAAATGTCAATAAGTGTATATTTATTGGTTTGCGCAAAAGTTATAGCGTCTACAAACTAGGGTACATTTTCTGGAATTTACACAGCTTTTAGTTTATGACTGCCTATGTCATTTCTTGAGGTGCTAAAATGGCAGGGCAGTACAAAACCCCCCCAAATGACCCCATTTTGGAAAGTAGACACCCCAAGGAAATTGCTGAGAGGCATGTTGAACCCATTGAATATTTATTTTTTTTGTCCCAAGTGATTGAAAAATGACAAAAAAAAAAAAAAAAAAAAATATTTACAAAAAGTCGTCACTAAATGATATATTGCTCACACAGGCCATGGGCCTATGTGGAATTGCACCCCAAAATACATTTAGCTGCTTCTCCTGAGTATGGGGATACCACATGTGTGGGACTTTTTGGGAGCCTAGCCGCGTACTGGACCCCAAAAACCAATCACTGCCTTCAGGATTTCTAAGGGTGAAAATTTTTGATTTCACTCTTTACTGCCTATCACAGTTTCGGAGGCCATGGAATGCCCAGGTGGCACAAAACCCCCCCAAATGACCCCATTTTGGAAAGTAGACACCCCAAGCTATTTGCTGAGAGGCATATTGAGTCCATGGAATATTTTATATTTTGACACAAGTTGCGGGAAAGTGACACTTTTTTTTTTTTTTTTTTTTTTTTTTCATAAAGTTGTCACTAAATGATATATTGCTCACACAGGCCATGGGCATATGTGGAATTGCACCCCAAAATACATTTAGCTGCTTCTCCTGAGTATGGGGATACCACATGTGTGGGACTTTTTGGGAGCCTAGCCGCGTACTGGACCCCAAAAACCAATCACTGCCTTCAGGATTTCTAAGGGTGAAAATTTTTGATTTCACTCTTTACTGCCTATCACAGTTTCGGAGGCCATGGAATGCCCAGGTGGCACAAAACCCCCCCAAATGACCCCATTTTGGAAAGTAGACACCCCAAGCTATTTGCTGAAAGGCATGGTGAGTATTTTGCAGCTCTCATTTGTTTTTGAAAATGAAGAAAGACAAGAAAAAACATTTTTTTTTTTCTTTTTTCAATTTTCAAAACTTTGTGACAAAAAGTGAGGTCTGCAAAATACTCACTATACCTCTCAGCAAATAGCTTGGGGTGTCTACTTTCCAAAATGGGGTCATTTGGGGGGGTTTTGTGCCACCTGGGCATTCCATGGCCTCCGAAACTGTGATAGGCAGTGAAGAGTGAAATCAAAAATTCACGCCCTTAGAAAGCCTGAAGGCGGTGCTTGGTTTTCGGGGTCCCGTACGCGGCTAGGCTCCCAAAAAGTCTCACACATGTGGTATCCCCGTACTCAGGAGAAGCAGCAGAATGTATTTTGGGGTGTAATTTCATATATTTCCATGGCATGTTTGAGCAATATATCATTTAGTGACAACTTTGTGCAAAAAAAAAAAAAAAAAAAAAAAAATTTGTCTCTTTCCCGCAACTTGTGTCGCAATATAAAATATTCCATGGACTCGACATGCCTCTCAGCAAATAGCTTGGGGTGTCTACTTTCCAAAATGGGGTCATTTGGGGGGGTTTTGAACTGTCCTGGCATTTTATGCACAACATTTAGAAGCTTATGTCACACATCACCCACTCTTCTAACCACTTGAAGACAAAGCCCTTTCTGACACTTATTGTTTACATGAAAAAGTTTTTTTTTTTGCAAAAAAATTACTTTGAACCCCCAAACATTATATATTTTTTTAAAGCAAATGCCCTACAGATTAAAATGGTGGGTGTTTCATTTTTTTTTTTCACACAGTAATTGCGCAGCGATTTTTCAAACGCATTTTTTGGGGAAAAAACACACTTTTTTTAATTTTAATGCACTAAAACACGCTATATTGCCCAAATGTTTGATGAAATAAAAAAGATGATCTCAGGCCGAGTACATGGATACCAAACATGACATGCTTTAAAATTGCGCACAAACGTGCAGTGGCAACAAAATAAATACATGTTTAAAAGCCTTAAAAAGCCTTTACAGGTTACCACTTTAGATTTACAGAGGAGGTCTACTGGAAAAATTACTGCCCTCGATCTGGCCTTCGCGGTGATACCTCACATGCATGGTGCAATTGCTGTTTACGTTTGACGACAGACCGCCGCTTGCGTTCGCCTTAGCGCGAGAGCAGGGGGCGACAGGGGTGTTTTTTTTTTTTTTTTTTTTTTCTTTATTATTTTTTTGCTTTTTTAATCTTACTTTTAAACTGTTCCTTTCATATTTTTTTTTTTAATCATTTTTATTGTTATCTCGGGGAATGTAAATATCCCCTATGATAGCAATAGGTAGTGACAGGTACTCTTTTTTGAAAAAATTGTGGTCTATTAGACCCTAGATCTCTCCTCTGCCCTCAAAGCAAATGACCACACCAAGATCGGTGTGATAAAATGCTTCCCCAATTTCCCAATGGCGCTATTTACATCCGGCGAAATCTAAGTCATGAAATACTCGTAGCTTCCGGTTTCTTAGGCCATAGAGATGTTTGGAGCCACTCTGGTCTCTGATCAGCTCTATGGTCAGCTGGCTGAATCACCGGCTGCATTCTCAGGTTCCCTGTTGAGACAGGAGAGCCAGAGAAAAACACGGAAGACGGTGGGGGGGGGGGGCATTCCCTCCCACGGCTTGTAAAAGCAGTCTAGAGGCTAATTAGCCGCTAGGATTGCTTTTACATGAAAGCCGACCGCTGGCTGAAAAGAATGATACCAAGATGATACCTAAACCTGCAGGCATCATTCTGGTATAACCACTCAAAGTCGTGAATGGCGTACCTGAAGACAAAAAAATGGTTAACAATGGTTAACAATAAAGCACAGTAAAGTGTAAATAATTACACACCTGAAAAACAAACATGATAAAACATAATAACAATAACAATAACAATAACAATCAATAACAATAACAATAACAATAAAACATTGCAGAATAGAATACAGTAAAAAAGAGCAGAACAATAGAGAGAGAGAATAGAGAGAGAGAGAACAATAAAACAACAACTATTTTTTTTTATTTCATATTTTTTTTTTTTTTACACTTTTTTTGTAACTAACTTTTATAACGGTAACCGGTTCCAGGTTCGGGTCTCTCAAAATGCGATGGCATCTTGGGAGACCCTGTGAAAGTGTGCCTAGTCTGTGCAATGCTGTACCCTACGCTAATACTCAACTAGTGTATGGTAGCGTTCAAAACATTCACCAATGCAAAGACCAGGATTGTCAGGACAGGAGGGACAATAATAGCGGGTGTCACGCCTATATCCTCGCTTGCTGCAGACACGACATCTTTTTTGGGGGGGTTCGCTGGGTAGGGGTACTCGGGAGGACATAAAAATGCCTCTCATGCAGCCGACTGCATTTGGTTGGGGATGTGAATGGGGGAAGTACGGGCGCTGCAGAAGCGGTGGGTTCCCAATTAGGATTGGCGAATGCAGCAGGAAGGGCACTATGGGCACGACGGGCCTGTGTTTGTCTTTTTGGTGGCAGCGGGACACTACTTGTGCTTGCCACCTCACCAGCTTGAACTGCACTTATGGGACTCGCCACGTCACCAAGTGTTACTGCAGTGCTGGTTTGACTACGACCGGGGTGTACTAGGCCGCTGGCGCTTGCCAGTTCACCAAAACACTACCAAAAAACTGTTAGCGATCGCAGGGATCAGGCCTGACTCTGCGAACGCTGCAGTTATGCGTTTAGTGTTTTGTAAGTGACAGTGATCGATCGATACCGCACTTGGGTGGGCTGGGCTGGGCCGGGCGGAGGGGCAAAACGCAGGTGCTAGCAGGTATCTGGGCTGATTCCGCTAACACTGCGTTTTTGGGAACCCTAAACTGCTGGTGACGCTAGTATAGATCTGATCGGATCAGATATTGATGCGATCAGATACTATACCACTAAGGGAGGTGTACAGTGCGTGCGTGGGTGTTAGCGGTACTGGCGCTAATCTGACGCTGCCTGGGGCTGGTGCTTGCCAGTTCACCAAAACGCTACAAAAAAAACTGTTAGCGATCGCAGGGATCAGGCCTGACTCTGCGAACGCTGCAGTTATGCGTTTAGTGTTTTGTAAGTGTCAGTGATCGATCGATACTGCACTTGGGTGGGCTGGGCTGGGCCGGGCGGAGGGGCAAAACGCAGGTGCTAGCAGGTATCTGGGCTGATTCCGCTAACACTGCGTTTTTGGGAACCCTAAACTGCTGGGGACGCTAGTATAGATCTGATCGGATCAGATATTGATCCGTTCAGATATTATACCACTAAGGGAGGTGTATGGTGCGTGCGTGGGTGTTAGCGGTACTGGCGCTAACCTGACGCTGCCTGGGGCTGGTGCTTGCCAGTTCACCAAAATGCTACCAAAAAAACTGTTAGCGATCGCAGGGATCAGGCCTGACTCTGCGAACGCTGCAGTTATGCGTTTAGTGCCTTGTAAGTGACAGTGATCGATCGATACTGCACTTGGGTGGGCCGGGCGGAGGGACAAAACGCAGGTGCTAGCAGGTATCTGGGCTGATCCCGCTAACACTGCGTTTTTGGGAACCCTAAACTGCTGGGGACGCTAGTATAGATCTGATCGGATCAGATATTGATCCGATCAGATACTATACCACTAAGGGAGGCGCATGCTGCGTGCGTGGGTGTTAGCGGTACTGGCGCTAATTTGACGCTGCCTGGGGCGACGCATATCACCGCCGGGCGATCGGGGGGCTAAACCTTTATTCGGTAATAAACGGCGGGTGCCCTGACACTATAAAAAATAAACGAACTAACCAGCGTCAACCGTAACGGTTATACGGTGATCAGTGGTGAAAGGGTTAACTAGGGGGCAATCAAGGGGTTAAAACATTTATTAGGTAGTATATGGGGGTCCCTGACGCTATAAAACGCTGACGGCGAACCTAAATATTTACCTCACTAACTAGCGTCACCAGCGACACTAATACAGCGATCAGAAAAATGATCGCTTAGCGACACTGGTGACAGGGGGTCATCAAGGGGTTAAAACTTTATTAGGGGGGGTTAGGGGGGTACCCTAGACCTAAAGGGGGGTAATATACACTGTCCCAACACTGTCACTGTCACAAACTGACACTATGCAGTAATCAGAAAAAAAAAAAAAAAAACTGCTGGTGTCAGTTTGTGACAGGGGGGGGGGGGGTGATTGGGGGGGGATCGGGGGGCGATCGGGGGGGGGATCGGGGTGATTTGTGTGCCTGGCATGTTCTACTGTGTGTGTAGTGTTTGGTGCACTCACATACTTGTCGTCTCTCCTCGGGCCGGAACGGAAAATACCGACCCGAGGGGAGATGACATCACTTCCTTTGCTGCTGTTTAGCATACAGCAGCAAAGGAGTGTTTTCATTGGCCGGCGGCGATCGCGAGGGGGGGGCCACGAACGGATGGTCTCCCCCTCATCACCGATCGCCGGGGGACAAACGACGACCGCCTCGGGCACCGGGGGGGGGTCCGATCGGACCCCCCACCCGCGGAAGGCAAATCACGTACCCTGTACGTGATTTTGCCTGTCCGTGCCACTTTGCCGACGTACATCGGCGTGAGGCGGTCGTCAAGTGGTTAACCACCTCGATACAGGGCACTTTCACCCCCTTCCTGCCCAGGCCATTTTTCAGTTTTCAGCACTGTCGCAATTTGAATGACAATTGCGCAGTCATGTTACACTGCACCCTAATGAAATTTTTATCATTTTTTTCCCCACAAATAGAGCTTTCTTTTGGTGGTATTTGATCGCCTCTGTGGTTTTTATTTATTGCGCTATAAACAAAAGAAGAGGGACAATTTTGAAAAAACACAATATTTTTTACTTTTTGCTATAATAAATATCCAATTTTTTTTTTGACAATTTTTTTCCACAGTTTAGGCCAATATGTATTCTTCTACATATTTTTGGTAAAAAAAAAAATCGCGATAAGCAAAGTTTGCGCAAAAGTTATAGCGTCTACAAAATAGGGGATAGATTTATAACATTTTTATTTATTTATTTATTTTTTACTAGTAATGGCGGCGATCTGCGATTTTTATTGTGACTGCAATATTGCAGCGGACATATCGGACACTTTAGACACGTTTTTGGGACCATTCACATTAATACAGCGATCCGTGCTATAAAAATGCATTGATTACTGTGTAAATGTTACTGGCAGGGAAGGGGTTAATGTGTGACCTAGGGAGGTGATTCTAACTGTGGGGGGAGGGGACTGACTGGGTAAGGTGACCGATCGGTGTCCCTATGTACAAGGGACACACCATCGGTCTCCTCTCCTCTCTGACAGGACGTGGATCTGTGTTTACATGCACAGATCCACGGTCCTGCTCTGTTACCCGGAAATTGCGGGTGCCCGGCGGACATCGCGCGCCCCCTAGTGGCTCGGGAGGGCGATCACGTCATATGACGTCCACCCAGAACAATAGATGCCTCGTCCCGCCGTCATATGACGGTGGGCGGTGGCTTAGTGGTTAAAAAGTGACAGACATCTCAATGAAATTCTTCCTGAAAAACTGCACATACTCTATAAGAGAGCACCAACCTTAAGAGACATTATTGTAAAAAACTTTTTGAACCACCTAAAACTAAGGGTTATTCCTTTTTTAATGGGGAAGGCTTTTTCCCTTGCAAATATTGCTTTGCGTGTAAACACTCTAAGAAACCACAAATAAAACGTACACAGTTTGCCTCCATTAAAACAGGACAAAACTATCCGATTAAGGACTTTATCAGTTGTCACATGGAGGGGGTAGTGTACATTTTACAATGTAGCTGTAATCTGCAATATGTCAGGAGAACAAAAAGACCACTAATGGTTAGGATAGGGGAACATGTTCAAATCATCATTAAAGGTTTCCTGAAACACAATGTATCAAGAGACTTTGCCCAAGTACACAACAATGACTAAACATTTACAATTTTGGGGCATAGAGAAATACAACAGACCGTGGAGGGGGGCACATAAAGTTAGTTCAATCAGTCAAAAAGAATCCAAATGGATACACAGTTTACATACTCTTGTACCTGACGGCCTCAATGTGGAATTTGACTTGAACTGTTTTCTGAGTAATTTTTGACTTTTCATTTTACAAAACTGCTATGCTCATTGTGTCATTTCCGGAACTATATTCGCTTTATTTTTTTCAAAAATTATCTTCTCATTCAGGAGGTCACTTTAATCAGCCTGATCAATTTTGGATCGCTATGTTAGTAAATGTCCCATGATTTTACCTAACATTAGAGTATTGGGGTCTCTATATATTCCTATTCCAATTTTAACCCTATTTTTATTCTCAAATTCATCTTATTCTTTTATATACATAAAGATTTTCATATTCAATTTTAAATGTATTTATTTAGGTTATTATATTCATGCATTTTTTAATAATGTAATTTATTAATGCATTTTTAGAATATAGCCATTAATATAGAATCCTACCTACAAAATGTCCGCTACCATGAGAACGACAATTCTCACAAGGAAAAAATTCACCCAACTTTATTTTAAAATGTTCCCGATTTCAATTCACCTTCATCTTCCAAAAAATGGTGGCCGTCATGGTGAAGACACTTTTTAAACAAAATGGCCGTTAATTCACTTCCTGTTCCTACACATAAATAGAATGGCTCAACAACCAATCCGGTTCCCCTGATGAAGTCACGTGTTGTAATGAAACGTGCGTAGGGATTGGCCGGAAGTCTGAGAGTCAGGAAGTGATGCAAGGAGTTTGTTTGACACATGGATACACAAAGATAAGCTTGTTTTTATCTTTTTAAATGTAACTTGGCATTTCTAATAAACTGTATTATCTTTACACATTACACTATGGGAGGCCTGTTTTCTTTTATTTCTTTTAATGGCGAATATTGAACGTCCATAATGAAACCATGAGATCCTGAGGCTAACCAAGCTGTCAGCAGGGAGAAGGTTTATTCAGCAGATCGCGAACCACGTCCATAACCCTCCACACGGACATCGATTGGAAACCCAGCGATATACAGGTGATCCCATCTCAGGATACCGATCTAAGGCTTATTGTTCTCCATCTGGCGGTAAAAGCTCTGGGAGCGTTACATGACTATCTAGTCACGAAGATTAACATCAATTTCACAACATAATTGTCTATTTAGAAGATTCACCAGGATTATGGACATTCATGATTATTGCCACTAATTTATCACTTTGATTTGGACTTTTTGATGTATACATACTCATTTTGGATTTCAATTACTGTGTTTACTTTTTTTACCAATGATTTGGATTATTTCACCTTAATATGTTAGAAGTCTGCGCGGATCACTTTTATTATTATTTACAACAGGGCAAGTGCTTTCCAACCCCAGAGCAAAGTGACCAACAGGACTTACGGATGCCATTCCTGGGAGAGCTGCCCCAGGACCAATGGGTGTCCGAGTTGGACAGGCTGGTCCAGCAGGAGATAGAGCTGGACAATCATTATGGGCTCTGCAATGGCACGCAGGGCAGGGATATTTAGGGGAGACAACAGAATGCTCTCTGGAGGGATATGACTTTGGTGGCCCTGGATTGCTGTGGGAGAGCCTTACAGATCGTTTTGTGTTTGGCGATGAAGGAGAACCTACCCTTAAGGGCCTGCAAAATTTTAGAGAGGCTATGCGCGGTCCTGCAGGGGTCTCAGAGCTTAAACCTGATCTGGAAAATTTGCCAAGGAAAGAACAGCATCTGGAATGGCATGCAGAAAACTGCTAGAACACATTCAGCAGCAAGCCAGAGAATCGGCAGTGGAAACTCCAGAGATTGTCGTACCCAAAGCTGAAGTGTTGACAACAGGGCAGAGCTCTGCCTACCTCTGCCCAGCACCAATAACATCTTCTGGGTTCTACGGGCAGGAGATGGTGAACCTCTATCCCTATACACCAGTTAGAGACTGGGGATTTGATAGACTTTTCTGCTGAGGAAGAACAACCTGGTGAGCCTCCAGCAGAAGAGCTGGCATCAGGGCCAGACGTCACTGAGCTCTGCCAAGCACCAACAGCAGCTTCAGCCTCCCTGAGAGAAGAGGCAGTCAGCCTTTCTCCCACAACACTGACAGAGACATGGGATTTTCCGCCAGTAGCATCTGTGGAGTTACCAGAAACTTCTCCAGCTGAAACGCTGACAACTGGACAGAGGGTCCAAGACCTCTGCCCTACACCTGCGGCAGTTCCGGAGGCCCAGGGTGAGAAGGTGGAGGTCTTTCCTCCCCAGCAAGGATCCATGCACCTGGGAGAAAGTACCAGCAGCCAGATGAGGGTAAGGGAGATGAAGCAGCCGGCTTCCCCTCCCAGCAGCAGATGGCACCCCAGAATGTTGCCATCAACCTAGCAGAAGGGCTGGCAACAGGGCAGAGTGCTACTAGCCTCTGCCCTCAACATAAAGGGACTTCCAGCAGCAGACGGCACCCCAGAATTATGACACCAACCCAGTTGAAGTTCTGGCAACCAGACAGAGGGTCCAAGACCTCTGCCCCATACCTGCGGCAGTTCTGGAGGCCCAGGGTGAGGAAGTGGCGGTTACTCCTGAGCTGCAGATCAGGATCCAAGGAGAGAATGCAGTCGGCAGCTCACAACTGCAGCTTGATCTGGTGTTGGTGGATGGTTTCCACTAACAGAAAACCAGCAGAAGTGCTGGCAACAGAGCAGAGTGCTATCAACCTCTGCCCAGCACCGGCAACAACTGCAGAGTTCAAGGGAGGTGGGGGTATTCAGCCGGGGTCCCCAGCAGAAGCGCTGGCAACAGGGCGGAGTGCTGCTGGCCTCTGCCCTCAACTAACTGTCATGCGGGCCACGTACCTGAGATGAGACCGAAGTAGTGGGGAGGCCTCCCTTGCACCTCGGGTCCTTGAAGCCTCTGAAGATGGAGACAGAGAATTGGTGGACACCGAGTGGCATGGGTGCCAGGGGTGCAGAGCACTGTGCAAGCCTCAGTCCAAGATCTGAGCCGAGGTCAAGTCCAGTTTGGCAACGAAGTATAAAAGGGTTAATCAGAAGAAGAATGGTCGAGATCCAAGCTGGGGTCGGTTCCAATCTGGCAGCTGAGTACAAAAGGGGCAAAGAAGTAGAATGGTCAAGGTACAAATCCGAGGTCAATGGCAAGCAGCAATCAACAGTAGTCAAATAGGTTTCCAGGTCACAACAAGTTCAGACAGATCACACACTAGCACAGGAACAAGGGGGGACTGAAGATAATCCAGCAATTTGGCAGTGTCTGGGCTGGGCTTATATAGGAACGTTTGAGGTCACTTCCTGTGCACCTCCTGGACATTTTCCCGCATTTTTCCATCAGGTTGAGGTCGCTTCCTATGCGCCTCCTGGGCATTTTCCTGCCTTTTTCCATCAGGTCTTCTGCGTAGGTGCGGGTTGGCGCACTGAGGCGTTTTTGGCACATGCTCAGTTGGCACGGATTTCCTTATGCGGCAACGCGCCATTGGTGCATGTGTAGTAAGCCCTGGAATCTTACAGAGCCCCCCTGAAGGGGCAGACTCTGGACGCCCGTCCAGGATGAAGCTCGCTGAAAGAACTGCTGGAGAAGATCTGGAGCATGGATATACGACGGGTTCCCAGGAATTCTCTTCAGGGTCGTAACCCCTTCACTGTACCAGAAATTGGCATCCGCGGTCCCTTCTACGGCAGTCCAGGATGGCCTCCACCTCGTACTCCTCAATCCCTTTAATCATAGAGGGAGGAGGAGGACGGGCTCCACGTTCTCCAAAGGGGTTCGGGGCCACAGGCTTCAGAAGGGAGGCATGGAAGACAGGGTGGATCCAGTAAGTAGATGGCAGTTTGAGTTTGTAGACAGCAGGGTTGAATTGGGACAGGACAGGGAAGGGCCCAATGAACTTAGGGCCCAATTTCTTGGAGAGACAGGCTAATTTCAAAAGCCTGGCAGACAGCCAAACCTTGTCTCCCGGTTGAAGATCTAGGTCCCCCCACCGCCTTTAATCATAGTTGGTCTTGTAATCCAGCTGTGCCTTGGCCATGGCATCCTTTAGGAGCTCTAAGTTATTGTGTAGAAATTCCACTCTGTTCCAGACAGCTGGGAGCAAAGCGGACGCGGGTAGGACAGGGGAAAAAGAAGGGTGGTACCCCAGGTTGGCGTAGAACAGTGATTGCTTAGTGGTAGAATGTATTGCGTTGTTGTATGCAAATTCTGCGTAAGGAAGTAGGGACGCCCAATTATCTTGGACAAAGGTGGAGAAACAACGAAGGTACTGTTCAAGAGTTTGGTTTGAGCATTCTGTTTGTCCATTGGTCTGAGGGTGGTAGGCTGAAGAGTAGTGGTTCTCGATGTCTAGAGCAAGACAGAGCTCCTTTCAGAATTTAGAGGTGAATTGAACCCCACGATCCAATACAATATTGCTGGGGACCCCATGGAGGCGTATGATCTCCTTGATAAAAGCCTGAGCTGTTTCTGGGGCGGAAGGAGTGTCAATCATAGGAATAAAATGAGCCATTTTTATAAGACGGTCCACAACAACAACTATGGATGTAAACCCATCAGAGGGTGGTAGCTCCACTATGTAATCCATGCTGATATGTTCCCAGGGTCTGGAGGGAACAGGCAGGGGGTGTAGGAGACCCCATGTTTTATTCTTTTCAGTTTTGCTGTGATTGCATACTGGGCAGGAATTGACATAAGCGTGGCAGTCTGCCTTGAGGGTAGGCCACCAAAAGGTTCGCAAAAGCAGATCGGTGGTTTTGATCATCCCGAAATGCCCTGCTAACTTGTTGTCATGGCAGAGTTTGAGCATAGGAACTCTCAGTTGAAGAGGCACAAACACAGCATGGTCATGGAAGAAAAGTCTGTCCTTTTCTTGCAGATGTTCTCCTGAGGGCAGTTGGTCTAGAGAGGAGGCCAGTTTAATCCTGGACAAGAGGTCATCCGTAAGTAAGAAGAAATTATAGGCAGGGAGTATTGCGTCCATCATTGGCGAGTTATCTGATGTGGGGACAACTTCCTGGAAAAGAAGGCAACAGGATGCAACATGGCTGTGGTTTCGTGGAGCTGAGAAAGGACTGCCCCAACTGCAATCTCTGAAGCATCGACCTCCAACACGTAAGGCAGGGCTGGTTCGTGATGATGAAGGATCGGGGCAGAGGTGAATTGCTTCTTGAGTTTGTCTAAAGTGATTTGCGCTGAGGGGGACCACAGAAAATGGCTGTTTTGCTTGGTAAGTTGTGTGAAAGGTGAAATTATTGACGAGAAGCCTTTCATGAATCTTCTATAAAAAATGGTGAATCCCACGAACCTCTGGATGCTCTTACAGTCCGAGGGTACTGGCCATTCAAGAACTGCAGTTACCTTCTGGGGGTCCATGGATATGCCAGAAGTCAAAATAATGAGGCCAAGGAATTGTATGGTATCTTTCTCAAACTCACATTTTTCAAGCTTGGTGTAGAGTTTATGGGCTTGGAGGCGAAAAAGGACTTTTCGCATATGAATGTGATGTGCCTCGAGGGAAGGTGAAAAAACAAGTACAACTAAGTACACTATCCTGAAGAGGTCAAGAAAATCCCGAAAGATGTCGTTCACCAAGTGTTGGAAAGTTGCTGGGGCATTACACATTACCAGATACTCAAAATGGCCAAACCTAGTACGAAAGGCCGTTTTCCATTCATCGCCGTCTCTTATCTGTATTAAATTGTAGGTTCCCCGTAGGTCCAATTTTGAAAAGGCCTTGGTGGTGCGGAACCTCTGAACAAGCTCAGGGACTAGAGGCAACGGGTACCGATTCTTGATTGTGATGCTGTTCAATTCTCTGTAGTCAATACATGGTCTTAAAGAATGGTCCTTGTTTTCCACAAAGAAGAGTCCAGTGCCAGCAGGGAGGTAGAGGGCCGGATGAACCCTTTCCTAAGATTGTCATCAATGTATTTTCGGAGTACTTCTAATTCTGGCTCAGAGAGTGGGAAGATCCTCCCAAATGGTATTGCAGAACCAGGGAGAAGCTCAATAGGGCAATCATACAGCCAATGAGGCGGTACAGATTCAGCCCCCTTCTTGTTGAAGACATCCAGGAAGTCTCTGTAAACCTGGGGGAGAAGAGTGTTGTTGTCATGAAGATCCTGCCAGTAACCGGTGTCCCAGGCGCACGGGAACCCGGCCACGGGTCCCATTGCGCATGCACGCGCGTTCACAGGTGCGGTCACGCACGGGCACGCGCGCGCGCACTCCCGCTGGTGTCAGGCGGGCTATTTAAACCTGCCTGTCACACTCCATCCCCGCTGTCTGCTCTACAGCGTTCTGTGAGTGTTACCTGATCTGATCTGTGTTTCCTGTTATCTGACCCGGCTTCCTGTTTGACGATCCTGCTATCTGCCTGCACCAGACCCTCTTGGCTTGCCTGACCATCCCTCTGCATTACCCCTGGTACCTCTGCTGTCCGAACGTTACTGACCACCGGCTTGTTGACCCTCCGCTGTGTTCATCAGCTTCCAGTCTGCTATTACCTGCTGTTGTTCCTGGTTCCAGTCCAGCTTCCAGTCTGCTATTACCTGCTGTTGTTCCTGGTTCCAGTCCAGCGTTCCAGGCTACCTTCTGCTGTGTTCCAGCCCAGCGTTCCAGGCTACCTTCTGCTGTGTTCCAGCCCAGCGTTCCAGGCTATCTTCTGCTGTGTTCCAGCCCAGCGTTCCAGGCTATCTTCTGCTGTGTTCCAGTCCAGCGTTCCAGTCTATTACCTGCTGTTGTTCCTGGTTCCAGTCCAGCGTTCCAGGCTACCTTCTGCTGTGTTCCAGCCCAGCGTTCCAGGCTATCTTCTGCTGTGTTCCAGCCCAGCGTTCCAGGCTATCTTCTGCTGTGTTCCAGTCCAGCGTTCCAGTCTATTACCTGCTGTTGTTCCTGGTTCCAGTCCAGCGTTCCAGGCTACCTTCTGCTGTGTTCCAGCCCAGCGTTCCAGGCTATCTTCTGCTGTGTTCCAGTCCAGCGTTCCAGTCTATTACCTGCTGTTGTTCCTGGTTCCAGTCCAGTGTTCCAGGCTATCTTCTGCTGTTGTTCCAGTCCAGATTCCAGTCTGCTATTACCTGCTGTTGTTCCTGGTTCCAGTCCTGCATTCCAGTCTCTGTCCTCAGTCTACTCCTCAGACTACTGACTCCAGAGGGTGCCACCACTACTGAACTTCAGCAACTGTTGATCCTGCCAGGCACCCATACCACTCTTCACTCCTGGCCCTCTGTCTCCATTCCAGGGGAACGGGAGTGGGAGCTGTAAGGGAGGTCTTTTCCTGCACTTCAGGCTCACAACCTACCAGGTACGTGACAGTAGCAGACAGCCATGTCTGAGCCTGAGCAGGGAACGTCTCCCATGGAGGAACTCTGTGCACACCTGGCAGGATTGACTGAAGCAGTCAAAAATCTGCAGCAAGGATACACCAGACTGGAGGAACGAGTGTTAACCCTGTCTAACCCCATTGGGGCCCAGGGAGCTTCCTCTGCTCCTGCTCCTTCAGTTGGGCCTTCCTCAATGGTGGTGATGCTCCCTCCGGAACCTAAGGTTCCCTCACCTGAACGTTTCTTTGGAAATCGCCATAAGTTCAGAGCCTTCCGCAACTCCTGTGAACTATTTTTTGCTCTTCAGCCACGTACCTTTTCCCTGGAGGCTACAAAGGTGGGCTACGTGATTTCTCTACTCTCTGGTGACCCCCAAACCTGGGCCCATCGCCTCTTAGAGCAAAAGGACATATCTCTGACCAACCTCTCCACTTTCTTTGACACACTAGGCCAGTTATATGATGACCCCCAGCTATCTGTAACTGCAGAGGCAGCTCTACACTCCCTTCAACAAGGTCGCAGAGCAGCAGAGGATTATGTGGCTGAATTCAGGAAGTGGAGTGCGGATACTAACTGGAACGATGCGGCTCTCCGTTATCAATTTCGGTTGGGACTTTCTGATCCTCTGAAGGATGAACTGGCCAGGGTGGGTACACCACAGACTTTAAATGCTTTAATCGATCTAGCTATCCAGATCGATCGACGCCTACGAGAGCGCAGGTCTGAGAGAGCTATGGGGTCTTCTCGTCCAACTTGGGTTACCCCTAAGGTTCCCCATCACCCATCATCAACACCACCTACCTCCACGCTTAACTTACCTGAGCCAATGCAATTAGGAGTCCTGCGGCCTTCACTCACCCCAGAGGAACGACAACGTCGTCGAGCAAATAACTTGTGCCTGTATTGTGGGTGTCAGAGGGTTAACACAGTCAGAGCCTGTCAGTATCGGCGCGTCCCGGTGCGCCTGCGCGGTAGAGCCTCACATCAGCACGTACGGGCACACGATCGGCGGGTACGAGCACGTGATCCGAACGGGTTAGCACACGTGGGCACATGAACGCATGCACGTACAGCGGGACGTCCCCTTGGCGGGCCTATATAAAGGAACAATGTGAGGGAAAATGTAGCGCATAAATTGTGCAAAAAGTTTTCAATCAGGAAAACAGCTAAAAATAAATATCAATGAATAGTGAACACAGCCATGATATCACTCAAAAAGTCTCTCAAATGAAGGTAAATGAAGTCCCGTGAGGTGAAATGTCCCACTGGAAAGTGTGTATAAACGTGTGACAGCCAATGCTCAAACACAGGTAGATCGTCAAATCATCGAACAACAGTATCCAATAATTGCACGAATTCGCATTCGGTGAGAATGGTGTGTAAGAAACTCTTACCAGATAAATTGGACTCCCTTGTCAGCGACAGGGAATCACTCGAGCGTGTTGCCTCTCAGGGCCTGGAAGCGGACATCAGGACTCTGCGAACCTTGTGGGTCAAACTGCATGAATCTCCCGGGGCCGCCAGGTGGGTCCTCCCAAAGGATGGCCAAGGTGCGAATCAGAGGGATCAGTGCATCACGCCTCAAACTGGAGTGGAAGTTGGTTATATCTCTCAGATGGTATGTGGAGAAAAAATAAACAGGCTCCACATAGTGTAGATGAGCAAGTTGGGATTTTTTATTGCTAAAAAAGCCTGATTACAATAAAAATGTGATCACAAGATATAAAAACAAGAATGGGCAACAAGAAGGATGCTGAGAGCGCCCAAATGCCTTGTGCTCATTGCTGGTTTGTCTTCTCAGCTTCCAGTGTTCCGTTTGTCCTTTGCATACCTGTTCCTGCCTGTTGTGACCCGGACCGTTCGACTACCTTGCTTATCCTCTCTCCAGTGTTTGACCCTCGGCTTGATTAAGGACTTCTCTGCTTATCTTCTCTCCAGTGTTTGACCCCCGGCTTGATTACGACTCTTCTACTGATCCTCTCTCCAGTGTTTGACCCTTGGCCTGCTAAACGGACTTGTCTTGTTTAGACCTGTACTACGATTACCTGGTGTTTGACCCTCTGCCTGCTCAACGGACTTGCCTTGCCTCAACCTGTGCTTGCTACCACGCTTTCCAGTGTTTGACCCTCGGCCTGCTTAATGGACTTGTTCTGCTTAACCCTGTGCTTCTCCTCAGCTCTGTTCCTGGTTCCAGGTTAAGTGTTGGAGTCCCTGCCAGTCTTCTCTCCAGCTTAGCAACCAGTCCATGCTACACGGGTTCTACACATCTGGTGAAACCTTGGTGACCTGCACACCTGCTGGCAACCCGTGCCTCTCCGTGCCTGATTCCCTCTGTACCACCTTTAGGGGTATCTGGCACCTAGTTGCTAGGGGAGCCGCTCTCAGCATTCCGGCCTTGGTGAGTACCTGACAGTACAAACCAGCCATATCAGAGGCCGACAGAGCCGGCTCTCCCCTCGAGGCCCTCTGCCAGCAGGTTACAGCCCTTACACAGGCTGTCCAGAGACTGCAGGATGGATATTTCCAAATTGAGGGTCGCCTTCAACATATAACAACTTCCTCAGCTCCCCCGGAAGCACCGTCAGCTTCATCCAGTGGGATTTCTTCTTCACAGAACCAAGTCAACCCAGTCATGATGGCCATCCCTGAACCTAGGGTTTCCAGTCCAGAACGGTTTTCCGGAATTCGAAAGAAGTTCAGAGCCTTCAAGAACGCTTGTCAGCTTTACTTGGCCCTTCAACCCAGGACTTTTCATTCTGAAGCTGTAAAGGTGGGGTTTGTCATTTCGCTTCTGTCAGAAGAACCCCAAGCTTGGGCCCATAACCTCTTAGAACAGAAAAGCCCCCTCTTGGATACGGTAGAAACCTTTTTCAATGCTATGGCACAGCTGTATGACGACCCACAACGCACTGCCACAGCTGAATCCATCCTACACACCCTGACCCAGGGAAAGAGACCAGTGGAAGACTACACCGTTGAATTCCGGAAATAGTCTGGGGACACCAACTGGAATGAGGCCGCTTTAAAGTACCAATATCGCCAAGGTCTATCAGAAAATTTAAAAGATGAATTAGCTCGGATGGATACTCCTTCCCTGGAAGAATTAATACAACTAGCAATTAAGCTTGACAGACGCCTGCGTGAACGCCGCTCCGAACGCTTCCAGTCCTCACGACCCACCTGGATGTTACCTCGCATTCCTCCTGTTCCAGCACCTTCTGCCGTACCTTCCTCTTCCTCGGACCACGAACCTATGCAGTTGGGATTGGTACGTTCTCCACTCACCCCTGATGAAAGACTCCGCCGGCGCCAAGCCAACCTTTGCCTTTATTGTGGGGAGGCCGGTCATTTCTTACGCAACTGCCCCGTGAGACCCAGTAAGTGCCAGCGACAGTACACTGTAAACTTTCAAGTTACCGGCTCTACCCAATCTCACTTTGTCCTTCCGGTCTCATTACAGGTGGCGGAAGAGGAGGCTCGGCTGCTGGCCATCATTGACTCCGGAGCATGCAGTTGTTTCCTGGATGCATCTCTGGCCCACACCCTGCATATTCCCCTCCAAGATAAGAAGCAACCTCTGCAGATACATCTAGCCGATGGATCCCTACCACGTTCGGGACTTGTTACTCAAGAAACCAAACCTATTCTCACCTCCACAGACTCTGGCCACCAAGAATTCCTTTGCTTTAACATCATCAGTTCACCTATGTTCCCTGTTATCCTGGGTTTCCCCTGGTTACAAGTTCATGACCCTCAAATCAGTTGGTCCAAGAAAGAAATCCTCTTCCCATCTATGTACTGCTCTTAACATTGTTTCGTGCCTACCACCAGCACACCGGCCTCTTGTTTGACCCTTCAGTCAATACCAGATAATCTTCAGCATGTCCCTGCAGTATACCACGAATTTCTGGATATTTTTGATAAAAAAAAGGCCGACAGCTTACCACCTCATCGCTCCTATGATTGTCCCATTGACCTTTTACCTGGATCCGAGATTCCCTTTGGTCGCATATTTCCACTATCTGAGACTGAGTTAGAAGCGCTTCGTTCCTATATTGACGAAAACCTGGAGAAGAAGTTCATCCGCCCTTCCTCTTCTCCAGCTGGGGCGGGTATCTTCTTTGTCGAAAAGAAGGATGGATCTTTAAGGCCCTGTGTGGACTATAGAGAACTTTAATAAGATCACTGTGAAGAATAGATACTCGTTGCCTCTCATCTCTGAACTATTCCAGCGCTTCAGAACTGCCCAAGTGTTTACCAAACTAGACCTACGGGGAGCATACAATCTCGTTCGGATACGTGCCGGGGATGAGTGGAAAACAGCCTTTAGATCCAGGTTTGGGCACTTTGAATATCTTGTGATGCCTTTCGGACTCTGCAACGCCCCGGCCACGTTCCAACACCTAGTCAACGACATTTTCCGTGAGTACCTTGATAACTTTGTGATTGTATATCTGGATGATATTTTGATTTTCTCCACCTCACTAGAAGTACATCGCACCCATGTAAAAAAGGTACTCCCGGTTCTCAGGAAACATGGTCTATTCTTGAAAGGGGAGAAATGTGAATTTGAAAGGACCACCATCCAGTTCCTTGGGTTCATCATCTCCACAGAAGGGGTTGCAATGGACCCACAAAAGGTTAGAACCATCCAGGAGTGGCCAGCTCCTTCAGATAAAAAGGGAATCCAGCGGTTTGTTGGCTTTGCCAATTTTTACCGCAGGTTCATTAGAGGATTCTCTTCAATCATTTCTCCCATTACTCGACTCACCCGCCAGCAAGCTAAGTTTCAATGGCCCCAAGAAGCACAGGAAGCCTTTAATAAATTGAAAGATCTTTTTACATCGGCTCCTATTCTACAACACCCAGATCCAGCCTTATCATATGTACTAGAAGTAGATGCCTCTGAATCAGCAACAGGTGCAATCCTGTCCCAACGGAGCGGTCCAAAGGCCCTTCTTCATCCAGTTGCCTTTGCTTCTCACAAATTAAGCCCACCTGAAAGGAACTATGACGTCGGTGACCGAGAACTACTAGCTATAAAATTTGCTCTGGAGGAGTGGAGGTACTTGCTGGAGGGTGCGTCCCAACCCATAATGATCTTTACCGATCATCGGAATCTGGAATATCTCCGAACGGCCAAGCGACTCCGACCCCGACAAGCCCGATGGGCATTATTTTTCTCCAGATTTAATTTTCACATCTCCTACCGACCGGGTTCCAAGAACGGAAAAGCGGATGCACTCTCCCGAATGTTTCCAGAAGTCAATGAAGCAACTGAGCCTGGAACTATCTTATCCCCACATAACTTCCTTCTTATCCAGCCTGATCTCAAGACTGCCATTAAAGAGGCATCCAGCCAATGTACAGAACCTAAAGTACCCTCATTAAGGAAGAGGGATGGCTTACTGTGGGCCCAAAATAAAATATTTGTTCCTTCTCCAGTAAGACTGCAAGTATTACAGAAATTCCATGATCATAAGTTGGCAGGGCACTTTGGAATCCAGAAAACCTCAGAATTAGTTCATCGCTCCTACTGGTGGCCGGGTTGGAGTCAGGACTGTAAAAACTATGTCCAATCCTGTATTACGTGTCAACGTAACAAAGGGTCGAACACTAAGGCTTGGGGGCTCCTGAGACCTTTGCCTGTCCCTGAACGTCCATGGAAGGAGGTCTCTATGGACTTCATTGTAGAACTTCCCCCCTCTGAAAAATTCACTACCATCTTAGTGGTGGTTGACCGCCTCTCTAAGATGGCACACTTCCTGCCCATGATGGGCACCCCTTCTGCTCTGGCTACAGCAAACATTTTTATCAAAGAAATCGTGAGACTTCATGGTGTTCCCCACAACATCGTATCAGACAGAGGTATCCAATTTACCTCAAAATTTTGGAAGGACCTCTGCAGATCCCTTGAAATAAAGACTTCGCTCTCCTCAGCATACCATCCGCAAAGCAACGGTCAAACAGAAAGAACAAATCAAACTCTGGAACAATATCTCCGTTGTTTCTGCTCTGGTTCCCAAGATAACTGGTCCACCCTCCTTCCGTGTGCGGAATTTGCTTACAACAATTCCACTCATTCCGCCATCAACCAAACACCTTTTTGGGCTAATTACGGCTTCCATCCCTCCTTCTTGCCAGATTCTTTTCCTGAAGTGTCAACCCCTGCAGTACAAGACTGGATTAACTTTATCCAAACCAATTTTTTACAGATCCAGGAAACCATGAAAAAGGCTCAAGACAGTTACGAGAAGTACTATAATAGAGGGAGAAGGCCAAACCCAAATTTCAAGATCGGGGACAAGGTATGGCTATCTGCTATTAATCTTAGACTGCCCTGTCCATCCCGCAAGTTAGGTCCAAGGTTCATTGGCCCTTTTGAAATTAAGAAAGTGGTGAACCCCGTGGCTTTCGAATTAGCCCTTCCGGTCACATACAAGATACATCCGGTATTTCATGCATCTTTATTAAAGCCAGTGGTCCCTAGCCCTTTTTCTGGAAGACAGGAACCACCACCTCCTCCAATTGAAATTGAAGGTGAAATAGAATATGAAGTGGAGGCAATAATGGACTGTAGAAAAAGGGGGGGACAGATCCAATATCTTGTTAAATGGAAAGGATACCCTCCAGAAGATAACTCCTGGGAACCATCCAGCAACTTACACGCCCCTCGTTTAGTACGTAATTTCCACAGAAGACAACCTGGAATCTTGCCCAGATTGGGCGTCCGGAGGCTGCCCCTTGGGGGGGGGCACTGTCAGAGGGTTAACACAGTCAGAGCCTGTCAGTATCGGCGCGTCCTGGTGCGCCTGCGCGGTAGAGCCTCACATCAGCACGTACGGGCACACGATCGGCGGGTACGAGCGCGTGATCCGAACGGGTTAGCATGCACGTACAGCGGGACGTCCCCTTGGCGGGCCTATATAAAGGCAGCTATGCCTTGTGCTCATTGCTGGTTTGTCTTCTCAGCTTCCAGTGTTCCGTTTGTCCTTTGCATACCTGTTTCTGCCTGTTGTGACCCAGACCGTTCGACTACCTTGCTTATCCTCTCTCCAGTGTTTGACCCTCGGCTTGATTAAGGACTTCTCTGCTTATCTTCTCTCCAGTGTTTGACCCCCGGCTTGATTACGACTCTTCTACTAATCCTCTCTCCAGTGTTTGACCCTTGGCCTGCTAAACGGACTTGTCTTGTTTAGACCTGTACTACGATTACCTGGTGTTTGACCCTCTGCCTGCTCAACGGACTTGCCTTGCCTCAACCTGTGCTTGCTACCACGCTTTCCAGTGTTTGACCCTCGGCCTGCTTAACGGACTTGTTCTGCTTAACCCTGTGCTTCTCCTCAGCTCTGTTCCTGGTCCCAGGTTAAGTGTTGGAGTCCCTGCCAGTCTTCTCTCCAGCTTAGCAACCAGTCCATGCTACACGGGTTCTACACATCTGGTGAAACCTTGGTGACCTGCACACCTGCTGGCAACCCGTGCCTCTCCGTGCCTGATTCCCTCTGTACCACCTTCAGGGGTATCTCGCACCTAGTTGCTAGGGGAGCCGCTCTCAGCATTCCGGCCTTGGTGAGTATCTGACAGTGGGGAACCCAGGCACTATGTCAGGAACTGTCCCCTCAAACTCCGTAAGTGTTTATCCCTATCTAATGACTATGTGACATCTCTGGTTAAAAATACCACTCACCTTGCTCTTCCTCTTCTGCTACAGCTTCCAGGGAATAGGGATGAGCTTCGAGTTCGAGTCGAACTCATGTTCTACTCGAACATTGGCTGTTCGCAAGTTCGCCGAACAGCGAACAATTTGGGGTGTTCGCGGCAAATTCGAATGCCGCGGAACACCCTTTAAAAGTCTATGGGAGAAATCAAAAGTGCTAATTTTAAAGGCTTATATGCAAGTTATTGTCATAAAAAGTGTTTGGGGACCCGGGTCCTGCCCCAGGGGACATGGATCAATGCAAAAAAAAGTTTTAAAAACGGACGTTTTTTCAGGAGCAGTGATTTTATTAATGCTTAAAGTCAAACAATAAAAGTGTAATATCCCTTTAAATTTCGTACCTGGGGGGTGTCTATAGTATGCCTGTAAAGGGGCGCATGTTTCCTGTGTTTAGAACAGTCTGACAGCAAAATGACATTTGGAAGGAAAAAACTCATTTAAAACTACCCGCGGCTATTGCATTGCCAAAAATACACATAGAAGTTCATTGATAAAAACGGCATGGGAATTCCCCACAGGGGAACCCCGAACCAAAAAAATAAAAAAAAAAATGATGTGGGGGTCCCCCTAAATTCCATACAAGGCCCTTCAGGTCTGGTATGGATATTAAGGGGAACCCCAGCCAAAATTTTTTAAAAAAATTGACGTGGGGTTCCCCCTAAATTCCATATCAGACCCTTCAGGTCTGGTATGGATTTTAAGGGGAACCCCGCGCCAAAAAAAAAAAAAACGGCGTGGGGTCCCCCTAAAAATCCATACCAGACCCTTATCCGAGCACGCAACCTGGCAGGCCGCAGGAAAAGAGGGGGGGACGAGAGTGCGGCCCCCCCCCTCCTGAACCGTACCAGGCCACATGCCCTCAACATTGGGAGGGTGCTTTGGGGTAGCCCCCAAAAACACCTTGTCCCCATGTTGATGAGGACAAGGGCCTCATCCTCACAACCGTGGCCGGTGGTTGTGGGGGTCTGCGGGCGGGGGGCTTATCGGAATCTGGAAGCCCCCTTTAACAAGGGGACCCCCAGATCCCGGCCCCCCCCCTGTGTGAAATGGTAAGGGGGTACTTACCCCTACCATTTCACTAAAAAACTGTCAAAAATGTTAAAAATGACAAGAGACAGTTTTTGACAATTCCTTTATTTAAATGCTTCTTCTTTCTTCCTTCATCTTCTTCTTCTTCTGGTTCTTCTGGCTCTTCTGGTTCTTCCTCCGGCGTTCTCGTCCAGCATCTTCTCCGCGGCGTCTTCTATCTTCTTCTCCTCGGGCCGCTCCGCACCCATGGCATGAGGGGAGGCTCCCGCTCTTCTCTTCATCTTCTTCTCTTCTTCATCTTCTTCTTCATCTTCTTCTTCATCTTCTTCTTCTTCTTCTCTTCTTCATGTCTTCTCCGGGCCGCTCCGCAGCCATGCTGTGGCATGGAGGGAGGCTCCCGCTGTGTGACGGCGTCTCTTCGTCTGACGGTTCTTAAATAACGGGGGCGGGGTCACCCGGTGACCCCGCCCCCCTCTGACGCACGGTGACATGACGGGACTTCCCTGTGGCATTCCCCGTGACGTCACAGGGAAGTCCCGTCAAGTCACCGTGCGTCAGAGGGGGGCGGGGTCACCGGATGGCCCCGCCCCCCGTTATTTAAGAACCGTCAGACGAAGAGACGCCGTCACACAGCGGGAGCCTCCCTCCATGCCACAGCATGGCTGCGGAGCGGCCCGGAGAAGACATGAAGAAGAGAAGAAGAAGAAGAAGATGAAGAAGAAGATGAAGAAGAAGATGAAGAAGAGAAGAAGATGAAGAGAAGAGCGGGAGCCTCCCCTCATGCCATGGGTGCGGAGCGGCCCGAGGAGAAGAAGATAGAAGACGCCGCGGAGAAGATGCTGGACGAGAACGCCGGAGGAAGAACCAGAAGAGCCAGAAGAACCAGAAGAAGAAGAAGATGAAGGAAGAAAGAAGAAGCATTTAAATAAAGGAATTGTCAAAAACTGTCTCTTGTCATTTTTAACATTTTTGACAGTTTTTTAGTGAAATGGTAGGGGTAAGTACCCCCTTACCATTTCACACAGGGGGGGGCCGGGATCTGGGGGTCCCCTTGTTAAAGGGGGCTTCCAGATTCCGATAAGCCCCCCGCCCGCAGACCCCCACAACCACCGGCCACGGTTGTGAGGATGAGGCCCTTGTCCTCATCAACATGGGGACAAGGTGTTTTGGGGGGCTACCCCAAAGCACCCTCCCAATGTTGAGGGCATGTGGCCTGGTACGGTTCAGGAGGGGGGGGCCGCACTCTCGTCCCCCCCTCTTTTCCTGCGGCCTGCCAGGTTGCGTGCTCGGATAAGGGTCTGGTATGGATTTTTAGGGGGACCCCACGCCGTTTTTTTTTTTGGCGCGGGGTTCCCCTTAAAATCCATACCAGACCTGAAGGGTCTGGTATGGAATTTAGGGGGAACCCCACGTCAATTTTTTTTAAAAATTTTGGCTGGGGTTCCCCTTAATATCCATACCAGACCTGAAGGGCCTTGTATGGAATTTAGGGGGACTCCCACATCATTTTTTTTTTTTAATTTTGGTTCGGGGTTGCCCTGTGGGGAATTCCCATGCCGTTTTTATCAATGAACTTCTATGTGTATTGTCGGCAATGCAATAGCCGCGGTAGTTTTAAATGTGTTTTTCCTTCAAAATGTCATTTTGCTGTCAGACTGTTCTAAACACGGGAAACATGCGCCCCTTTACAGGCATACTATAGACACCCCCCAGGTATGAAATTTAAAGGGATATTACACTTTTATTGTTTGACTTTAAGCATTATTAAAATCACTGCTCCTGAAAAAACGGCCGTTTTTAAAACTTTTTTTTGCATTGATTCATGTCCCCTGGGGCAGGACCCAGGTCCCCAAACACTTTTATTGACAATAACTTGCATATTAGCCTTTAAAATTAGCACTTTTGATTATTCATGTTCGTGTCCCATAGACTTTAACGGTGTTCGCGTGTTCGAACGAATTTTTTTCCTGTTCGCATGTTCTGGTGCGAACCGAACAGGGGGGTGTTCGGCTCATCCCTACCAGGGAAGGATCTACAAATCACCGCCATTATTGACTCAGGAGCTTGCAGCTGTTTCATGGATTCTCGTTTTGCCATCCAACACCAAATACCCTTGTCACCTAAAGCCCATGGACTTTCTATCCATCTATCTGATGGGACCGCTATCAAGTCTGGACCTGTCACCCAAGAGACTATGCCAATACCCGTTTTCGTTTCCAACGTCCATCAGGAACAGCTGCGCCTGGACATTATCGCTTCACCCCTGTTCCCCATAATACTCGGCATGCCATGGTTACAGGCCCATAATCCGGACATAAATTGGATCACAGGTGAGGTGACCTTTCCCTCTCCTTACTGCCAACAGTTTTGCAGAACCCAGAACATCCCGGAGAACTCTACTCTGTTATGCCTAGATACAGATCCTAGTCTACTTCAATCCATTCCTTCCGCCTATCATGATTTCCTGGACGTATTTAGTAAACAGAGGGCAGAGGTGTTACCCCCTCACCGGGCCTATGACTATCCCATTGAGTTACTTCCTGGTGCTGAAATTCCTTTTGGAAGAATATTTCCCCTGACTGAGGTGGAGCAAGGGGCATTGAAGGAATACATTGACGAAAACCTCAAAAGAGGCTTCATTTGTCCATCCATGTCCCCCGCAGGTGCAGGCATCTTCTTTGTGCAGAAAAAAGATAAAACCCTCAGGCCGTGTGTGGATTACCGCGAACTAAACAAAATTACTGTGAAGAATCGATACCCTCTCCCCTTAGTACCAGAGTTGTTTCAGAGACTGGGGACGGCTACCATATTCACCAAACTTGATCTCCGTGGAGCCTACAATTTAGTTCGTATCAGGGATGGAGACGAATGGAAGACCGCTTTTCGTACCCGTTATGGACATTTTGAGTACCTCGTGATGCCTTTCGGCCTGTGTAATGCCCCTGCCACATTTCAATACTTTATTAATGATGTGTTACATGACTTTCTAGACCTGTTTGTCATCGTCTATTTAGACGACATATTGATTTTCTCTTCTTCCCTTGAATCCCATCGCAGGCACGTCTGAAGTGTATTGGGCCGACTTCGACAACACGGTCTATATGCAAAGGCTGAAAAATGTGAATTCGAACAGGAAAGTGTTCCATTTTTAGGGTTAGTCATCTCCAGTAAGGGCATTAAAATGGACCCCCAGAAGGTCACGGCTGTTCTAGATTGGCCAGTCCCGACTGATAAGAAAGGAATCCAGCGATTCGTTGGATTCGCTAATTTTTACCGCAAATTTATTAAAGGGTTCTCAGCCATCATTGCACCCATCAGACAGCTTACCAAACAGGGTACACGCTTCCATTGGTCGGCCGAGGCTCAAAAGGCTTTTGAGACTCTCAAGGGCCTTTTTACCTCCGCCTCTGTACTGAAGCATCCAGATTCCTCTCTGCCATTTATTCTAGAAGTGGATGCATCTGAAATTGCGGTAGGAGCAGTATTATCCCAAAGACAGGGAACCAAAGCCCTGCTGCATCCTGTGGCTTTCTTTTCTCGTAAATTATCCACGGCAGAGAGAAATTATGATGTAGGTGACAGAGAGTTGTTGGCAATCAAGTCAGCATTGGAGGAGTGGCGCTATCTGTTGGAGGGTGCCGCTCATCCAGTTTTAATCTTTACAGATCATAAGAACCTGGAGTATTTGAGGTCCGCAAGGAGGTTGAAACCACGTCAGGCCAGGTGGGCTCTCTTTTTCTCCAGGTTCTCCTTCCATGTCACTTACAGTCCTGGCTCCAAGAATACCAAACCTGACGCCCTGTCTAGGATGTTTCACAAACCTCAAGAGATTTCCCCTCCAGACACCATTTTGTCTCCAGGGAA
Source organism: Lithobates clamitans (assembly GCA_037952925.1). NCBI lineage: Eukaryota > Metazoa > Chordata > Amphibia > Anura > Ranidae > Lithobates > Lithobates clamitans. The sequence continues at coordinate 101,726 of JBBGZY010001101.1, read as the reverse complement.
CTTTCTTCTACTTCAGGGAAACCTGCTTTCCCAGATTAAACAGGCCTCCGCAGAAATAGAATCTTCCATTAAGACAGAGCTCCAGGTTAAGGATGGGTTATTGTGGCTTGAGAGTAGGATCTTTATACCTGAAACACTACGAGTTCCAGTACTGGAGCTTTGTCACGATCATGCGCTGGCTGGGCATTTCGGTGTGGCTAAGACCACTGATTTGGTTCAGCGCACCTTCTGGTGGCCTCAGCTGCGCAAAGATTGTAAAGAGTTTGTAGAGTCCTGTACCACCTGCCTTAGGAACAAAGGGCACAAAACAAATTCATGGGGTCTACTAAAACCCTTGCCTGTCCCAGATAGACCCTGGAAAATGCTCTCAATAGATTTTATTGTAGAACTACCCCCGGCCGGGGGCTTCACTTCAATCTTTGTCATAGTGGACCGGTTGTCGAAGATGGCGCACTTTGTCCCAATGAAGGGTACCCCTTCAGCTACAGAAACAGCACAAGCATTCATTAAAGAGGTCGTCAGGCTCCATGGGGTACCAGTTAACATCGTTTCAGATCGAGGGGTACAATTTACCTCTCGATTCTGGAGGGCTTTGTGTAAAACCTTGGACATTGAACTCTCATTTTCATCGGCTTATCACCCCCAGACTAATGGGCAAACAGAAAGAATAAACCAGACCCTTGAACAATATTTGCGCTGTTTTTCTTCCTTTGCCCAAGATAATTGGATTGCTGTTTTACCATTGGCCGAATTCGCTTATAACAATTCTATTCATTCTGCTATCAAGCAAACTCCGTTTTTTGCGAATTATGGTTTCCACCCCTCATTTTTACCAAACTCTCTTCCAGAATGCACAGTACTCGCAGTCCAGGAGAAATTGGATTTCTTTACCTCTAACAACCAAGTTCTACAGGACACCATGACCAGAACCCAGGAGTACAACAAAGCAACCTTCGATAAAAAGAGGCGAGGTGAGCTCTTACTTGCACCTGGGGATCAGGTATGGTTGTCCACCATAAACCTCAGGTTGGCCTGCCCTTCCAAGAAATTGGGTCTCAAATTTCTTGGACCATTCCCTGTTAAACGGAGAATTAATGAAGTTGCATATGAACTTGAACTCCCGGATTCAAAGGTACATCCAGTGTTTCACGTGTCCTTGCTTAAACCATCTATTACTAACCCATTTCCAGGTCGAAGTACGGATCCTCCTGATCCAATCCTGGTAGATGGGGAAGAGGAATTCGAGGTGGAGGCTATCATGGACCACAGGAAAAGAGGTAACCAAAATCAATTCTTTTTTTTGAAAATCTCTTTTTATTGAGTTTTTTCAACACAGCAATAAACAACTGGGTGTGTCATGTGACACCTACCCAGTGACAACTGGGCCTCGCAGGGCCTTAAACACGTCTAAACCCTACCAGAATACAATCTAGGCCTACCCCAGTCCTCCACATTGCCTCCCCCCCTCCCTCCTCCCCATTGACTTGTCACAGCTCAGGGACTCCTCCTAGCCGAATATTTACTTAAGTTCGCTTTTTATAGTTTTTACTTTTTTACCATTGTAATTATCACTTTTACTACCACCTCCTTGTCTATTGCCTTTGATACTGTCTTCCCTCCCCATTAGTGCATATAGTAGTCTGTTCCTTAATAGGTTATCTTTTTAGTGTCGTTCCATCCAACTATGTAAACCATGGATTAAATCACTTATCCCACCGTATTGTTAGATTCCCACCAAACCTTCCATATTTTGTCAAATTTTTTCTCACAGCCCCTTGCTCTATAAGTTGACTTGTAGTACGGGAGCATATTGTTAACTAACTGTTTCCAAAACCTGCCCTCTGGAGCATTCTTATTTTTCCATTTAAGGAGGATCGCTTTTTTCCCGTAAAATAAGAGAATAGTTATTAACGTTCTCATCGCCCTAGTCGGAACCAGGTCCTCTACCAGTCCTAACAAGCAAACCTTCATTGTCACCGGGATAGGAACTGAGATCAGATCTGAGATGCATTGCGTGATTTCCTGCCAATATGTTTGAATATGCGGGCATGACCAAAATATGTGTTCCGCATTTGCTGGAGAGAAAGAGCATCTCCAGCACTGTGCTGTGGCTCCACCATACATTTTCGCGAGTCTGGCTGGGGTATAATAGCTTCTATGGAGAAACTTAAATTGGATCAGTCTGTCTCTTGCTGCAACTAAGTATTGAAAAGGTTGCGTCCATAGGTCGTCCCAATCCTCCCCCTGCAACTCTGGAACCTCATTCTCCCAATTTGTTCTGCATTTAAGAACTGCTTTAGGGGTGGTCTTAAAAAATTCCTTATATGTCACTGAGAGAACTTTAGGCAGATCTTCGTCTGTTAAGAGAGATTCGAGAGACGAGGGCAGGGATTCCACCCTCCTCTCCCTAAATTGTTCTTGGAAGGCGTGCCTGATTTGAAAGAAACGGAAGAGGTAAGAGTTCGGTAGGTCATGTCTGGCCTTAAGTTGCGGGAAAGTTAAGAGTTCACCAAAAGATGTGATATCCTTCAGTGTTTTTATACCTCTCACTGCCCAAATCATTGGATCTGGGAGATTATAAAACTGTGGCAGTAGGGGATTCATCCATAATGGTGATGACGGTGAGAATCCCATATAGCTAGGAGATGCCAGTTTTACCGCCAGTCCCCACGCTCTTATCGTAGCTGTCATTGTCTCTGTAAGTGGTAGGTCTGGCTTTGTACCCCTAAATAGGGCCAGTCTCAGGCTTTCGTACGATCCCAAATGGGCCGCCTCCAAAACCGTCGCTGCGTCCCCATCATCTGTCAGTAGCCATCTGCGGGCAAATACCATTTGTCCGGCCAGATAGTACTTATGCCAGTCCGGTAACACTAGCCCTCCCTGTGCACTAGGCTCCTGGAGAACTCTGAGCCCCACTCTAGGGAGCTTGGGTGCCCACAGAAATGAGACTATCAGACTATCCATACTCTTGAAATATGACTTGGGTATCCAAACCGGGGCGTGTCTGAGAAAGTACAGGATTACCGGTAGAATTTTCATTTTTATAAGGCATATTCTGCCTATCAGGGATAGGGGCAATCTGGCCCAGGTCTGAAATTTTTGTTTAATGAGAGTCAGTAATGGTATTAAATTTAGCTTGAAGTAATCCTGCACTTTTGCTGTTATTTTTACTCCGAGGTATTTGAGTGAGTCAACCCATTGTAGTGGAAGACTGGGGTCTGCTCTGTCTTTTGCCTTGACGTCTATAGGCAAGATGGACGACTTACTCCAGTTTACCCTGAGCCCTGAAAAGTGGGCAAATTTATTTAGGATTTCTAGGACCGCTCTCAATGAGGTATCTGGGTCATTCAAAAATAGAAGCATGTCATCTGCATATAATGCTAACGTTTCATGAATCGTACCCACTCGAACCGCCCTCACCTCACTCGAGGATCTGAGTGCAATGGCCATAGGTTCCATTACCAGGGCAAACAGAAAGGGGGATAATGGACACCCCTGTCTAGTGCCCCTACCCACCTCAAAAAAATTAGATACCGCAGACCCCAGCCTAACAGCCACTTTTGGATCCCTGTAGAGCATACGAATCCACTTCCTGAAATTTGGCCCGAACCCCATAGCCTCCAGCACTCTAAACATAAAAGTCCAGTCAACTGAGTCGAATGCTTTTTCTATATCTATGGACACCACTATCCTCGTCTCAGAGTCAGTGGCTGGCAGTTGTAGGTGTGTAAATAGTCTCCTCAAATTTGTGTCAGTCGACTTGCCTGGCATAAAACCCGTCTGGTCAATGTTTATTATGGCCGGGATCACCGTCGCAAGTCTCGTTGCCAGAATTTTGGTTAGAATCTTTAGGTCCGTGTTTAAAAGTGCTATAGGCCTGTATGATGCGCATTCCGTGGGGTCCTTCCCTGGCTTTAATAATAAGATCATGTAAGCCTCCAGCATAGAGTTAGGTAGTGTTGAAGTTTTGTGACAATGCTCTATTAGCCATTGAAATCTGGACGCCAACTGTTCTACATTATCCTTGTAAAAGTCGATGGGGAACCCATCCGGCCCTGGAGCCTTGTTAGACGGGAAAGCAAAAATTGCTGCCTGTATTTCTTTAATAGTTATATTTGCCTCTAAAAGCTGACGGTCATTTTCAGATAGTCTCGGGATACTCAATCCTTCCAGAAGACTGTGCATCTCCTCAGTATCGTAGTCGGGTATTGGAGAGTAAAGGGAGGAGAAGACAAACTCCTGCATTATGGCTGTCGGTTCATTGACCAAAAAGCCTTGCTTGTTTTTAATCACCGGTATATGAGCAAGGGGTGACTGGTCAGCCACTAACATTGCTAGGAGCTTGCCATTCTTGTCCCCCTCCGCAAACACCCTGTGTGCCGCCCTGGTCGAGTCCGAGCTAGTTAAACCCTTTATGTGTATAGACAATCGCCGTCTTGCATCTAGCAGAGCGTCGTAGGAGGACCCCGTATTGGATTCAGCATGAACTTCTGCACACTCTCTCTCCCCCTGTTTTAGTATTTCTATTTCCTCATTTTGATTTACTCTTTCAGTTTTTATAGCCGATATGCATTCCCCCCTGGCCACTGCCTTGAAAGCATCCCATACTATGTTTGGTTCGGCAGATTCTAAATTATCCGCCCAGTATGAGTTGATAACTTTCTCTACCTGGGTCGCCACCTGCTCATTCTGTAACCAAACAGTCGAGAGTCTCCATCCTCTCCCCCCTGCTCCGGTTGGAAGGGACAGCACAAGAGAGAGAGGATTATGATCCGACAAGCCGCCAGCCAAATATACCACCTTATTCACGTATTGTAATATTTGATTGTTACCAAATGCAAGGTCAATCCTTGCTGCCGACCTATGAGTTGTTGACAGGTGAGAATACCCTCTTTCAGCTGGATGTTTCCATCTCCACAGTTCTGTTAAGCCCGCCATCATGGCCCATCCACACAGGTCCGCCGAACTCCCCCTGCCCGGATTGGAAGAGTCCAATGCCGCATCAAGTATCGCATTGAAATCTCCCATCAGGAGCACAGGGAGATGCAGAAACTGGGCCAAGCGGGTCAATATGTCATACAGCATTTGAAACTGGAATGGAGGAGGAACATAGACATTTACCAGTAACATTCTATTATAATACACATCTATTACCATTGCCACATATCTACCATTAGGGTCAGTTATTATTTGGTGTATGTTACATGGAATTGATTTGCTAACCAATACAGACACCCCCCTAGCAAATGTAGAGTATGTGGAGTGGAAAGCTTTTTGTATCCATGGTTTGCGGAGAGACATCACCCTGCCTCCGTCCAGGTGAGTCTCCTGCAAAAAAACTATGTGTGGTTTTGCTTGCTTTAGGTATTGGAACACCGAGGCCCTCTTGAATTTATTATTCAGGCCCCTGACGTTCCAAGACACTATGTGCAGGTCATCCGTTCCTGTCATTGACGTGATAGTAATATTTGTTGCTTCCTTTTATAGGAACACTTTCCCAACTATGCATTTTGTATCTATAAATTGTGAAGTTCAGACTACATAAGCCCATTTGAGCCGTGACAAGTTTTCCAAACCCTCCCCCCCCTGCTATTATACCAGTGAACAACCCCAACTGAACATAAAAAAGTCTGGCATGTAGCTTTATCCCAAAAAACGAAAAATCAAAAAATAACTTAGACGTCTGCCGCATCTGGCGAAAGTCCGACAGCTCTTCAGGTGTAATGTTCGTCCTTCTTCAGGGTGCTCCGGACAAGATGATACTTGGAGCACGTACAATTGTAAAGGGACTTGTGGGGACTTAGATGACAGGGGGGCCCTAGCAAAAGTCCCCCCCCCTCTCCAGAGGAAAAACCCACCAAAAATAGGGAAAAATAAAAATAAAATATGTGAAAATAGAGGATTTTGAATAGAAAAAAGAAAAAAAAAAATAATAAAAAGATTTGTTTTCCTTGGAAACATGAAAAATAAAAATTTATATAGAAAAATAAGGCATTGTTCCCATTGATACGGAGGTTTTCCGGACAAATTATATTTAGTGTTCCATTAAATCACAGAGGATGAGGTTTAGGCTATATTTGAGCTTCTTGGCCCAAAATTGATATGTCATTTCCTTCCGATAGTGATGTTGAGTACAGGGGCGGTCTTTAGGTCACCATTTTCCCAACCGTAGGATTCATCCTCTTGTTGCCAGGACTGGTGTACAAGAAATTGTGCTCTGTAAACTCCAACCGCTGGATTTAGTGTGGCAACTTAAAACCATTCTTTCACGCAGATTCTGCCTTTAAACAACAATACAACTGTATCAGCCTATTCTGATGTCCTTCCTCAGAACACTGGGTTTAGGAGAGTTCCTTATCCATCCAATCGCATGCTTCAGCGGGGTTATCAAAGAACCTCACATTGCCTTTAAATTGAATTCTGAGCCTGCTAGGATATAGCATACTATATTGTACTTCCTTCTCCCTTAAGCGTTTTCTTACATCATTAAAGGAGCGACGCTGCTGCTGAGTGGCTGCAGAAAAGTCTGGGAATAGCATTATCTTGGTATTTTCAAATTTTAGCTCCTTAGCCTTTCTGGATTGAGTCAGGATCATATCCCTGTCTCTGTAGTTTAGGAATCGCACCAGAAAGGGTCTGGGGAAGGCTCCCGGTGGTCTTTTCCCTGTGGGGACTCTATGTGCTCTTTCCACTACATAGGTGGGGGGTAAATCATCCAGCGAGAGGAGTTTTGCAAAGAATTCCTCTGCGAATAATGTAGGCTTGTCCCCCTCGGTTCCTTCTGGCAGGCCGACCACCCTAACGTTATTCCGTCTTTGGCGGTCTTCGGCGTCGTCTGCTCTGCGCTGCAGGGAGTTTACTAGGCCACGGAGTTCCGCTAGCTGATTGCCCTGGGTGTGGGATGAGTCTTCTACCCCGGAAACCCTGTCCTCCACTGTGGTCAGCCGACCTCTGATTTTGTCCAGATCATGTCTAATTAATGTGCATTCTGAAGATAGGTGGTCAATTCTCCCCATTAATTCAGACTTACTAGCACTGATGGCATCCAGGATCGGTCTGGTGATCGCCTCCGCATCCACCGCCACCGCATGCTCCTCCAATTCCTCTGTGTCAGCCAGCGTCTCCTCCGTGCTTTCTTTCTGCGCCATCATGGAGGATGAGTGCAGGGCGCCCTGTGCTGGCTTCCGGGAAGACAAGATGGCGGGGGCGGAGCCTCTGTCCGTCCCCTTAGCAGAGCGAGTCTGGCGCTGGTCATTGTGACCCCTCTGCTGCATTTTGGAGGCCGCGGAAGGCATCTTTGTGATCCTCTCACCTTCCCCCACTAGACTATGGAGTTTTAAAACGGATCGGTCTGCTCCAAAATTGCGGATGAGTATCAGGATGGACGGAGCTCTGAAGAAAACCTAGCTGCCTCGCTCACATCCGGCCACGCCCCCAACCAAAATCAATTCTTAATAAAGTGGAAGGGGTTTGGCCCAGAGGAGAATTCTTGGGAACCAGAGGATAATATTCATGCTGAAGACCTGTTACAAGCCTTTAAAACAGCTCATCCAAAGAAATTTTTTTAAAGGGGCATCCGGAGGCTGCCCCTTGGGGGGGGGGGCAATGTCATGAAGATCCTGCCAGTAACCGGCGTCCCAGGCGCACGGGAACCCGGCCACGGGTCCCATTGCGCATGCACGCTCGTTCACGGGTGCAGTCACGCACGGGCACGCGCGCGCACTCCCGCTGGTGTCAGGCGGGCTATTTAAACCTGCCTGTCACACTCCAACCCGCTGTCTGCTCTACAGCGTTCTGTGAGTGTTACCTGATCTGATCTGTGTTTCCTGTTATCTGACCCGGCTTCCTGTTTGACGATCCTGCTATCTGCCTGCACCAGACCCTCTTGGCTTGCCTGACCATCCCTCTGCATTACCCCTGGTACCTCTGTTGTCCGAACGTTACTGACCACCGGCTTGTTGACCCTCCGCTGTGTTCATCAGCTTCCAGTCTGCTATTACCTGCTGTTGTTCCTGGTTCCAGTCCAGCTTTCAGTCTGCTATTACCTGCTGTTGTTCCTGGTTCCAGTCCAGCGTTCCAGGCTACCTTCTGCTGTGTTCCAGCCCAGCGTTCCAGGCTACCTTCTGCTGTGTTCCAGCCCAGCGTTCCAGGCTACCTTCTGCTGTGTTCCAGCCCAGCGTTCCAGGCTACCTTCTGCTGTGTTCCAGCCCAGCGTTCCAGGCTACCTTCTGCTGTGTTCCAGCCCAGCGTTCCAGGCTACCTTCTGCTGTGTTCCAGCCCAGCGTTCCAGGCTACCTTCTGCTGTGTTCCAGCCCAGCGTTCCAGGCTACCTTCTGCTGTGTTCCAGCCCAGCGTTCCAGTCTATTACCTGCTGTTGTTCCTGGTTCCAGTCCAGTGTTCCAGGCTATCTTCTGCTGTTGTTCCAGTCCAGCTTCCAGTCTGCTATTACCTGCTGTTGTTCCTGGTTCCAGACCTGCATTTCAGTCTCTGTCCTCAGTCTACTCCTCAGACTACTGACTCCAGAGGGTGCCACCACTACTGGACTTCAGCAACTGTTGATCCTGCCAGGTACCCATACCACTCTTCACTCCTGGCCCTCTGTCTCCATTCCAGGGGAACGGGAGTGGGAGCTGTAAGGGAGGTCTTTTCCTGCACTTCAGGCTCACAACCTACCAGGTACGTGACAGTTGTCATCTGTGGAAAGGGGTTGAAGCATCAAACACGTTCGTTGTGGGAAACAAGGGTGTAAGCAATAAGGTGAGCCCAAAGACACAACTTCAGTGGACCAATTAATCTCTGGCTGGTTTTGTTGAAGCCACAGTAACCCCAAAATAACCGGAAAAATTGGGGAAGAAATCACATCCAGCCGAAGATATTCCCGATGGTCTGCTTCGGTGGTGGCCAATATGAGAGTGGTCTCATGGATTATTGGACCCGAGGTTGGTGTGGAGCCATCTGCCAGATGAATGGTAAATGGCTGGGGCTTTTTACATAGTGGGATTCCATACTTTTTGGAGAAGTGGATGTCAATAAAGCAGCTGCAAGCCCCAGAGTCAATAATGGCTGCTACTCAGATTATCCTTCCCGTTATCTGCAAAGAGAGGCAGAGAGTGAGATGCAAGGTATTAACAACGTACGGCGAAACAGATGGAGTTTTGATCCACTTACTCGGCCTAATGGGACATCCCTGAAGAAAGTGACCTGCTCCACCACAATACAGGCATAGATTGTTCAGGCGACGGCGTTGTCACTCTTCAAGTGTAAGGGGTGCTCGAACTAAGCCGAGTTGCATCGGTTCTGCGTCATCAATTGGGGTTGATGCGTGGGTCTTAGGGGTTCTCAGGTGTGAAGCCAAGGGTACTCGTGGGAACATCCATGTGGGACGGGCCATACTGGATCGTTCCCTGCAACGTTCTCTGGGTCTGCAATCAAGCTGGATAGCCAACTGAATTGTAGGTTCCAATGTATCAGGGAGCCCCACTCTTGCTAATTCGTCTTTGAGGGGCTCGGACAGGCCCAAGCAAAACTGATGGTGCAAGGCAGCGTCGTTCCATGCAGTATCTGCAGCCCACTTGCGGAATTCCGTTACTTAGTCCTCAACAGGGCATTTCCCCTGTTGTAGAGAGGTCAACACTGTTTCAGCCGTGGTGGTTTGTTGTGGGTCATCATAGAGCATTGCCATGGCATCGAAGAAAGAAGACAGTGAGTGCAGTATAGGACTCTCCCTTTCCAATAGCTGATGAGCCCATGCCTGACGTTCTTCTGTAAGTAAGGCTACTACAAACCCATCCTTTGTATCCACTGAAGAGAAGGTCCTAGGCTGTAAGTTAAAGTATAGCCATCAGGTGTTCCTGAAAGCCCAGAACTTGTGGCGAACCCCTGAAAAGCATTTTGGCATAGGAATCTGTGGTTCAGGAGCTGGAGTAGAGATGGGCTGCTCCATAGCCATAATAGGTGGTTCCGCAGGGCTCAGAACTGAGGTATTGGCCATTGCAGTCAGCCGACCTTCCAGTTGAAACTACCCCTCTTGTATGGACAACAGAGCCTGAGACACAGAGGACACTTGTTGGCACAGGACCTCGAAGGTGGAAGCACTCCCCTCAGTCTCAGACAGGGCTGGATTATTCTGTCATGTGGGCCAAGTACCTGAGATGAGACCGAAGTAGTGGGGAGGCCTCCCTTGCACTTTGGGTCCTTGAAGCCTCTGGAGATGGAGACAGAGACTTGGTGGACACCGAGTGGCATGAGTTTCAGGGGTGCGGAGCACTGTGCAAGCCTTAGTCCAGGATCCGAGCTGAGGTCAAGTCCAGTTTGGCAACGAAGTATAAAAGGGTTAATCAATCAGAAGAAGAATAGTCGAGATCCAAGCCGGGGTCGGTTCCAATCTGGCAGCTGAGGGGCAAAGAAGTAGAATAGTCAAGGTACAAATCCGAGGTCAATGGCAAGCAGCAATCAAGAGGAGTCAAATAGGTTTCCAGGTCACAACAAGTTCAGACAGATCACACACTAGCACAGGAACAAGGGGGACTGAATATAATCCAGCAATTTGGCAGTGTCTGAGCTGGGCTTATATAGGGAAGTTTGAGGTCACTTCCTGTGCGCCTCCTGGGCATTTTCCTGCCTTTTTTCATCAGGTCTTCTGCGTAGGTATGAGTTGGCACACTGAGGCGTCTTTGGCGCATGCTCAGTTGGCACGGATCTCCTTATTCGGCAACACGCCATTGGTGCATGCGTAGTAAGCCCTGGACTCTTACACTAACAGAGGATGGATTTCCTGTAAAGGTGGATGGGACTTCAGTTTCCACCTGTATACCCCAGGGATGCTGGGTAGTCGGCCCAGATGCCCAACAGATGCTCAACAGCATGATGGTGTGAGCCCGGCCACCCTGTCTTCTCTCAAGCAGCTGAAGGGACTGCAGGGGGAAGGACCAGTCTACACTTCCCCCCAGCAGCGGGTATGTTCCATGAGAGAGGCAGAGGTTGGCTGGGTGAGAAATGCTCTGTTTGGAACAATTTGTTTGGGGTACTGTGTGGGTACAGGCATTGAGGGACTGGAACTATGGACTAACTTCGGAGTCAACCCGTCTGGGGTCTCCTCCTGTGTTAGTCTATTGCCGAAAGGGGAGGGATGTGACAGGAGGGCCGTGGAACCCAGAATCCCTTGGAGAGGTTGGGAAACCCTTGTTTCAGCTCCCTATGCACCTCCTATATCTATGTAACCTTGTGTCCATTAGGGGCACAGGGTGACTGAGAAAATGTGGCTTGGATAACTTAAAATGGGACAGTAATATTTATCCACAATATCTCCCAGGATATGTATAAAGACTATTCTTGGTTTGGTTGATTCTGAACGCGACATGTTAATTTAAAGAGCTGATCACATTGGCCTCTGTACAATGTAGGAGATGGGCCGACTACTACTGGAGCTTCTGCTATTGTGAGAAGGTTTGCTATGTTTATATTTATGATAATGTTGATTGTGTCTTCTGAGCTAAAAGACGGCAAGTCTGTCCTGAAAGGTCATGCCTCTGAGTCACCTAGGCTGTCTAAATGATTAGTTAATTAGCTCATGTTAATTAGGTTTCTGGTTACAATTTGTATTGTCATTCTGGTGTATATATTTGTGTGAGATCTCAAAATAAACAGTCCATGTTCAAGCTGTGTAACTGAGCTAGTCTCATCTGGATCTTGGTTACGATATATCGACTGTAAAAATCTAATATCCGAAGGTCCAGATTGGAGGAAGCAGTGTATAGAGGGAAGCACTCAAGCCAAGTGCGACGGGGATCCATTACACAGGCCATCAGGAATTACTCCGATTTGAAGTCATCGGGTCTCCTCTTTTCCCAGCCATCCTAGGGATGCCCTGGCTAAGGGCTCACAACCCACAAATTGACTGGCCCAAGGGAGAAATCTTCTCATCTACCTACTGTCGCCAACATTGTGGCGTTCCACGCCTGTCAACCCTTCAGTCTGTCTCTTTGTTCAACCTACACCAGATCCCTGTCATGCCATCCCTTAGGTCTACCTTGATATCCTTGATGTCTTTGACAAGAAAGATGCTGATGCCCTGCCCCTGCATTGGTCTGATTGCTACCTGGAGCAAAAGTACCCTTCGGGCGAATCTTTCCTTTATCCAAGCTGGAGCTGGAGGCCCCCCGACAATATATAGAAGAAAACCTAGCCAAAGGATTCATCCGCCCATGCTCTTCGCTGGCTGGAGCCGGCATCTTTTTTGTCGTGAAGAAGGATCTTTCTCTCAGACCATGCATTGACTATAGGGACCTTAAAAAAATTACCATCAAGAACAGATGCCAACTCCCTCTTGTTCCCGAGTTACTCCAAAGGTTCTGAACAGCTCAGGTTTTCACAAAGTTGGACCTACGGGAGGCCTACAACCTGGTTCATATTAGGGAAGGTAATGAGTGGAACACCACCTTCAGAACACGCTTTGGGCACTTCAAGTACCTTGTGATGCCCTTCGAGCAAACTGTTTTTTTGCACTGATACATGTCCCCTAGGGCAGTACCCGGGTCCCCATACACGTTTTCTGGCAATAACTTCCATATTAGCCTTTAAAATGAACACTTTTGATTTTTCATGTTCGTTTCCCACTTTAATAGGGTTTGCATGTTCGTTAGAACTTTTTGCCTGTTCTCGTTCAAACCGAACCGGGAGGTGTTCAACCCATCCCTACTTCTGACCACGCTCCAGTCTCAGCATTATCCGAATCCTGCAACACCTCACGGGCTCCACCTGTCTATCAATTCTACACCAGCACACCAGCTGTACTCTGGAACCTCCTGCATACAGTCCAGCAGGCGACCTGTGCTACTTTGGGCCTAACCTCTCCTGTTTCCACCTTTAGGGGGGTCTGGAACTTGACCGCAAGGGAAGCCCTCTCTCTCCATTGGCCTCTAGCACCAGGTACATTATACCATTAAAACAGAGATAAGTGCAGCGCATTAAAATAAAAGTCCAATCCAGATGGAAAAAATGCAATCACCGGACAGAAGTAATGACAAGATCCCTCGTGAGGAAAGTAGGAAATTCTTTCCGATGATGTGTAGCAATTCCTTCACCAGATAAGTTCAAATATGCTTACCAGAGTTGATGGACCCCTTATCACAGAAGGTCAAAAGCGCATGTATCCCCTCAGGGATGTAGTAAGCCTCCCATGTGGTTTGAGCGATCTTCAATCCCAGTCAGTGGAACTCCTGTCCAGCAGTGTAATCCAATGGCAGAGGGGGAGACCTCCAAACGGGGTATAAATGATGATAAAGGCAGTCCAAAAAGACAAAGGTGACACTCTAAGTGTACTCCGTTTATTAAAAAAATGAAGATAAAAATACAGCGCTATCGAACGCAATTCTAAAATATACAATGCTATGATCCACAGATCAACAGCATAGAGGTGGCAGCGGGTGATGTCCACGAAACAAGCTCCGCCCCCCCGTACGCGCCCCTAGATAATCTTCCACCATTTGATACAGAAGCTGCCGATGGGATGTTGAAGCTGACAGCCCTGGGTACCAAGGACTTAAAATTTTTTGAAATGCATCACTGAGGCAGCCCTCTTCTCCACTACTTCTCCTTTAAACAACAGAAGATTTTCCATGAGATTGTAACCTACCAGAGTCTGGAATGGTATTACATAAACTCCACTTTAAGGTGGAGTTGGGATGAGTACCGAGATATTCCCCTTGTAACAGTAGTCAAGGAGGGTTGCCAAAGAATAATGATCCTTCTCTTTGATGCCACAAATTCTTGGGTCCTTTCACAGGCTTTGAAGAACAAGGGCCATGCACCAACGGCATAAGAAGCAGAGTCCTCGGGGTCACTGAGGTTTACAGGTCCTGGAACTGCCTCCTCCCAGCTACTCCTAATGTTTCTGGGGACTGAATACTTCCTCTTAAGGTTTGGCGTATGTCTTCCCCCCGCTTCAATGCCTCCATAACTGGGCCTGCCCCTGCAGAGCTGAAAGAATCTCTGCTCCAGTGTGGCTCTTGTCCCCTAGACAGACCAGCTGAAGCACTGCATGCCATCTTTTAGCCTGACCCATTGAATGGCCCCTTAAACGCTTAGGGGGTACTGGTGGTTCATAGGACAATCCAGCAGAAGAGGGCATGGAGGAGGAGGAGGGGGTGGAGCTGACAGATCTCGCATCATCACCACCAGCTGTATGGAGATGTGGCGGCAAAACAAGCTCCAGCACTGAACCCTGTCCTGCATCCTTCCTAGTTGCAAGCAGAGTTACCAAGTGTACTGTGTACGAAATATATCATCCCTGACCATGCTTGCTGGACCATAAGTCAGCAATAAGGTTGACCTTGTGGCTGACTGCCTTTACCCTCAGCTTCTTTAGCAAGGCAGTGGTCGTTATCATATGTTGGAATGCTGCCCTGTGGCCCAGAAGGGAGGGGATCATGCTCTGCTTTAGTATGTCCCTGTACATGTTGGAATTCATTGTTCCCTCAATGAACTGTACCCAGTGCCGTCAGCACTCATGCAGCCCCAGACCATGACACTCCCATGTGTCTTTGTACTTTGTACTCCTCACCTGGTTACCACCACACTCGCTTGACACCATCTGAACCAGATAAGTTTATCTTGGTCTCATCAGACCACAGGTCATGGTTCCAGTAATCCATGTCCTTAGTCCTTACAAAAATGTGAGGGGTGTACTCACTTTTGTGAGATACTGAGATACTGTGTGTATGTGTATATATATGGCAGCTTTCTCCAGATCTTGCTAGTTCTCTGTAGTTTGGAGATCCCTCAGAGTCTTGGGTGGGATGGGATCTCCTACCCTGTGTCCTGGTGTTGTGGACAGCCAGCAGGGTGTGTGCCCAGATGCATATAATGAGGGGCTGGTGAGAGCAGTGAGGGGAGGAAGCTGGTACTGAGTGAAGACAGACCTGTGTCTGGAGAGTGATCTGCCCTGTGGTAGACTCTTTGCCCAGGGACTGCCTTGAGTCAGGAAGACTACGGAAGCCAGTGAGTCCTGGGGGCTGGAAAGAATCAACTCTGTTGAGAGCAAGCAGAGGAACTGCTGACAAAAAAGCCAGGTGGCTCGGTATGTTTTCCTTATTTTGAGTGCTAAATGAAGTTAAACCCCTGCGTGGGAATCCTGAATGGACCTTTTTGCTTTTGTTTTTTCACTTAATATACGTGGGCTACCAGGCCCTTAACCATAACACCTGTCTGACGTGGACTCACTACACAAAAGAAAGGCACCTATCACTTGAGCTACACACCCCAATATTACAATATATATATATAATAGTATATATATATATATATATATATATATATATATATATATACACTTCAGGTGGTGCACACAGTATATAATACAGTGCAGCCGGTGTACAGTTTCTAATACAGTGCAGGCGGTGTAGAGTATATAATACACTGTAGTGCAGTGTTAAAAACAAAACAAAAACCATCATGTCCGGAAGGCATTCTGCTTTGAGTTTAGCGTATATATACAGTGCATTCAGGGGTGTACAGTATATAATACACTTCAGGCGGTTTATTAATATACTGTATATACAGTATCTCACAAAATGAGTACACCCCTCACATTTTTGTAAATATTTTATTGTATCTTTTCATGTGAACATGCTGAAGAAATGACACTTTGCTACAATGTAAAGTAGCGAGTGTACAGCTTGTATAACAATGTAAATTTTCTGTCCCCTCAAAATAACTCAACACACAGCCATTAATGTCTAAACTGCTGGCAACAAAAGTGAGTACACCCCTAAGTAAAAATGTCCGAATTGGGCCCAATTAGCCATTTCCCTTCCCCGGTGTCATGTAACTCGTTAGTGTTACAAGGTCTCAGGTGTGAATGGGGAGCAGGTGTGTTAAATTTGGTGTTATCGCTCTCACTCTCTCATACTGGTCATTGAAAGTTCAACATGGCACCTCATGGCAAAGAATTCTCTGAGGATCTGAAAAAAAGAACTGTTGCTCTACATAAAGATGGCCTAGGCCATGACCTGTGAAGGACTAAACTTCAGTCCTAGAAGCTACCCCTTAACCATCAACCTCTAATACCTCCCACAAATGACACGACAAGGTGGTGGAGTAAATGGCCTTGTCGGCCTTTTATTAATAAAATATAAAACCAATAAATAACATTTTTGTAAATAACTTTTAAATAACTTTTAAATAACTTCACGGAATTATTGGAGTCTAGGAGGGGAATCCACCCACAGGTCACTGCATAGGAACTCTTAAACTTTTTAAGGCCTCCAGTCGCTAACCCCAGACTGTGAGACAGTACCCAACCTCTCAGTGACCAAACTTTTCCCCTTCCTGGTTAACCCCTCGTAACCGGAAGGTACATAAAAACAGCCCATATTATATATGGGTACCAACCGTGTAAACTCTAAACAGCCCATATTATATATGGGTACCAACCGTGTAAACTCTCCATACCATCAATCTCCTCCTCCTCACAGACCCAAACCACTGCCACACTACAACCAACGTCCCCTATTGCCATAACCTCAGGGAGGGTGGGTGGGAATCTTCCTCCCCGCCGCTCTCCACTGACGTCACATCCCCCCTTCTCCTCTCTACATTTCCTTCTGCCTCCTCCTCTGCTCCAGCCCCTCCCTTATCCTTAAAGGGGAAAGTGACCAGCACAAACAGCCTGACTGTGCAGTCCACACAAGTCATGCTGTCCCTGCGCTGATCCCCTGCTCCTCTCTGCTCCGGGACCTTCTTGACCTGTGAAGGACTAAACTTCAGTCCTAGAAGCTACCCCTTAACCATCAACCTCTAATACCTCCCACAAATGACACGACAAGGTGGTGGAGTAAATGGCCTTGTCGGCCTTTTATTAATAAAATATAAAACCAATAAATAACATTTTTGTAAATAACTTTTAAATAACTTTTAAATAACTTCACGGAATTATTGGAGTCTAGGAGGGGAATCCACCCACAGGTCACTGCATAGGAACTCTTAAACTTTTTAAGGCCTCCAGTCGCTAACCCCAGACTGTGAGACAGTACCCAACCTCTCAGTGACCAAACTTTTCCCCTTCCTGGTTAACCCCTCGTAACCGGAAGGTACATAAAAACAGCCCATATTATATATGGGTACCAACCGTGTAAACTCTAAACAGCCCATATTATATATGGGTACCAACCGTGTAAACTCTCCATACCATCAATCTCCTCCTCCTCACAGACCCAAACCACTGCCACTGCTCACAAGGGGTAAAACCTTACCCTTGCGAGCACCTCCACACCCTCAAAGCTCGCTGTACCCCCTCCTGCAAACCAAGCGCCCAAAGATCAGTGCCCACATCATTCAGATGCACCCCATCACTTCTCAGGTACCTCCAGGTATCCACCTCCAACTCCCTATGCCGTATGGTCACTCCCCCATTCCGCATAACAAACTTGCTGACCTCCTTATTTACCTTCACACGTGCCCTATCAACCTTTATATCAGACAAAGCCCAGCGCCATGACCTTCTACCCACCATGTCCGACCATACTATCACCATCCCAGGGAAAG
Source organism: Lithobates clamitans (assembly GCA_037952925.1). Taxonomy (NCBI): domain Eukaryota; kingdom Metazoa; phylum Chordata; class Amphibia; order Anura; family Ranidae; genus Lithobates; species Lithobates clamitans. The sequence continues at coordinate 84,185 of JBBGZY010001101.1, read as the reverse complement.
CCGCCTGTAAACGTAGAACATCACATTTTATGTCACGTATGAGGTCCCTCATGGACCTGACCCCCATGTCATTGCCCCCCACGTGTAAAACTAAAACATCCGGGGCCCTGTCCCACCGAGCAAACTTGTGGACCTCTGACCTTACCCTGTTCCACATCATCCCTGACAACCCAATCCACCTTACCCGTGCTTCCTGCCTTGGGATACCCAGCTGCCTACCATTCGGCCGAACGTCGGCCCGCTTGGCACCCCAGAACACGAATGAGTGGCCCAATATCCAAACCAGGGGCACCGAGTCACCTGTAAAGTAAGGTTAACAGGACACAACAATAAATCACCAAAAACTTTAACCAGACCCCCCAAAATTCAAAAAGAAACACCCCCCTTTTTCTCAACAAGCCTATAATAAATGCGGGCGGATGTAAAGCTTAAACCTATCTGAGTCCCACCTGCCAATACGCTTAACTGCCTCAGAACCCAGGCCCGCCCTGGCCGCTTCAGTAGCAGCCCCAATACGAAAGGAATGGGACGAGTATCTATTGGGGTCATACCCGGCTGCCGATAAACACCTTTTGAACACGGCAACAAACTGGAATTTTGACAAAGAGGATCTGTCCGCATGTATCAGAAATGAGCCCGGGCAACGCGGGCGCAAATCACAAAATTTCTTTACCGCTGCTACCGGACAAATCTGGGATCCCGCGATCCGGAACACCTCAAGTTGTACTCCCTTCCCTGCCTGATCTGTTTTTGACCGTTTTATGTAAATCCTAACCGATTCCTGTGTACACACCAAATCATCCCATTGCAGTCCCCCATTTGCTCGTTTGGACGGGCTGACCAGTTCGCTCACCCGTAGCGCCCCAAAAAACGCTAAAGCAAAAGCCGCACAAAAAAGTGCGCTTTCAAAACTAGAATTACAAATGCCTTCTATCTGGCTAAATAGCCCGTGTAACATTTCAAACGACACAGGTCGTCGCCCATCCCTGCTCTTATGACCTTTTCTGTAACCTTTCAAAGCCTGCCTAACCCAAAAATCCTTTGTATGGTCCCGCAACCCCTGCAACTTAAAGAGAAAGGCCAAACCCGCCATTTTCTTATCGATGGCGGCTGCCGAGATGCCCCGCTCGAAACCTAAATTGAGAAAGTATAGCATCGCCTGAGGTATCTCCCGGCTCACAGGGTCGATGTTTAAACTTTTTAAGCATGCCAACCATTCTTGCCATACCTTAGAGTAAGCGTCCCAAGTGACCTTACTCACGGAGTTTTGGATCCACCTGGCCGCGCTCCCAAGGCAACGGTCCATATCCAGTCCGGGCAGGTAACCCCCTGCTGCTCCGCGTCTGGTGCCAGTTCCCGAAACTTGTCCCACTGAAAACGAGACAGAGCATCAGCTACGGTGTTGTCCACTCCAGGTAAGTGTACAGCGTAGATGAAAACATTCATTTTCAAACAGCGCAACACTAAATGCCTCAGCAACCTGACCACTGGCAAAGACTTGGCCGACAAACGATTAATCACCTGAACCACGCCTAGGTTGTCACAGTTCAGCCGCACCTTCAAATTCCTAAAAGACTCCCCCCATATTTCCATTGCCACCACAATTGGAAATAATTCCAGCAGGACCAGGTTCTTCAAGAACCCTGCTTCCACCCAAGCTGTGGGCCAACGGGCGGCGCTCCAATTTCTTTGGAAAATAGCCCCATAGCCCGTAGAACCTGCTGCATCAGTAAATAGTTCTAGATCCCAATTACTGATGGGACCTGACATCCACAAGGCCCGCCCGTTAAAGGAGTCTAAGAACTCGTGCCATACCCCTAAGTCCTCTCTGTGCTCCCTGTTGAGCGTCACAAAGTGAGTGGGGGTGGTGACCCCCGCGGTCGCTGCCGACAACCGTCGGCAGAACACCCTGCCCATTGGCATTATTCGGCAAGCAAAATTCAGCTTGCCCAATAATGATTGCAGCTGCCGCAATTGCACTTTACGCTTGCCAATGGTCCCACGTACTTCAGCCTTGAGATTTTCCAGCTTGTCCACCGGTAGCCGACACTCCATCCCCATGGAGTCTATCTCAATACCCAGAAAAACAATGGTGGACGTAGGGCCCTCCGTCTTTTCCGGTGCTAGCGGGACGCCGAAACGGTCTGCTATGTGCTGCAAAGTCCCTAATAGGACCGCACAAACGTTGGAACCCGCTGGGCCAACACAAAGGAAATCGTCAAGGTAATGGATTACCGATTGGATCCCCGACACGTCCCTGACCACCCATTCGAGAAATGAACTGAATTTTTCGAAAAGGGCGCATGAGATCGAACATCCCATTGGAAGGCAGCGATCCACGTAGAACGCGCCATTCCATGTGCACCCAAGCAGGTGAAAACTATCCGGATGAACCGGCAAAAGCCTGAAAGCAGACTCGATATCCGCCTTCGCCAGCAGCGCCCCCCGACCATAGCGCCGCACCCATGATACTGCAGCATCAAAGGAAGTGTACGTCACCGCACACATTTCCGGCGCAATTGCATCGTTGACCGACGCACCCTTCGGAAAGGAAAGGTGGTGGATCAACCGGAATTTGTTGGGCTCCTTCTTAGGAACTACCCCCAACGGAGAAACCACCAATCCCGGCAGGGGTGCGGAGGTAAAAGGGCCCGCCATGCGCCCCAATTGTACCTCTTTTCCCAATTTTTCGGCAACCACCGATGGGTGCATGAGAGCCGACCGTAAATTCTTAGCTAAGGGGGGCGCCGCCTCCAAGGAAGCTGGTATTTTAAAACCGTTTTCAAAACCCGAGTCTAATAACCGTGCTGCCTCCCGGTCGGGATATCTACTGAGAAAAGGACGCATCCTTTCCACCCGTATTGGGGTCTTCCCTTTTGTTCGAAGGCTCCCCTCCACGACCTTTTCCCCGTCTAAAGCATTTGGACAGGGCATGGGATCCCCCGCAACCCGAGCACGTGTGCTTGAACCGGCAGGTTGCACCAAACTTACAGGTGCCCTCATTGAACTGCCAGCAGAAGCCCCATTTTTTGTCGGTCGGCTGTCCTGGAGCTGCGTTACCTCCGACCCCTGCCTGAAAAAACTGGTTCGGAGCCCTCGCCGCCGTCATAAGCTTCATCCACAGGCTGATGTCCTTATGATCCCAGCGTAGTGACGGTCGGACGGCCATCCGTTGTCTAAACTGTTCATCGTACCGCAGCCACGCCACTCCGCCGTACGTCCGATGAGCCTCGCTGATAGCGTCCAAGTACACAAACAAGGCCGAGCAGTGTTCGGGAGCCTTCTCCCCCACCACACTCGCCAGGATAGCGAACGCTTGCAACCAATTGGAAAAGGTACGCGGAATCAGCCGATACCTGCGTTTTTCCTCATCCTCTTTTTTGCGTTCTTCTGGCTTCAATCTATCCAGATTGAATTTTTCTAAGGGCAACAACGTGAATATCTCCACATATTCCCCTTTCCAAATTTTTTCTTTTACCTCTGCTTTAAGATGTGCACCCAATGGGCCTTCAAAGCAAACGTACACTTCACTTTTTGCCGCATCCGCCAATCTGACGGACTCGGCCTTCTTATCTCCAGGTTTACCCTGGCTGTTCGTGGCGGAATCGCCACTTGACGTCCCAGGCGACTCAACGGTCGCCGACCCTGCGGCCTCCGTCTCCGCACTTCCACCCACCACGACCGCCGGTACTGGCGTACTTACCACAGCCGTCTCCTTCTCTGGGGTTGTGCCCCACGCCCGCGCCGGTGACGCTCCGTCCCCCGTGGGTGGATCAAAACGCTGCACTAAATCCCGCAAACCAGCCAACAAATCCTGCAAGCCCTTACTACTCGCCCTCTCACTTGCCTCCCTAGGATGTGTAGCCGGTGACCTAACCCCACTCACCCCCCCGGAACCAGCCCCCCCAGAGGGAGCCCCTTTTCTACCCTGTTCTAACAATTGTTCTAATAAAGAAGAAATGGAAACATTAGATCTGCACTCACCAGGCTGCACAGGACTGGGCCGATCAGCCGCCCTTCCGGAATCCACCGCCGACGCTTGTCCCTGGTCCTCGTCTCTCTCTGACCCGGACAGTTCACCTTCCGACCTGTCGCTGACTTCCTCCTGGCGAACGACCGGTGCCTGCACGCCAGAGGTTCCCGCTCTGGCTGCCGGGGGTCTCCGCTGTTGCTCTCTCCCCGCACGCTGCGCCGCAACACCGGACCCGCGTCCTGGCCTTGTAGACGGACTTCTGTTCCTCTGACTATGCTGGGCCTCCGCTGTTCTCCTTTCACCTCTGTTCACCACCGACACTGTGCTTCTCAAGGTTCCACCTCTGGCTGGCGTAGGGCTGCTGGCCGCATGGACCCCCTGACCAGCCCCCCGATCAACTGCCGATGATCGACGGTCCGACTGACCGCTTGCTGACCCCAGCGACTCTCCATCTGGTTGTTCCTGTCGCCTGCGACGCGCTGAGGGGGGGGAACCGAGGGTTGCGCTGGTCTCCCCCATCCCTGCACTTCTTCCTCTGCGCTGTGAACGCTGCACCTCTCCCATGCTGGCTCCCCGAGCTTGCTGAGCACTGGGGGGGGGTGGCTGATTCGGTCTGCCTCTGTGCTGGTCCCTGGGCCTCTGACTCACAGGAGAAGAGTCAGGGCTGAAGCGCTGTGGCGGCCTGGAACGGCGCCCACGTGGAGTCTCCTGGCCCCCCCCGCTCGGTGCCGCTCTGTCTTCCTGTATTATGGCTGCGACCTGAGCCTGCAGCCAGTCTGCCCCCTGAGTTGCGGCCACCGCTCTGAGCTGTTCGAGCAAAGCCGCCGCCGTTACTTCCGACATGACAGTGGATTTTTTTTTTTTTTTTTGTATGGAGCAGTGTGAGAGCGTGTCGAATCTTCCTCCCCGCCGCTCTCCACTGACGTCACATCCCCCCTTCTCCTCTCTACATTTCCTTCTGCCTCCTCCTCTGCTCCAGCCCCTCCCTTATCCTTAAAGGGGAAAGTGACCAGCACAAACAGCCTGACTGTGCAGTCCACACAAGTCATGCTGTCCCTGCGCTGATCCCCTGCTCCTCTCTGCTCCGGGACCTTCTGGAATGGCGAACCTTGGCACCCTAGATGTTTTGGAACTACATTTCCCATGATGCTCATGCACTCTGCAGTGTAGTTGAGCATCATGGAAAATGTAGTTCCAAAACATCTGGGGTGCCAAGGTTCGCCATCACTGGTCTAGGCTGTAAGAAGATTGCCAAGACCCTGAAACTGAGCTGCAGCATGGTGGCCAAGACCATACAGTGGTTTAACAGGACAGGTTCCACTCATAACAGGCCTTGCCATGGTCGACCAAAGAAGTTTAGTGCAGGTGCTTAGCGTCATATCCAAAGTCTACGTCTTTACTCATACATCTTTGGGAAACAGACGTATGAGTGCGGCCAGCATTGCTGCAGAGGTTGAAGGTGGGGGGTCAGCCTGTCAGTGCTCAGACCATACACCGCACACTGCATCAAATTGGTCTGCATGGCTGTTGACCCAGAAGGAAGCCTCTTCTAAAGATGATGCACAAGAAAGCCCGCAGTTTGCTGAAGACAAGCTGACTAAAGATATGGATTACTGGAACCATGTTCTGTGGTCTGATGAGACCAACATACACGTTATTTGGTTCAGATGGTGTCAAGCGTGTGTGGAGTACAAAGACAAGTGTGTCTTGCCTACAGTCAAACATAAACAACAAAAGGCCAAATGAACCAAATAACTGAGCTTAATTCAATGTTAGTAACAACAGGTGAAAATAAAGTACTTGAAGCACCTGTATGTGTTTAAGCTAATTGCAAACACCCAGGGCACTAAGGCGTTCATATGAGTGTGTTCCTCTGAATTAACCGTATATATCAAAAAAACAAAGGGAAAAGAACGGACTTGGGTACCAATTCCACCCACAAAGAATTCATCAATGAGGAACAAACAATATAGCAAAAATATAAATAAATTTAATTGAAAAAGATACACATATACTCCAATCAAAAAAATCAAACAATGTGATAAATAATAAACTAAAAACCGTTACCATTAAAAATAGACAACGTTGTCTAGAGACAAGACACAGATGGCCACCACTAAACACACACATACACATTGATAATCAAAAAGGGGAAGCAATTCTTCTCAATATGTGCAATTGATTGCTGTATGTAACAGGATGGTAGGTGTGTGCAGCCGTAAGTATTGGGGATCCACCAGCAAGGTAATGGCACCAAGGTTGATGAGTGACCTGCTATCAAGGCTTCAGTGATGAATTACTGCAGTAGGTGAATTGGATGCGGTAAACTAAGTAGCCAAGGACGTGGAGATAATGTCCTAAAGAGGGAGCTGTAAGTGGGTGGAGATGGCAGTGTGCCTGAATGGATACTTTCAATCCGTCACAGCATCGGTGCTAAATCAGGTCAAACAGCATGGTGGTGGGAGTGTCATGGTCTGGGGCTGCATGAGTGCTGCCAGTTCACTCAGGGAACCATGAATGCCCACATGTGCTGTGACATACTGAAGCAGAGCATGATCCCCTCCCAACGGAGACTGGGCCGCAGGGCGGTATTCCAACATAACGACCCAAACACACCCCCAAGATTACCATTGCCTTGCTAAAGAAGCTGAGGGTAAAGGTAATGGACTGGCCAAGCATGTCTCCAGACCTAAACCCAATTGAGCATCTGTGGGGCATCCTCAAATAGAAGGTAGAGGAGCGCAAGGTCTCTAACATCCACCAGCTCCGTGATGTCATCATGGAGGAGTGGAAGAGGACTCCAGTGGCAACCTGTGAAGCTCTGGTGAGCTCCATTCCCAAGAGGGTTAAGGCAGTGGTGGAAAAAGAATGGTGGCCACACAAAATATTGACACTTTGGGCCCAATTCGGACATTTTCACTTAGGGGTGTACTCACTTTTGTTGCCAGCGGTTTAGACATTAATGGCTGTGTGTTGAGTTATTTTGAGGGGACAGCAAATTTACACTGTTATGCAAGCTGTATACTCACTACTTAACATTGTAGCAAAGTGTCATTTCATTAGTGTTGTCACATTTACAAAAATAGGTGTACTTACTTTTGTGAGATACTGTTTACAGTCTAGTGTATATTATATTTTATATATATATATATATATATATATATATATATATATATATATATATATATATATATATACATACATATATATATACACACACACACATACACATCGTGGGGACGGAAAGTATTCAGACCCCCTTAAATTACCTCCTATTTTTCACTCTTTGTTATATTGCAGCCATTTGCTAAAATCATTTAAGTTCATTTTTTCCTCATTAATGTACACACAGCACCCCATATTGACAGAAAAACACAAAATTGTTGACATTTTTGCAGATTTATTAAAAAAGAAAAACTGAAATATCACATGGTCCATAGTATTCAGACCCTTTGCTGTGACACTCATTTATTTAGCTCAGGTGCTGTCCATTTCTTCTGATCATCCTTGAGATGGTTCTACACCTTCATTTGAGTCCAGTTGTGTTTGATTATACTGATTGGACTTGATTAGGAAAGCCACACACCTGTCTATATAAGACCTTACAGCTCACAGTACATGTCAGAGCAAATGAGAATCATGAGGTCAAAGGAACTGCCTGAAGAGCTCGGAGACAGAATTGTGGCAGGGCACAGATCTGGCCAAGGTTACAAAAAATTCTGCTGCACTTAAGGTTCCTAAGAGCAGAGTGGCCTCCATAATCCTTAAATGGAAGAGGTTTGGGATGACCAGAACCCTTCCTAGAGCTGGCCATCCGGCCAAACTGTGCTATCGGGGGAGAAGAGCCTTGGTGAGAGAGGTAAAGAAGAACCAAAAGATCATTGTGGCTGAGCTCCAGAGATGCAGTCGGGAGATGGGAGAAAGTTGTAGAAAGTCAACCATCACTGCAGCCCTCCACAAGTCGGGGCTTTATGGCAGAGTGGCTCGACGAAAGCCTCTCCTCAGTGCAAGACACACAAAAGCCCGCATGGAGTTTGCTGAAGGACTCCAAGATAGTGAGAAATAAGATTCTCTGGTCTGATGAGACCAAGATAGAACTTTTTGGCCTTAAAGCGGAGTTCCACACAAAAATGGAACTTCTGCTTTTCGGAACCCTCCCCCCCTCCGGTGTCACATTTGGCACCTTTCAGGGGGGAGGGGGGTGCAGATACCTGTCTAAAAACAGGTATTTGCACCCACTTCCGGCATAGACTCCCATGGGAGTCTACGCCTCTTCCCGTCCCCACCGCGCTGTCTCCTGGGAACACACAGCTCCCAGGAGAGAGCGGGGACCACTTGGAATGCGCAGCGCGACTCGCGCATGCGCAGTAGGGAACCGGGAAGTGAAGCCGCAATGCTTCACTTCCTGATTCCCTCACCTAGGATGGCGGCGGCAGCTGCCGAGAACCGAGCGGATTCTCGGCGTCGCCTGCCGATATCGCTGGACCCTGGGACAGGTAAATGGCCATGTATTAAAAGTCAGCAGCTGCAGTATTTGTAGCTGCTGGCTTTTAATATTTTTTTTTTTTGGCGGTGTGGGTGGACCCCCGCTTTAATTCTAAGCGGTATGTGTGGAGAAAACCAGTCACTGCTCATCACCTGTCCAATACAGTCCCAACAGTGAAGCATTGTGGTGGCAGCATCATGCTGTGGGGGTGTTTTTCAGCTGCAGGGACAGGACGACTGTTTGCAATCAAGGGAAAGATGAATGCGGCTAAGTACAGGGATATCCTGGAAGAAAACCTTCTCCAGAGTGCTCAGGACCTCAGACTGGGCTGAAGGTTTACCTTCCAACAAGACAATGACCCTAAGCACACAGCTAAAATATTGAAGGAGTGGCTTCAAAACAACTCCGTGACTGTTCTTCAATGGCCCAGCTAGAGCCCTGACTTAAACCCAATTGAGCATCTCTGGAGAGACCTAAAAATGGCTGTCCACCAACGTTTACCATCCAACCTGACAGAACTGGAGAGGATCTGCAAGGAGGAATGGCAGAAGATCCCCAAATCCAGGTGTGAAAAACTTGTTGCATCTTTCCCAAAAAGACTCATGGCTGTATTAGATCAAAAGGGTGCTTCTACTAAATACTGAGCAAAGGGTCTGAATACTTAGGACCATGTGATATTTCAGTTTTTCTTTTTTAATATGGGGTGCTGTGTGTACATTAATGAGGAAAAAAAATTAACTTAAATGATTTTAGCAAATGGCTGCAATATAACAAAGAGTGAAAAATTTAAGGGGATCTGGTTCGTCCCCACTATATATATATATATATATATATATATATATATATATATATATATATATATATATATATATATATATATATATATACACACACAGTCAGGTCCATAAATATTGGGACATCGACACAATTCTAATCTTTTTGGCTATATACACCACCACAATTTATTTGAAATGAAAGACACCAAAAAACCCGGAAGACCACGGAAAACAACTGTGGTGGATGACCGAAGAATTCTTTCCCTGGTGAAGAAAACACCCTTCACAACAGTTGGCCAGATCAAGAACACTCTCCAGGAGGTAGGTGTAAGTGTGTCAAAGTCAACTATCAAGAGAAGACTTCACCAGAGTGAATACAGAGGGTTTACCACAAGATGTAAACCATTGGTGAGCCTAAAAAACAGGAAGGCCAAATTAGAGTTTGCCAAACAACATCTAAAAAAGCCTTCACAGTTCTGGAACAACATCCTATGGACAGATGAGACCAAGATTGTACCAGAGTGATGGGAAGAGAAGAGTATGGAGAAGGAAAGGAACTGCTCATGATCCAAAGCATACCACCTCATCAGTGAAGCATGGTGGTGGTAGTGTCATGGCGTGGGCAAGTATGGCTGGCAATGGAACTGGTTCTCTTGCATTTATTGATGATGTGACTGCTGACAAAAGCAGCAAGATGAATTCTGAAGTGTTTTGGGCAATATTATCTGCTCATATTCAGCAAAATGCTTCAGAACTCATTGAACAGCGCTTCACAGTGCAGATGGACAATGACCCGAAGCATACTGCGAAAGCAACCAAAGAGTTTTTTAAGGAAGAGAAGTGGAATGTTATGCAATGGCCAAGTCAATCACCTGACCTGAATCCAATTGAGCATGCATTTCACTTGCTGAAGACAAAATAAGGGAAAAAGCCCCAAGAACAAGCAGGAACTGAAGACAGTTGCAGTAGAGGCCTGGCAGAGCATCACCAGGGATGAAACACAGCGTCTGGTGATGTCTATGCGTTCCAGACTTCAGGCTGTAATTGACTGCAAAGGATTTGCAACCAAGTATTAAAAAGTGAAAGTTTGATGGATGATTGTTAATCTGTCCTATTACTTTTGGTCCCTTAAAAAGTGGGAGGCACATATACAAACTGTCTGGTTACTGAACTCTGGCTATGTATTGACTACGCTTACTCGGTTTACCTTTTTATTATTATTATTATTAAACAAGTGTGATTAACTGTACTTCTGTCTCAATCTGATTCACGGTTTCTGACACAAGGCCCCCTTTATGCAGATAACATTCCTGCGGGGCCACCAAACACACAGGAATAAGGAGGAGGATTTTGTCAGCATGGATGTAGAGGATAACACCCAGCAATCTTCAAGGGATGGTTTTCAGTCCCCAGAAACCCAAGGAGTTGTACGTGGCTGGGAGGAGGTAGTTCCGGATAATGTCATCCTTAGTGAAGCAGAGGACTTAGAATCAAATGCCTCGGCAAACTTATGTAACTGATTGAATTTGCTATAGATCGGGTTTTAAAATATGTTGCCATTTCCTCAACCTGTTTGTGTTGTGATTTACATTTTTATTGAGATTGATTGCCTCTCTCTCTATATATGTTTGGTGGCAATATGGGACTACCTCACTGTTATTTTGGTCTCTCTCTCGCCATGGGCCCCCTCGACAGTGGAAGGGGGGCCCATGGCGACAGGGGGACCCACGATAAAGGCAACCACATATCTTAGAATGTTTGCGTTCCCCTTTAGTGCCTTAAGCGGTGCACCGGGTTTTGTGCTTAAAGATTTACAGTTAATTTTATTATGACAAAGCCGAGTGGTTCCGTTGGATCACTGCTCCCCCCCATGTGTTGGCACTTGGCTGGGACATTAGTCCCGACCAACATCCAACCCCCTTGTGGGCCTTTAGCCCCACAACCAGTTGCACTCATACTTTTTCAGTACTATATGCTACAATTGTTTACTGGTCACTATGTGTACTATAGTATGCCCTTCTACCTTGTTCTGTTCTTTGTTTCACTCCCTCTCTACCCCCCTTTTTCTTTTTTCAGGTCCTCGCGGTGGGTGAGTAAAGTTGTTTTATGGTTAACTTCCCATGTACCATGACACTTAACTGGCTATCCCTAAATGTGCAGGGAATGAACTACCCCCAAAAAAGGGTTAAAGTTTTTAAATATTTTAAGCAACAGAACGTGAACATAGCATGCCTACAGGAGACCCATTTCTCATCTTCTTCCTGTCCTAAATACTTTGATGCCCAGTACCCTCAAGTTTTTCTGGCTAATGGCCCGACTAAACAGAGGGACATTTTGATTGCCATACACAAGCCGGTCCCCTTCAGTTGCGGTAGAGAGATTGCAGACCCAAATGGTAGGTAACTTTTACTGCAAGGCACTATTCAGGACACGGAGGTCACTATCCTAACTTATTATGCTCCAAATAACAATCCGCGACCTTTCCTCTCCCATATCTGCTCCCTGTTGCAGTCTCACCACAGAGGCACTCTCCTCTTAGCGGGAGACTCTAATGTTACGCTAAACCCTGCTTTAGATAAGTACCTGTCACTGACCTGATCGGAGGCGGAAGTGCTGGGAGGGCTTCCCTTGCGACTAAGTGCAGAGCGCCCCCTGGAGGTGGTACAGGGGGAGCTATACTCAAAGCGGCAGGGGTTGCTGGCTGCGGCAAGCTGAGATGAAGCAGAGAAGTCCACTGGTGGGCAGCTGACGAGCAGGGTAGACTGCTAGGCTGGGGTACCTTGGAAGTACCAGATGAGATCGTACAGCAGGAAGTACCAGAAGCAGTGTTAGGAGCCAGGCCGGGGTTGATACACAGGACAGCAAACAGTAGCAAAGTCCATAAAACAAGCCAGGGATCTTACACGGTGCAGCAGATCAGAGCGGAGTAACAGGAACGAGCCAAGGGTCAAGCCGGGGTAAGTACAGATCAGATAGGTCAAGACAAGCCGGGTCGTTAGCAGATAATCCAAGACAACAGGAACAGGAACTGAGGAATACACAGGAAGCTGAAGATCATGTAGCAGTTGGTGACTGCTGCAACATGCTTTAAATAGTGTGCTTGGCGCCTGGAGTCTCTCACGTGGTGTGTGTGCTTTGGCGCGCACGTGTTCGCATTAGCGCTGGAGAATTTGTGTTCATTGATACAGGATTCTGCTGGCCATAGATGTTAGTTTTCCTGCGGGTTAGTCCCTGACAGTGCCCCCCCCAAGGGGCAGCCTCCGGATGCCCAGGCGGGCTTGCTTCTCTGGATATCTTCTGAAGAATTCACGTAGCAGTCTAGGGGCATGAACATTACTTGCGGGTTCCCAAGAGCTCTCCTCTGATGGGTAACCCTTCCACTTCACTAAATACTGAATTTGTCTACCTCTCTTTCGACAATCCAGGATGATTTCCACCTCGAACTCCGTTTCTTCACCCACTGTGATTGGAGGTGGAGGAGGGTCTTCTCTTCCAGAGAAGAGGCCAGTACTGATTGGCTTGAGCAGCGAGATGTGGAAGACTGGGTGAATCTTGTAAGAGCTTGGCAGAGACAATTCAAAAGCCACAGGATTAATCTCTCTCTTAATCGCAAAGGGACCGATGAATCTTGGGCCCAGCTTCCGTTAGGGGCAAGACAATTTGAGATTCAATGTGGAGAGCCAAACTTTGTCCCCTACTTTCAGAACTGGATTACCTTTCCTCTTCCTGTCATAATGCTTTTTATAGTCCTCCTGTGCTTTTTTCATGTTTTCTTGAAGAACCTGTAAATTTTCTTGAATGAAAGTTAATCTGTCCTGTACAGCAGGTACCGCTGCTTCTGGAGTGACATAAGGCAAAAAGTATGGGTAGAATCCATAGTTTGCCCAGAATGGAGACTGATTGGTGGAGGCATGTACCGAATTATTATAGGCGAATTCGGCACATGGCAGCAAAGTTACCCAGTTATCTTGAGAGAAGGTAGAAAAACAGCGGAGGTACTGCTCTAGTGTCTGATTCGTCCTCTCCATCTCTCCATTACTCTGTGGGTGATAGGCAGAAGACAAACAGATTTCAATGTTCAAAGCTTTACAGAGAGCCCTCCAGAACCTTGAAGTAAATTGTACTCCTCTGTCGGATACAAAACTGTCTGGCAAGCCATGCAGTCTTACGATCTCTTTAATAAAGACATGTGCTGTATCAATGGCAGAAGGTGTGCCTAGTAGAGGCAGGAAGTGGGCCATCTTTGATAAACTGTCGACCACCACCAGGATAGTGGTAAAGCCTTCAGATGGGGGCAGCTCCACAAAAAGACCAAGGACAACATTTTCCAGGGGCGGTCCGGGATAGGTAGTGGTCTTAGCAAACCCCAGGCTTGGGTGCAGCTTCCCTTACTTCTGGCACAGGTTGTGCAGGAGCCTATGAAATCCTTACAATCTTGCCTCAGGTTAGGCCACCAGTAGGATCGCTGAATCAGCTCAGTAGTCTTATGAATCCCAAAATGGCCAGCAAGTTGGTGTTCGTGAAAGGTCTTGAGGACCTGAAGCCTGGCTCCCATGGGAACGAAGATCTTGTCCCCGTGCCACAGGAGTCCTTCCTGCCTTCTGAATGCAGATCCTTCGGATTCGAGGCATTGAGCAGAGGTTTGTTCAAGGGTTGATCTTAGATCAGGTTGAACTAAAAGGAAATTCTGAGTGGACAAGATGGTACTAGGGGCCACAGTCTCTGGAGTTTCTGGAAACATGCGCGAGAGGGCATCCGCTTTCCCATTCTTGGACCCCGGACGGTAAGTAAGGTGAAAGTTAAACCTCGAAAAGAACAAGGCCCATCTGGCCTGACGTGGTCTTAGTCGTTTGGCAGATCTGAGATATTCGAGGTTTTTATGGTCGGTGAATATCATGATGGGATGAGCTGCGCCTTCCAGTAGGTATCGCCATTCTTCGAGAGCAGCTTTTATTGCCAGTAATTCCCGATCCCCCACATCATAATTCCTTTCCGATTGGCTTAGTTTTCGGAAGATAAAGGCTACAGGATATAGTAAAGCTTTAGGGCCTTGGCGTTGTGACAGGATAGCCTCTATGGTGACTTCCGATGCATCGACCTCCAACACATAGGGCAGGGCTGGATCTGGATGTTGCAGAATGGGGGCCGAGGTGAATAGAGCCTTTAGTTTATCAAAAGCTTCTTGGGCTTCCTGGGACCACTGGAAACGGGTATGCTGGCGAGTGAGCTGGGTAATGGGGGCAATAATACCAGAAAAGTTTTTAACAAATCTCTGATAAAAGTTGGCAAACCCCACAAATCTTTGGATACCTTTTTTGTTGGTAGGGGCTGACCACTCCAGAATAGCAGATACTTTCTGAGGGTCCATAGCTATCCCAGATGTAGAAATAATTAAGCCCAGGAACTGTATGGATGCCTGTTCAAATTGACACTTTTCTGCTTTTGCATAGAGCTTGTGTTCTCTCAATGTAAATAGTACCTTCCGGACGTGAGTTCTATGTAACTCCAGAGTGTCAGAGAAGATGAGGATGTCATCCAAATATACGATCAAGAAATGATCCAGGAATTCTCTAAAGATGTTGTTTACAAAAAGTTGAAAGGTCGCTGGGGCATTACATAGTCCAAAAGGCATAACACGGTATTCAAAATGCCCAAAACGAGTTCTGAAAGCGGTCTTCCACTCATCCCCCTTTCTGATGCGCACAAGGTTGTAGGCGCCTCGTAAGTCCAACTTAGTAAAGACTTGGGCAGAATGGAATCTCTGAAAAAGCTCGGGAACCAGGGGGAGAGGATAACGATTTTTGACCGTGATTTTGTTAAGTTCCCTGTAGTCCACACAAGGCCTGAGGGAATGGTCTTTCTTCTCCACGAAGAATATTCCGGCACCAGCTGGGGATGATGATGGGCGGATGAATCCTTTTTCTAAGTTCTCGTCAATATATTGACGTAAAGTCTCAAGCTCAGTCTCTGAAAGTGGAAATATTCAACCAAAGGGGATCTCTGCACCAGGCAGCAACTCGATTGGACAATCGTAAGAACGATGAGGTGGCAAAGTGTCGGCTTTTTTCTTATCGAAGACATCTAAAAAGTCATGATAAACTGGAGGGACGTCTTGGCTGAAAATTGGAAACTGGCTGGACGGTAAGGCAACTGGAAGGTGCTACAGGTTCAGGTATGATACAATACTGGTGGCAATAAGTTAACTTGAAAGCGATATTCCCTGTGTTCCAGTCTATCTGAGGGTTGTGTGCCCGTAGCCAAGGGAGTCCCAAAATTACAGGGAACATAGGAGAACAAAGAACATCAAAACAAAGAAATTCTTGATGGCCTGGGTCAATCATGGTGAGAATAGGCAAAGTCTCTTGAGTAACAGGCACAAACTGCGGTGTTGAACCGTCGTCCAAGTGAATTTTAAGTTTATGTTCCTTCCTCCGAAGTGAAATCTGAAAGTCTTTAGCCAGGGAAAAGTCCAAAAAGCAACTGCAAGCCCCGGAGTCGATTATTGCTGGAAGTCTGACCTCTTCTCCTGCCAACTGTAATGCGATATGGAGAACAAGATGAGTTGGAGAAGATTTCGGGACTTGGAGGCTAGTAGAGTTGCGGAAAGGAGATCTACTGGGCCTTATTGGGTAGTTGAGACGGATATGTCCAGGTTCTCCGCAATAGAAACATAGGTTAGCTTGCCGGCGATGAAGTTTCTCGTTAGGGGTCAGAGCAGAGCGAACTGCGCCAATTTGCATAGGCCCTTTGTTGGACGTGAACGGAATGACGGGTGCAGGAATGGCTGGAACTGTGGGCGTCATCCAAGTAGGCCGGAAGGATTGTGCACATCGTTCAGACTGTCGCTCCCGCAGGCGCCTATCAATTTGGATGACTAGCTGGGTGAGTCCTTCTAAAGTGGTTGGGGACTCTACTCGTGCAAGTTCGTCTTTGACAAGTTCAGATAAGCCGAGCCGGAATTTGAATCTGAGAGCGGCCTCATTCCACCCCCGTCGAAAGTCCACAATATAATCCTCTACAGGGCGCTGCCCTTGCCGCAAGGCATGAAGGGCGGCCTCAGCAGTAGCCATACGTTGTGGCTCATCATATAATCTGGACATAGTTTCAAAGAACAAGTTCACTGAATTAATAGCGGGATCCTTTTGCTCTAGTAACTGATGAGCCCAGGACTGGGGTTCATTGGACAGCAGGGAGATAACAAATCCCACTTTAACAGTTTCTATGGAAAAGGTTCTTGGTTGCAGGGCCAGGTAAAGTAAACAGGTGTCCTTAAATGCTCGGAACTTCCCTCTGTCACCAGAGAAGCGCTCCGGAGTAGGTACCCTTGGCTCAGGGGGTGGAACCATCATAGGAGACATTGCATGGATCTGAAGGTGAATCTCCAACTGGGAATAATGTCCTTGTAGATTCGTCACTGCTTGGGTCAGCGTAGCGACTTGCTGGCACAGAGTCTTGAGCAGGGAAGCACCTCCGTCAGCCTCTGACGTTACTGGCTGCATGATACTATCACGTACCTGATCGGAGGCTGAAGTGCTGGGAGGGCTTCCCTTGCTACTAAGTGCAGAGCGCCCCCTGGAGGTGGTACAGGGGGAGCTATACTCAAAGCGGCAGGGGTTGCTGGCTGCGGCAAGCTGAGATGAAGCAGAGAAGTCCACTGGTGGGCAGCTGACGAGCAGGGTAGACTGCTAGGCAGGGGTACCTCGGAAGTACCAGATGAGATCGTACAGCAGGAAGTACCAGAAGCAGTGTCAGGAGCCAGTCCGGGGTTCATACACAGGACAGCAAACAGTAGCAAAGTCCATAAAACAAGCCAGGGGTCATACACGGTGCAGCAGATCAAACAGTAGCAAAGTCCATAAAACAAGCCAGGCGTCTTACACGGTGCAGCAGATCAGAGCGGAGTAACAGGAACGAGCCAAGGGTCAAGCCGGGGTAAGTACAGATCAGATAGGTCAAGACAAGCCGGGTTGTTAGCAGATAATCCAAGACAACAGGAACAGGAACTGAGGAATACACAGGAAGCTGAAGATCATGCAGCAGTTGGTGACTGCTGCAACATGCTTTAAATAGTGTGCTTGGCGCCTGGAGTCTCTCACGTGGTGTGTGTGCTTTGGCGCGCACGTGTTCGCATTAGCGCTGGAGAATTTGTGTTCATTGATACAGGATTCTGCTGGCCATAGATGTTAGTTCTCCTGCGGGTTAGTCCCTGACAGTACTCCTCGGAACACAAAACTCCATCGCCCGATGCAAAAAAATGTATGCATTCTCTACAAAATCATGACCTGGTAGATATCTGGAGGGAGCTACATCCCATTGGCAGGGACTATACCCATTACTCGAGTTAGTAAATGGAGGAATTTGTGGGATTTTTCAGGTGCGGGAAACAGGAAATAATCAAATGTATATAAAAAACATATATTTTTATTCAACAATTAGAAAGATGGAAATTCATCCAGTAAAAACATCAAAATAGGACATAAGTTATGGCAAGCACGATTTGGCACAAAGACAGTGATACAGCGGTATAGAATGGACTTCCCTACATGTTTCGCCCCTATATCAGGCTTCTTCAGGATTGCTGGTCACATGCACGATACAGTGCTTTCTGACAAAAAATACAGATAGACAATTAGGTGGATTGAAGTAATTAAAGATCTATACATGTGATTACCAATTAACAACAGAATACAAAAAATTATAATAATAAATATGCAAGTGCGTCTCCCAAGGATAGGGCACGGCTGCTTACCCGTATCTCCTTTAGATAGGGGACAGGTTTCTACTGCCAGGGCGACTAGTGGTAACTGCTACGTCAGGTTGCTCAGATGCTACAGGTGACCATAGACGGCAAAATAGACCAACTATAAAATAAGAAATAAAATAATACTGACCCCTACTGGCTAAGGAAGAGTTGGAATAATCTCCTAGAAAATAGGGGCATACAACATAATAATCAGAGAAAACTCACAAAAGCAGATGTAGCGGTTCACTTGATGCTATGGGGCAACAAGCCACCAGAAGAGGGATCACTGAACGAGCATATCTGTCAGGGGATCTAATTGACCAGACCGTGTGGACTGCACAGAGGAGACCAGAAACACATGTAAGTGAAATAATGGTGTTTATTAAATAAGTGACAAGTAAAAGGAATATAAACAGTGCAAAACCAAACACAACAAACCCACTACAAACAACAATATATACAAGTAAATGGAGATACCGGAATCGTAAACAAAGCCAGGCCAAGGTCATACACAGGGAGGTCAGAAGATGGGCAAGGACGGGAAACCAAACAGGACAGGGAGAGGATGGATGGATGGGATACAGGGCAGGAATCCAAGGTAACCAGGAACAGAAGGGACAGGACCAGGAAGGGCTCAGGATAGGGATTGGATCAGATCAGGTCAGGTCAGGACAAGGCAGATGCAGGCTCAAAGTCCAAATAACAGGCAGCAAGGTCAGAATGCAGGGGGAGAGATACCAAGGCCAGCCTATGAGGGCTGGCTGGGTATTTATAAGGCTGTGGTAATTGAACTCATGTCATGGTTGAGAGTGTTAGCTATTTTCGTCCAATAGTCTCCGAGACAAGGACAAGACCACACCATATGAAGAAAGGAGGCGAAATCCAGACCACACCTGGCGCAGGCCACTGGGTTGTCAGGTGTCATGATTGTCAGACGTTTTGGGGTGTAATAGGCCCTGTGGAGGAACTTGACCTGCATAAATCGCTCTCTGGCCGAGATCGCGTTAATCACAAAGGAGGATACACATGTTTCCCATTCCTCCTCTGACAAGTCAGGAATGTCTGCTTTCCACTTGACCAGAGTTTTCTCAAGTTTCTTTGTAGGGGGTATGGACAAATGAAAATATAGAGTAGATAATGGTCTATCTATGATTTTAGCAGTAAGTAATCCCTCCACAGGGTCTGATTCTAACTGGAGAAGAGATTGAAACTGTTTTCTATAAGCATGTCGAAGCTGATAGTATCTAAACAACATCCAACCTGGTAGTGAGTAAGTGTTTTTGAGGTCAGAGAAAGTTCTTAATTTACCACCCATCACAATGTGTTTTAGCTTAACAATTCCCTTTCTTGCCCAGACTTGAGGGTCTGGGACCAACTTCAAATGCGGCAATCTAGGGTTGCCCCACAGGGGGATGTGCGGGGAGAACCTCTCTGGATTGTTAAAACAATTCCTGGCCTTGTTCCAAACTGTAATGGTAGTGCTCATCAGATCCGTAATGCCAGGGTGGGATTTCATCCCTCTGAACACCACATTGCTGAGAGAGGAGTAGGACCCCATGATGGCGGCTTCCAGGGTCACTGCCGGGTTATCACGTGGTTGAGAGAACCACTATCTAACCGTCACCAGGACGGCCATCTAGAAGTATACCTGGAAGTTCGGTAACCACAAACCCCCTTGAGTAACGGGCAGCTGGAGAGTAGTCATGGCCAGTCTCGGGGGTCTTCCGTTCCAGATAAAGGAGGATAATATACTTTTCAACTTAGCAAAAAATGAGGCTGGGGGGATCAAGGGTGAATTTTGAAAAAAGTACAAAAATTTAGGCAGGTATATCATTTTAATTAAGTTTACCCTCCCTACTGGAGAGAGAGGGAGGGTTTTCCATATTATACATTTTTGCGAGAAATTTTTTAGTAGTGGCTGAAGATTCAGTTCAAAATATGTAGACAGTGGAGCTCTAACCCTTACTTCTAAATATTTAAATTCAGGTGCCCAGTTTAGGGGGGTACCTGTTGGTGGGTTTTGACTGGATGCACTTAATGAGAAAATTATCGATTTCCCCCAATTCACCTTAATGTCCGAGAACATGCCAAACTCATCAATTATTTAAAGTGCTGGTGAGAGGGAGGATATGTCTTTGAGAAAAAGTAGGGTATCATCAGCATAAAGGGATATTTTGTCCATTACCACCCCTACCTGGATGCCCTGTACCAAGGGGGCGGCTCTAATACGAGCAGCCATGGGTTCTATGGCCAGGGCAAACAGTCCAGGAGAAAGTGGACAGCCTTGCCTGGTACCCCTAGATAGAGGAAAGGATGATGATAGTGAGTTATTTGTTCGTATGCGTGCCGAGAGATTATGATATAGCATCTGCACCCAGCCAATGAAGCGAGGGCCAAATCCAAATTTGCGCAGGACAGCCCAGAGGTAGTGCTTTCTCGGCATCAAGAGAGGCCAATACCTCCGGACCGTCCCCGCCTGCCCTAGAAAGGTGTGTAAGGAGACGTCTAATGTTTATATCCGTCCCCCTTCCTGGCATGAATCCAGACTGGTCTGGATGGACCAGTGCCGTGATCACAGTGATCAACTGTCTAGCCAGTACTTTGGCCAATAACTTGGCGTCCACGTTAAGGAGTGATATTGGCCGATACGAGGTGCACTGATCAGGGGTCTTGCCAGGCTTAAGAATGACCACAATGACCGCTTCAGCCATAGTCGGAGATAGTGAGCCCCTCTCTGTGGCTTTTTGGAGCATTAACCTAAACAACGGAAGTATTTCTTCAGTGTATGTTTTGTAGAATTCGGCTGGAATTCCATCTGGACCTGGTGTCTTACCATTTTGTAAGGAGGCTACTGCTCGCTGTATTTCCTCTAGTTGGATCGGGCCATCCAATGCTTCCCTAAACGTGGATGTCAGGCAAGGGAGCTCCACCCCGTCGAGGTATGCAATCAGTTCCTCATTCGAACATCCTATCCGAGAACCATAGGAGGTCCTGATAGAATGATGGAAATTTATTGTTAGTGTCTGCAGGATCAGTCAAGATCCTCCCGTCCAAATCACAAATGGATGAAATAGTCACCGGGGAGGAACTTTCCCTTGCCAGCCATGCCAGCATACTGCCTGTTTTTTCTCCATGTTCAAAAACTCTTTGTGACTGGTGTAAGAATATGGTTTTTGTGGCAGCCATGCGTGATAGAAGAACATCTCTTAACGCTGCCTGGTAGTCTGAGTATACCCCAGGGGATCCCGTTGTGGAGTATTCCGCCTCTAATGCTGCCACCCTTCCCTCGGCTGTCTGTGTTTCCCTCCTCAGATCTTTCCGGATCTAACGGATATGTGTTTGGAAACTGCCCCTAGTGAAGGCCTTAAATGCGTCCCAGGATGTGGTCAGAGTCACAGAGTGGTCTAGGTCTCTCCAATAATGTATCGCTTCGGATCTATAGGGTTCAGATACTCTAGAGTCAGTCAACCAAAATCTGGACAGTCTCCATAGATTCTCCCCTGGAGCATTGGACACACAGAGCTTTAAAGCAAGCAGAGCGTGGTCGGATATGCCACAGGGGAGTATATTGATGTCCCGAACCATGGGCAGGACAGACCCCCCCAGTATGCAAGATCTATCCATGACAGGGTCTTGTGGGAGGCTGAGTGACAAGTGTAGGCCCGTAGAGAAGGATGACGCCACCTCCACACGTCGGTCAAATTAGACGCCTCAGCCCATGAGGACAGCTCTGATGGCGAGCCCATCCCCGGTGTGAGCCTGTCCATTGCAGGGTCCGGGACCAGGTTGAAATCCCCCAGCATTACCACATTATCTGTACCAAAGGCAGCTATTTTAGAGATAATTTGGTTAAGTACCCTTATAGAGGCCGGGGGGGGCAGGTACAATCCCACCACCACCAACTCTAATTTGTCTACAATGGCATATAAGATTACAAACCGACCGTCAGGGTTAAGCTCCAGTGCCAGCAATCTAAACGGTACGGATTTGTTCACTAAAATGCTAACCCCCCTGGAGTAGTTAGTATACGTGGAGTGGTATTTCTTGCCCCACCCAGGGTCGCCTTAAACTTAGAAGTTTGCTTCCCATCAGATGGGTCTCCTGTAGTATGCAGATTTGGGGGTGGTATGTTTTGAGGAACTGGAACACCAGTGACCTTTTAACAGATGAATTCAAGCCCCTGGTGTTCCATGAAATTATGGTACAGGGGCGTGACCGGAAGCCGACCTCGATGGACGCTTGACTTGTCTGCTCTCTCTCAGCCCATGACTAAAGGCTAAATTGGGGACATTTAACCACATCTACATGGGCAGATCTAAAGTTACCCGATCCGCTAAAGCTCAGGGATCATCACAACCCCCGCCCGACTCCATGTTGGACCTCCGGTCCCTCTTTCCGCTGACAGACATGCCTCCTGGTGCCACAGACAGCATGGTGCTGGAGGCCTCGAAGGCCCGCTCCAGGAACTCCACGCGTCTCTCCCGGCCAGACCAGGACGTGAGCCGGATCCCGGAGGGTCCCCCATCGGCTCCGCTGGATACCCTGGGCATCTCCTCCTCATCAGGAGCGGTGAGTCCCCTCCACCCTGTACGGACCGGGATCTCGCCGCATGGCTCGCAGTCCGCCATGTTCGGCCCCCCTCCCCCTCACTACACCCAATGCTCAGATGCCTTCCCGCGTCTGCTGCGGACGGCCTCGGATCCCTGCCTGCCAGGAGATGCCCCTGGATCCCTGGCATCCTCCGACATATCGTCGGACTTTCCAGCCTTACCAGGCCTGATGTATCCGGCCAGTAATACCCCCCCTGGAACTGATGACACTCCAGCGGCCTCCAGAGCCCTCACGCCTGATTCACCTCCACCTAAAGCCCAGAGACTATCAATCTCACAGGCCCTAGGCTCTTCCAGGGAACAGGCTACATGCTCTGCCATTTATGCACAGAAAGAACAATCGCTTATCCCTCCCTGCTGTGCTCTGGAGGATGTGGGGGCCCCCGCGCCTACCCAGGTACAGCCCTGGGGAGACCCATGGACCATGACCTCGAGACCTCTACATCCTCCCCAGGATAAGGCTGCACTGCAGTTTCAACAGCAACCACCTCACCAGCTTCAACCGCAGCAACCCTTGCTACCAGCCCAACCCCGCTCACTCCCCACAGAGTGGTATTCTTACCTACAGGCGATGCCTACTAAAGAAGATTTTAAACAGTTGATAGCAGACGTAAAATCTACTTGTCGTTCAGAAATACAGATACTACAAACAGGCCTTAAACACCTAGTAGACAGGGTGGAAATGGCCGAAGAAGAAATCCAAGAGACTAAACTGGCAGTCCACAGGACCCAGCTCCAAGGAGCAGATCACTGTACCCTGTTAAGGGAAATGCAGCGCCACTTTGAGGATTTAGATAATAGGGGGCGTAGAAACAACATACGGGTGAAAGGAGTCCAGGGGACAGAAGGCCCTGAGGACATTCACAACAAATTGCAACATGTATTTAATACAGTTAAAGTGAGTAAACACTGCGCTATCAAAAAAAAAAAATGTAAATAAATACCAACAAAAGAGCGGCTACATACGAAGTGACAACAACCATGAAAATACTATATAAGAAAATGTAGCGCATAAACTGTGAAAGCCCAAAAAGGGTGTTAATGAATGGTATCACCATCAATAAAATAAATGACTAATGAGTCTCTCAACATAAATAAGTAAAGTCCAACAAGTGAACAACATGTAATTGAAAAATGTCCCACTGGTTGAAGATGAATGATTATATAAAGCAGCTGATGTTCAAACATTGGCAAATGATTACATCCCCCAGGAAGAACACATCCATCGGCTGTATAAATCTTGATAAAAGTAGTGTGTAGAAAACTCTTACCAGATAGACTGGACTCCCTTGTCAGCGACAGGGAATCACTTAGGCATGGTACCCCTCGGGGCGTTGGAAAGGATGTCCCGACTCTCAGAACCTTCTAGGTCAGACTCTGCATGGATCTCCAGGGGCCACCAGGTAGGTTCTCACAAAGGATAGCCAAGGCACGGATCAGAGGAAACGAGACATCTCCCATAGGACTATAGTGGAAGCTGGATTCTCCCTCAGATGGTATGTGGAAAAAAAATAAAAAGCCTCCACATAGTATAGATGAAAAAATGTGGGTTTTTTATTGCTAAAAAGCCTGATTACAATAAAAAATGTGATCACAAATATAAAAACAAAATGGGCAACAAGGAGGATGCTGAAAGCGCATGACGCATTTCGACCCATAGATCTTCTACTAGGGCATACAGCATCCCCTCCATGTTGCCTTATATTTATAAATAAAAAGATTAGTATAAACCAATTGCATCAAGTGAAAATCCGACGTTCCCATTGGTTAAATGAGGTCACCTGATCGTACCTGGCTAAACAAGGTTAAAGATATTCAACCCATTTCTATTGGCTGTGTGTCATCAACAAGTTCAGTATTGTCTGACAGACATCCGACTGAACCAATCCTCACCAACAGTATATCACACTGACAGAGAACAGCCATACATAATAAATGGATTGGGGCCGAAGGAATCACACTGAGATCCTTCATTGCTGACACTTCTAAAGTGGCCTAAGGCTGCAGATAAGCCAAAGCCAATTGGAACTGACGTGTTGGTAGGCGGGCGGAACTGACAGCCAATAGGCCAAAAGGCCTGAAGTCTCGTCAGAGCGGCCGTACCTCCACGAGTCAAACAAAGGGAAATGACGTCAGGCTCCACTACGCGCCCGACGTCTATCCCTTGTCATGTGAACTGAATAAGGAAACACCATAGGGACAGAAGAGAGAGACCTGCGCCGAAGCAACCACTCCTGACGTCACATCCAGCACTCGCCCCGTGCCCCTACGGTGGTCCAGCTGGACCAAAAGTGGTGGTTGCATAATCCCCAGGATAATGGAAAACATTAACCTGCACATGCGGACTTGGCCCCAAATGTAGACAATGGAGCCACCCGATCCGAACCGGAACCTAAAAGGGGACGTGTGACTCTAAAGGGCCGTTCTGTAATAGGACGGCACCCGAAGGTCACATCTTGTCCATTGAAATCCCCTTAACTGGACATAATGACATAACAAAATTCTTGTTGAGAAGCACACAATCTCTAATGATGTAGAGGAACTATAATAAACACATGATAAAAAAAAGTTGTAGTGATCTCAGAAAAGGTTTGCTGTGATATATAGCTGAAGTTATAAATGCAAAAACGGATGAACTAAAATAATATGTGAACAGAGGAAAAAGTGGCAATGTGTGTGTCGGCATGGAATCTCAAAAGGGAATCACTCCCCATGGATCTCCCTGAGAGCGCACTCATCTAAGGTGTTCTAGCATGAATAAAATATGTGCAAAAGCATAAATGCTATACCCCTAAATAGTGCACCATATATGTCGGTCAATTGGGACATAATCAATCTAGATGTGAAAGGTGAAATTACATGGTGGAAAAATGATGAAAAAATATTTCCAGTTAAACAATATTCAGGATCGGTTGATGAACGAGTTGAGGTCCCACTCCACGTTCAACCCAAATGGGAAGTAGGACCTCAACTCGTAAATCCAGTAAGTCTTGAGGCGTGAAATGCCTCGTAGACGTGACTCTCCCCTCCAGTGCGGAACGAACCTGTCGATGACTTGGAACAGGGTTCCCATAGGGTCCTTATTGTGGCACTCCAGATAATGGCATGGTACTGTATGCTTGTCCCTACCCTTCTTAATCGCAGCCACGTGTTCGTTAACACGAACAGAAAAAGTTCTGATCGTGTGACCCACATACTGCTTATGGCAGGGACAAGTTATCAAATAGACAATATACTGTGAAGAACACATAGTGAAGTGCTTCATTTGATATATGCGAGAGGTGACAGTAGACTGAAAGGTAACACTCTTGCGTCTTCCTCCAATATTGTGGAGGCAGACCTTGCACTTACAGCAAGGGTAATAACCCTTGCACTCCTGAAAGAAGGACGCCTTCTTGGGGGGTCTAATATATTTGGGGCAATTTGTCCCTGGATAGACTGAGCACCCCTAAAAACCACGGCTGCTTTTTAGGTAAAACAGAACCTAATAGTCTGTCATTCCATAGTATTCCCCAATGCTTTTTTACAATAGCTTTAATCTGTTTGGATTGGATGGAATGGGTGGTAAAAAAAGACAACTTCGCTTTGGATTCAGCGTTAGTTTTGGGATGTTCGACAAGAGTAGAATTCCTTTCGGTGAGTAATGCTCTATTAATTTCCCCATCTAAATGGTGAGGGTCATAACCTTTATCGAGGAATCTGCTTCTAAGAACATGGGACTGTAATAAAAAGTCAGAAGTTCTGGTGCAGTTACCACCGCAGTCTCAAATATTGACTGCGGGGCACTGACCTAAGCCATTGTTCTCAATGACAACTGTCGATCGGAATGTACCCATTCCAACCGGTGGGTTTGAAATAAGTACAAAACTCAAGGTGTTGTTGTACAACAGAAATTTCTAAATCTAAAAAATGCACCCTGGTTGCACTGGCTTCATAACTCAACAATATCCCCCTATTATTGGAATTAAGAATGTTCATGAAGCAATCAAGGGATGCTCGATCCCCATCCCAAAGGAGGAGGATGTCGTCTATGTACCTAGCCCAGAAAACCCATTCGGGTCTCCGGGCGGCATAGACGACATCCTCCTCCCATTGGGCCATGAAAAGGTTAGCGAGGCTGGGGGCAAATTTAGCCCCCATAGCCACGCCCCTCTTCTGCAGGAAAAACTGGTCCTGAAACCAGAAATAGTTATGCCTGGTAGCGAATTTCAACAACTGCATGATAAAATTGCGTTGTAATGTAGGAAGTCTACTATCTCTGGTAAGATGGTTCTCTACCACCTCAAAACCTAGGTCATGTGGTATGCATGTATATAATGCTGCCACATCAGCTGTAACTAGGTGCGTACCCTCTTTAATTAAAACAGGCTCCAACAGTTTAATTGTATCTCTTGTATCTTTTAAATACGAGGGGGTGGCACGGACCAAAGGCTGCAGGTAAAAGTCCACGTATTTACCAATCCTCGCCGTGACCGAATCAATCCCGCTGACGATGGGTCGGCTGGGGGGATTGATGGGGTCCTTGTGGACTTTGGGGAGGTAATACACACACATTGCCACTTTTTCCTCTGTTCACATATTATTTTAGTTCATCCGTTTTTGCATTTATAACTTCAGCTATATATCACAGCAAACCTTTTCTGAGATCACTACAACTTTTTTTTTATCATGTGTTTATTATAGTTCGTCTACATCATTAGAAATTGTGTGCTTCTCAACAGGAATTTTGTTATGTCATTATGTCCAGTTAAGGGGATTTCATCCTTTTGGGAGTTCATCTGCCCCCTATAGGGGATTCCAATGGACAAGATGTGACCTTCGGGTGCCGTCCTATTACAGAACGGCCCTTTAGAGTCACATGTCCCCTTTTAGGTTCCGGTTCGGATCGGGTGGCTCCATTGTCTACATTTGGGGCCAAGTCCGCATGTGCAGGTTAATGTTTTCCATTATCCTGGGGATTATGCAACCATCTCTTTTGGTCCAGCTGAACCACCGTAAGGGCACGGGGCGAGTGCTGGATGTGACGTCAGGAGCGGTTGCTTTGGCGCAGGTCTCTCTCTTCTGTCCCTATGGTGTTTCCTTATTCAGTTCACGTGACAAGGGATAGACGTCGAGCGCGTAGTCGAGCCTGACATCATTTCCCCTTGTTTGACTCGTGGAGGTACGGCGGCTCTGACGAGACTTCCGGCCTTTTGGCCTATTGGCCGTTAGTTCCGCCCGCCTACCAACACGTCAGTTCTGATTGGCTTTGGCTTATCTGCAGCCTTAGGCCACTTTAGAAGTGTCAGCAATGAAGGATCTCAGTGTGATTCCTTCGACCCCAATCCATTTATTATGTATAGCTGTGCTCTGTCAGTGTGATATACTGTTGGTGAGGATTGGTTCAGTAGGATGTCTGTCAGACAATACTGAACTTGTTGATGACACACAGCCAATAGAAATGGGTTGAATATCTTTAACCTTGTTTAGCCAGGTACGATCAGGTGACCTCATTTAACCAATGGGAACGTCGGATTGTCACTTGATGCAATTGGTTTATACTAATCTTTTTATTTATAAATATAAGGCAACATGGAGGGGATGCTGTATGCCCTAGTAGAAGATCTATGGGTCGAAATGCGTCATGCGCTTTCAGCATCCTCCTTGTTGCCCATTTTGTTTTTATATTTGTGATCACATTTTTTATTGTAATCAGGCTTTTTAGCAATAAAAAACCCACATTTTTTCATCTATACTATGTGGAGGCTTTTTATTTTTTTTCCACATACCATCTGAGGGAGAATCCAGCTTCCACTATAGTCCTATGGGAGATGTCTCGTTTCCTCTGATCCGTGCCTTGGCTATCCTTTGTGAGAACCTACCTGGTGGCCCCTGGAGATCCATGCAGAGTCTGACCTAGAAGGTTCTGAGAGTCGGGACATCCTTTCCAACGCCCCGAGGGGTACCATGCCTAAGTGATTCCCTGTCGCTGACAAGGGAGTCCAGTCTATCTGGTAAGAGTTTTCTACACACTACTTTTATCAAGATTTATACAGCCGATGGATGTGTTCTTCCTGGGGGATGTAATCATTTGCCAATGTTTGAACATCAGCTGCTTTATATAATCATTCATCTTCAACCAGTGGGACATTTTTCAATTACATGTTGTTCACTCGTTGGACTTTACTTATTTATGTTGAGAGCCTCATTAGTCATTTATTTTATTGATGGTGATACCATTCATTAACACCCTTTTTGGGCTTTCACAGTTTATGCGTTACATGTATTTAATAACCTTTTAGGCGAGCCTCTAACTAACCGCATTGAAATGGACAGAGCACACCGGGCCCTCTGCCCCAAGAATCCCACCTCCAAACCAAGGGACATTATCTGTAGAATTAGCTCCTATCCCTTGAAGGAAGACATCATGCGGCAAGCTCGCCTGACACGCAAGGTAACTTTCCAGGATGTCCAGCTGCAACTAATTCCAGATCTCTCATGGATAACCTTACAGAAGCGCAGACTCCTGCAACCTCTACTGAACATACTTCAAGAAGAGAATGTCCCTTATCTGTGGGGATTCCCCTTCAGCCTCACAGCTAAACACCAAGGCAAATCTGCTGTTCTCTGCTACCCAGAGGATCTAAATAACTTTTGCGATACTTTGGGGATTTCTACCCCCAAACTCCCAGAGTGGGACTTGGTAGCTACACCACCCCCACCACCTACGATTTGGCAGAAGGTCCCCCCTCCTAATCGATCCTGGAATGCGGGCACCCCTGCAAGAACACCAAATGGCTGAACTGACCACACCCCCTCTTCTTGGATGATCTACTATAGTAATATATGGCCATTCTAAAAGGCTGGCGGATCTGTCCTGGACATGTTAGTTTATTTAGTCCCCCCTTCCCTGCCCCAGTTTTAATTTTTTGAACTACTTTGTGGGCGTGTCTCGGATGAGACTTGAGAGAGTAGGTGTTTCTATGCTGAACCCCCCCCCCCCAGTTCAGTGATTACAACCACAGCAGTTTTGATATTAACCAGTTACATGTCCAACTTAGGGCTCCCCTGCATCCACCTAGCCCATCCTTTCGGATCGGGGTTGGGTGGATCCTCGGGAAACCGTACTGGCCTAGGTCTAACAACCTCTCAAGGTCAGATGAAAAGATCTATTTTGATCTGTTTTGATTTGTTTTGTATTAACCTATGGTTTTCTTTTCCAGCCTTTCCTTCCTTCTCTTTTTCCTCCCCGTCCTTGTGTGGCTACCCGCGTGAACCGCGGAATTGGCCTGGATCTTCTCCCGAGGTGTGCTTGCTCCTAGCTTCAGGCTCCGAGACCTTCATCTCCACATCAGGTAATACATTCCCCCTTCCTCCCTTTATTCGATACCATGGCTAGGATTTTCTCTTTAAATGTTCATGGCTTAAATTCCAATAAAAAGAGGCGTCTGGCACTGAGGGAATTTAAACAGTCAGGCGCAGATATTATATTTGTCCAGGAGACGCACTTTGATAGGGGGGGCACCTTCGCGTTTGCATCCAGGCAATTCCCCCAAAGCTACCTCTCCTCAGGACTACATAAACGTGCAGGAGTGGCCATACTCATCAAACAGGGGTCCCCCTTTACATATGTGACTCACTATATTGATCCACACGGCCATTTTGTCATTCTTAGGGGTCTGTGGCAGACTCGGGAGATCACCTTGTGTGCTCTATATACACCGAATGTTCAACAATATAGATTCCTCTCTAAACTGTTCAATCGCCTCTTTCGGTCTGACCATTGTATTTTAGTGGTGGGGGGTGACTTTAATTTAACCCATTCTGCGACTGCCGATCGCCACGTGGTGAGCCCCCAGACATTGTCGGCTCGAGCCCTCAGGGACTCGAAGCTCTTCCGCCAACTCTCTAGAAGACATGCTCTGTTTGACGCTTGGAGGGTTCTCCACCCGGGCGATCAGAGGTACACCTTCTACTCAGCACCCCACAGAACCCACTCCCTTATCGATTACTTTCTTGTTAATAATTCTACTCTTAGAATAGCACGTGAAGCCCAAATACTCCCGATCTCCTGGTCTGACCACGCCCCCATCCTGCTTACGCTGGACCTGGGGTCCCCTAATCCCAGGCCCTACAACTGGAGACTAAACACTTTTCTCCTCCAACACCTCCCATCGACCACGGAATTGTCCTCAACCTTCAAATTCTACTTTACCGAAAACAACACCCCAGACATCTCCACCCACACACTTTGGGAAGCACATAAGGCGGTCATACGGGGTAGATGCATAGCTCTGTCATCAGCCATGAAGAAGGACACGTTAGCCATGAAACATCGAACCGAGAAGGAACTAAAGACCCTAGAAACCCAGCTACAAACATCCCCTACCTTGTCCCTGCTTAAGAAAATTATTAAACTACGGGCGACCCTGCAGGATTTTGCACTGGGTCGAGTAGAAAAGGCTTTACTTAGGCTAAAACAAATATATTATGATAGAGGAAATAAAGCATATTACCTGCTGGCAAAAAAGCTACGTGATGACTCCCTTAACTCTACACCCCACCAGATTAAGAATAAATCAGGTTGTCTGTTATCCCACCCTAAAGACATTGCCCACACCTTTGCAGATTTCTATACAGACCTCTACAATAACCCCCGAAATCCCAAGTAACCCCCCCTCCCCGGAGCTCTCCCTTAGATTGCATCATTATCTTTAACAAAGCGGAGTCTCCCATCTCCAAGCCACAGACTTAGAGGCCCTAAATGTGCCAGTCACAGAAGAAGAAATAGAACTCACAATTAAATCTTTGCCGTCCCGTAAATCCTCAAGTCCTACCATATGAGTACTATAAGACCTTTCTCCCTCTCCTACTCCCATATATGTGCAGACTCTTTAACACTTTTCTCCGGGATACTCCTATCCCAGCAGACATGCAATGATCATTCATCACTTTGATCCCCAAACCGGATAAAGACCCTGTCCTATGTGCCAATTACCGACCCATTGCTCTCCTGAATTCTGACTTAAAAATCTTTACGAAACTACTCTCAATTCGCTTGAACGTAGTCCTCCCCTCCCGAATTCATAAGGACCAGGTGGGCTTTGTCCCGCTCCGGCAAGCGGGAGACAATACTAGGAAGGTGATTGACTTAGTGGACGTGGCGAACAGGGAAGACTCGGCATCCTTGCTCCTTAGCCTGACTGCCGAAAAGGCCTTTGACCG
Source organism: Lithobates clamitans (assembly GCA_037952925.1). Lineage (NCBI taxonomy): Eukaryota > Metazoa > Chordata > Amphibia > Anura > Ranidae > Lithobates > Lithobates clamitans. The sequence continues at coordinate 52,393 of JBBGZY010001101.1, read as the reverse complement.
TCTTGGTTGGCCCTTCCTGTTCGCCACGCTGCAACATGTAGGGTTTAAGGGCCCCTTCCTACGAGCGATTCAGCATCTATATTCATACCCCACTGCCCAGGTAAGGACCCCCTTTGCCTTCTCCCCTTCGTTCTCAATTACTAATGGCACTCGGCAGGGGTGTCCTCTCTCACCCCTGCTATTTGCATTATGTGTGGAACCCCTGGCAGCCTCCATCCGAGGAAATCAGGACATTCACGGTATATCAGTCAGGGGAAGAGAGTTCAAAATTTCATTATTTGCCGACAATATCATTCTTACCCTGACACAACCTAGAATATCCCTCCCAAATCTCCACGCTGAGCTAGATCGGTACGGGGCTATCTCGGGATACAAAATTAATACGTCCAAATCAGAAGCCCTTCCAATAAATATCCCTGAAACAGAAATTACACACTTACAGGCCAATTTCTCATACCATTGGAAAACTGCATCCCTAAAATACTTGGGAATACGCATCACCCCAAAATTTGCCAACCTCTATCAGGAAAACTTTCCCCCTCTCCTCCACTCCATTAGATCCATGCTACTACGATGGAAAAAAACATCACCTCTCCCTATTGGGACGGATTGCGTCGATTAAAATGACGATCCTTCCGAAGATTCTTTACCTATTCCAAACGTTACCTATTCTGGTTCGCTACAAACACCTAAGAAAACTTCAATCAAACTATAAAAGACATAGAATACCCCAATCAGTCCTTATGGCAGCTCGCTCGGATGGTGGCCTTGCGTTACAAAACTTAATCAAATATTACCAAGCTGCTCAACTCCGAGCTATAATATCGTGGTCTACTCAGAGGTCCTACAATAAGTGAACGAAAATTGAGAAGATCTGGCTAGCCTCGACCCACCCTAATAGCTTACTTTGGTGTGCGGATGCGGAGGTGCCCCCTGAGCGTCTACTAGGAGCCATGTCTCAACTTCGTCGGCTCTGGCGCGCATTGCGGCCTCTACACGGCCTCTCTTCCGAAAAATCGCTTATGACTTCATTCATTTTCAATCCCACGGTGCCAGATAGCCTCACACATCAAATGTCTTATCCATGGTCATCGTGAAACCTGTTTCACTATGGGAATATAATAGACGCTAGAACACGTAAATTACTACCCTTCTCTGAACTTCAAACTAAGTATGATATACCTCGCCAGGCATTTTATAGCTACCTCCAAATTCGCCACTAAGCCATGACCATAGCTCCTGACCTGCAATTCTCTTCCCTAACTTCCTTCGAAAATTTGGTCTTAACGGGCTTGGCCCAGAAGGGATTAATCTCTGACATCTATAAAATATTAAATGCTTACTCATTGGATGCACAAGGTAAGCATCTCTATATGATTAAGTGGGAGAAAGCCCTCAATGAGGAGATCCCCATGGAACAATGGCAGGTGATATGGTCTCAGGCAGCAAAGAGCTCCCTATGCACACTATATAAAGAAAATGCATACAAAATAATTTTTTTCTGGTACATGACCCCAGAAGTACTCCATGCCATCTATCTATCAAAAGGTCTCCTCTGCTGGTGATATCGATCATTTCGCATGCAGTACTGAGGTCCACCAGCAGGTGTCTCCTGGCAGTTCGGAGCTGTCGGAAGAGCTCTTTCCTGCAAGTATTCTATCACCTTTGGGCCGCAGTACTGGCGTCCACCAGCGGAGGAATCCTGGTAGTATGGAGCAGGTATTCCCCTCTGCAGACAGGTGTCACCTGACTTTTAATAGCAGAACTGTAGTATAAATATCCGGCAATTGCACACTTATGTTGCCCTGGTATTGTTCCTTGAGCCCTGACCTGTATAGTGTTACTCTGATTCCTGAACCTGTAGCCTGAACCTAAAGCCTGATTCCTGGAACCTGTTTATCCTGTTTCCTGTCCGTTACCTGAACCCTGGACTCTGAGCTTTGTACCTGACCCATCCCTCCTGTGATCCATCCATCCTCTCTTGTCCTGTTTATCTCCCTTCCCAGCTACTGATTCCCTGTTTATGACCCCGACCATATATTACGGCTGCACGATGTCTTATAGCATTAAACTGGAAAAAGAGATCTTCCCCTACCCCTGAGGCGCTGTATACGAGAATTAAAGATGTGGAGTTGATAGAGAAAATGACTGCCAGGATGCAGGATAGATTGGATGCCCATGACAAGGTCTGGGAGCTGTGGCACCTTCGGGAGGACCCTCCATAACCAGGTAATTGAGCTACTCTGATGATCTTTGCCCTCTTCTCTCCCTATTCTTTTCTATCTCTATACTCTTCCCTCTGATTACTTTTGCTACTTTTATTAACTTATGTAAGACGTTACTTCATACCATGTGATATTAACATGCAGACATAACTACGTTAGACAAGTAACTGCAAATGCTTTAGAATACACTAAAGGAAATATTCTATGTATGCTTGTAAAATTGACTTGTATCACAAAATACTTTTTCATTACACCTTTTTTTTGTAATGTAAAAATTGATAACAAAATAAAATAAACTGTTATTTGAAAAAAAGAAATTATGGTACAATCAGCCATCTATGCTCGAGATCACATTTTCCATCCATATATCACCATATAAGGACAGATGCAAGGCCCGGACCCTTAACAAGGTCAGGACGTGGCACCTGGCGCATCTTGTGACAAACATGAGTATATCGCTTGTGAGAAAACAGCAAATCAACAAATTATAACAAAACCTTCCCAACCATGCCCCCCACCCCCCACCCCACCAGCCCCGACCCAAACCTCAGGGAGGCTCAGGATCCCAACTCAGAACCAAGGCGAACATGCCTGTAATGGGGTACAGTGAGCGGAACAGCATCCACAGTGCAGCAGTCAGATGATGGAGAACATCCAGTCCTCTGCTGGAGATCGGATCATAATAAGTGGGTGCAGTCTCCCGGCAGCAGCCGGGGGTACAAACTTAAACCTCAACGTTGCAGGAACAGTTATATTTTCTTGGCCATGACCGACATTATTGGGGAGAATGAGGGGGGGGAGGATATGCAAAGAAACAATTGACTCCCACTCCTCCTGTTAGAACAGCTCAAGGAGCTAATAGATATCTTGGAAGCCAGTGGACCCTCGGGCTCCCGTCTACCGTAAGGCAAATTGTCATGAATCGCATAGGGAGCCGTCTGGGTCAAGAGTATTGATCAGGCCAGTAAATAAAGGAGGCACGTCTCTAAATCACCAGTCGGCCATGGCACACTTAGCTAGAAATAAACAGATTTTCTTGTATGTTGAAACTTATCTGCGAGGTAGCGTGTCGATCCACGTGGAGGCATCCTCAGGAGAATTGAAGAACCGCACTGATTCACCATCTTCCACTCGCAATCTTGCCGGAAACAGCATGCTGTATTTGATATGCTTGGCTCTGAGTCTGGCTCTCACTGTGTCGAAGGATTTCCGTTTTGCAAAAAAAGGGAAGGGGGAAAAGGGGAGGTAGTACAAAAGGGAGGTAGTAGAATAAATAAATTAATGATAGATCAATGTGTAATTAGCAGAATTAAAAAGGTATGATAATGACATAACACAATAAAATTCATAGTACGGTAGCATTGTTACACATGATTAATAATAGACTAATAGTACATTCCAAAATGTGTATACAGTAATAACCAATAAATTGAATTGATGATTTAAATAGATCAAACCCATAGTAGAAACATGGTCATTGGGGCATAGCATCCAATAGTAAAAAGCTTGACGCGTTTCGTGGATTATTTCCACTCATCAGGAGCTGCTATGGATTAGGGGTACCTGTTAATAAGGTACCCCTAAGGATTTCCGTTGTTTCTGCATTTCCAGCGAATAATCTGGAAAGGAGTTTGGCATTTTCAAAGCGGAGTTCTCCCTGTGCTCTCGCCTCCTTCATCACCAGGTCACGATCACGAAAGTGAAGTAATTTAAAGATGAAGGTGCGGGGTGGAGCACCTTGTGGGCCCTTGGTGAAGGGTATGCGATGTGCTCTTTCCACGGTGAAGAATGGTGAAAACTATGCCGAGGGGAGCAGTTGTTGCAACAAAACGTTCAGCAAATGCAGTGGGGTCCGTACCCTCTGCTCCCTCTGGAAGCCCCAAAATTCGCAAATTGTTCCTTCTGTTGCGATTCTCGGCATCCTCCGCCCTGGCCTCCAACACTTTAACTGTGGTTTTTAGCACATGCAAATCAGCCCCATGGTCACGTATCGTGTCTTCATTTTGTGAGACCCTCTGCTCCACCTCATGCATGCGGGCTCTCAGGGTATCAAAATCCTTCCTGATAAACTCCACATGAGTCTGTATGTGATTCACTTTTTGTGTCAGGGAGGTTATGGCCTGCATTACAGCCTTAAAATCCGTCGCCGGGTCCGGGAGCCGCTCCGGTTCATTCGATCCGCTGGCCTGGTTCTCCATGTGGGCAGGAAGTTTAGGGGAGGGTCGCTTTGTAAAAGTCTGCATCCCAAAAGAAGAGGATTTAGTGCCAATCTGCAGGAGCTCAGGCCTCACACACCTGCTCCCACTGCCATCCCGGACACACCCCAATCGTACATTTTTAGATAGGGTGCGTATAGAACTCGATCTATGCCTCACTGAAGAGGCAGAACGTACATTATGCTGGGCCCGCCAGAAATGGTATGCCAAAGCCAACAGACCCAATTCAATGCTGGCCAACAGGCTGCGCACCTTTACCCCAAAACACAACCCTATCACTCTTCGCACTAGACATAATGTTCTCACAGGTAACCCATTGAAAGTGTTGGAAGAATTTAGGTACCGCCTCACCACCCTCTACAAAGCCCCCACTCAGCCTTCTACCCAAGACCTGACATCCTTCCTGACAGGACTGACGTTGCCTAAACTGTCCGATACACACACTTCATTAATGGACCGAGACATTCAGTTAACGGAAGTATTGCAGGGCATAAAAGAACTAAAAGTAGGCAAACATCCAGGCCCGGATGGCTTCACGGCCCTTTACTATAGGAAGTTAGCAGACGTCTTAGCCCCCCATGTAACGACTATGTTCAATGCAGTAAAAGATGGCCATGCACTCACCCCTAATCTCTTAACTGCCAATATTGTTATGATTCCAAAACCCGAGCGTGACCACTCGTCTTGGACCAATTTCAGGCCCATCTCACTTATTAAAATATTGACCAAGATCTTGGCCAATCGTTTAAACTCCTTCTTACTACGCTTGGTCAAAAAGGACCAGGTGGGGTTAGTTCGGGGGCGACAAGCAGGAGACGCTATTTGACATATAATACAACTTCAGCACAAAGCCCACAGCTGGTCTATAGCAACTAGTGGATCTAGGCAAGAGGAAAAATATATTAAACTCGAAAGAAAGTAAATATCTAATACCCGAAACCTGTCGAATACCGATTATTTATACTATTCCCAAAATCCACAAGAATAAAGAGAACCCACCCGGAAGACCCATAGTCAATAGTATTGATTCGCTTACATCAAGAATGGGAAAATACATCGACTACTTCATACAACCAGCGGTCCAGCAAACACAAGCGTATTTGAAAGATACCAAACACGCACTACAACTACTAAGCGCAGTGCCAGTATTAGAGGGACCTACACTACTGGCCACTGCAGATGTTACATCGCTTTACACAATAGTGCAACATCACGATGCAATTTCAGCTGCAAAATGGCTGCTAAGGAAATATAGCACCTTAATTTGTAAACAAAGAAAATACCTGTTGAAGTGTCTTGACTTCTGTTTGAAGTGCAATTATTTCTGGCACAACCAAACCTACTTTAAACAATTAGTGGGAATAGCCATGGGTGCCAAATTTGCACCAGGAGTGGCGAATGCTTTTATGGCGCAGTGGGAAGAAACCGCAGTATATACAAACACCCCCGCCGAACTCACGCTGTATAAAAGGTTCATAGACGATGTAGTGATAGTGTGGAATGGAGATAGGAAGAGTCTGGAAATGTTTTTAAATAAATTAAATGATAACACAAAAAACATCAATTTGGTATGGAGAATAGAAGAGAAAGAAATAGATTTCCTTGACCTAAATATAAGTCTAGAAGGACAGAGAATAGTCACTAAAACGCACTTTAAAAAAGTAGACGCTAATAGCTATCTGTCAACAGATAGCTGTCACTTTAAACCGTGGCTATATAACATCCCAAAGGGGCAATTCACTAGACTGAGAAGGAATTGTACGAAAGAAGAAGATTATCGGAATCAAGCGCAGGTGATTGGAGAAAGATTTAAAGTAAAAGGGTATAACGAAGATTGGATAAAAAACCAGATCGAACATGTCAACCTGATGGATCGAAAGAAAATGCTTGAAGAACAACCAAAAACAAGAGTCCAACAAGAAGTACCAAGCATAGTATTAGATTTCAACACACAATATAAAGATGTAGCGAAAGTCATCCAAAAACATTGGCACATCTTAAAAAACGATAAAGACCTCAAGGAAATATTGCCAGAAAGACCTAATATAGTATACAAGAGAGCACCCTCCCCCAACATCCACATATACATTTTTTTCAGGTAAAGGATTTTATCCCTGCCGTAATTGTTACGCTTGTCGTCATGCAAAAAAATTTCAGGGAAAACGCAAAGATTTTATAGCCACCAACACAGGGCAAAATTTTACTATTAGAGATTTTATTGGATGCCACACAGAAGGAGTAGTGTATGTACTGCAGTGTAGCTGCAACCTTCAATATGTAGGCCGGACAAAAAGAGCGCTAAAGACACGAATAAAAGAACATGTACAAAATATAAAATCTGGCTTCCCGAAGCACAACGTGTCGAAACATTTTGCATTAGTCCACAATAGAGACCCCACACATCTCCAATTTTGGGGAATTGAAAAACATAAACCAATGTGGAGAGGTAGTCATCTAGTTCGCGATATTAGCCGTAAAGAATCCAGATGGATCCATACTTTACGTACTTTGGTACCTGGGGGCCTCAACGTGGAATTTGATTTAAATTGTTTTTTAAATGACTTTTAATAATCTTATATATTTTTATATCTTACATTTTAATAAAATCTATTACTAATTTTCATATAGTGTAACATTATACGAAGTTTCGGCTCCTGTAATACAGCCAATTTTAATTAGATTGGGGTGTCTATTAATATTAATATATATTAAGTGTAATTTTTATTATTATTTATTTTTTATTCTTTATCCAATTTTGATGATCATGCATTGTTTAATTAATTTTTATCATTAGCATATATTACTATCATAAGTATCTATACATGGTATAATATTAATTGATTAGTATTTATCATCCCATGGACAACGGGTTTTATAGCATTGGAATAGATATCTTAGAAGATAATTGTTTTCTTGATTGTTTTTTGATTGTTTGAATGTTGTATAATGTATTAATCTACTGTTATGTCAGAGCACTCTCACCTGGTTTCACCCGTATACCGCTACAGGATAGCAATTTTGCAAGCTAAAATCGATAATTATATAAAATTTTATACATATCCTCATTGTATAACACCACTAGTGCATTAAATAAGGATATTTGCTCCATCTGCGGCCTCAATGTTTTATGGTGTAATGTCCTCTATCATATGTATTGGTCGTAAATAAGAATTAACATTCAATTGCATCTCCACCAAAACAATGGCCGCTTACATATGAGTCTGACATATAGAGCAGTACTCTAGCTATCTACAATAAAATGGCGGCATATTCACATCACAAATCCAAAGAAAAATGAGCGCCGATTAAAATGAATAAAACCATAAAGTAAAATGGCCGTTTTGAAACTTCCGGTCCCAACACATAGACCGCCGAGTTTAATAGTATACCCATAAGAAAAATGGCGGTTGCAGTACTTCCGGTTTCACGATATATAAGGTTACATAGAACAGCCAATCTGGTTCCCCAGATGAAGACACGTGACGTGTCGTAACGCGTAGGGATTGGCTGGAGCGGCACACAGCTGTCAACACAAGTGAGAGGGCGCTGAGAACGCCAGACTTCTCATCCGTTTTTTACTCTGCCTGTTTTTAAGTTATCCAATGTAAGAGCATGAACTAAATAAATATCCCCCCTGTTTTAAAACAATAACACACTAGTGGAGCCTGTCTTCTCTCTCCCCCTCCCCTGTTTTTATCCTATCTGAGCTGCATCAGAGCGGAGGAAGCACAGGAGAAGATTTAGAGGGTAAAGCACTAAGAGGGAGAAGCTATCAGACAGTACCTCCACATTCCAAGTATTCCATTATAACAGCTCGATTTGTACTAACTTAAGGTGAGAGTCCTGAGAGACCATACTTGAAGACACCATTGTGGGAATAACTTATCCAGTTTATAGATCCTATACAGATCTGAATAGAAGGACTTTTCCACCCTTCCAACAGCGCCATCTATCCTAGAATTCATGAACTGTGCAATCTCAATCCCATAATGCTGCTACTTATAATATTTATTTAAAGACTCAGTTAGATGAATTGTGATTGCATTTATTTTAGTTCACCGTTGATATTTATCTGTGTATAATATATTCACCTTGTTGATGGGTTGCACTTTATATTGGTGTATTTAACTTTATTAGGATTTTACACAATTGATTTTTTATTCACCAGCACTTATTCACGTTATTTTATTTATGGTATTTTAACCTTGCTGGCACTAAATTTAAAAGTTTTCTGGTAATTATATATTTATTTATTTTTTTGGTATCTTGGATACTGGCACATCTTCACTTTAAATTACAGCACTTTCACTCGAATGTCAAACAGTGGCAATAGGTATATGTTCCTATTTAGAGATCGTTGATCCTATCTATTATTACAGACACTTTAATAGCAATAATTGGCCCCACCATACACATCATCCTTGCTAATATTGCGCAAAATTCATTTTAATTAATTATTTATCCATTAAGTGGTTGTGTGAGCACTTTTAATTTTGCTGCAATATTCACATTCATTATTCCACATTATTTAGAAAAAATCACCATTTTTTCCACATCTACCAGCGCAAATTAAATTCTTTATAATCTATAGCAACTATGTTACTGTCTCCTGACATGAGCAAGGCCTTTGACACTTTGTCCGGGCCTTACCTGACGATGGTACTCCACCACTATGGCTTTGGATCGTCATTCTTGCAATGGGTAATGGCACTATATGACTCCCCCCAGGCTAAGGTCAAATACTATGGTTTCGAATCAGCCCCCTTTTCCATCAGGAGGGGAACCCAGCAAGGCTGCCCACTCTCCCCACTCCTATTTATTTTGGCCATGGAACCATTGGCAGAGGCGATCCGATCTCACCCAGACATAACTGGTGTTGAAATAGCAGGCACACCCCATAAGATATCACTGTTCGCAGACGATATCCTTTTAACCCTGACAAACCCTAGAATCACCCTACCTAACCTGTTCTCTCTACTAGACTCCTTTGCCTCCCTCTCTGGCTTGTCCGTTAACCCCACCAAATCAAAAGCCATGTCAATCAATCTTCGACCCTCTGACTTGATAACCTTAAAAAAACCTTCCCGTTCCAATGGCTGACCTCGTTACCCTACCTGGGGATCCGGCTCACCCCAACCTACGCTGGACTGTATAAGGCAAACTTTCCTCCTATACTTAAGAAGCTGACGGACATGTTGTCCTCCTGGGCTCATCTCCCATTATCCTGGTTCAGTAGGATCGTGGCAATTCGTATGACATACCTGCCGAAATTACTTTACTTCTGTAGAGTCCTACCGGTCCCAATTCCACTGCATATCCTACGAATACATCAGCGTAAAATCCTGAAATTTGTGTGGGGTTCTACCCGTCCCAGGATCAATAAGCAAATATTATATGCCCACAGAATTAATGGAGGACTCTCAGTCCCTAACCTACAAACCTACTATATAGCTGCAAACATTGCCCCGTTATCCCAACTCCATGCACAACACAAAATGCCTCTATGGGCCACCATAGACCTAGTGGACTTGCACCCAACACCCATCTCCTTGTTGCCCTGGCTCCCCCCCACACATCGCCCTCTTGTGACGGGGGCCGTGTCTTTCCCATTCCCTTCGCATATGGGACTCGGTCAAGTATTTGGCCGGCCTGATTTCTCCTCATCTACCCTTACTTCAACTTTTCCAGTGCCCATTGTTCCCACCAGGCTGTGAAAAACCCAGCAGTTCTCCTGGCGGAAGACAAATGGTTTCACAGACATCCCCCTTTTTTACCCCCACTAAGATAATATCATTTGAGGCTCTACGCTCTTCTCACGATATCCCGTTATGCGAACACTACAGCTATCTACAGATTCGCCATTTTCTCCAGGGGCAAGAGAGTACATTTGGGTGTCCTGATTGAGTTTCTAACACATGTATTTTCTATTTGTATTTTGTGTTGTATGTTGTTGCAAAACAGATGTGTTTTTATGCAATTTCTTTGTTACTTTGGTTTGTTGTTTTTCTTTTGGGTGGTGGTTATTTTACCATGAAATCTTTTTTATGTTGGCAATTTTTGTTGTTTTTACGTTGTTCACTTTGATTTAACTGTCTGTGCTGCCTTATTTTTAAAATTCTTTCTCAAGATGTTGTGCCTAATGTTGTTTTAATCCTTAATAGATGTCCATTTGTGGGCGCACTCCTTTTAACTCCTGTTAATTTACACTGCAAAAGGGGTCAAACCTCAAACATATTCTGTTAGTGTCTCAAAATAACATACATGTGTGTATTTTGCTTTCCTTGCTTCTTTTCCAAGTCCTGTTTTTTTTTTTGTTTTTTTTTTGGACCAATAAAATTGTTTCAAATTTTTTATGTTTGTTCTTTTCATGCAACGGATTTCCCAGCTGCAGCTTAACTAGGCTGATTGGCATGTCATAGATCAATCCCTTTTTTATTTTTTTTTAGTTTTAAGTTACTTTCCTGGTGCCTTCATGGTAGCACATGCCTGGATTGTGCGTATGCTGCCATGGATAGTGACCAAGAAAGTAACATTTCAGAGTGGTTAGTTTTCAATTTTCTGTTGGAACAGTGGTTTTCAGCCTCAGTCCTCAAGTACCCACCGACAGGACATGTTTAGGAAATTTTATCTTATCTAAAATAGCTGTCCAAAATACAAAACCATTGACTTTGATTTAAAGCACCTGTGCAAGATGAAGGAAAACCTGCAAACATGGCCTGTTGGGGGGTACTTGAGGAGCACTGAACTAAAATCAAGCTAAAGACAATCCTATTCTAATTGTGGACATTTGAGGGAAATCAAGATTTTTATTTTATTTTTTTAAGGTTGGGCTTTGTGTCCCTTTTCTTAAAATTGGCTTCATTTCCTGTCACATAGCCAAGCAGGAAGTGAGAGTAAAACCCTAACAATATTTTATCTTGGGGACACACAGGTCAATCTAACTAGTGCCCCCACAATGCAAATTGCACTCTAGCACTTTGTTGTGTACACCCCAAATTATTAGGTATTTTGGGGCTTATTAAAGGCAAATCCTTTCTGCAATACAAGTGTAGTTGATGAAAATCTGAGGGGTAGTACTGGTGATTTTCTCATCCAATCATGTAGAGGCAAAGGTGCTGTTTTTTTTTTCTTTTGCTTGCTTGTCCCCCTCGGATCACCAGCAACTGCACTTCTAAGTACACTTGTAGTGCAAAGTGGATTTACCTTTTAGTAAATAAACCCCAAGATACATAATAATTTGGGATGTACATGGCAAAATGCTAGAGTGCAATTTCCCGAATGGGGAAACTATTTAGATTAGTGCAAAAATAAATGATTCACTATAAACTAGCCCCAACCAAATAGTGAAATCCAATAGCAGCGCTAAAATCAATTAACCTAAAAATACGTGCAAAAATTATATGTGACTAATAATTTACACCAGACTATATCAACACAATGTGACCTGTGTGCAAAGTAAATGTTCATTAAATAAATAAGGAATCTCTGTATAAGCAGAGAAAGATGTGTTGAAAAGGACCTATAAAAACATCAATTTTCTGCAAACATATGAAGTCCAATATTCAGTGAAACGTAGTGGTATTAGTGGTGATCCATAACGTGATATAGTGCAGATCTTCAATAATTCAATCTTCCACCACACCTCTGTGACTTGTGATTCCACTCCCCTTAGGCGAATAAACTCACCAACTCCTTTTGCCTTACACTCTCGTGCTTGGCTTTAAGGCTTATTCCAACACAGAAGGGGGCAGGATGGCGACCTCCAATGGTTCCCCGTTATATATCCAGAGTATAAAAGCAAAACTCTCTCCACATGAAAAAAAGAAAGCGATTCAATAGTGCAGTAACGCAATAAAAATTTATTAAAACAACACTCTCCTCCACCATTGAACTCACATTTTTCAAATCAAATCAAGCAAAGAGGCACAGCAACCGTGGTCATCGCCACAAAACACTCCAATCGGTATAATAAACGTATGGTGGTCACGGCGGACCCAGGTAGTACGATCACTGGTGACACTCTCACCCGTTCCCTGGAGTCTCCTGGAGCCGCTTCCCCACTTCCTCGTATGGCGCTCCCCGTCACAGCGCCCTACGTCATGCACTTTCGATTGCCGTATAGCCACGCCCCTGTATAGCGTGGCTATACGGCAATCGAAAGTGCATGACGTAGGACGCTGTGACGGGGAGCGCCATACGAGGAAGTGGGGAAGCGGCTTCAGGAGACTCCAGGGAACGGGTGAGAGTGTCACCAGTGATCGTACTACCTGGGTCCGCCGTGACCACCATACGTTTATTATACCGATTGGAGTGTTTTGTGGTGATGACCACGGTTGCTGTGCCTCTTTGCTTGATTTGATTTGAGAAATGTGAGTTCAATGGTGGAGGAGAGTGTTGTTTTAATAAATTTTTATTGCGTTACTGCACTATTGGATCGCTTTCTTTTTTTCATGTGGAGAGAGTTTTGCTTTTATACTCTGGACATATAACGGGGAACCATTGGAGGTCACTATCCTGCCCCCTTCTGTGTGGGAATAAGCCTTAAAGCCAAGCACGAGAGTGTAAGGCAAAAGGAGCTGGTGAGATTATTCGCCTAAAGGGAGTGGAATCACAAGTCACAGAGGTGTGGTGGAAGATTGAATTATTGAAGATCTGCACTATATCACGTTATGGATCACCACTAATACCACTACGTTTCACTGAATATTGGACTTCATATGTTTGCAGAAATTGATGTTTTTATAGGTCCTTTTCAACACATCTTCCTCTGCTTATACAGAGATTCCTTATTTATTTAATGAACATTTACTTTGCACACAGGTCACATTGTGTTGATATAGTCTGGTGTAAATTATTAGTCACATATAATTTTTGCACGTATTTTTAGGTTAATTGATTTTAGCGCTGCTATTTGATTTCACTATTTGGTTGGGGCTAGTTTATAGTGAATCATTTATTTTTGCACTGATTTAAATACTTTAAGCGGCTGCTCAATTTGATGCTCTGACTCCACGAGCGCAGCGTTTGGCACATAGGAGGGGGCGGATTTCCTGTGTACCATATTATTGGCATAAACTATTTAGATTGACCTGTGTGTCCCCAAGGACATACATTGGTAGGGTTTTACCCTCACTTCCTGTTTGACTATGTGACAGGAAGTGAATAATTTTGAATGAGAAATTGGTAAAATTTGGGAGGTGTCTTCACCCTATCAGGGGTGTAGACATCCCCCCAAAACTTCTAATCCCTCTGCAGTCTATCCCCAAGCAAAAATAAGAAAGGATTTTAATTAGTTTAACTTTGCAAAGACACATTCCTAAGTTCAATTGTGATACATGTTAATGGCCCATTTAGACCTTTAATAGAAAGTCATCAGTTGCCTTTGACTCTAAACATTATTTCTGGCCAGTCCTAGAAATCTGCATCTGTTTTTCTATTAACCACTTGGTGTCTGTGCTATAGCCAAACGACGGCCACAGCGTGGACCTGAATTTCTGGGAGGCTGTCATAGGACGCGCTCCCCGTGTGCTCCCTGCAGCGTGCACTGAGTCACTCAGACTCGGGTGATCACAGATCGAAGTAAGAGGTGATCCCGGCCCCTTACGACGCGCTTAGCTGTCAGCCAATGACAGCTGCTCACATGATGTAAACTAAAGCTTGGTAATTGTTTATTTTTTTCTCCTCACGCTGACAGCATGAGGATAAAAATAAAAGCTGATCACCGGCTTAGGTGTAAGGGACATTGGTCCTGAAGAGGCAGTTCTGCCTCATCTGTGCCCACCAGTATCACCTGCCAGTGCCACCTATCAATGCCCACCAGTGGTCCCAAGCAGTGCTGCCTATCAGTGTAACCAATCAGTGCCGCCTCATCAGCGTACATCAATGAAGGAGAAAAATTGCCTGTTTGCAAAATTTAATATCAAAATATCCAAAAATATACAAAATTATTTTTAAAAATCTGTCTTTTCTTTTTTTTTTGAACAAAAGAAAAAAACAACAGAGGTGATCAAATACCACCAAAAGAATGCTCTATTTGTTGGAACTTAAAAAAAAAAAAATTTGGCTAAGTATGACCACGTAATTGTCATTCAAAGTGCATCAGCGCTGAAAATTGGTCTGCACAGCAGGGGGGTTTAAGTGCCCAGTAATGAAGTGGTTAATTTCAATGCCAAATATGTATTTCTGTAATAAAGATGTGTGCCCGCTGTGTATACGGCATGGGCGTAAGCAAGTCGCACACATATGAACGGTACTCATTGTAAATCATGGGGTAGAACTTGTGATGCAACTTTTCAGTCCCTAGTGGCCTTAGGCTCTCTTTCCACTACTGCGAGTTGTTGTGCGACTTGACACATGTGAAGTCGCAGGACAAGTCAAAACACATGTATTTCAATGTTCCCCCATTCTAATTGGTGCAACTCCCAAAAAAGTTCTTGCACTACTTTGTTCCAACTTCAGTGTGACTTTTTCTCCGATGTTTTGAACTAGTCGCATGACATGGCATTAAGGCTCGGTTTCCACTATTGCAAGCCCAAAGTTGCGTGTTTTTTGCTGCGAGTTTCCCACAACTTTTTGCCAAAATTTGAAGCAATGCCTGTGTATTTTTGAGGTTTATGGATCTCAAGTCGCATTAAAGTGGGACCAAAGTAGTGCAGGGACTACTTTGAAGTTGCTGCGACTTGAAGTCGCAGACATATGAATGGTACTCATTGTAAATCATGAGGTAGAACTTGTGATGCAACTTTTCAGTCCCTAGTGGCATGACAAGTTGCAATAGTGAAAAACAAGCCGAAAAAGCACATTGTAAATCACGCAACTTTGGGGTTGAAATAGTGGAAAGAGAGCATTAGGCTAAAGCGGTAATAGGAATATGCACTGTAAGAATTACTTCTAATTGTAGAAAACCAAACAGGCTCTTGCACTGAATCTAATTTATGGAAAATCTAACTGATTGGCCAGTGTATGGTGACCTTTAAAGATATGAAAAGTTGAATTTCTGGTGTTTAAGCCTCATACACACGATGGGACTTTGTACAAACTTTCCCATGGATTATTGTACAAAGGGCGTTGGCCTTAGGGTTCTTTCACACGGACGAGTCCGTGTACGGAGCCCACTCTGCTCAGTGGAGATCGCTCCGTGGATCCCCGCTGAGCAGGCAGATGACAGGTCTGTCTCTGCACACTGTGCAGGGACGGACCTGTCAGAGTGCCGCTCTCCTCTATGGGGGATCGGATGATGACAGACCGTAGAGTGCGTGGTCACCCGATCCGATCCGCAGACGGATGGAAAAATAGGTGTTTCCTCCGTTACAGTTTTTTGGATTGGAGTGGGTCGGATGTCAGCGGACATGTCACCACTGACATCCGACCCTCCATAGATGTCTATGGAGTGTCCGTTCAGGTCCGAGGCGGACCTGAAAGGTCCGTCCCTGTGAAAGGGGCCTTAGGCCCCTTTCAACTGGGGCGGAGCGGGCGTCAGTGGTAAAACGGCGCTATTTTTAGCACCGCTTTACCGGCGGTATTCGGCCGCTAGCGGTTTTAACCCCGCTACCGGCCGAGAAGGGGTTTATATAAGTCCGCCCGCAAAACGCCACCGCAGCGGCGTTTTGCCGGCAGTATAGCCACGCTATCCTATTGATTTCAATGGGCAGGAGCGGTTTATACACCGCTATAAAAGGTGCTGCTAGCAGGCCTTTTTTTTAAGCCCCTTTCACACTGGGGCGTTTAGAGGCGCTACGGCACTAAAAATAGCATCTGAAAAATGCCCTAAAGAAGCGGCTACATTCACTCCAGTGAGGGCTTTCCCACTGGAGCGGTGCGCTGGCAGGGCGTCACAAAAAGTCCTGCCAGCAGCTTCTTTGGAGCGGTGAACTCACCGGTCCTCCCCATTGAAATAAATGGGGCAGCGCTGTGATACTGCCGGCATAATGGCGCTCCAGCAGCGTTTTGCGGGTGTATTTAACCCATTTTCGTCCGCAAGCAGGGGGTTTGAAACTGCCCCACTAGCAGCCGAATAACGCCGCTAAAATGACAGTAAAGCGGCGCTAAAAATAGCGCCGCATTACCGCAGACGCCCCTACCGCCCCAGTGTGAAAGGGGCCTTACTGTCCTGCTAGCGCACCGCTCCAGTGTGAAAGCCCGATTCACACTGGAGTGAATGGAGCCACTTCTTTAGGGCGTTTTTCAGGCACTATTTGTAGCGCCTGAAAAATGTGCCAGTGTGAAAGGGGCCTTATCCTTTCACACGGATGGATAGAATTGTGCTTTTAGCTGCGTTTTCTACCGCAGCTAAACGCACACAATGCTTTCCTATGGCCCCATTCACACACTGCGTTTTGATTACATGCGGTTTGGTGCGGATAGAAGAAATAGAATTGACTGCGTCCAGGAGCGATTTAGCGCAGCTATCCGCACATAACCACAGATAATCGCACTGCACTGTGTCAGCTGCAGATAGCAGCGCCGAGCTGGCTCGCTCATCGGGAAAGGAAAAAAATGTTTTCCTTTCCCAATGAACGACAAGCACGGGGATCCGACTTGGATCCCCGCCATTGCCAGGCACTGTGATATCTTGATGAGGACAAGGGCCTCTTCCCGACCACCCTGGCCGTTGGTTGTCGGGGTCTGCGGGCGGGGGGCTTATCAGAATCCGGGAGCCCCCTTTAATAAGGGGGGCCCCAGATCCCAGCTCCCCACCCTAAGGGAATGTGTATGGGGTACATGGTACCCCTACCCATTCACCTGGGGGAGAAAAGTGTCAAGAAAAAAACACACTAAACAGGTTTTTAAAGTAATTTATTAGGCAGCTCCAGGGATCTTCTTCCAACTTCAGGGGTCTTCTTCCGCGCTCTCCGGCCTCTTCTTCGCATCTTCTCCCGGTGTCCGGTTCTTCTCCGCTCTGTCCGGCCTCTTCTCCCAGTGTCCGGTATCTTCTTCCAGCTCTTTTGCTGCGGGGGGCCCGGTCTTCTGTCGCTGTCCGATTCCTCTCCAGTATCTTCTGCCGGACCCCCGCTATCTTCTTCTATCTCTTTTGCTAGCGGGGCCCGGTCTTCTGCCGCTGTCTAGTTCCTCTCCAATATCTTCTGCCAGACCCCCGCTATCTTCTTCCAGCTTTTTTGCTAGGGGGGCCCGGTCTTCTGTCGCTGTCCGGTTCCTCTCCAGTATCTTCTGCCGGAACCCCACTATCTTCTTCCAGCTCTTTTGCTAGCAGGGGCCCGGTCATCTTCTCCCCTCTTCTCTTCTTCCGATGTTGACACGACGCACCCTCCCACTGTAATGGCATCTGCTAGGTGTGCGGCGACTTATATAGGCATGGGGCGTGGTCACCGTGTGATATCACCGGGTGACCCGCCTCTTATGACGGCATAGTCCCATCATGCCCCGGGACTATGCCATCATAAGAGGCGGGGTCACCCAGTGACATCACACGGTGACCACGCCCCATGTCTATATAAGTCGCCGCACACCTCGCAGACGGCATTACAGCGGGAGAGAGCGTTGTGTAAACATTGGAAGAAGAGAAGAGGGGAGAAGACGACCGGGCCCCCGCTAGCAAAAGAGCTGGAAGAAGATAGCGGGGGTCCGGCAGAAGATACTGGAGAGGAACCGGACAGCGGCAGAAGACCGAGCCCCCGCTAGCAAAAGAGCCGGAAGAAGATAGCGGGGGTCCGGCAGAAGATACTGGAGAGGAACCGGACAGCGGCAAAAGACCGGGCCCCCGCTAGCAAAAGAGCTGGAAGAAGATAGCGGGGGAGGCCGGCAGAAGATACCAGACACCAGGAGAACAGACCAGACAGCGCAGAGAAGAACCAGACACCAGGAGAAGATGCAGAGAAGAGGCCGGAGAGCACAGAAGAAGACCCCTGAAATTGGAAGAAGACCCTCGGAGCTGCCTAATAAATTACTTCAAAAACCTGTGTAGTGTGTTTTTTCCTTGACACTTTTCTCCCCCAGGTGAATGGGTAGGGGTACCCCCTTTCCTGACCCGCCGGGCTGCGTGCTCAGATAAGGGTCTGGTATGGATTTTGGGGGACCCCCATGCCGTTTTTTCGACGTAGGGGGTTCCCCTTAGCATCCATACCAGATCTAAGGGCCTGGCATGCACCCGGAGGGGGAACCCATGCCGGTTTTTCTCATGCTGCTTTAATAGGAAGATGTGTTTTTCCTATTGCAGCGAGTGCGAGATGTACCGCGCCGAGAACCAGCGCGATCCTATCGCGCTGGAAACATTCTCGCGTGTAGGTACTCCTGTGTGTGCGCCGGTTCACACGCTGAATTAAGGATCTATCCAGCGCACCAATTAAGGTCTGAACCAGCGCAGTGCATTCATCTTAGTAAATGACCCCCACTGTGTATAACTGGTTGCTAAAAAGCGGGCCGGTGTTCTGTCGATATGTGCCCGCCATCAAAAAGTGCCCGCGCATGCGCAGAACGGAACGGCACTTCAGCTGATTTCCCAATCAGCTGGAGTGACGTCACCATAGTGCATGCGCACATCATAGGACCCTCTTTTAGACTGGAGATACCATTTCATGGCCACAATTTAATGCTATGCAAACAGCGGAGGGACATCGGATTTGTCATAATGTGCCTTGCTGTTGCGTTGCGGGTTTACAGCGAGGCACAATCTGACATCTACGGTGTCCCTCCACTCTTTGCATAGCTTTCAATTGTGCCTGTGAAATGGTATTTCCTATTAAAAAAAACCTCCTACGATGTGCACATGCGCTATGGTGATGTCACTCCAGCTGATCGGCAAATCAGCTGGAGTGCCCTTCCGCTCTGCGTATGCGCGGGCACTTTTCAACGGAGGGCACAAATTGATAGAACACCGGGAAGCCTGCCACTGCTTCCTTGACAGCCGATGAGTCATCAGCGGGGTTCCACGCTGACAGCTAAATATAAATAAAAGAATTGCTGGCAAAAAAAATTCATACCAGGTCTGGTGTGGATTTGTAGAGCAAGCGCTCTAGTGCTCAAATAACACATGCAATTGAACTTTAGTAATCAATAAAGTAAAAAAAAGTGAAGTATTAAAAGTGATCAAAGTCCAGAAAAAATTGAAAACATCATTTTCAGTGATCCCACAGCTGTGATGGAATCAAGAAACTTGAAAAAAGCCAGGTAACGCCCTTCACTTTCATGCTCTGCTTATCGGACAGAGAGTGACCCCCTAATAAGAGTGGTCAAAATGCGCTCTTATTACAAAGCCAATCCAGCATCTCCGGCAGGCAGGAAGGTCCCTCTTAGAATGGTGACCAAAACAGCTCCAGCAACCAGGCAGCAGCAATGAAGGCTTACACACCTGTTCCAGAACGGCACCAAGCTGAGTGAAAAATAAAAACAATAGTGTAATATTGCTAAACTGGTATTACTTAATGAGATAATAAAAATGGACTCATGTGTCTGTGGATAACATACAGCATATGTCCGGTGTGACGAACGCCAACAGACCGGGCTTTCTAACAACAAAGATGGTCAACGTACGGCTGCGCATGCATGATATTGTATGTACGTGGCCCCTTCCTACGCGTTTCTTCACATCTGATGCCATCAGGGGCACATACACCGTAACCAGCATCGCTGCCCAGTAGTAGACCCATAGATTCGGAAGGGCCAGACCTCCTAGGTGTGCTGGTAAATAGAGTGTGGATTTCACTAGACGAGGGATAGACCCATTCCATATAAAGGAAATGATACAGCGTCCACGTCCTGAAAGAAAGATGCAGGAATCCAGACCGGGCTGTTCCAGAAAAGATAATTGAATTTAGGCAAAATCACCATCTTTAAAATGTTGATGTGGCCCAAGAAGTTCAATAGAAGTCCGGACCAGGACTGGCACCTTTCCTTGAGGAGACAGAGCAAGGGGAGTATATTAAGGCTATAATATTGGGCAGTATCCCTAGCCACCCAAACCCCCAGGTATTTAAATTCTGTGACCCATTTCAGTGGTGTGGGGCTGGCCATGGCGGGGGCCTGGCTATCCAGAGGAAAGAGGACCGACTTTGACCAATTTATACGAATACCCGAAAGGGTTCCAAATTTATCAAAAATCTCCAGGGCAGCAGTGAGCAAGGGTAGAGTAGGGCATCGCCCGCATAAAGGGATAGTTTCTCCTCCAATCTGCCAATCTGCAGCCCCCGAACCACCAGAGATACCCTGACTAATATCACCAGGGGCTCTAGTGCCAGGGTAAACAGACTGGAAGATAGAGGACACCCTTGTCGAGTGCCTCTATGAAGGGGGAAGGGATCGGAGATCCAATCATTAGTGTGCACCCTAGTCTTCGGTGCCCGGTAGAGCAGTTGGATCCAGCGCAGGAAATTAGGGCCGAAACCAAAATGCTGCAGCACCCCCTAGAAATACTCCCACTCCATCGAATCAAATGCCTTTTTGGCGTCTAGGGAGGCAATCACCTGGGATCCACCATTATCATGGGTTAGGGACAAGTTTAGGAAGAGGTGCCTGATCTTTATATCTGTGCCCTTGCCCGGCATAAACCCAGTCTGATCAACATGAATCAATGTGGAGATAACTGAGGATAGACGGGTAGAAAGAATTTTCACCAAGATTTTTACATCAATATTGAGTAATGAGATGGGTCTGTAGGATACACAATCTTGGGGGTCTTTACCGGGTTTGGGGATAAGGACAATGATTGCCTCTTCCATAGAGTCTGGCAAGACATCCATATCAGTGAGTTTAGAGAAGAGGGTTGTAAGTCAAGGGGCAAGGAGATCTACATATTGGGAGTAGAATTCTGTGGGTAGGCTGTCTGCACCCGGGGTCTTCCCACTCTGTAGACCCCCAATTGCAGCCTGAACCTCCTCTAAGGTGATACCTGCGTCAAGTTGGGTTCTGTGAGTATCCGATAGAGCAGGAAAGGGGACATTCCCTAAGTATTGCTGTAAGTCAGAAGGGGAGAACTGGGTCCTAGAGGTGTAAACCTCCTGAAAGAATTTATAGATTCGGGAGCTAATGTCCTCAGGAGAAGACAGCAGCAACCCCTGTGCATCTCGAATTGTCGCTGTGTGTGTAGAGGCTATCTGATCCCTTGCCAACCAAGCCAGCAGTCGGCCATTTTTATTACCATATTCAAATATCCTATGTGTGGAATGTAGCATAGATTTTTTGGTTTGTTCACTATTGTACAGGGAGAGTTCCCGGAGGGCTCTCTGCCATGTCAGGTGATGGTTGGGGATTCGATATATGCCACCTCACAACTTCCAACCTCCCCCTCCAATGCCTCCAGGGACCGAGAAGCCTCTCTCTGCAAGGAAGAAATGCGGGAAACATACTCCCCTCTTATCTAGGATTTAAATGTGTCCCATAGGGTTGTGGCATTAGCAGAGTCCCCATTTAAGACTCAAAAGTTACAAATGGCTTCCAACATCGGCTCCTGTATTCTCTCATCTAGTGCCCAGAATCTGGACAGACGCCACAGCCTCAGGCCAGGGGACCTGGCTAGGGAAATAGTAAGGCTAAGGGGGCGTGGTCATAAATTCCTCAGGGGAAATGTTTAGCAGGGCCGGACTGGGCATAAAAACCAGCCCTGGAAAAAATTTCATACCAGCCCCATAGAATTATTATACCAGCCCAACAGCATAACTTTCTTGTTCATGAAAGGGAAAACCATGTATTTTAAAACACATAGGGCAGATATGAAAGCAAATAGGGCTATATATATATATATATATATATATATATATATATATATATATATATATATATATATATATATATATATATATAAAGCAAATTCCAGTTGAAAGTGGTCAATCATCAAGGGGGACACCATGAACTCGAAAACGTGTGTGGGGGGGGACTCTTGACTAGAGACCACCTTCTGCAGAAAGAATACACTAAGGTAAGGGGGGGTTACTGATATAAGGGGAAAAACTGTATATATCAGATCAGTGCCCCCTTACATTATCGCATTCACGCCCCCTTACATCAGTGACCCCCCTCAGACTGTCCTGGCGATTCTGTCACTGACCTCCTCTTAGGTGCACCATGCAGGGCTCAGTCAGTCGGCTCCAGCTCGGTGGCTCTGGTTTTATTCTATAGTCTCCTCACCACAGTCCACACACGTCTGACTTCTCCCACAACCCCCATCCTGCTCCCATTCTTGACTTCTCTCCAGACTCCCTCAGAGACTGCAGACATAATACAGGAGATGTCAGAGGTTGCGGACATGATACAAGAGATGGTTAGAGACTGAGGACATGATACCAAAGATGGTAAGATAATGCAGACATGCTACAAGAGATGGTCAGAGACTACAGACATGATACAGGAGAATAATGCAGCCTCACCAGTTCTGAACAAATGCAGCCTCACTGTGCCCATCAAATGCAGCCTTATTGTGCCCATCAAATGCAGCCTTATTGTGCCCATCAATGCAGCCTCACTGTGCTCATCAATTGCAGCCTCACTGTGCCTGTGAATTCAGCCTCACTGTGCCCGTGAATGCAGCCTCACTGTGCCATCATTGCAGCCTCACTGCCCATCAATGCAGCATCACTGTGCCCATCAATGCAGCATCACTGTGCCCATCAAATGCAGCTTTACTGTGCCCATGAATTCAGCCTCACTGTTCCCACCATTGCATCCTCACTGTGCCTGTGAATGCAGCCTAACTGTGCCCACCATTGCAGCCTCACTTTGCCTGTGAATTCAGCCTCACTGTGCCCACCATTGCAGCCTCACTGTGCCTGTCAGTGCAGCATTACTGTGCCCACCATTGCAGCCTCACTGTGCCCGTGAATGCAGCCTCACTGTGCGCACCATTGCAGCCTCGCTGTGCCCACCATTGCAGCCTGTGCCCGTGAATTCAGCCTCACTGTGCCCACCATTGCATCCTCACTGTGCCCATGAATGCAGCCTCACTGTGCCCATGAATGCAGCCTCACTGTGACCATGAATGCAGCCTCACTGTGCCCATGAATGCAGCCTAACTGTGCCCACCATTGCAGCCTCACTTTGCCTGTGAATTCAGCCTCACTGTGCCCACCATTGCAGCCTCACTGTGCCTGTTAGTGCAGCATTACTGTGCCCACCATTGCAGCCTCACTGTGCCCGTGAATGCAGCAACACTGTGCCCACCATTGCAGCCTCACTGTGCCCACCATTGCAGCCTGTGCCCGTGAATTCAGCCTCACTGTGCCCACCATTGCATCCTCACTGTGCCCATGAATGCAGCCTCACTGTGCCCACCATTGCATCCTCACTGTGCCCGTGAATGCAGCATTACTGTGTCCACCATTGCAGCCTCACTGTGCCAGTGCATTCAGCTTGTGCCCGTGAATTTAGCCTCACTGTGCCCACCATTGCATCCTCACTGTGCCCACCACTGCAGCCTCACTGTGCCTGTGCATTCAGCTTGTGCCCGTAAATTCAGCCTCACTGTGCCCATTATTGCAGCCTGTGCCCGTGCATTCAGCCTCTCTGTGCCCACCATTGCAGCCTCACTGTGCCCACCATTGCAGCCTGCGCCTGTGAATTCATCCTCACTGTGCCCACCATTGCAGCCTCACTGTGCCCACCATTGCAGCCTGTGCCCGTGAATTCAGCCTCACTGTGCCCACCATTGCATCCTCACTGTGCCCATGAATGCAGCCTCACTGTGCCCACCATTGCATCCTCACTGTGCCCGTGAATGCAGCATCACTGTGCCCACCATTGCAGCCTCACTGTGCCAGTGCATTCAGCTTGTGCCCGTGAATTTAGCTTCACTGTGCCCACCATTGCATCCTCACTGTGCCCACCACTGCAGCCTCACTGTGCCTGTGCATTCAGCTTGTGCCCGTAAATTCAGCCTCACTGTGCCCATCATTGCAGCCTGTGCCCGTGCATTCAGCCTCACTGTGCCCACCATTGCAGCCTCACTGTGCCCACCATTGCAGCCTGCGCCTGTGAATTCATCCTCACTGTGCCCACCATTGCAGCCTCACTGTGCCCACCATTGCAGCCTCACTGTGCCCACCATTGCAGCCTCACTGTGCCCACCATTGCAGCCTCACTGTGTCCACCATTGCAGCCTCACTTTGCCTGTGAATTCAGCCTCACTGTGCCCACCATTGCAGCCTCACTGTGCCTGTCAGTGCAGCATTACTGTGCCCACCATTGCAGCCTCACTGTGCCCGTGAATGCAGCCTCACTGTGCGCACCATTGCAGCCTCACTGTGCCCACCATTGCAGCCTGTGCCCCTGCATTCAGCCTCACTGTGCCCACCGTTGCAGCCTGTACCCGGGAATTCAGCCTCATTGTGCCCACCATTGCATTCTCACTGTGCCCACCATTGCAGCCTATGCCCGTGCCTTCAGCCTCACTGTGCCCACCATTGCAGCCTGTGCCCGTGAATTCAGCCTCACTTTTCCCAGCATTGCATCTTCACTGTGCCCACCATTGCAGCCTGTGCCCGTGAATTCAGCCTCACTTTTCCCACCATTGCAGCCTCACTGTGCCCGTGCATTCAGCTTGTGCCCGTGAATTCAGCCTCACTGTGCCCACCAATGCATCCTCACTGTGCCCGTGAATGCAGCATCACTGTGCCCACCATTGCAGCCTCACTGTGCCCGTGAATTCAGCTTGTGCCCGTGAATTCAGCCTCACTGTGCCCATCATTGCAGCCTGTGCATTCAGCCTCACTGTGCCCACCATTGCAGCCTCACTGTGCCCACCATTGCAGCCTGTGCCCTTGCATTCAGCCTCACTGTGCCCACCATTGCATCCTCACTGTGCCCACCATTGCAGCCTATTCCCGTGCCTTCAGCCTCACTGTGCCCACCATTGCATCCTCAGTGTGCCCACCATTGCAGCCTATGCCCGTGCCTTCAGCCTCACTGTGCCCACCATTGCAGCCTGTGCCCGTGAATTCAGCCTCACTTTTCCCAGCATTGCATCCTCACTGTGCCCACCATTTCAGCCTATGCCTGTGCATTCAGCCTCACTGTGCCCACCATTGCAGCCTGTGCCAGGGATTTCAGCCTCACTGTGCCCACCATTGCAGCCTGTGCCCGGGACTTCAGCCTCACTGTGCCCACCATTGCAGCCTGTGCCCAGGACTTCAGCCTCACTGTGCCCACCATTGCATCCTCACTGTGCCCACCATTTCAGCCTATGCCCGTGAATTCAGCCTCACTTTTCCCAGCATTGCATCCTCACTGTGCCCACCATTTCAGCCTATGCCCATGCATTCAGCCTCACTGTGCCCTCCATTGTAGGCTCACCATTGTAGGACACACAGCACCGAGCACTAGAGGGAGAGAGCAGGAAGCAGCCTTTTTTTTTTACTAAGAGAGAGAGGTATTTTAAGATACTTCCAAAGACCAGTATCAAGTCATAACACACGGGACTATAAAGTGATAAAAAAGAGTTCACTTAAAGCAGCTGACAGGTTTCCTCATATCTCTTTTCTTCCTCTACATTTACTCAATTTAGATCACTTATATAGACTGTAGAAATACATTTGCTTTTTAAAACCCAACTCTACTTTTTTTGTAACAGTCGGCTCACCATTGTAGGACACACAGAGACATCTCCCACGATGAATCACGGAGCAGGGTATGTGTTCGGCGGCCGCGCTGTTACAAGGCCCCGTCCCCCTAGATCGGCTCGTGTGATAGGTGGAACCTTCAATCTACTATCACATGAGCCGGTCTAGGGGGCGGGGCCTTGTAACAGCGTGGCCGCCGAACACATACCCTGCTCTTATACACAGGACAGGAGAGATTGAGGGAGAGGAGCGCTGCAGCTGCAGCCGAAGCTCAAAGCAGCCCCAAGGCAGGCAGCCTACCGGGATATTTCCCGGTATCCCGGTAGGCCAGTCCGGCCCTGATGTTTAGCCTCCCTCATCCAGCGTAAGACACCGGAGGAGGCATAGGCCTGATCTATACGAGAGCGAGTTCGGTATGAGGTAGAGTGGCAGGTGTATTCCCTCTCATGAGGATGGAAGTGCCGCCACATGTCCGTCAGTGCAAACGTATTTGCCCAGTGTTGCAGATCTAAGGAGGGGTGGGCCGCGGGGTGCAGTCTGTCCAGGTCCAAGTTAAAGTCTCCAAACAGAAAAACTTCCTATGTATTGTATCCCATCACTATTTGCATGATATCATACAGAATCTGTACATTAGCTGGAGGAGGCAGGTATAGGCCCACCAACACTAGCTGTTTAGCATAGACAAGAGAGTGTAAGAACATATATCTGCCCCCAGGGAGAAACTGGTGATGCACAATATCCCCTAACCCCCAACTGTTACAATTCTGAGGAGGGCATGAACTTAGAGCAAAGACGTTTTGCCAAACGGAGCAACAGAGATGCTGGTTTAAAAAGTGCACATATATTCTCCTGGGTGATCCCAGGGGTACATAGATTAGTTGCATAGGGTCAATTAAACGTCAGAACAGGCACATACAACCAAAGTATGTGAGCCTGCTGCAGAATCTGCACAGAGCTGTGAGTCTGAGAATTGGGAGAAAAAACAAGAATAAAAACATCCCCATTCTAGTCACACAAAGGCAAAACTGCAATAGTCAGATTTGGTAACAAGGAATATGTGAACCTGAGGAACATTGACCTCTTAGTACCGGACAGGCCCAGGGTGACTCCCAATCTGGCATCTCAATGTCATTGTAATCATGGGGTGCTTGCTGCAAATCATGAAGCCAAGACAAGGGTGCATATCAAACATAAATTTGGGACATATAGGAGACATGGGGGCGTAGCATGAGTCAATGTAAGTGAACAGACAAAGCAAACATAGTCATGGCTCTGTAGTGGGCACAATGATCAGAGCCACCGGCCAGTTTCCGAGTCTTACCCAGCAGCGTCCATATACAGTACTTATGTGGGGCAGCTAGACTCAATAGCATGTGTAAAGTAGAAACAGGGCCCAAGCCATCCAGCAGCTGCAGTGAAAAACAATTGTCACTTCATATATCCAAGGCAGGAGATACTGGAAATTAAATCCGGCAGGCTGGCAGCTAGGAGAATGCTTCATGCGGTACTCCACAGCAGGCCCAGCAATGAACCAAGAACAGAACAGAGGAACTTGAAAGCAGCAGCGTGGTCAATAGTTAGCAGAGGGGAGTTAAGGATTCCAGCCAGGCAGCAGCGTTTCGGGGGGAGGTAAAGAACCTGGCAGTCACTCTGTCCTGGACCCTGAGCTTGGCAGGAAAAAGGACACTATACTTGATATTTAATGCCCGCAGCCTCACTTTTACCTGGTTGAAAGACCTGCAGAGTTTTTGTGTCTCTAGGGAGTAGTCAGGAAAGAATAGCAGGCTAGCTGTAATAAAAAGCTTAATATTGTAGAAAAAGCTTTCAATAATGATGACTGATTGTGAGACGAATTTCCTTAATTATGTTTGAGTCAGCTTAAATCAAACTGTGTGTTTTATTGTACACACAAAAAACTTGGAAAATACTTACAAAAATAGTACAGAATAAAAGTGTTGCTTCATATATGATTAAAGATTCAAGTATAGTGTGGAATTCCTTCTACACAGGATGTAAGTAAAATTCCATTTACACAGGAAATGGTTGAGCGGCAGCCAGTCTACAGAAAACACACAATTTCTATGTCAAGATATATATATATATATATATTTTATTTACAATATCCGTCAAAATCCTGACAGTTTCTAAATCCCAATTCACTAGTCACCATCTGGATTTTTTTAACTCAAAGTCTGCCATTCATATAATAATGCCGCGTAAACACGGTCGGACTTTTCGTCTACAAAAGTCCGACGGACGCCGACGGACCCAATCCGGCGGATAATTCGACCGTGTGTGGGCTTCATTGGACCTGCAGCGGACTTTTTCGGTCGAAAATCTGACGGACTTTAGATTTGGAACATGCTTCAAATCTTTCCGACGGACTCGAGTCCGGTCGAAAAATCTGCTCATCTGTATGCTAGTCTGACGGACAAAAACCCACGCTAGGGCAGCTATTGGCTACTGGCTATCAACTTCCTTATTTTAGTCCGGTGTACGTCATCACGTACGAATCCGTCGGACTTTTGTGTGATCGTATGTAGGCAAGTCCGTTCGTTAGAAAGTCCGCCGCAAGTCCGCCGCAAGTCCGTCGAAAGTCTGTCGAAAGTCTGTCGGACAGGCCGTCGGACTTTTGTAGCCGAAAAGTACGACCGTGTGTATGCGGCATTATAGGGAATTCATATTCTGAATAATAAAGCCAATTAAAATTTAGATATTAAGAATATAACATTCCCTTCTGAAATATGAATAATAATCATATTTTCAAAATTATAATTCATTCATAACATTCATGTCACATTCACTCTGACTTTGATTCAATAACTCCAAATGTATTTTCATTATTAACTGAGTTTGTAATTCCAAAACCCATTCTTCTTTTAAGCTTATTTTGCAATAAATCATCTCCTTTCCTGATATAATTTCTAATTCAATAATATAATTTTTTCATTCTAAACATTGAACATAGCTGGAATATAATGAATAACATAATAATAATAAAAAGAATAACTATAGGATGTGATAAAATATTTCCTGCTGCTGAGGTTATTGAAATTTTTCCCCAAATTGATACACTATTACTGAATTTTTTCCACCAATTACTTCCTGAAAATTCTGACCATTGATGAGATATCTCTTGCAAATTACCTTGTTCATGTTTAAACAATGTTTTGGCATTCTGAAGTTCCTTAGCTAAAGCGATCAATAAACCTTTATCCTTATGAATTACATTTGCCCATTCTTCCCAAGGAAATTCATCTGAGATATATTATATTGTGTGGGAAGAGCACTTATATTTTTCATAAACATATTTGTTAAATTTGTTCTAAACCCATTAATACTTATGGCTACAATGTCTCCTTCTATACAATACAAGCCTTAATTTAGGTTTTCTGTATTTGTACAAGAAGAGAAAAAAGTATTAACCACTTGAGCCCCGGACCACTATGCTGCCTAAGGACCAGAGGTCTTTTTCCAATTTGGCACTGCGTCGCTTTAACTTTTAATTGCGCGGTCATGGAATGCTGTACCCAAACAAAATTTGCGTCCTTTTCTTCCCACAAATAGAGCTTTCTTTTGATGGCATTTGATAACCTCTGCGGTTTTTATTTTTTGCGCTATAAACGGAAAAAGACCGAAAATTTTGAAAAAAAATGATATTTTCTACTTTTTGTTATAAAAAAAATCCAATAAACTCAATTTTAGTCATGCATATAGGCCAAAATTTATTCGGCCACATGTCTTTGGTAAAAAAAATGTCAATAAGCGTATATTTATTGGTTTGCGCAAAAGTTATAGCGTCTAAAAACTAGGGTACATTTTCTGGAATTTACACAGCTTTTAGTTTATGACTGCCTATGTCATTTCTTGAGGTGCTAAAATGGCAGGGCAGTACAAAACCCCCCCAAATGACCCCATTTTGGAAAGTAGACACCCCAAGGAAATTGCTGAGAGGCATGTTGAACCCATTGAATATTTATTTTTTTTGTCCCAAGTGATTGAATAATGACAAAAAAAAAATATTTACAAAAAGTTGTCACTAAATGATATATTGCTCACACAGGCCATGGGCCTATGTGGAATTGCACCCCAAAATACATTCAGCTGCTTCTCCTGAGTATGGGGATACCACATGTGTGGGACTTTTTGGGAGCCTAGCTGCGTACGGGGCCCCGAAAACCAATCACCGCCTTCAGGATTTCTAAGGGCATAAATTTTTGATTTCACTCCTCACTACCTATCACAGTTTTGAAGGCCATAAAATGCCCAGATGGCACAAAACCCCCCCAAATGACCCCATTTTGGAAAGTAGACACCCCAAGCTATTTGCTGAGAGGCATGTTGAGTCCATGGAATACTTTATTTTTTGACACAAGTTGCGGGAAAGTGACAATTTTTTTTTTTTTGCACAAAGTTGTCACTAAATGATATATTTCTCACACAGGCCATGGGCATATGTGGAATTACACCCCAAAATACATTCTGCTGCTTCTCCTGAGTACGGGGATACCACATGTTTAGGACTTTTTGGGAGCCTAGCCGCGTACGGGGCCCCGAATCCAAGCACCGCCTTCAGGATTTCTAAGGGCATACATTTTTGATTTCACTCCTCACTTCCTATCACAGTTTTGAAGGCCATAAAATGCCAAGATGGCACAAAACCCCCCCCAAATGACCCCATTTTGGAAAGTAGACACCCCAAGCTATTTGCTGAGAGGCATGTTGAGTCCATGGAATATTTTATTTTTTGACACAAGTTGCGGGAAAGTGACAACTTTTTTTTTTTTTTTTTGCACAAAGTTGTCACTAAATGATATATTTCTCACACAGGCCATGGGCATATGTGGAATTGCACCCCAAAATACATTTAGCTGCTTCTCCTGAGTACGGGGATACCACATGTGTGGGACTTTTTGGGAGCCTAGCCGCATACGGGGCCCTGAAAACCAAGCACCGCCTTCAGGATTTCTAAGGGCGTAAAGTTTTGATTTCACTCCTCACTGCCTATCACAGTTTTTAAGGCCATAAAAAGCCCAGATGGCACAAAACCCCCCAAATGACCCCATTTTGGAAAGTAGACACCCCAAGCTATTTGCTGAGAGGCATGTTGAGTCCATGGAATATTTTATATTTTGACACAAGTTGCGGGAAAGTGACATTTTTTTTTTTTTTTTGCACAAAGTTGTCACTAAATGATATATTGCTCAAACATGCCATGGGCATATGTGGAATTACACCCCAAAATATATTCTGCTGCTTCTCCTGAGTACGGGGATACCACATGTGTGGGACTTTTTGGGAGCCTAGCCGCATACGGGGCCCCGAAAAACAAGCACCGGCTTCAGGATTTCTAAGGGCATTAAGTTGTGATTCCACTCCTCACTACCTATCACAGTTTTGAAGGCCATAAAATGCCAAGATGGCACAAAACTCCCCCAAATGACCCCATTTTGAAAAGTAGACACCCCAAGCTATTTACTGAGAGGCATGGTGAGTATTTTGCAGCTCTCATTTGTTTTTGAAAATGAAGATAGACAAGAAAAATGTATTTTTTATTTCTTTTTTCAATTTTCAAAAATTTGTGACAAAAAGTGAGGTCTGCAAAATACTCACTATACCTCTCAGCAAATAGCTTGGGGTGTCTATTTTCCAAAATGGGGTCATTTGGGGGGGGGGGGTTGTGCCATCTGGGCATTCCATGGCCTCCGAAACTGTGCTAGGCAGTGAAGAGTGAAATCAAAAATTTACGCCCTTAGAAAGCCTGAAGGCGGTGATTGGTTTTCGGGGTCCCGTGCGCAGCTAGGCTCCCAAAAAGTCCCACACATGTGGTATCCCCATACTTAGGAGAAGCAACAGAATGTATTTTGGGGTGTAATTTCACATATTCCCATGGCATGTTTGAGCAATATATCATTTAGCGACAGCTTTGTGCAAAAAAAAAAAAAAAAAAAGATTTGTCTCTTTCCCGCAACTTGTGTCACAATATAAAATATTCCATGGACTCGACATGCCTCTCAGCAAATAGCTTGGGGTGTCTACTTTCCAAAATGAGGTCATTTGGGGGGGGTTGAACTGTCCTGGCATTTTATGCACAACATTTAGAAGCTTATGTCACACATCACCCACTCTTCTAACCACTTGAAGACAAAGCCCTTTCTGACACTTTTTGATTACATGAAAAAATTATTTTTTTTTTGCAAGAAAATTACTTTGAACCCCCAAACATTATATATTTTTTTAAAGCAAATGCCCTACAGATTGAAATGGTGGGTGTTTTATATTTTTTTTTCATACAGTATTTGCACAGCGATTTTTCAAACGCATTTTTTGGGGAAAAAACACACTTTTTTAAATTTTAATGCACTAAAACACACTATATTGCCCAAATGTTTGATGAAATAAAAAAGATGATCTTAGGCTGAGTACATGGATACCAAACATGACATGCTTTAAAATTGCGCACAAACGCTCAGCGGCGACAAAAAATTAATACGTTTTTAAAAGCCTTTAAAAGCCTTTACAGGTTACCACTTTAGATTTACAGAGGAGGTCTACTGCTAAAATTACTGCCCTCGTTCTGTCCTTCGCGGTGATACCTCACATGCATGGTGCAATTGCTGTTTACATTTGACGACAGACCGACGCTTGCGTTCGCCTTTGCGCGAGAGCAGGGGGGGACAGGGGTGCTTTTTTTTTTTTTTTCTTTATTATTTTTTTTTTTTTTTATCTTATTTTTAAACTGTTCCTTTCATTTTTATTTTTTTTTTATTAATTTTATTGTTATCTCAGGGAATGTAATTAACCCCTATGATAGCAATAGGTAGTGACAGGTACTCTTTTTTTAAAAAAAAATTGGGCTCTATTAGACCCTAGATCTCTCCTCTGCCCTCAAAGCATCTGACCACACCAAGATCGGTGTGATAAAATGCTTTCCCAATTTCCCAATGGCGCTGTTTACATTCGGCGAAATCTAAGTCATGAAATGCTCGTAGCTTCCGGTTTCTTAGGCCATAGAGATGTTTGGAGCCATTCTGGTCTCTGATTAGCTCTATGGTTAGCTGGCTGAATCACCGGCTGCATTTTCAGGTTCCCTGTTGGGACAGGAGAGCCAGAGAAAAACATGGAAGATGGTGGGGGGGGGGCATTCCCTCCCACTGCTTGCAAAAGCAGTCTAGAGGCTAATTAGCCGCTAGGATTGCTTTTACATGAAAGCTGACCACTGGCTGAAAAGAATGATACCAAGATGATACCTAAACCTGCAGGCATCATTCTGGTATAACCACTCAAAGTCCAGCAACTTGCCAGTATATTGCTGGTCCTTGTTAGGCATATATTGTAAACTTTTTTTTCATGCAGCCTGTGGGCTGAACGAAAAAAAGATATTGATCGGTGGGTATGCCCACCATTAGAATACCTCCCTTCATCCACCCACTTCTAATGATGGGCATATATGCACCATTTATATATGCCGAAGCATGGGGGCATCCTCCCCCAAAAGGCAGGAGCAAATTGCTCCTCCACCCACTGCTGCCCCCACGCTTCGGCATATATGCTGAAGTATGTAACTGTGGTGGTGAAATCACCTCCGACAGCGCTGGAGTCACGGCTTTATATATCGTGGGAGCAAACGCTGTTGCTGTCAAGATAAATAAATCCGCGCTGCAACTGAATGGCGTACCTGAAAACAATAAAATGGTTACCAACAAAACACAGTAAACGGTAAAGTATAAAAAATGTGAAAAGCAAACATGGTAAAACATAATAACAATAAAACATTGCAGAATAGAATAGAGTAAAAAAGAGCAGAACAATAGAGAGAGAATAGAGAGAGAGAGAACAATAAAACAACAACTATTTTTGTTTTTTTTATTTTATATTTTTTTTGTGTTTTTATTTTTTTTAATTTTTTTTTAATTTTTTTTTTTACACTTTTTTTTAGTAAGTTTTAACTTTTGTAACTCGTTCCAGGTTTGGGTCTCTCAAAATGCAATGGCATCTTGGGAGACCCTGTGTTAGTGTGCCTAGTCTGTGCAGTGCTGAACCCTACGCTAATACTCAACTAATGTATGGTAGCGTTCAAAGCATTCACCCATGCAAAGACCAGGATTGCCAGGACAGGAGGGACAATAAGACCGGGTGTCACGCCTAAATCCGCGCTTGCTGCAGACACGACATCTTTTTTGGGAGGCTCGTTGGGTAGGGGTACTCGGGATGGCATAAAGAAAATGCCTCTCATGCAGCCGGCTTACTGCATTTGGTTGGGGAAGGTGAGGTAGAGCACCGTCTGGAAACAGAAGGGCTCTGACGATCTCTTCCTGGAATTTAAGGAAGGATCCAGTCTGTCCTGAAGCTCTGTATAGCACATGAGCATTCAGCAAAGCCAATTGAAATAAATAAACAGACACTTTTTTGTACCAGCATCTGGCCTTACGGGCAACTAGGTACGGCGCCAACAACTGGTCGTTGAGGTCCACCCCTCCCATATTAAGGTTGTATTCGTGGACACAGAGGGGTTTCTCCACAACACCAGTTGCCGTAGGAATTTGGGTCGTCGTGTCTGCATGAAGGGAGGTGAGAACGAAAACATTCTTCTTATCCCTCCACTTCATAGCGAGCAAATTATTATACTTCAAGCAGGCTCTCTCCCCCAGCCTAAGACGGGAATCTACAAGCCGCTGGGGAAAGCCCCGGCGATTAGGTCGCACGGTGCCACATGCTCCAATCTGCTGATCAAACAAGTGACTAAAAAGTGGCACGCTCGTATAATAATTGTCCACGTACAAGTGGTACCCCTTTCCGAATAAGGGTGACACCAAGTCCCACACTATCTTGCCAGCGTTTCCTATGTAGTCAGGGCAGTTTGTCGGCTCTACGTGACTATCTTTGCCCTCGTAAACCATAAAACTATATGTATAGCCTGTGGCCCTGTCACAGAGCTTATACATCTTGACCCCGTATCTGGCACGCTTGCTGGGAAGGTACTGTTTGAATGACAAGCGGCCTGAAAATTTAATCAGGGACTCATCAACGCAGACAACTTGATGGGGGGTAAACAAGTCTGCAAAACGTTGGTTGAAGTGGTTTATGAGGGGCCGAATTTTGTAGAGCCGATCGTATGCAGGGTCTCCACGAGGACGATAGAGTTAATTGTCGTTGAAGTGCATGAACCGCAAAATCTGCTCGTATCGTGCCCTGGCCATGGAAGCAGAGAACAAGGGTGAATGGTAAATTGGGTCAGTGGACCAATATGACCGCAACTTACTCTTTTTATTCAACCCCATGAGGAGGGAAAGGCCCAGAAAGGTCTTAAACTCGGAGACCGTAATTGGTCTCCAATCTCTGGCAAGGGAGGACTGGGGATTAGCGGCGATGTGTTGACCAGCGTATAAATTGCTTTGGTCCACAATAGATCTATAGAGATCTTCGGTGAAAAACAGTGAATAAAAATCCAGTGGCGTAAAGTCAACTGTTTCCACCTGAATTCCGGGTTGGCCAGTGAAAGGGGGAAGTACGGGTGCTGCAGAAGTGGTGGGTTCCCAATTCAGATTGGCGAATGCAGCAGGAAGGGCACTATGGGCACGACGGGCCTGTCTTTGTCTTCTTGGTGGCAGTGGGACACTACTAGTGCTTGCCACCTCGCCAGCTTGAACTGCACTTATGGGACTCGCCACGTCACCACGTGATACTGCAGTGCTGGATGTACGACCAGGGTGTACTAGGCCGCTGGTGCTTGCCAGTTCACCAGAAGGAATAGCGGCGCTAGTACTTCTCTGCTCCATACGAGAGCCCTGCGGTTCTTGCACTTCAAGGACAGAAGAAGAAGTTCGGGGTCTGGTACGCCTGACCCTAGCAGGGACCACAACTCTGTCGTCAGAGCTATCTGTCATGGAGCCGCTGTCCTCTACAGGTTCGTATTCTGAGCCTGAACTTGACAGATGAGTAACTTCCTCTTCACTATCTGTCATACTCAGAAACGTGTAGGCCTCTTCACTAGTGTACCTTCGATTTGCCATTTTGGGCTCTAAATTTAGGGGTACACTAGTGAGACTCACAGGCAAAAAAGCTCCTGACTGTCAGCGACTGTATCAAAACGCTACCAAAAAACTGTTAGCGATCGCAGGGATCAGGCCTGACTCTGCGAACGCTGCAGTTATGTGTGCTTAGTGTTTTGTAAGTGTCAGTTATCGATCGATACTGCACTTGGGTGGGCTGGGCACTGCTGGGCCGAGGGGCAAAACGCAGGTGCTAGCAGGTATCTGGGCTGATCCCGCTAACACTGTGTTTATGGGATCCCTAAACTGCTGGGGAGTATAGATCTGATCGGATCAGATATCGATCCGCTCAGATACTATAGCACTAAGGGAAGTGTATGCTGCGTGCGTGGGTTTTAGCGGTACTGGCGCTGACCTGACGCTGCCTGGGGCGACGCAGACCTTAGCTGACCCTAAAAATGTAATTTATATCACTGCCGGGCAATTAGGGGGTTAAACCTTTATAGGGTAATAAACGGCGGGTGCCCTAAAACTATAATAAACTATAATAAACTGTAATAAACTACAAAAAACAAACTAGCTAACCAGCATCACCCGTAACACTTATACGGTGATCGCTGGTGAAAGGGTTAACTAGGGGGCAATCAGGGGGTTAAAACCTTTAGCAGGTAGTATATGGGGGACCCTGTCGCTATAAAACACTGACAGCGAACCTATATACTTACCTCCCTAACTAGCGTCACCTGTGTCACTAATACAGCGATCAGAAAAATGATCGCTTAGTGACACTGGTGACGGGGGGTAATCAATGGGTTAACCTTTATTAGGGGGTGTTAGGGGGGTACCCTGGACCTAAGGGGGGTACCCTAGACCTAAAGGGGGCTAACCTAACTGCCCTAACACTTGTAACTGACACAAACTGACACCAATGCAAAAAAAAAAAATGCTATTGGTGTCAGAGTGACAGGGGGTACAGGGGGGTGATCAGGGGGTGATGGGGGGTGACAAGTGTGCCTGGCGTGTTCTACTGTTAGTGTAGTGTTGTGCAGACTTACTTGATGTCTTCTCTCCTCGGCGCCGCAACGAAAAGACCTATCTCGAGGAGGGATGACATCACTTCCTTTCCCTCGGTTTACATTACAGAGGGAAAGGAAGCATTCTCATTCGCCGAAAGCGATCGGGAGGGGGTGGCCAACAATGGATGGCCTCCCCCTCACCTCTCATCGCCCGGGAAGAAATGGCGACCGCCTCGGGCACCGGGGGGGGACCGATCGGACCCCCCACCCGCGGAAGGCAAATCACGTACATGTACGTGATTTTGCCTGTCCGTGCCACCTTGCCGACGTACATCGGCGTGAGGCGGTCGTCAAGTGGTTAAGTTGTATTAAGATCAATATCTTTATCACTCTTGTCCTCTGTATTGATATCAATGTCTTTATCACTTTTGTCATCTATATTGCTTTCAGTGTCTAGATCTCTTTTGTTTCTGAATAATTTAATGACTTTGTTGTGTAAATCTTCAATCCTGTTAACCTCTGCATAGCTGGAACAGTTTGTGATATATTTTACCACAGATAAAATTGTCACTAGGGAAAAGATGAATCCTGTAATGATAATAAATCTTCTCTCTTTAACACTTTTCTTTTGTTGAACTGACATCTTTTCTTCTTTTTGGAATCCATGATTCCTCCAGGTTAAATTTTTATAATTCATTCCTGAAAAAATAAAAGCAGCATCATTTATCTCACAATATTAAATTTGTTATACCCATATTTTTATTTATACATGCTTTTTCACTAAATTGAGAAGTCATTGCATCCAAGATGTCAAATGGACCTTCTCAATTACTTTGCCATGGTCCACTTCTCCTGAAACTTTAGTTCCGCCTGTGACGTGTATCTCACCATCTCTGGGTGTGGCCTTACACGTGGCAACTCTTTGATCACCATTTTTCTTTCTGTCTAAACTTGTGCTAACAGCATCTAATTTTAGTTTAAATAAACCTTTCCATTCTTAGTCATCACTTTTAATAGACCGCTTATCTTGTACAAAAGATAATTTTGGTTTTAATAATAAAATAACAAAATATTACAAGAATCAGATATGTGTGTGTGGATGTAGCAGCAGTTCTCATGCTGTATATGTGTCTTTTGTATGCTGCAGAGAAATTCTGTTGCAGCATCTGCCAGGGTACATGTCTGCCCAAAAAAACTCTGTTACAAGCATTCTACTCATAAAAAACCAAACTCCTACCCTATTCCTATTCAGGCTGGTTTAAAAAGTTCCTTTTTGTCTTGTAGTCCCACAGAGAACGCGGGCTTTCAATGAGTAGTATTCCCTCCCTCCTTTTTAAAAAGGTGGGCGTCACTCACTCTAAAATTCCTAAGGGTGGGGCTATGAGCTATGTGAGTAACCATTTAACTTATACAATACAAGTTTCTTTAAACATCTAAACCAAATACTACATATCAGTATATATATATATATATATATATATATATATACATACAAATTATTTCTTAATAATCTCCTAAACAAAAAATATTGTAATATAAGAAAATTATGATCTTTTAACTCAAACTTAGAAATGTGTGGAAGGACCATTTTTTTCATACCATTAATGCATGTGGCAAATTACTGTTCAAATTGCCCTGTATCATCTATAACCAAAACACTGTTGTGCAAAAGGAGCACAAAATACTAAAAAGATACAATGCATGTTGATGTGATGAAATGTCATTTTTCTGAATGACATTCAATTCATTCTAAATAACATCCTAGTATCCCTTCTCAAATCACAAGCATTGCAGTACAATACACTTCAGAGGGAAACTAACAACCATTACTGTGTATTGCCAACAAAAGTTCATTGTGAAACACAAGTGACAAAGTAATTTCTTCCTGTCATTAATTCAAAAGAAGAATACTTTGTAACTGAAAAAAACTGTACCTGCAAACTGTGAATGATATGATACATGAAATCTTTGTTCTATTCCCAAGATTTTACACATTACCTTCATAATTTTACCTATAAAATTGAATCCTCTGTCACTACTGAGGTTTGTTGATATACCCCAAACTGGAAAAAACATGATTAATCAACATCCTAGCAATAATTAAAATATATTTGTGCACAGATTAGACAAGATTTCATTACTCTGTCTACTGTCTCTTCCATTTTGTCCCAACAGAATTTCTCTTTAAGCATTTCAAGCAATTTTTGCTTACCAATGTGATCTAAACTGTCATACTTAAATTTAGTGAATTCCACCTGTAGGTGTTGTGGTATAACAAAATACAAAAAAATCCGTCTGAGTCATGATATAAGATCCTGTTTTCATAAACCAAACAAGATCTTAAGTCAACTGATGAAGAAGAAAAGACTGTCATATCCCCCTTTTATTCCTCGGAAAACGAAGGAAAATCTCGTATCTGTTTTCATCACAACATTAATTTTGACCATATTTAGGTTGAAATCACTAATTCTCCTAGCAAATCTACATCCTTTGCTAATTTAAAAATAATCTATCGTCTACAGCTAACTCTCTGTTGTCTTAAACAAAATGTATTCAGTAGCTAATTGAGTACAAAGCTGTTAATTATCCCCCTTTTCAGGTGAACTAAACTTCTCAATCTTCCACCTGAACAAAACAAAAAATGAAAAACATAATGATCATAACAGGGAAAAATTAATAAAAATTAATAATCCAGAGGATTATCCTTGAAAATACGAAAAATATATCAAATAAAAACCAAATCTCTAAACCTCAAATCATAACCTTATTCAAAGCAAAGAAACATTAACCAGAAAATCCTTACCATCCATGCAGTTCATTTAAGGACTGCTAACATTGTTTTTCACAGTGTTATATGGTACATAATGATACCTTTCCTGTCTTAATGGACTATTTGCAGTTTGCAATCTTTGCATTTTGGTCTTAAAAGGGAAATTAGTTTGGTTATTTTGGCCTCTATACCTCAAATTACTACACCAGCGCACAGAATACACTTCATAACGTCTTGGCATTGTTTTCTGATAATACAACCTCTTTTATATAACTTTATTATTAGCCATCACACAAAACCTGGCTATGTGACCCTCTCTTTTGCAAACAAAACATTTAAGAGTTGCTTTTTTGCATATACCTTTCTTTTAGTATATGGCGATGAAAATTTACATTTCTGTTGAATATTACTATTATTCAAATCAACAGACACACTTTCATTGTCTGAGGAAATATTAACAATAGACTCATTAGACGTCTCCACTCCTGAAGGGTTTCACTTCCTTAATCAGCATCGTTAACCCTCGCATCTGACTTTGTCACATGTTCAAGAGCCTTCAGCTGTGCTGAACACTGAGCATGTGCAGAAGACTGAGCTTGCAATAATTGCATTCTAAGCAAACATATACTATTCTCCTGTTCAATTTCTTTCTGAGTTAAAAAAGTAATACAACTTTCTTTTTCTTTAAACGATTCCAAAAGTGCATTCATTTTATGTTCCAATTCACCTTTCTCAATCAGTAATTGTTCAATATGTAAATTCTCCTGTGTTTGTGCAATTTCTGTTACACTTTGCCTTTGTTTTCCTGGCATATCAAAAACCATTGCATTGAGAACCGTAACTAGCTTTATTACATTACTTAATTTTCTCTTAGATTTAGCTAATGAAAATCTAGCCTTCTCAATTTCAACATTTGCTTGAAAACATTGATTATACATTGACTGCCATAACTCAGCGTCAGAGACGTGATCCGCTAAACCTTTAAATTCTAAATTGCTTTTGTCTGCCAATACATTTATAAAATTCATATTTCGCTACTCACCGAATATAAAACTTTTTCCGTTTCCCGCTGGACTCAAATTAAACCGACTGTCAAGGCTTCTGTATATCCAAAATTCTCTGGTCTTTCACAATCATCAATAGAATTTTTTCTCTAGGTTCGTTCAATTCGTGCAAAGTTAATTTCTGTTCATCACTTTTTCCCCTCTGATCAACGGAAGAAAGTGGAAAAAAAAACTTCCGACGATTGATACTGGTATTGGCTAGCCAATGTAATAAAAACCTTAATATTGTAGAAAAAGCTTTCAATAATGACTGATTGTGAGACGAATTTCCTTAATTATGTCTGAGTCAGCTTAAATCAAACTGTGCGTTTTATTGTACACACTAAAAACTTGGAAAATACTTACAAAAATAGTACAGAATAAAAGTGTTGCTTCATATATGATTAAAGATTCAAGTATAGTTTGTTTGTTTCAAAAATAGAAGAGAGAGTTCTTCAAATATGCATCAGGCCATGTAGTTTTCCTTTGTCTTGGCTTTTGAAGATGGCTGATTAACTCTATGTATGCTGAAGAGAAGTCTGTGTGCTGTGGAAGGAGCTGTGTGTAGCTTGCAGGAAGGAAGTAGAAAGAGACTGAACCTCTATCAGGTCTCCCTTACATCACAAACTGAAACCTTTGAATTTGCGCTCAAAAACAAAACCCTCCCATAATCACTCAAAATATTACCTCCCCTTTTACAAGGGTGGGGGTAAAATAGTAAATTAACAGCATCTCTAATTAGATACAGACACATGAAGAGTGGAATTCCTTCTACACAGGATGTAAGTGAAATTCCATTTACACAGGAAATGGATGAGAGGCAGCCAGTCTACAGAAAACACACAATTTCTATGTCAAGATATCAGTTACATAGGAATACCTTCACTAGTCACCATCTGGATTTTATTAACTCAAAGTCTGCCATTCATAGAATTATAGGGAATTCATATTCTGAATAATAAAGCCAATTAAAATTTAGATATTAAGAATATAACACTAGCATTTTAATGTTTCAACTCACCCACCCTGCGTGCGGCCCAGAGAATCTCATCACGGTCTCTATAGTTGAGCATCCGGAATATCAGGGTGTGTGGATTAGAGCCCAGCGGTCCAGGGACAGGAGGAATCCGGTGAGCACGCTTCACTGTAAAGTATGGAGAGAACTGGGCAGCCGACAGCAAAGCTCTCAGGAGCTTTTCCACAAACACCGTCGGATTCTTCTCCTCTACTCCTTCAGGCATGCCCACAATCCGGAGGTTGTTCCTCCTGTTCCTATTCTCTGCGTCATCTACCTTGTATTCCAAGGCTCGGACCTTGGTCTGAAGGGTGCGGATAGAAGCTGTGTGTTCCACAATGGTGTCCTCAGTCTGCCCGACTTGCTGTTCCACCTCCGACACTCTCGAGTGCAGCTTGTCGAAATCCTGCCGGATGAGGTCGACATCCAGCTGCACCGCCTCTATCTTGTTTGTTAAGGCTGCCTGGCAGGAGGCGATCGCTGCCATCACCTCCTGAAAGCCAAGCCAGGTCTCAGCCGCCTGGTCCTTCATCTCAGTCTGCGA
The DNA here is from genome assembly GCA_037952925.1 of Lithobates clamitans. NCBI lineage: Eukaryota > Metazoa > Chordata > Amphibia > Anura > Ranidae > Lithobates > Lithobates clamitans. The sequence continues at coordinate 10,075 of JBBGZY010001101.1, read as the reverse complement.
CGCCATATTGTTTGCTCTCCTAGGGAGCTCCGCCATGTGGAGATCCACGTGTGGGGCTGTATCCTCCACAGTCTGTGGGAAACAAAGCTTTTTTCCCCTGTGCCATGTTCTGTATGACATCCGGATCAAGGCAGGGTAGTTTTAGGGCAAAAGATCGATCAGGAGTCAGGATAAAGGAGGTATAACCAGCAGAGCTCTGGATCCTGCGTCCTCTCAAGTTGCCATCTTGGACACGCCCCCCAAGGACAATTTCTACTCTCATACGTGATTCGGTAGAGTGGTAAGACATTATTAATCGTCTTCTGCCACAATTCTTTTGAATGAACTTCCTTCAATTTCCACCTTAGCAAGATTTCCCTCCTAGCATAAAATAGGGTGTAAGAAAGACACAATTTGTCATAACAATCACCCTCAATATCCTCCAAGTAGTTCATGAATAAGATCAGAGGGTAAAGAGGTATGTCTATACCCCAGAGTGTCTGCCACCGCTCGCCAGTATGGACGGAGCTTGGGACAAACCAAGGTTTGGGAAAAATATTAGCTAGCCTCTGTGGAGTATAATATGCTCTGTATAAAAATTTAAATTGGATGAACCTGTCTTTGGCCGCAATCATGTAGGAAATAAATTATGAGATACAGTCTTCCCATTCCTCGTCTCCTAGAGAGGGAATATCCACTCTCCATCTGTACAACGATCAAGTGAGTTTAACGTTATATGCCACTGCCAAATATAGGTACAGAGAGGACAAGGGTTTCCCCATCACCCCAGAAATCAGAAGACGCTCAATCGAGTCAGGTTCAAGCGTGACCTGAGTAGGGAACTGGGCTCTAAGGGCATGTTGCAGCTGCCGGTATCAACACTGAAAAGATCCTTGAAGGCGATGGGTCCATCGCAGCTCCTGAAATGAAACAATTTCACCTCTCTGCATCACCTGCCTGGGGGTAATAATTCCTCTCGTAGCCCACACAGCAGGATCAGGGATTTTATAGAGGTGAGGAAGCAGAGGATTACCCCATAGCGGGGTATGCAGGGAGATACAAGACGGTTTCAGGACTGCTGCTCTGGAGCATTGCCACACCAGGATTGTGGTTTTCATGGGGCCCGTTACAGAGAGGTGGGCCGTACAGCCCCGGTATACCAGATTAGACAGTGCTGCATAGGAACCGAGGAGAGCCGCCTCCAATGTAACCACAGGGTTCTGCTGGGGCTGGGAGAACCACCACCGCACAGTGACAAGTACCGCCGCAGTAATACAGTAGAAAATTAGGAATTGCCGCCAGACAATGGAAGGTAAAGTACATGTTTTGCCACCGACGGAGGCTTATCAGCCCAAATGAAGGAGATTGTGACACTTTCCGGGCGTCGAAAAAAGGACTTAGGAATAGGGTCGGCATATGCCTAAAAAAATACAATTGTTTCGGCAGATATATCATTTTGAGGAGATTACCCCGGCCGACCGGAGTCAGAGGAAGAGTCTGTCACGTCGTGCACCGCTGAGTGAGCTGTGCTAAGACCGGGTATACGTTCCGTTCGAGGTAGCCAACCGCCCCGTCACCCACCCTCACTCCCAAGTATGTATATTCGTCCACCCAACGTAGAGGCGTATGAGTGTCTATGTGGGGCAGCGATGGGTGAAGTGGGAACAGTACTGATTTGTTTTATACGGATACCAGAATATCCACCAAATTGATCAAAAATGGGCAATGTCGAATGTAGGGAAGAGGAAGCATCAGCCAGATAAAGTATGGAGTCATCGGCGTACAGGGAGAGCTTTTCTTCTATTATACACACCCTTATGCCTCTAACCATTGGGTCAGGCCTAAGGAGAATGGCAAGCGGTTCCAGTGCCAAGGCAAACAATGCTGGGGAAAGCGGGCAGCCCTGACGTGTCCCCCCACCCCAGATTGAAGACCCCCGACAGGTTCCCATTGGTGCAGATATGTGCTTGAAGGTGGGCATACAGCCTCCGCAGCCAGGACATGAACTGGGGCCCATACCCAAATCTAGATAGGACGGCACACAATTAGTCCCGCTCAACTGAGTCAAAGGCCTTCTCGGCATCGAGAGAGAGGCCACTATGCCCGGGTTTTTCAAGATTAGCTATGGCAATGTGGGTATGGAGTCTTCGAATGTTGATGTCAGTGCCACGGCCTGGCATAAAGCCCATTTGGTCAGGATGTATCAAGGCCGAAATGACTGTATTTAACCGGTTGGCGAGGATCTTAGAAAGTATTAAACATCTACGTTAAGGAGGGAAATAGGGCGATAAGTAGAGCATTGAGTAGGATCTTTACCTGGTTTGGGAGTGACCACTATCACTGCATCATTCATGGTGTCAGGAAGCATTTCCACTTCCAGGGATTTACCCAATAAAGACTGAAGCTTAGGGGCCAGGTCTTCTGCGTACATCTTATAAAATTCAACCGGTATGCCGTCTGGGCCAGGGGTCTTGCCCGTCTGCATCATATTTAATGCGGTCTGAATCTCCTCCACTTTAATGGGGGCATCCAGTTTATCTACATTAGGGATGAGCCGAACACCCCCCGGTTCAGTTCGCACCAGAACCTGCGAACGGACCGAAAATTTGCACGAAAGTTAGAACCCCATTGATGTCTATGAGACTCCAACGTTCGAAATCAAAAGTGCTAATTTGCACGGTATTGTCCTAAAAAGGGTTTGGGCACCCGGGTCCTGCCCCAGGGGACATGTATCAATGCAAAAAAAAACTTTTAAAAACAGCTGTTTTTTCGGGAGCAGTGATTTTAATGATGCTTAAAGTTAAAAAAAAGTGAAATATTCCTTTAAATATTGTACCTGGGGGGGTGTCTATAGTATGCCTGTAAAGTGGCATGTGTTTCCCGTGCTTAGAACAGTCCCTGCACAAAATGTCATTTTTAAAGGAAAAAAGTCATTTAAAACTGCTTGCGGCTTTAATGTAATGTCAGGTCCTGGCAATATGGATGGAAATCAGTGAGACGAACAGCATGGGTACCCCCCAGTTCACTACCAGGCCCTTTGGGTCTTGTATGGATATTAAGGGGAACCCCGCACCTAAATTAAAAAAAGGAAAGGCGTGGGGCCACCAGGCTCTATATACTCTGAACAGCAGTATACAGGCGGTGCAAACAAGACAGGGACTGTAGGTTTGTTGTTAAGTAGAATCTGTTTGTAATTTTGAACTGGTACATTTTTTTTTTTTTACAGAAAAACGTTGTTGTTTATTTGAGAAGAGTTCACAGTTACAGATCATATAATACATTGACATGTGTGAAGATGTATAATATTGAGTAAAATAAAGAATACATTTATCTCGACCTGTATGATCAATATAAACAAGACATATGCGGACAATAGTTTGTAGTTTTTAAACATATGGTTACATATTGCATTTAATAGGCACTGTATCACCGTATCATTTTGTATATTGAATACCGTATTCATCGCCGTATAACACGCACAGGCGTATAACACGCACATTGATTTTAAGAGGGAAGTTTCAGGGAAAAAAACGTACATTTTAAATAAGGAACTTTGAAGCAAAATAAGGGTCAGTGCCCATCTGCAGCCTCACCATTGCCATCAATGCAGCCTGATCATTGCCCATCTGCAGCCTCACAAGTGCCATCAATGCAGCCTCATCAGTCCACATCAATGCAGCCTCACAAGTGCCATCAATGCAGCAGCCTCACCATTGCTATCAATGCAGCAGCCTCACCACTGCCTTCAATGCAGCAGCCTCAACATTGCCATCAGTGCAGCTTGATAGATGCCCATCTGCAGCCTAAAAGGGACAAGCGCCGACAGATTACAAACAGTGAGAATCTCCTATGATAGACAGAACAGTGGTCCAACGGCGGCCCAGGAGACAGGACTTCCTATTACAGAGGCCGCCAAGTAAACAGGAGATTCGCACTGTATGTAATCTGACAGCACTCATTACGCCCCCCCCCTCCCCTCCGAGGCACTTAAAATTGAAGTATCGGCGTATAACACGCACACGTTATTTGCACCCGATTTTCAGGGTGAAAAAGTGAGTGTTATATGCCAATAAATACAGTAGTTAACCTTCTGGGATAGCTTCAGCTATTGTGCTGCACGTGGCTGCATTGTTCAAACAGGAGTCCCATATTTTCCCATATTTAGATGGGCATCCCCTATGGGCACATATTTCTTTTTTGTATAATAAGACATTATTAACAGCAGCTATCCATTCCTGGAGTGTTGGTGGGTCTATTCTCAGCCATTTTCTAGCTATGAGCAATCTGGCTATAAACAATGTTTCCTTGAGAAATATGACATGGAAATTGTCTGAGTCTGGGTCTGGGAATATTCCTAGTATGCATTGCTTGGGGCATAGTCTAAGGGGGGATCCCATTTCATCATGTATGAATCGCACTATGTTGGATCAATAGTCATGTATAACCGGGCATGACCATAGGAGATGGAAAAAGGAGCTAGAGCAGTGGTTCTCAACTCCTGTCCTAAGGGCCCACTAACAGGCCAGGTTTGCAAGATAACTGAAATGCATCACAGGTGATATCATTTGCTGCTCAGTGATTGCATTATTCTAGTCTGCATCTCCCCAAGGTAATACTTAAAATCTGGCCTGTTAGTGGGTCCTGAGGACAGGAGTTGAGAACCACTGAGCTAGAGGGACTGTCACATCTGGGGCAAAGAGGATTAAGATTGGGTTTGAATCTAACCATTCGGGCAGGAGTCAAATATGATCTATGTAAAATGTATAGTTGAGTGGGGCGATCTGAGAGTCTGGTGGACACGGTTTGGCAGTTGTCCAGCGCGTCCTCCCATTCATCATCCTCCAGCTCCCCCACATCTCCAGCCCATCGACTCTTCAATCCATAAGCAATTTTCACGGCCGTAGGCCGAAGCAGAGAGGTATAGAATGTTGAGATGAGTTTGGAGGAATCTTGCCCCCTTATAATATTGAGGATATCCAATTGTTCTAGATTAGGTGGATTATCGTGAAACTGGGCCTGAAGAGCATGGCGGAGCTGGAGGTATCTGAAGTGCATGGAATTGGGGAGGGTAAATTCATCCTTAAGTTGTTGGAAGGATTTCAGTGTGTTTTCCCTATAAACGTCTGAAAGAATCCTCACCCCCCGAACAACCCACATTCCATGGTCTGGCAGAGATAGAAGTTCCTTTAAACCCGGGTTGTCCCAGAGTGGTGTGTGTGTGTGTGTATTCGGCACATTTAATCTACGTCTTATCACTTCCCATATTTTGCAGTGGGTATATAGTAAGCCTGCACATTTTCCCACCACCCAGGAGTCTACGGGGTCTTTAAAGATAATTTGAAATGGGTGGGTGTATAAACGGGTATTTTGGGAGCAGAGCAGAGTCATATATCGTTATCTGTCACATTTGTCTATGTAGTAAAAGTGCGATAATTGTGCTGCCAAATAGTATAGGTTGAAATCGGGTAAAGCTGTGCCACCCAGATCCGTGGGGTTTTTTAATACTTGCCAAGATAATTTATGTCGAGCCTTCCCCCACACAAATGAGTTAAGAATTTTTTCGATTGTTTTAAAAATCCAGAGGTAAATATAATGGGGCATGCCAAAAGACATACAGGAACTTGGGGAGCAGAACTATTTTTATAAGGTTCACACGCCCCATGACCCCCAAGGGGAGTTTAGCCCAAATCTGAGGTTTTTTTTTCAGGGTTGTGATCAAAGGCTCTATATTATGTTTGGTGTATTCTTCGGGAGTACGAGTGATATTGATCCCCAAGCATTTCATGTAACTAACTATTGTAAGGGGGGAGGAGGCTTGGTTTTGTGTGGGTGCACCTATATCTATAGGAAGGATTTGGGACTTGTCCCAGTTTATTTTAAGACCCGAGTATTTCCCGAATGTTTGTATGGTTTCTAATGCTGCTTTCAGGGAAGGGCCAGAGTCAGATAAATACAGCAGCATGTCATCTGCGTAGAGACCAATTGTCTCCACCAGATCTCCGCTTCGCAGGCCTGTAATACCCGGATGTGACCTCAGTGAGGCCGCAAGAGGCTCCACCGCTAGGGCAAAAAGTAGGCATAATGGCGTTCATTATCTACAGAAGAAGGGAGTGGCCATGGGAGCAAAATTTGCTCCCAGCATGGCCAACTTGTTCATGGCCAAGTGGGAGGAAGATGTGGTACTACATGATAGGCATGATGAGCTTATTTGTTGGAAAAGGTTTATCGACGATGTTCTTTTCATATGGGACAGGGAGACTGAATCTGTTATGACTTTCCTGTCCTTTTTGAATAATAATGATAGAGGCATTATTCTTTCTCATGAGGTTAACTCCACCCAGATCCATTTTCTGGATTTAAAAATAACTATAGATAATGGGAGGATTATTACATCTACATATTTTAAAACGACAGACAGGAACGGATATATTCCACTGGATTCTTGTCATCACCGTTCCTGGCTGTCAGCAGTCCCAAAAGGACAATTTTTGTGGCTCAGGCGCAATTGTACCAATCTGGAGGATTACAATAAAGAAGCTCTGGTTCTTAAATCTAGATTTTTGAACAAGGGCTATGATGGTCAGGCCCTTGATTCATTAATAATGGAAGTGAGGAACAGGGATCGTCAGACTCTCTTAGTTGATAAATCACAAGTAGAGAAAAGGGAGGACTTTGGTTTAGCTTTTTTGACCACTTACTCTAGCCAACATTGGGCCATTAAACATATAATTAAAAGACATTTGGCCTGTCATTAAGAATGACAGGGTTTTGGGTCTGTTATTGGCAGATAAACCCTGTGTGCTTTTAAGAGGTGCCTCCAACCTTAGGCACTTTATAGCACCTAATGTCCCTGACCCGCCTGTAAGACCTTCTTTCTTTGGAGATCTAAAGGGCTTTTATCCCTGTAAAAAATGTCAAATTTGCAGTATTAACGCTTTTAGGGGGAGAAAATTAACTGAGTTTACATCAACAGGGACAGGTACTACACATTTGATTAAATCCTTCATCACCTGTACTACAAAATGTGTAGTGTATCTTTTAAGGTGCCCCTGTGGGTTAGAATACGTGGGACGCACCACTAGAAAGTTACAGGTGAGATTGGGTGAGCATGTTGCCAATATCCGAAGGGGTTTTGACAAACATAGTGTTTCAAAACACTATGACCTCAAACATAATAAGGATCCCACCGGCACTACATTTTTTGCCCTCGAAAAATATATACCACACTGGTGAGGTAGCAATGGCAAACGTAGCATATCTAGGAGTGAGACCAACTGGATATACAAATTGGGTTGTCATGTGCCTGTGGGTTTGAATGTGGAGTGGGACATCAATTGTTTCATCAACAATGGTTGACGTTTTTGGTCTCCCTTTTGATGTCCCACCCCACATTCTCAGTAGCCTTGCCTTCCTAACCCCTCATTAAAAGTTAATTGCCCTGTTTTCTATACTATTTGGATCTTTGATTCTTGGGAGAAATCCCTCTATTTTGATTATTGATGAACCATATATGTTTTTACCTCTGAAGGGTGATGCGAGATGATTTTCAGCTATTTGTATAACCCCTCATTAAAAGTAAACTATCCCGTTTTGTTATACTATTTGGATTTCTGATCCCTGGGGGAAATCCCTCTAATTTGACTATTGACGAATCATATATGTCTTTACCTTTGAAGGGTGATGCGAAATGATCTTCAGCTATTTGTATAATTTTTATATTTTTTATTAAGTTTAAAATATTAATCCAAAATCTACTTCTGAAGTAATATTTAAATTGTCCACAAGATAGCACTATGATAGTTTTATGCTGTCCTATGTGTTTAAACTATGTTAACCAGCATTATAAGCAATTGACATTCCTTTTGTTAATGCTTCAGCTGTTTTTCGGCTCCGGGTATCTTAATTATGTAACCAATGGCTGAATTTCTTTGTTCCGCCGCTCGGGTATTCATTGCGCATGCGCGGACATGTGGGCGTGCCCCTGATGTCATTTCTGACGAAACGTCCGTAGGGTAAACACGAACGCACGTACTGCGCATGCGTGGACTTTCGATATCTGTCGGAGCTGTTTTTAAACTTCTTGCAAGGAACTTGTTTATATGGATGCCTGTATGGCAAATTTTAATAAAGGAGAGTCAAACTTTTTTACACTATTGGAGCATTTCTTCTTTTTTGGATACTCATTATCACTGTGAGTGAATTCTTTTCATTGATGACCGTCTGCTGTCACCTATTCATCGCTTCCGGACGAGACCCACTCACTGAAGAGACAACATCCAAAGTGGAGGTTTTCATGCCTTTTATTAAGGGCTGTCTGGTAAGCCTTTAATCTGCCTATGGTGATGGGTTTATTACGGTGAAAGTCATGGATTTACCCAAACAGGGACTCACTTATGTATATTTATGGACACTATATGAATACCAAGCATGATATTTTTTAGTGTGATCAAGTTTTGCCATGGGTTTAGCCGCGCATCTAACTCAACACCCCAGTTTGTCACTATATCAGATTATGTATGGACAATATGTACTAATTTTGATTTGATTTTGTCACTAGTGAATCATTGTGCACAGTGTTTTTTTCTTTTTTTGTTTATCTATATCCAGTGCTGCACTTTTCTTTATATACATAAAGTTGGGGAGATAGTGGGCACCCCTGACGCGTTCCCCTTGAAAGGGGGAAGGCATCTGAAACCCTCCCGTTAACCAAGATCCTGGCACTAGGATTTTGGTACATTAATTGGACCCATCTAATAAATTTTGGTCCGAATCCAAACTTTGCTAAGCATTGCCTGAGGTAGACCCACTCAACGGAGTCGAACGCCTTTGCGGCATCCAAGGGTACCACGACTCTGGATCCCATCTGGTCATGCTGAGCTTGTATGTTCATATGTAATCTACGGAGGTTATGTGCCGTGTTTTTTGTGGGCATAAATCCCGTTTGATCCGGGTGAATTAGGGTGAGGATTACTTTATTTAGACGCAATGCCAGGATCTTGGCCAAGATCTTTATATCCAATTGAAGGAGTGATATGGGGCGATATGACTCCGGGATTTCTAAATTTTTACCGGGTTTGGGTATGAGCACTATATAAGCTTCGGTCATAGAATGAGGAATAGATCCAGATTTGAACATGTAGGAAAATAGCTCGTGCAACCTAGGGACAATGTTATCTATGTATGTTTTTTAGAATTCTAGGGGGAGGCTGTCGGATCCAGGTGCTTTTGAAACTTTAAGATGGGATATCGCTTCAATGATATCATCCGTAGAAATTGGGGCCTCCAGCATTTCAATGTGTGGTTGGGACAGTGTGGGTAGTTCTACAGTTGCTAATACCCCGCGTCCCCACTATTGTCATCAACCGTGGAGGTGTATAATGACGAGAAATAAGAACAAAATTCTCCTGCTACTCTATCAGGTTCAGTAATCAGTTCGCCATTAGTGCCCCTAAGGGATACCACCGTAGGGGGTCTAAGATCCATATGGGCCAAATATGCCAGGAGGCGTCCCACCAGGGCCGGATTTCCCACAAGGCCACCGAGGCCAGGCCTCGGGGCGGCAGTGGTGAAGGGGCGGCGCCGCTAGGATTGCCACCTGTCTGGTATTGTACACATGTGCCCGGTTTTCAAGCCGCCTGAAATCCGGGCACATATAGCAGCAGTTCAGCATCCCGATTCCCGTGCCAATGCCATCACTGTTACATTTATTACTGCCTGTGCGCTCCGCATCCGAACCGATCTCAGCGGTGGGCAGCAGGCGTACCTATTCAGCCTGTAATTGGCTGAATAGGTCACGTGCGGGCAGCGGACACGAGAGTCTGTGATTGCTCACATGTGGAGGCGGGGCTGGACTGTGGGTGATCGCGGCCGCCCGTAGTCCCGCCTCCTTACCTGGTGTGTGCTCTGCTGTGTCTCCTGGAGTCCTCACTGAGGTATCTTTCTCATCTGCCCTCTCGCCCCCCTCTGTCAGCATCCCGTTCTCTGTAAGCCACTCCCCCCTCTGTAAGCCACTCCCATCTGTCAGCTCCCCTCCCCTGTCAGCTACCCCCCTCTGTCAGTTACCCCCCTCTGTCAGTTACCCCCCTCTGTCAGTTAC